>CM051241.1:203171915-203771915 GCA_027917425.1 Gastrophryne carolinensis
TACCCCTTATACCACAACTAGCTATAAGCACTGGGTGTACCCCTTATACCACAACTAGCTATAAGCACCTGGGGTGTACCCCCTTATACCACAACTAGCTATAAGCACTGGGTGTACCCCTTATACCACAACTAGCTATAAGCACTGGGTGTACCCCTTATACCACAACTAGCTATAAGCACTGGGGTGTACCCCTTATACCACAACTAGCTATAAGCACTGGGGTGTACCTCCTTATACCACAACTAGCTATAAGCACTGGGGTGTACCCCCTTATACCACAACTGAGCTAAGCACTGGGGTGTACCCCCTTATACCACAACTAGCTATAAGCACTGGGTGTACCCCCTTACTACCACAACTAGCTATAAGCACTGGGTGTACCCCCTTATACCACAACTAGCTATAAGCACTGGGTGTACCCCCTTATACCACAACTAGCTATAAGCACTGGGGTGTACCCCTTATACCACAACTAGCTATAAGCACTGGGGTGTACCCCCTTATACCACAACTAGCTATAAGCACTGGGGTGTACCCCTTATACCACAACTAGCTATAAGCACTGGGTGTACCCCCTTATACCACAACTAGCTATAAGCACTGGGTGTACCCCCTTATACCACAACTAGCTATAAGCACTGGGTGTACCCCCTTATACCACAACTAGCTATAAGCACTGGGTGTACCCCCTTATACCACAACTAGCTATAAGCACTGGGTGTACCCCCTTATACCACAACTAGCTATAAGCACTGGGGTGTACCCCTTATACCACAACTAGCTATAAGCACTGGGGTGTACCCCCTTATACCACAACTAGCTATAAGCACTGGGTGTACCCCCTTATACCACAACTAGCTATAAGCACTGGGTGTACCCCCTTATACCACAACTAGCTATAAGCACTGGGTGTACCCCTTATACCACAACTAGCTATAAGCACTGGGTGTACCCCCTTATACCACAACTAGCTATAAGCACTGGGTGTACCCCCTTATACCACAACTAGCTATAAGCACTGGGTGTACCCCCCTTATACCACAACTAGCTATAAGCACTGGGTGTACCCCTTATACCACAACTAGCTATAAGCACTGGGTGTACCCCTTATACCACAACTAGCTATAAGCACTGGGTGTACCCCTTATACCACAACTAGCTATAAGCACTGGTGTACCCCCTTATACCACAACTAGCTATAAGCACTGGGTGTACCCCCTTATACCACAACTAGCTATAAGCACTGGGTGTACCCCTTATACCACAACTAGCTATAAGCACTGGGTGTACCCCCTTATACCACAACTAGCTATAAGCACTGGGTGTACCCCTTATACCACAACTAGCTATAAGCACTGGGGTGTACCCCCTTATACCACAACTAGCTATAAGCACTGGGTGTACCCCTTATACCACAACTAGCTATAAGCACTGGGTGTACCCCCTTATACCACAACTAGCTATAAGCACTGGGTGTACCCCCTTATACCACAACTAGCTATAAGCACTGGGTGTACCCCCTTATACCACAACTAGCTATAAGCACTGGGTGTACCCCTTATACCACAACTAGCTATAAGCACTGGGTGTACCCCTTATACCACAACTAGCTATAAGCACTGGGTGTACCCCCTTATACCACAACTAGCTATAAGCACTGGGTGTACCCCTTATACCACAACTAGCTATAAGCACTGGGTGTACCCCCTTATACCACAACTAGCTATAAGCACTGGGTGTACCCCTTATACCACAACTAGCTATAAGCACTGGGTGTACCCCCTTATACACAACTAGCTATAAGCACTGGGTGTACCCCCTTATACCACAACTAGCTATAAGCACTGGGTGTACCCCCTTATACCACAACTAGCTATAAGCACTTGGGTGTACCCCCTTATACCACAACTAGCTATAAGCACTGGGTGTACCCCCTTATACCACAACTAGCTATAAGCACTGGGTGTACCCCCTTATACCACAACTAGCTATAAGCACTGGGGTGTACCCCCTTATACCACAACTAGCTATAAGCACTGGGTGTACCCCCTTATACCACAACTAGCTATAAGCACTGGGTGTACCCCCTTATACCACAACTAGCTATAAGCACTGGGGTGTACCCCCTTATACCACAACTAGCTATAAGCACTTGGGTGTACCCCTTATACCACAACTAGGCTATAAGCACTGGGGTGTACCCCCCTTATACCACAACTAGCTATAAGCACTTGGGTGTACCCCCTTATACCACAACTAGCTATAAGCACTGGGTGTACCCCCTTATACCACAACTAGCTATAAGCACTGGGTGTACCCCCTTATACCACAACTAGCTATAAGCACTGGGTGTACCCCTTATACCACAACTAGCTATAAGCACTGGGTGTACCCCCTTATACCACAACTAGCTATAAGCACTGGGTGTACCCCCTTATACCACAACTAGCTATAAGCACTTGGGTGTACCCCCTTATACCACAACTAGGCTATAAGCACTGGGTGTACCCCCTTATACCACAACTAGCTATAAGCACTGGGTGTACCCCCTTATACCACAACTAGCTATAAGCACTGGGTGTACCCCCTTATACCACAACTAGCTATAAGCACTTGGGTGTACCCCTTATACCACAACTGGCTATAAGCACTGGATGTACCCCCTTATACCACAACTAGCTATAAGCACTGGGTGTACCCCCTTATACCACAACTAGCTATAAGCACTGGGTGTACCCCCTTATACCACAACTAGCTATAAGCACTTGGGTGTACCCCTTATACCACAACTGGCTATAAGCACTGGGTGTACCCCCTTATACCACAACTAGCTATAAGCACTGGGTGTACCCCCTTATACCACAACTAGCTATAAGCACTGGGTGTACCCCTTATACCACAACTAGCTATAAGCACTGGGTGTACCCCTTATACCACAACTAGCTATAAGCACTTGGGTGTACCCCCTTATACCAAAACTAGCTTTAAACACTGGGGTGTACCTCCTTATACCACAACTAGCTATAAGCACTGGGTGTACCCCTTATACCACAACTAGCTATAAGCACTGGGTGTACCCCCTTATACCACATCTAGCTATAAGCACTGGGTGTACCCCCTTATACCACAACTAGCTATAAGCACTGGGTGTACCCCCTTATACCACAACTAGCTATAAGCACTGGGTGTACCCCCTTATACCACAACTAGCTATAAGCACTGGGTGTACCCCCTTATACCACAACTAGCTATAAGCACTGGGTGTACCCCTTATACCACAACTAGCTATAAGCACTTGGGTGTACCCCCTTATACCAAAACTAGCTTTAAACACTGGGTGTACCTCCTTATACCACAACTAGCTATAAGCACTGGGTGTACCCCCTTATACCACAACTAGCTATAAGCACTGGGTGTACCCCTTATACCACAACTAGCTATAAGCACTGGGTGTACCCCCTTATACCACAACTAGCTATAAGCACTGGGTGTACCCCTTATACCACAACTAGCTATAAGCACTGGGGTGTACCCCCTTATACCACAACTAGCTATAAGCACTGGGGTGTACCCCTTATACCACAACTAGCTATAAGCACTGGGGTGTACCCCCTTATACCACAACTAGCTATAAGCACTGGGTGTACCCCTTATACCACAACTAGCTATAAGCACTTGGGTGTACCCCTTATACCACAACTAGCTATAAGCACTGGGGTGTACCCCTTATACCACAACTAGCTATAAGCACTGGGTGTACCCCCTTATACCACAACTAGCTATAAGCACTGGGTGTACCCCCTTATACCACAACTAGCTATAAGCACTGGGTGTACCCCCTTATACCACAACTAGCTTTAAGCACTGGGTGTACCCCCTTATACCACAACTAGCTATAAGCACTGGGGTGTACCTCCTTATACCACAACTAGCTATAAGCACTGGGTGTACCCCCTTATACCACAACTAGCTATAAGCACTGGGGTGTACCTCCTTATACCACAACTAGCTATAAGCACTGGGGTGTACCCCCTTATACCACAACTAGCTATAAGCACTGGGGTGTACCTCCTTATACCACAACTAGCTATAAGCACTGGGTGTACCCCCTTATACCACAACTAGCTATAAGCACTTGGGTGTACCCCCTTATACCACAACTAGCTATAAGCACTGGGTGTACCCCCTTATACCACAACTAGCTATAAGCACTGGGTGTACCCCCTTATACCACAACTAGCTATAAGCACTGGGTGTACCCCCTTATACCACAACTAGCTATAAGCACTGGGTGTACCCCCTTATACCACAACTAGCTATAAGCACTGGGTGTACCCCCTTATACCACAACTAGCTATAAGCACTGGGTGTACCCCCTTATACCACAACTAGCTATAAGCACTGGGTGTACCCCCTTATACCACAACTAGCTATAAGCACTGGGTGTACCCCTTATACCACAACTAGCTATAAGCACTGGGTGTACCCCCTTATACCACAACTAGCTATAAGCACTGGGTGTACCCCCTTATACCACAACTAGCTATAAGCACTGGGGTGTACCCCCTTATACCACAACTAGCTATAAGCACTGGGTGTACCCCTTATACCACAACTAGCTATAAGCACTGGGTGTACCCCTTATACCACAACTAGCTATAAGCACTGGGTGTACCCCCTTATACCACAACTAGCTATAAGCACTGGGGTGTACCTCCTTATACCACAACTAGCTATAAGCACTGGGGTGTACCCCCTTATACCACAACTAGCTATAAGCACTGGGGTGTACCTCCTTATACCACAACTAGCTATAAGCACTGGGTGTACCCCCTTATACCACAACTAGCTATAAGCACTGGGTGTACCCCCTTATACCACAACTAGCTATAAGCACTGGGTGTACCCCCTTATACCACAACTAGCTATAAGCACTGGGTGTACCCCCTTATACCACAACTAGCTATAAGCACTGGGTGTACCCCCTTATACCACAACTAGCTATAAGCACTGGGTGTACCCCCTTATACCACAACTAGCTATAAGCACTGGGTGTACCCCCTTATACCACAACTAGCTATAAGCACTGGGTGTACCCCCTTATACCACAACTAGCTATAAGCACTGGGTGTACCCCCTTATACCACAACTAGCTATAAGCACTGGGTGTACCCCCTTATACCACAACTAGCTATAAGCACTGGGTGTACCCCCTTATACCACAACTAGCTATAAGCACTGGGTGTACCCCTTATACCACAACTAGCTATAAGCACTGGGTGTACCCCCTTATACCACAACTAGCTATAAGCACTGGGTGTACCCCCTTATACCACAACTAGCTATAAGCACTGGGTGTACCCCCTTATACCACAACTAGCTATAAGCACTGGGTGTACCCCTTATACCACAACTAGCTATAAGCACTGGGTGTACCCCCTTATACCACAACTAGCTATAAGCACTGGGTGTACCCCTTATACCACAACTAGCTATAAGCACTGGGTGTACCCCCTTATACCACAACTAGCTATAAGCACTGGGTGTACCCCCTTATACCACAACTAGCTATAAGCACTGGGGTGTACCCCTTATACCACAACTAGCTATAAGCACTGGGTGTACCCCTTATACCACAACTAGCTATAAGCACTGGGTGTACCCCTTATACCACAACTAGCTATAAGCACTGGGTGTACCCCTTATACCACAACTAGCTATAAGCACTGGGTGTACCCCTTATACCACAACTAGCTATAAGCACTGGGTGTACCCCCTTATACCACAACTAGCTATAAGCACTGGGTGTACCCCCTTATACCACAACTAGCTATAAGCACTGGGTGTACCCCCTTATACCACAACTAGCTATAAGCACTGGGTGTACCCCTTATACCACAACTAGCTATAAGCACTGGGTGTACCCCCTTATACCACAACTAGCTATAAGCACTGGGTGTACCCCCTTATACCACAACTAGCTATAAGCACTGGGTGTACCCCCTTATACCACAACTAGCTATAAGCACTGGGTGTACCCCCTTATACCACAACTAGCTATAAGCACTGGGTGTACCCCCTTATACCACAACTAGCTATAAGCACTGGGTGTACCCCCTTATACCACAACTAGCTATAAGCACTGGGTGTACCCCCTTATACCACAACTGGCTATAAGCACTGGGGTGTACCCCCTTATACCACAACTAGCTATAAGCACTTGGGTGTACCCCCTATACCACAACTAGCTATAAGCACTTGGGTGTACCCCCTTATACCACAACTAGCTATAAGCACTGGGTGTACCCCCTTATACCACAACTAGCTATAAGCACTTGGGTGTACCCCCTTATACCACAACTAGCTATAAGCACTGGGTGTACCCCCTTATACCACAACTAGCTATAAGCACTGGGTGTACCCCCTTATACCACAACTAGCTATAAGCACTGGGTGTACCCCCTTATACCACAACTAGCTATAAGCACTGGGGTGTACCCCTTATACCACAACTAGCTATAAGCACTGGGTGTACCCCCTTATACCACAACTAGCTATAAGCACTGGGTGTACCCCCTTATACCACAACTAGCTATAAGCACTTGGGTGTACCCCCTTATACCACAACTGGCTATAAGCACTGGGGTGTACCCCCTTATACCACAACTAGCTATAAGCACTTGGGTGTACCCCCTATACCACAACTAGCTATAAGCACTTGGGTGTACCCCCTTATACCACAACTAGCTATAAGCACTGGGTGTACCCCCTTATACCACATCTAGCTATAAGCACTGGGTGTACCCCCTTATACCACATCTAGCTATAAGCACTGGGTGTACCCCCTTATACCACAACTAGCTATATGCACTGGGTGTACCCCCTTATACCACAACTAGCTATAAGCACTTGGGTGTACCCCTTATACCACAACTGGCTATAAGCACTGGATGTACCCCCTTATACCACAACTAGCTATAAGCACTTGGGTGTACCCCCTTATACCACAACTAGCTATAAGCACTGGGTGTACCCCCTTATACCACAACTAGCTATAAGCACTTGGGTGTACCCCTTATACCACAACTGGCTATAAGCACTGGATGTACCCCCTTATACCACAACTAGCTATAAGCACTGGGTGTACCCCCTTATACCACAACTAGCTATAAGCACTGGGTGTACCCCCTTATACCACAACTAGCTATAAGCACTGGGTGTACCCCTTATACCACAACTAGCTATAAGCACTTGGGTGTACCCCCTTATACCAAAACTAGCTTTAAACACTGGGGTGTACCTCCTTATACCACAACTAGCTATAAGCACTGGGTGTACCCCTTATACCACAACTAGCTATAAGCACTGGGTGTACCCCTTATACCACAACTAGCTATAAGCACTTGGGTGTACCCCCTTATACCAAAACTAGCTTTAAACACTGGGGTGTACCTCCTTATACCACAACTAGCTATAAGCACTGGGTGTACCCCTTATACCACAACTAGCTATAAGCACTGGGTGTACCCCCTTATACCACATCTAGCTATAAGCACTGGGTGTACCCCCTTATACCACAACTAGCTATAAGCACTGGGTGTACCCCCTTATACCACAACTAGCTATAAGCACTGGGTGTACCCCCTTATACCACAACTAGCTATAAGCACTGGGTGTACCCCCTTATACCACAACTAGCTATAAGCACTGGGTGTACCCCTTATACCACAACTAGCTATAAGCACTGGGTGTACCCCTTATACCACAACTAGCTATAAGCACTTGGGTGTACCCCCTTATACCAAAACTAGCTTTAAACACTGGGGTGTACCTCCTTATACCACAACTAGCTATAAGCACTGGGTGTACCCCTTATACCACAACTAGCTATAAGCACTGGGTGTACCCCCTTATACCACATCTAGCTATAAGCACTGGGTGTACCCCCTTATACCACAACTAGCTATAAGCACTGGGTGTACCCCCTTATACCACAACTAGCTATAAGCACTGGGGTGTACCCCCTTATACCACAACTAGCTATAAGCACTGGGTGTACCCCCTTATACCACAACTAGCTATAAGCACTGGGGTGTACCCCTTATACCACAACTAGCTATAAGCACTGGGTGTACCCCTTATACCACAACTAGCTATAAGCACTGGGTGTACCCCTTATACCACAACTAGCTATAAGCACTGGGGTGTACCCCCTTATACCACAACTAGCTATAAGCACTGGGGTGTACCCCCTTATACCACAACTAGCTATAAGCACTGGGGTGTACCCCTTATACCACAACTAGCTATAAGCACTGGGTGTACCCCTTATACCACAACTAGCTATAAGCACTTGGGTGTATCCCTTATACCACAACTAGCTATAAGCACTGGGGTGTACCCCCTTATACCACAACTAGCTATAAGCACTGGGGTGTATCCCTTATACCACAACTAGCTATAAGCACTGGGGTGTACCCCCTTATACCACAACTAGCTATAAGCACTGGGGTGTATCCCTTATACCACAACTAGCTATAAGCACTGGGTGTACCCCCTTATACCACAACTAGCTATAAGCACTGGGGTGTACCCCCTTATACCACAACTAGCTATAAGCACTGGGGTGTACCCCTTATACCACAACTAGCTATAAGCACTGGGTGTACCCCCTTATACCACAACTAGCTATAAGCACTGGGTGTACCCCTTATACCACAACTAGCTATAAGCACTGGGTGTACCCCTTATACCACAACTAGCTATAAGCACTGGGTGTACCCCCTTATACCACAACTAGCTATAAGCACTGGGGTGTACCCCCTTATACCACAACTAGCTATAAGCACTGGGTGTACCCCTTATACCACAACTAGCTATAAGCACTGGGTGTACCCCCTTATACCACAACTAGCTATAAGCACTGGGGTGTACCCCTTATACCACAACTAGCTATAAGCACTGGGTGTACCCCTTATACCACAACTAGCTATAAGCACTGGGTGTACCCCTTATACCACAACTAGCTATAAGCACTTGGGTGTACCCCCTATACCACAACTAGCTATAAGCACTGGGTGTACCCCCTTATACCACAACTAGCTATAAGCACTGGGTGTACCCCCTTATACCACAACTAGCTATAAGCACTGGGGTGTACCCCTTATACCACAACTAGCTATAAGCACTTGGGTGTACCCCTTATACCACAACTAGCTATAAGCACTGGGTGTACCCCCTTATACCACAACTAGCTATAAGCACTGGGTGTACCCCCTTATACCACAACTAGCTATAAGCACTGGGTGTACCCCTTATACCACAACTAGCTATAAGCACTGGGTGTACCCCCTTATACCACAACTAGCTATAAGCACTGGGTGTACCCCCTTATACCACAACTAGCTATAAGCACTGGGTGTACCCCCTTATACCACAACTAGCTATAAGCACTGGGGTGTACCCCTTATACCACAACTAGCTATAAGCACTGGGTGTACCCATGCCTCCCAACTGTCCCGATTTTCCCGGGATTGTCCCGATTTTTTAGAAGGATCCCGCGGTCCCGGAACATTACCAAATGTCCCGGGACCCCCTGCGCTGTGACACCCAGGGCCGCAATGACGCCGGCGGGAAGATAACTTCCTGGCGCGTGGGGTGAGAGAGTGGGGCGGGCGCACGGGGGTGGGTGGGCTACGTACCGCATGCAGGGGTGAAGCCAGGCAGCCGACATTGCTGGAGCTGGAGAGCGTGACGGGGGCGTGGCCGGGGCGTGACGGGGGTGTGGCCGGGGTGTGGCCGGGGCGTGACGGGGGTGTGGCCGGAGCGTGACGGGGGTGTGGCCGGGGGCATGGCTTGTCCCGCTTTCAAGTTTACAGAAGTTGGGAGGTATGGGTGTACCCCTTATACCACAACTAGCTATAAGCACTGGGTGTACCCCCTTATACCACAACTAGCTATAAGCACTGGGGTGTACCCCCTTATACCACAACTAGCTATAAGCACTGGGGTGTACCCCCTTATACCACAACTAGCTATAAGCACTGGGGTGTACCCCCTTATACCACAACTAGCTATAAGCACTGGGTGTACCCCCTTATACCACAACTAGCTATAAGCACTGGGTGTACCCCTTATACCACAACTAGCTATAAGCACTGGGTGTACCCCCTTATACCACAACTAGCTATAAGCACTGGGTGTACCCCTTATACCACAACTAGCTATAAGCACTGGGTGTACCCCTTATACCACAACTAGCTATAAGCACTGGGTGTACCCCCTTATACCACAACTAGCTATAAGCACTGGGGTGTACCCCCTTATACCACAACTAGCTATAAGCACTGGGGTGTACCCCTTATACCACAACTAGCTATAAGCACTGGGTGTACCCCTTATACCACAACTAGCTATAAGCACTGGGTGTACCCCTTATACCACAACTAGCTATAAGCACTGGGTGTACCCCCTTATACCACAACTAGCTATAAGCACTGGGTGTACCCCCTTATACCACAACTAGCTATAAGCACTGGGTGTACCCCTTATACCACAACTAGCTATAAGCACTGGGGTGTACCCCCTTATACCACAACTAGCTATAAGCACTGGGTGTACCCCTTATACCACAACTAGCTATAAGCACTGGGGTGTACCCCCTTATACCACAACTAGCTATAAGCACTGGGTGTACCCCTTATACCACAACTAGCTATAAGCACTGGGTGTACCCCCTTATACCACAACTAGCTATAAGCACTGGGTGTACCCCTTATACCACAACTAGCTATAAGCACTGGGGTGTACCCCCTTATACCACAACTAGCTATAAGCACTGGGTGTACCCCTTATACCACAACTAGCTATAAGCACTGGGTGTACCCCCTTATACCACAACTAGCTATAAGCACTGGGTGTACCCCTTATACCACAACTAGCTATAAGCACTGGGTGTACCCCCTTATACCACAACTAGCTATAAGCACTGGGGTGTACCCCCTTATACCACAACTAGCTATAAGCACTGGGTGTACCCCTTATACCACAACTAGCTATAAGCACTGGGGTGTACCCCCTTATACCACAACTAGCTATAGGCACTGGGTGTACCCCCTTATACCACAACTAGCTATAAGCACTGGGTGTACCCCCTTATACCACAACTAGCTATAAGCACTGGGTGTACCCCCTTATACCACAACTAGCTATAAGCACTGGGTGTACCCCCTTATACCACAACTAGCTATAAGCACTGGGTGTACCCCTTATACCACAACTAGCTATAAGCACTGGGGTGTACCCCCTTATACCACAACTAGCTATAGGCACTGGGTGTACCCCCTTATACCACAACTAGCTATAAGCACTGGGTGTACCCCCTTATACCACAACTAGCTATAAGCACTGGGTGTACCCCCTTATACCACATCTAGCTATAAGCACTGGGTGTACCCCCTTATACCACAACTAGCTATAAGCACTGGGTGTACCCCCTTATACCACATCTAGCTATAAGCACTGGGTGTACCCCCTTATACCACAACTAGCTATAAGCACTGGGTGTACCCCCTTATACCACAACTAGCTATAAGCACTGGGTGTACCCCCTTATACCACATCTAGCTATAAGCACTGGGTGTACCCCTTATACCACATCTAGCTATAAGCACTGGGTGTACCCCCTTATACCACATCTAGCTATAAGCACTGGGTGTACCCCCTTATACCACATCTAGCTATAAGCACTGGGGTGTACCCCTTATACCACATCTAGCTATAAGCACTGGGTGTACCCCCTTATACCACAACTAGCTATAAGCACTGGGTGTACCCCCTTATACCACATCTAGCTATAAGCACTGGGGTGTACCCCTTATACCACATCTAGCTATAAGCACTGGGTGTACCCCCTTATACCACAACTAGCTATAAGCACTGGGTGTACCCCCTTATACCACAACTAGCTATAAGCACTGGGGTGTACCCCCTTATACCACAACTAGCTATAAGCACTGGGTGTACCCCCTTATACCACAACTAGCTATAAGCACTGGGTGTACCCCCTTATACCACAACTAGCTATATGCACTGGGTGTACCCCCTTATACCACATCTAGCTATAAGCACTGGGTGTACCCCCTTATACCACATCTAGCTATAAGCACTGGGTGTACCCCCTTATACCACAACTAGCTATAAGCACTGGGTGTACCCCCTTATACCACAACTAGCTATATGCACTGGGTGTACCCCCTATACCACAACTAGCTATAAGCACTGGGTGTACCCCCTTATACCACAACTAGCTATAAGCACTGGGGTGTACCCCCTTATACCACAACTAGCTATAAGCACTGGGTGTACCCCTTATACCACAACTAGCTATAAGCACTGGGTGTACCCCCTTATACCACATCTAGCTATAAGCACTGGGTGTACCCCCTTATACCACAACTAGCTATAAGCACTGGGTGTACCCCTTATACCACAACTAGCTATAAGCACTGGGTGTACCCCTTATACCACAACTAGCTATAAGCACTGGGTGTACCCCTTATACCACAACTAGCTATAAGCACTGGGTGTACCCCCTTATACCACATCTAGCTATAAGCACTGGATGTACCCCCTTATACCACAACTAGCTATAAGCACTGGGTGTACCCCTTATACCACAACTAGCTATAAGCACTGGGTGTACCCCCTTATACCACAACTAGCTATAAGCACTGGGGTGTACCCCCTTATACCACAACTAGCTATAAGCACTGGGTGTACCCCTTATACCACAACTAGCTATAAGCACTGGGTGTACCCCCTTATACCACATCTAGCTATAAGCACTGGGTGTACCCCCTTATACCACAACTAGCTATAAGCACTGGGTGTACCCCCTTATACCACATCTAGCTATAAGCACTGGGTGTACCCCCTTATACCACAACTAGCTATAAGCACTGGGTGTACCCCCTTATACCACAACTAGCTATAAGCACTGGGGTGTACCCCTTATACCACAACTAGCTATAAGCACTGGGTGTACCCCCTTATACCACAACTAGCTATAAGCACTGGGGTGTACCCCCTTATACCACATCTAGCTATAAGCACTGGGTGTACCCCCTTATACCACAACTAGCTATAAGCACTGGGGTGTACCCCTTATACCACAACTAGCTATAAGCACTGGGTGTACCCCCTTATACCACAACTAGCTATAAGCACTGGGTGTACCACCTTATACCACAAATTCCTCTAAGCACTGGGGTGTACCCCCTTATACCACAACTAGCTATAAGCACTGGGTGTACCCCCTTATACCACAAATTCCTCTAAGCACTGGGTGTACCCCCTTATACCACAACTAGCTATAAGCACTGGGTGTACCCCTTATACCACAACTAGCTATAAGCACTGGGTGTACCCCTTATACCACAACTAGCTATAAGCACTAGGTGTACCCCCTTATACCACAACTAGCTATAAGCACTAGGTGTACCCCCTTATACCACAACTAGCTATAAGCACTAGGTGTACCCCCTTATACCACAACTAGCTATAAGCACTGGGGTGTACCCCCTTATACCACAACTAGCTATAAGCACTAGGTGTACCCCCTTATACCACAACTAGCTATAAGCACTAGGTGTACCCCCTTATACCACAACTAGCTATAAGCACTAGGTGTACCCCCTTATACCACAACTAGCTATAAGCACTGGGGTGTACCCCCTTATACCACAACTAGCTATAAGCACTAGGTGTACCCCCTTATACCACAACTAGCTATAAGCACTGGGTGTACCCCTTATACCACAACTAGCTATAAGCACTAGGTGTACCCCCTTATACCACAACTAGCTATAAGCACTGGGTGTACCCCCTTATACCACAACTAGCTATAAGCACTGGGTGTACCCCCTTATACCACAAATTCCTCTAAGCACTGGGGTGTACCCCCTTATACCACAACTAGCTATAAGCACTGGGTGTACCCCTTATACCACAACTAACTATAAGCACTGGGTGTATCCCTTATACCACAACTAGCTATAAGCACTGGGTGTATCCCTTATACCACAACTAGCTATAAGCACTGGGTGTACCCCCTTATACTACAACTAGCTATAAGCACTGGGTGTACCCCTTATACCACAACTAGCTCTAAGCACTGGGGTGTACCCCCTTATACCACAACTAGCTATAAGCACTGGGTGTACCCCTTATACCACAACTAGCTATAAGCACTGGGTGTATCCCTTATACTACAAATTCCTCTAAGCACTGGGTGTACCTCCTTATACCACAACTAGCTATAAGCACTGGGTGTACCCCTTATACCACAACTAGCTATAAGCACTGGGTGTACCCCTTATACCACAACTAGCTATAAGCACTGGGTGTACCCCCTTATACCACAACTAGCTATAAGCACTGGGTGTACCCCCTTATACCACAACTAGCTATAAGCACTGGGTGTATCCCTTATACCACAACTAGCTCTAAGCACTGGGGTGTACCCCTTATACCACAACTAGCTATATGCACTGGGTGTACCCCCTTATACCACAACTAGCTATAAGCACTGGGTGTACCCCCTTATACCACAACTAGCTATAAGCACTGGGTGTACCCCTTATACCACAACTAGCTATAAGCACTGGGTGTACCCCCTTATACCACAACTAGCTATAAGCACTGGGTGTACCCCCTTATACCACAACTAGCTATAAGCACTGGGTGTATCTCTTATACTACAAATTCCTCTAAGCACTGGGTGTACCCCTTATACCACAACTAGCTATAAGCACTGGGTGTACCCCTTATACTACAAATTCCTCTAAGCACTGGGGTTTCTCGGGTTGGTAATGCATTTTTGGCAGGGAAATTATTTTAAGTTTAACCCTTCCCAAACATGTTTAATTCTTTTTTTTTTAATGCCTAGGGTCCCCCCTCTCTAAGCATTACCAACCCGGTGAACCAATCATAGGGGCTTGTCATTCCAGGGCTGAAGGGCCGCCCAGCCGCCCCCTGGCCCTGACCATGACAAGCCCTTATGCCCTATAGCACATGCTATGGGCTGTCATCTGCACCACCCTGGCCCTTGGTGGTGTGGGTAATGGAGTATGAACCTGTTATAGGGGTCCATGACACAGCTAACAAATTCAAAGTGAAAGTGTAGTAAAAAAAAACACACACACACACACACATTTAAAAAAAAAGTTATTAATCTTAATTAACTTATACTTAGCTTCCCCCTCCAGGTGTCCACGCAGGCTCCTTTAAATGTATGCCACCAGGCGTCTAAGGATGATCCAGTGGCATTTAGCAAGGAAGGGAACGCACGTTCCTCTCTGTTTATCCTGGTCTTTGGCCAGGGGGCTTTTATATTTAAAAGGTGGGACCTCTCTGGAATCCCTCCGATGTCACTTATGACGTCACAAAAGAGGAGGGGCCGAGGTGTAGTGACACAGGGAAAAAAAAAACCCTAGGCCCCTCCTCCTCTGTGACATCAGCAATGATGTCAGGGAGATTAGATGGAGGCCACGCCTTCCAGTATAAAAGCCGGTAGCGCAGATGAAAGGCGGAAGAACCTGGATGGAGCCCCGAAGAAGGAAGAGGAGACAGTGCAGGACACTTTCTCGGCTTTAATAAAACAAGGGACAAAAATAAGAGAAAATTTGAGAAATTACAAATTGTAATCTAACTAAAAATGCCAAGAAATATAAAAACATAAACCTGCAGACAATTTCAATGTGAAATTTTGTAAGACAAAAAAATTGTAAAATGCCAAAAAAATTACCAAAAAATCTAAAAAAAAAAATTCAGTGGGATGCATTTTAAAGCCACATTTAGTAAAATACCTAAAAGTGAAAAATATAATTTAAAAAAATAAAAAGTCAGGCTGTTCTGCCTAAAAACTTACAAAAAAATATGAAAATAAAACCCCACTCCAACGAGAACAAATTAAACATGAAAACATTTACTATGTATTTATTTATGAGTTTACTGTATTTTTCACTCTATAAGACTTACCTAAAATCTAGAGAAAAAAATATTCTGAGCCAGTGCTGAGTGCCCAAACACTGTCCCCCCCCTCAAGAAGCAAATAATAGGCAAAGTGCAGAATCCCACAGTTATAGGCAGAGTGGCATTCCCCATTCCCCCAATATAGGCAGAATGGCATTCCCCCCTCTCACATCTCCCACAGCCCCCCCCCTCCGATTCCCCATAGGCAGGGGTCACAGCAACATGAGGAACTGTATTGCGGGGTCACAGCAACATGAGGAACTGTATTGCGGGGTCACAGCAACATGAGGAACTGTATTGCGGGGTCACAGCAACATGAGGAACTGTATTGCGGGGTCACGGCAACATGAGGAACTGTATTGCGGGGTCACCGCACAATGAGGAACTGTATTGCGGGGTCACTGCAACATGAGGAACTGTATTGCGGGGTCACCGCACAATGAGGAACTGTATTGCGGGGTCACTGCAACATGAGGAACTGTATTGCGGGGTCACCGCACAATGAGGAACTGTATTGCAGGGTCACAGCAACATGAGGAACTGTATTGCGGGGTCACCGCACAATGAGGAACTGTATTGCAGGGTCACAGCAACATGAGGAACTGTATTGCGGGGTCACAGCAACATGAGGAACTGTATTGCGGGGTCACAGCAACATGAGGAACTGTATTGCGGGGTCACAGCAACATGAGGAACTGTATTGCGGGGTCACGGCAACATGAGGAACTGTATTGCGGGGTCACCGCACAATGAGGAACTGTATTGCGGGGTCACTGCAACATGAGGAACTGTATTGCGGGGTCACCGCACAATGAGGAACTGTATTGCAGGGTCACGGCAACATGAGGAACTGTATTGCGGGGTCACTGCAACATGAGGAACTGTATTGCGGGGTCACCCCACAATGAGGAACTGTATTGCGGGGTCACTGCAACATGAGGAACTGTATTGCGGGGTCACCGCACAATGAGGAACTGTATTGCAGGGTCACAGCAACATGAGGAACTGTATTGCGGGGTCACCGCACAATGAGGAACTGTATTGCAGGGTCACAGCAACATGAGGACAAAGGGGGGTGGGAGCAGCTCAATCACTATTTATACAAAATTATCAACATTATTATTCAGGGCCTGGGAACTAATTTACTGCCCAGTTTAACCCTCTCATCAACTAAATATCAAGCAACAAACATGTCTAGCTATGTGGAAAGACAGCAACATGAGGAACTGTATTGCGGGGTCACCGCACAATGAGGAACTGTATTGCGGGGTCACTGCAACATGAGGAACTGTATTGCGGGGTCACCGCACAATGAGGAACTGTATTGCAGGGTCACGGCAACATGAGGAACTGTATTGCGGGGTCACGGCATTAGAAAGGTTGAGAACCACTGGACTAGATGCTGGTCAGCACCATTAGAAGTGGGGGGGGGGGGCTCTGTTGTGGGGCCTCTCCTGAAAACTGAAGAGCCTGGGGGGGATTGGATGTCCCCTGGGTGAAGAGAAGACCCGGATTGATCAATCTGGGACTCGAGTGTTTTTTTTATTATTTTTTATGTCCTAGAAAATTTAGCTTTGTGACACTCACATAGCTGGTACTTAAAGGGCTAAAAGCAACCAAAAAAAAAACAAATACTTATATTTTGTCCTCTGATCCATGCTAGCCTGACGCTCACACACTCACCTGACCATGAGATTGAGTCCAGATCCAATATCCATTTACCAGTCAACTACATTTACTGCAATAGGGAGGATGTCAGGCCTCGGCACCCCCCCTCCATTGCAGTCAATAGAGTGCAGGGGCGGGCTGGCCATAGGGCATACCGGGCAATATCCGGGAAGACCGACACCAGGGAAGGCAGCGACCCCATGGAAAAGATGCTGGACATACATGTTTTTCGGCACTTCCTGGCGGTTGTGCGCTGGGCGTCAATGGGCCATATAGGGCACGCCCAGCGACCAGAAAGCAACAGCCAGGAAGTGCCGGTAAGCATGTGTGTTTGTGAGAGGCAGCAACAGCAGGGCCAGGCAGGCCAGCCCTCCGACCATTAGGAACCAGCGGTAAGCATGAGTGTGGGTGTGTGAGTGGCGTGCCACAGCGCCGGGGAAGGAGGGAATGGCGCATGCCGCTCATTGGCTGTACTGAGGGATGCCCCCACTGGCTGTACTGAGGGATGCCCCCACTGGCTGTACTGAGGGATGCCCCCACTGGCTGTACTGAGGGATGCCCCCACTGGCTGTACTGAGGGATGCCCCACTGGCTGTACTGAGGGATGCCCCTATGTGGCTGTACTGAGGGATGCCCCCACTGGCTGTACTGAGGGATGACCCCACTGGCTGTACTGAGGGATGACCCCACTGGCTGTACTTATTGATGCCCCTATGTGGCTGTACTGAGGGATGCCCCCACTGGCTGTACTGAGGGATGCCCCCACTGGCTGTACTGAGGGATGCCCCACTGGCTGTACTGACGGATGCCCCTATGTGGCTGTACTGAGGGATGCCCCCACTGGTTGTACTGAGGGATGCCCCACTAGCTGTACTGAAGGATGCCCCTATGTGGCTGTACTGAGGGATGCCCCCACTGGCTGTACTGAGGGATGCCCCACTGGCTGTACTGAGGGATGCCTCCACTGGCTGTACTGAGGGATGCCCCACTGGCTGTACTGAGGGATGCCCCCACTGGCTGTACTGAGGGATGCCCCCACTGGCTGTACTGAGGGATGCCCCTATGTGGCTGTACTGAGGGATGCCCCCGCTGGCTGTACTGAGGGATGCCCCCACTGGCTGTACTGAGGGATGCCCCTATGTGGCTGTATTAAGGGGTTGCCCCCACTGGCTGTACTGAGGGATGCCCCCACTGGCTGTATTGAGGGATGCCCCCGCTGGCTGTACTGAGGGATGCCCCACTGGCTGTACTGAGGGATGCCCCTACGTGGCTGTACTGAGGGATGCCCCCACTGGCTGTTTTGAGGAGTGCCCCCACTGGCTGTACTGAGGGATGCCCCCACTGGCTGTACTGAGGGATGCCCCACTGGCTGTACTGAGGGATGCCCCTATGTGGCTGTACTGAGGGATGCCCCCACTGGCTGTACTGAGGGATGCCCCCACTGGCTGTACTGAGGGATGCCCCACTGGCTGTACTGAGGGATGCCCCTATGTGGCTGTACTGAGGGATGCCCCACTGGCTGTACTGAGGGATGCCCCCACTGGCTGTACTTAGGGATGCCCCTATGTGGCTGTACTGAGGGATGCCCCCACTGGCTGTACTGAGGGATGCCCCTATGTGGCTGTACTGAGGGATGCCCCAGTGGCTGTACTGAGGGATGCCCCCACTGGCTGTACTTAGGGATGCCCCCACTGGCTGTACTTAGGGATGCCCTCACTGGCTGTACTTAGGGATGCCCCTATGTGGCTGTACTGAGGGATGCCCCTACTGGCTGTACTGAGGGATGCCCCCACTGGGTGTATTGAGGGATGCCCCCCCTGGCTGTACTGAGGGATGCCCCCACTGGCTGTACTTAGGGATGCCCCTATGTGGCTGCACTGAGGGATGCCCCCACTGGCTGTACTGAGGGATGCCCCACTGGCTGTACTGAGGGATGTCCCCATGGCTGTACTGAGGGATGCCCCCACTGACTGTACTTAGGGATGCCCCTATGTGGCTGTACTGAGGGATGCCCCTATGTGGCTGTACTGAGGGATGCCCCCACTGGCTGTACTGAGGGATGCCCCACTGGCTGTACTGAGGGATGCCCCTATGTGGCTGTACTGAGGGATGCCCCAGTGGCTGTACTGAGGGATGCCCCCACTGGCTGTACTTAGGGATGCCCCCACTGGCTGTACTTAGGAATGCCCCCACTGGCTGTACTTAGGGATGCCCCTATGTGGCTGTACTGAGGGATGCACCTACTGGCTGTACTGAGGGATGCCCCCACTGGGTGTATTGAGGGATGCCCCCACTGGCTGTACTGAGGGATGCCCCCACTGGCTGTACTGAGGGATGCCCTTATGTGGCTGTACTGAGGGATGCCCCCACTGGGTGTATTGAGGGATGCCCCCACTGGCTGTACTGAGGGATGCCCCCACTGGCTGTACTTAGGGATGTCCCTATGTGGCTGCACTGAGGGATGCCCCCACTGGCTGTACTGAGGGATGCCCCCACTGACTGTACTTAGGGATGCCCCTATGTGGCTGTACTGAGGGATGCCCCCACTGGCTGTACTGAGGGATGCCCCGCTGGCTGTACTGAGAGATGCCCCGCTGGCTGTACTGAGGGATGCCCCCACTGGCTGTACTGAGGGATGCCCCCAATGGCTTTAATGAGGGATGCCCATCACTGCCGTAATGGAAGATGCCGCAACGTGCCTCTGTGGGATGCCCCTCACTCGCTTTAATGAGGGATACCGATCACTCCCTGTAATGGGGGATTCTGCGCACTGCCTGTAATGGGGGGATTTAAGCACACCATTCGGTTCAGAATATTTTCTTTCTTATTTTTGTCCTTTGGACCCTGGGTGCGTCTTATGGAATGAAAATAAGGTGTGTGTGTGTGTATATATATATAGTGACATTAAGATACTATACCGGGCCAGGAACAGTGCAGCAGGGTTGGTGGGCCCCAGTCCACCCCTGATGGAGTGCGTGCATTGCAGTGACTGTGACTGATGGTGTGTGAGGTGGTTCTTTATCCCAGAGGCTGCCCAGTCACTATAGATCTCTTCATCTCATGATGCGGTGAGTGTGTGAGCCCCAGACTAGCGCCAATCGGCGCCAATCAGCACAAAAAATGGCTATCTGTTTTAATTCCCTTACTACAGTACATTTGGTACTTTTAGTTTTTTTGGTAGTAAAGTAAAACTGACACTTGCCCCTGGGTGTTGGTCCACTTCCGCGGGGCATCCTGATCGGGGGGCCCCGCTGCGTGAAACCCCCCAGAAAGCCCTGAAAACTCACCTCACCCAGCTCCTACGGCGCATGCGCGAGCGCTCCTCCAATCAGCGCGGACAGACAAACTTGAATATAGGACGGACAAGCTGAGCGCGCCCACCGCCGCCTCTCGCGCTTCCCTCTAACAGGGAGCGCGCCCGCGCCGGCCATTCACAAACGGGTGCGCGCCCTGCTAGAGGAAAGCGCGAGAGGCGGCCGCGGCCCACGCATGCGCCGTCGGAACGGTGAGAAGGTAAGGTTTGTGGGCGTCCTGGGGGGTTTCCCTGATCGGGGATTCCCCGCAGGGAGGGAGCGGATCGGCCCGGGAAATCTTATAGATCAGCGGTGGCTGTTGGTCCACTTTAAAGTTTATCCATCATTTGTTTAATGTGGTGCTGGAAAAAAAAAAAAAAAAACAATAGATTATCCCAAAGATTTTGCGAACATTTGCTAAATTTTTTGAAAAGGTCACATTTTGAGAGACTTTACTATTTGACAAACAATAGACCAGATTTAATGATATGCCCTGTCCAGAGATAACCCAACCACCACCACCACCACCAACCCCCCCCCCTTCTTCCTCTTGGGAACAGTGTCAAATGAGCCATTTCAAAATCTCCAATTATATATAAATCCCTTATGAATTCTAAGTGATTCCGCCTTCCTCGCCTAAGTTTATGGCTACGGCATACCATGGCGCAGCTTTACGAGACTTAAACATGCTCTGCTGTGGTCAGAGACAGCTGCGGGTCTACTTGGTCTTGCTGCGCTCGCTCATGCTGAGAGCACCAAGGGACAGAGTGGGGGGGGGGGGGCGATGGACCACTCTTTGCGTGGAGAAATACATTTAAAAACAGGGGCATATTTTGGAAAATGGAGAAGAGGCACATGGGACAGGCTTCAGGTTGTATTTAGTGAGCTTCTTCATTTAGCCCACTGGTCTCCTGACACTGTAATCAGTGGTAACGGCTGTGTGTGTGTGTGTGAGGTGAGACCAGGTGACTCAAATGTGTAAAATCTATACAAAATAAACTAAACTGACTGAAAATAACTGAAATTCTTATTTGAATAACTGAGAAGCCTTGGGCGCTTGGCGGAGCGCGCGGGGACAGCCTTAGACCACTGGATGTAATCAATTGGCGGCATTTCATTGCTCCTTTGTTATGATGTATTGACATATTTTTGTATACTTTGCTCCCGTATATCTTGTATTAGGCAGCTTTAATTGTGCACTCAGCACTTTTCATATAAGGTTGTTATTGATTGTTAGATGCACATGTATGAACTTTATTATTTTAGAATAAGTTAATTAGCACTATGCACTTTAATTCCATGATATTTACTGAGAGTTTTGCACATAATTAAAAATATTTTCTCCTTGGCACATATTCAGGATAGTTATATTAGTAGCACTTTCCTTTGGGGGGCAGTAGAGGGTTACTTTACAACACTGCTCTGTTATAGCAGCCTAATTGGTCTATGGAATAGTTCTTGAATAAGTTCTTGGGAGCAGTTTTATCTATTACCAGCTGGGGGCAGCAGTATTCCCCCCCATACACTGTATGGTAAAAGACACAACGCAATTTATTCCCGCAGGTGAAATTGTTTGATTTTTGCTTGATGAATTCTAGCATTATTGATTGTCATCTTATTAGCACTTTATATTTGTCCAGTGGTATTATTGTTTTATTCTTGTTATGTGTGTGTGTTGTATGTGGTTTTAATGACTGCGCTAATTAATAAATTTATTTTGTATTTTTACCCGGTGGAGTGCCCGGTCTTTGGAATTCTGTTTGTGGGTTTGGTGTTCTTGTAATTTATTTGAATAACTGTGCAGGAAAATCTAAAGGTATTAAAGTGGAACAAAACCCTGAGTGGCCGACCCTGAAGTCTATAAGACCCGGCCATTGACCTTCCCCCTTGGGCATCCTAAATCGGGATGCCCCACTGTGTGAAACGACCCCTGGATAACCACAGATCCCCCCATTTTTCTGGCGCGCTCACGCAGATAGTCATTTAGACAGGCCGGGCGGCCAGGAAGGTTACTGCTCAGGCTCCCCATCTGCGTGCAAACAGAGCTGATTGGATGAGAGCCCGCGCATGCGCTGTGGGACAGGGAATGGTAGGTTTTCACAGGCGAACTTGGGGATTTCACATATCAGGGCATCCCAAGTCAGGATGCCCCTAGGGGCACAAAACAAAAACTCCAGATAGTGAAAATCCTGGGTTGGGCTTTGCTCAAAACACACAAAGCTGAAAGAAAGATCATATGGAAAAATGTGTTGTAAGAATATGAAAGAGAAAATGGTAAACTGAAAGATTCTGCAGCAGAGCCAACATGAAGGGAAAACTGTCAAAATTAAAAATGTTTAGAGCAAACAAAAACAGGATGTAAACATAAAAATCCAATTCTGAAATAAAATAACCCCCCCTCCAAAAAAAAAAAAAACTGGTGAGTCTGAGATTCGAACCTATGACTCTCTGGTTCAAAGACATTGAATTTACCAATGAGCTAAAAGACTTCTAGAGCTTTTCTTTCTGTTTTAGATATATGAGTTCTGGCCAGGCAATGTTGCAATATTGTTATCTTATGCTGGACGGCTGCCAGCACTGAACAGCTGATACTTTGATACATTGTTTCCCCCCTCTCCTCAGCGTGGAACAGGCCAGAGTGTCGGGCTCCGACACTCAGCAGACATAAACATGAGCTATTAGTCTCCAGCTGCACAACACACACATCATTTTTTTCTAAATTTGTAATTCTTACTCCAACACTTACCTACATTCAAAGTACCATTTAAATATAAGTCACCAAGAAAGATTTGTGATACTGCTCCTTTAAGAACACCCACTTCTGCAGGCCTAGCACAGCGTAATTTCAAAAAGCTTTGTATTATATTTTACGTTTGGCAAAAAGCTCGTCTATGAGGGATCCAATCATATGTAAATGAACCTATACAAATAGGTCTGAATTGTCTGTAGGCAGCTATATCCTCACTGGAAAAATGTACCCCCACCTGTAGAAATCTGCCCCCCCTGTACAAATCTGCCCCCACTTGTAGAAATCTGCCCCACCTGTAGAAATCTGCCCCCACCTGTAGAAATCTGCCCCCACCTGTAGAAATCTGCCCCCACCTGTAGAAATCTGCCCCCACCTGTAGAAATCTGCCCCCACTGTAGAAATCTGCCCCCACCTGTAAAAATCTGCCTCACCTGTAGAAATCTGCCCCCACCTGTAGAAATCTGCCCCACCTGTAAAAATCTGCCTCACCTGTAGAAATCTGCCCCCACCTGTAGAAATCTGCCCCACCTGTAAAAATCTGCCTCACCTGTAGAAATCTGCCCTACCTGTATAAATCTGCCCCCACCTGTAGAAATCTGCCTCACCTGTAGAAATCTGCCTCACCTGTAGAAATCTGCCCCCACCTGTAGAAATCTGCCTCACCTGTAGAAATCTGCCCCACCTGTAGAAATCTGCCTCACCTGTAGAAATCTGCCTCACCTGTAGAAATCTGCCCCACCTGTAGAAATCTGCCCCACCTGTAGAAATCTGCCCCCACCTGTAGAAATCTGCCCCCACCTGTAATAATCTGCCCCCACCTGTAGAAATCTGCCTCACCTGTAGAAATCTGCCCCACCTGTAGAAATCTGCCCCCACCTGTAGAAATCTGCCCCCACCTGTAGAAATCTGCCCCCACCTGTAGAAATCTGCTCCCACCTGTAGAAATCTGCCCCCACCTGTAGAAATCTGCCTCACCTGTAGAAATCTGCCCCCACCTGTAGAAATCTGCCCCACCTGTAGAAATCTGCCCCCACCTGTAGAAATCTGCCTCACCTGTAGAAATCTGCCTCACCTGTAGAAATCTGCCTCACCTGTAGAAATCTGCCTCACCTGTAGAAATCTGCCCCCACCTGTAGAAATCTGCCCCCACCTGTAGAAATCTGCCCCACTTGCAGAAATCTGCCCCCACTTGTAGAACAGTCCAATGGCAGGGTCAGGGAATTTCCCTATTTTCTATGTAAAGTTTAATTTTCGATGTTTTCACAGGCGAATGAAACGTTTGGTTCTGCAGAATTCGCCTGTACAACGTACGAATGTGAAATAATGGACGAAACGTACACTACAATAGCGAATACTCCGGAATGTGACGTCTACAATCAAGACAACTGCTCTCCGGTATGTTCTCAGGATACAGCGTTCAGTATATTATATATATATGTGTGTGTTATATATATTATGTTATAATAGAAAACCAGCTTTGCTGCCCGATATGTATTATGCACAAGGCTGCGATACAACGAGGGTCACGCTAAAGACGGGCAGGCTGATACATCACTAACGCCAGGTAGCGACAGATGAGCGGGGATTTTCAGAGCGCCCGCTCAGCCGTGGGTCGCTAGTGATGAATCAGCCTGCCCGTCACTATAAACTAACGCCAGGTAGCGACAGATGAGCGCCTGTAGCGGCATTTTCAGAGCGCCCGCTAGTAGTCGCTGCGCTCGGCCGTGGGCCGCTAGTTTATAGCGAGGGGCAGGCCGATTCATCACTAACGCCAGGTAGCGACAGATCAGCGTCTGTAGCGGCATTTTCAGAGCGCCCGCTAGTAGTCGCTGCGCTCGGCCGTGGGTCGCTAGTTTATAGCGAGGGGCAGGCCGATTCATCACTAACGCCAGGTAGCGACAGATGAGCGTCTGTAGCAGCATTTTCAGAGCGCCCGCTAGTTTTCGCTGCGCTCGTCCGTGGGTCGCTAGTTCAGACAGGGGCAGACGCAGTGTGATGTTTGAATGGCAGCTGTGTGGCCAGCTCAGCATTGATGGCTCAGCCTTACCAGTTATAACAACTGCAAACAAATCTGAAAGCACTACAAAGCTAAACTAACACAGAAACCCCACGTTTAGCTTTATTCTTTTTTGGGAATAGGATCACTTAAAGCGAGCCTATCTTGTATGTTTCCCACAGCCTGTACATACAGATTGCTCACATTAATCCGGACCTTCACTCTGAATAAGAGTCTATCTTGTATGTTTCCCACACCCTGTACATACAGATTGCTCACATTAATCCAGACCTTCACCCTGAATAAGAGCCTATCTTGTATGTTTCCCACACCCTGTACATACAGATTGCTCACATTAATCCAGACCTTCACCCTGAATAAGAGCCTATCTTGTATGTTTCCCACACCCTGTACATACAGATTGCTCACATTAATCCAGACCTTCACCCTGAATAAGAGCCTATCTTATATGTTTCCCCCTCCCTGTACATACAGATTGCTCCCATTAATCCGGACCTTCACCCTGAATAAGAGCCTATCTTATATGTTTCCCACACCCTGTACATACGGATTGCCCACATTAAAAATCACCCTACCTGCATCTACTGCATGTTATGTTATGTTATGTTAAGATGGCGGCTCATGGAACATCAGACAGCCTGCAAACAGGAAGTGCCTTCTGACTGTGCTGCTCTGTATTCTAGGTTTGCTGACCCTTCCTTGACCCCAGCTCTGCTCTGTCTGAGCAAAGCACAGCTATAACCCGCCGCCAGTACTTTATCCCACTTTCCTCTTCTTAGTAAGTGTGATGCTTCTGAGTCAAGATGGCGGCGCCCATATCCTAAAGTCCTGAACAGAGTTGCAGCCCGGCGGGGGGGAAAGAATAAGAAGTTAGTGACTCAAAAAGTAATATATATTAAATTAGATGCTGGGGAAACGTATATTATCAATTTCATGTTTCAGTTAGTTTATATTATTTATATTATTAATATTCATATTATATATATATATATATATATATATATATATATATATATTGATATTTTACTATCTGTATGATTATATTTTATTATTATAATGATGGTCAATTTTATCTTTTTATCAGTCATCAAAAAAAAAAGAAAAAAAGAGGGACATTATTAATGCTCTTTTTTCTCCTGTTTTATTTTTTTTGAATTTGGAAGAAGGATAGAAAAGGGTTGTGGTTCCTCCCGGTCTCTTTTGGGATTGGTTTTAGGCTTAGGGCTTTTTAGGTCTGATTGCCAAATTAAAAAAAAAAAAAAAAAAAAAACACCATGAGGGAGGCATCAGGGGATAGTGATTCGGGCATCCCATTTGAGCAGGGGGGGCTCTGCCCCTTATGTAAGCGGGATCCCCTGGGTAGTTTCAGCACGGTTTGTTCTGCTTGCGCCATGAGAATCGGTTGGACCATAATAGAGCGGCGGCTCAGGTCTTTAGTCCAGTTATTGCTGGTGTGAACGCAATGGCTCACCCATCCCTTCCTTCCCCTAGGAGAGGGGGGAGGCAGCGAGGCGCAGTCAGATGTGGTGCACAGGTTGGATAACCTGGAGAGACAGTTATCCTGTTGCGGAGGAAAGAGATTTATTTGCCTCTTTGGGAGAGTGGGAGGAAGAAGAGCATATAGATGAGCAGCTCTCAGAAGGCAAGTTACGCTCTGGTGAGGAAGATAGTAACTCTATTTTTTTTTTCTCTTCTGATGAGGACCCCCTCCCCGCAGGCGAAACACAGTGTCTGCTCTCTTCGATTTTTGAAACTTTGAATATCCCTCTCTCCCCTATTGTATCTTGTACTCAGAATATCCACTGTCAAATCTGTAAAACTGCCTTTGAAATAGTGTGTGTACTGTATGTTCTACCCTGTCTGTAATTACTACTTTGTAAAGCGCTACGGAAGATGATGGCGCTATATAAATGAGCAATAAAAATTCTAATGATATCACCCCTCCTGAGGTGGCAAAAAGAGGGAAGGATGATCTGTTTAAGCCAGTAAGACAAAGGCAGGTGTTCCCGGAGCAGCCACACTTTTCTAAAATGGAGTTAAAGGCATGGGAAAATCCTAACAAATTACCGGCTGTTCCTAGGATACTAGACTATGGGTATCCCTTTCCAGCGGACATGATTAAGCTTTGGTCTTACCCACCTGAGGTGGATTCTCCAGTAGCAGGCTTGTCTAATACTTCCATCATGCTGTCTGCTACTATGAGATCTTTAAGAGATCCCACGGAGAGACGAATGGATCAATTGGCCCGCCATGCTTTTGCTATGAAAGGATCCTTTCTACGTCCTGTTTGTGCCATGGCCATTGTGTCCCTGGCTTCAAGGAAGAAGATGAAGAAAAAGTTTTGCCAGGGCTAAGTCTCGCAGACTTATTCAACAGTTCAAAGATTTTAAGGATTGTTTGGACTTAAACTCGTTCGCTATCACTACGATGGATGATGCAGTCAGGCTAGCTGCTAGAACTTCTGCTCTGCTTGTGGCCTTGCGCCGTTCCTTATGGCTAAGACAATGGTTGGCGGATGCCACCGCTAAGAAAGCTCTTATAGATCTACCTTTTTTAGGGAGCAGATTTTTGGGAGAAAAACTGGACAGTATGGTGAAGGATGGCAAACTGCCTCAGAGGAAGGCCTTTTCAGAGGACTTCATCATATCGACTCTTTTGGACTGGCAGAGGGGCCTTCCGTCTTTGCTCTCGTAGAGATCTTTGAGGTAGAGGCAGAGCGTGTAATAGGGCAGGAGGGGCCTGGAGAAGTAGGCCTAAACCTCCAGCCAAGCCCACTTCAGCATGAGGGGACGCCCTCACCCGAGCGGGTGGGGGGAAGGCTTTTGCATTTTGCTCATATCTGGAGGAGAGGTGGTGTCATTGGGCTACAAGATCGAGTTTGCAGCCAGACCACCGGCAAGGTTCCTTCGATCAGGGGCATCCCGGAACCAGTCAAAGATAGATGCCCTGAGATCCACAGTTCAGCATCTCCTTCAAAAAGGGGTAATTTGTCGGGTACCCTTTCAGGAGGAAGGTCAGGGGTTTTACTCCAACCTGTTCACAATCCCCAAAAAGGATGGGTCGATGCATCCCATTTTAGACTTAAAGGGTCTCAACAGGTATATGCGTGTGAAACATTTCTGCATGGAGACGCTAAGGTCAGCGGTAAGAGTAGTTCGGCCTGGGGATCTTATGACTACTAGAGATGAGCGAACTTCTTGAAAGTTCGATTCGGGCGATTCGTCGAATTTCCCCAAGAAATTCGGGTTCGCCCGAATCGAACTTCCACGAATCGCTCATCTGAAGAAAAAAAATGCCGGCATGGTGGGAGCGGGCAGGCCGGCTACGCCGGTCAGCCCGCTGACAGTGTAGCCGGCCTGCCCGCTCCCACCATGCTGGCATTTTTTTTTTTTATTTCAGGGAAAATTCGATCGCCACGAACCAAAAAAAATTTGGGTTCGTGCCGAATCGAATTTTCCCTGAAGTTCGGAGCGAATTCCGGTTCGTCTGAACCGGTTCGCTCATCTCTAATGACTACTATAGACTTAAGAGATTAAAGAGGGGGATCCTAGACTGATCCCACAAAAGATATCCCCATAAGAGAGGCCGCACTCTAATAGTAAAATTACAATATTTTATTTCATGGATTCTAAATAAATAAACAAAGATGGCACATCACAATAAAATACAAAGTTAAAAAACACAAAACAGGGGATCAACCATAAAATGGTGACTAATATCCTCTATAGGTGTATAAGTAAATAAATAAATAGAAAATATTCATAGCATATAATAATTTGAACACGCCTGGATGAGATATTGAGTTATTGATATTTAAACAGAAGTGGCGAAGTGTCATTACGACACGCAGCGCGTCGGTGGCGGCTGCTGCGGGGGATCCCCTGGTGACAGGTGATGTAAGCGTAGTTGTTTATTTTTGTATTTTGTATTGTATACTCTACCTGGATAGTGATCCTCATGTTTTCATACATTGCACTTCAGCACCATATGTGTCTTCTTTCCTTAAATAGGTATAATTTATTGCGTTTTTTTGCACAGTCAGCACATATAAATCATGTTTTTTGGCATAGTTAGCACATATGCATTTACGCACTTAGCACTTTTTAAAAACTGTTAATTCAGGAAATTGTTTTCAGTGTTTTATAGTTTTGGGAGGTAATATATTCACTCTGTTTAAATATCAATAACTCAATATCTCATCCAGGCGTGTTCAAATTATTATATGCTATAAATATTTTCTATTTGTTTATTTACTTATACACCTATAAAGGATATTAGTCACCTTTTTATGGTTGATTCCCTGTTTTGTGTTTGTGTTTTTTAACTTTGAGGCCGATTCATCAATAGCGCCAGGTAGCGACAGATGAGCGACTGTAGCGTGATTTTTTCAGCGCCAGCCAGTATTCGCTGTGCTTGGCCGGCGTTAGCTTGATGACAGCGACTCAGTCGGTGTGCGGTAATGTTGAATACGGGCTGGGGGGTCGCTGTTTCACAGGTCCAGCGTTGTATGTGAGCGCCTGACAACGAATGGCCAGTTCATATTCATCAACAAATCACGCTCCGAATGTGCTGTCGCTGTCCATTCCTTGTTTAAACCCCAGAGCGCTGGCGGCGATCTGTATTAACTAGTTTTTAACCCCTAAACAACCATATTTTTTGAATGTAACATTATACATGTTTTTAGAATCATTTTGTAATATGAATACATTAATCTCAGACCTGTTAGATCAATTCTGCACAAATTTTTTTTTTTTTTTACTTAAAAATAAATCCTAACATTGCAGAAGTGTTCTCCGATTTTTTGACATTAAAAAAAAAAAAAAAAAATTATTACCAATGAATTATGAATAATTATAGATTGCTCCATTGAAATGCATTGGACATCGCCAGGGAGCGACAGCTCATACCTGGCGCTGTGAGGGAATTTGCAGCGGCGCTGTTCGGTCCAGGCGGCTTCATGATGAATGCCGCGCTAGCCGTCGCTCTCGCCGGCGCTAGCCTCATTTAGCGTGATAAATGCGTCATTGTGACCGTCGCGCGGGCGTACTTGAGTCGGTAGTCGCCGTTAGCTGCCGCTACCTGGCGCTCGTCAGACACTACCTGGCGCTATCGCTTGATGAATAAGGGCCTTTGTATTGTATTGTGATGTGCCATCTTTGTTTATTTATTTAGAACCCATGAAATAAAATATTGTAATTTTACTATTAGAGTGCGGCCTCTCTTATGGGGATATCTTTTGTGGGATCAGTCTAGGATCCCCCTCTTTAATCTCTGTTTCACCATTTATCCCCCCGGCCAGCACCTTCCCTTTTTCAGCACTTAGGCTGTGCACTCTCACCCCAGGTGTATCTTTACTATAGACTTAAGGGACGCGTATCTGCATGTTCCAATTTTTCCAGGGCATCAGAAGTTCCTGAGGTCTGGCACTTCCAGTTTGTGGCACTCCTATTCGGGATATCCTCGGCTCCAAGAGTGTTCACCAAAGTTTTGGCGGGTCTCATGGCCATGACTGGCTCCCCTCCAATCTATTCTAAACTCTGCTGCTCGCCTCATCCATCTCTCCTCTCGCTTCTCCTCTGTCAATCCCTCCACTGGTTACCTGTCTCCCATAGAGTTCAGTTCGAATTTCTAACGCTAACCTACAAAGCTCTCTGTAACCAGGCCCCTCCCTACATCTCATCTATGATCCAGCGTTACCAACCCAAGCGCAACCTCCGCTCTGCCTCTGACATTCTCCTGTCCTCCTCCTTGGTTACTTCCTCGCACTTCCGCCTTCGAGACTTCTCCCGCCCCTCCCCACTTCTCTGGAATGCTCTCCCCCGCTCGATCCGCCACTCTCCATCATTCCAAGCCTTTAACAGTGCCCTCAAAACTCACTTCTTCAGACAAGCATATGACCTGGCTTAAGCAACTCCTATAACCCTCAATGGCACATGCAGCCATACTCAAGCTCTACCACTTGTGACCCCGCCCCCTTTGTCTCCACCCCCATCCTTTAGACTGTAAGCTCGCAAGGGCAGGGCTCTCTCTCCTATTGTCTCCTGTGCTCACAACACTTGGGCCTTATTTAAGAAAGGATAGCATCAGGTAGCGCCTGGGTTAATGAGAGGTAGCGACTGGTGAACGCCGGACACGGCACGCAATTACACATTTATCAAGCAGAATCTGTTTAACGACTGGGATAGCGCCATGTAGCGTCTGATTCGTCATTTTCACAGCCTCAGCGAACAGCGCCGGCGTTCAGCCTTGCACAGCGCCAGATATGACCTCTCGCTACCTGTCGCTCTCCCATACATTTCAATGGACGAACCTTTTCTTTTCTTTAAACCGGGATTTTTTTTAAAAAAAAAATCACTAATAATTCTGTGACCTTTTCTGACATTGAAAAGGCTGTTTTTTTTACATTTTTATGATTTTTTTTTTATTTCTTCAGAAATGACATTACAGGTCTGCCATTAATGTGTCATGTTACAATGTTGTTACAATGTAATTCCATATGTTTTCGCTTTGTTACTGGTGGATAGATGCTGAAAAACACTTTAATCACAAAGCCTCCTGCGCTCTGGGCTTCAGAGAAGCATTTTTCAGCGCCAGAGATTAGTAAGGCTGTTTTTTTTTGCTGAATATGGTGTGAGTCGGTCGCTATGAGCAGTCGCTAACATGCGCTCCAATACAGTGCTGTACTGGTCAAATAGCGACTCCTCACAATGTATTCGACATTACTGAACAGCTATGAAGTAGCGACCCACGGCTGAGCACAGCGACTACTAGCGGGCGCTCTGAAAATGCTGCTACAGACGCTACGGGCGTTAGTGATGAATCAGCCTGCCCTTCGCTATAAACTAGCGACTCACGGCCGAGCACAGCGACTACTAGCGGGCGCTCTGAAAATGCCGCTACAGACGCTCATCTGTCGCTACCTGGCGCTAATGATGAATCAGCCTCTCGGTTTTAACCCGTGGCATCTAATTTTGTATTGTTCTCTGTCCTATATGTTTTACCCTGTCTGTAATCATACCATGTAAAGCGCTACGGAAGTTGATGGCGCTATATAAATCAACAATAATAATAATACTGCATGTAGAAATGTATATACTAATAACAGTGGATTTATAAGTACATGAACGGCAGTTTTTGCTACTTTACAGAATATGATGTGTTTTAATTCCACAGGGATTTACATACTTTCCCCAATCAGAAGCGTGTTGTGGTAAATGCCGGCAGACACAGTGCTTCAATAATAGGACTAACTCTATAATGCAGGTAATATTTTCTGCTTACTCAACTGCAACTCAGAATGGAAGTTTGGGTTTTCTTTTATTTAGCTCCACATTGATGGCACGCTCGTATTTTCCTTTACACGATATGAGCAGTGTTGAGCGATAGAAAGCAGAATAGTATTGCATGCCTTTACGTGAAATGATTAACCTGCATAAATATATAAACAGCAAACAAAAAAAAAAAAATTAGAAAAGCTGTCTCGCGGAAAATCGCTTCTAAGCAAAAAATAAAAAAAATTAGAAAAGCTGTCTCGCGGAAAATCGCTTCTAAGCAAAAAATAAAAAAAATTAGAAAAGCTGTCTCGCGGAAAATCGCTTCTAAGCAAAAAATAAAAAAAATAGAAAAGCTGTCTCGCGGAAAATCGCTTCTAAGCAAAAAATAAAAAAAATTAGAAAAGCTGTCTCGCGGAAAATCGCTTCTAAGCAAAAAATAAAAAAAATTAGAAAAGCTGTCTCGCGGAAAATCGCTTCTAAGCAAAAAATAAAAAAAATAGAAAAGCTGTCTCGCGAAAAATCGCTTCTAAGCAAAAAATAAAAAAATTAGAAAAGCTGTCTCGCGGAAAATCGCTTCTAAGCAAAAAATAAAAAAAATTAGAAAAGCTGTCTCGCGGAAAATCGCTTCTAAGCAAAAAATAAAAAAATTAGAAAAGCTGTCTCGCGGAAAATCGCTTCTAAGCAAAAAATAAAAAAATTAGAAAAGCTGTCTCGCGGAAAATCGCTTCTAAGCAAAAAATAAAAAAAATTAGAAAAGCTGTCTCGCGGAAAATCGCTTCTAAGCAAAAAATAAAAAAATTAGAAAAGCTGTCTCGCGGAAAATCGCTTCTAAGCAAAAAATAAAAAACTTAGAAAAGCTGTCTCGCGGAAAATCGCTTCTAAGCACAAGAGACACGACCTCCATCCCTCTGATGAAGTCATCCTTAGGCCCTTATTTAACAAGGGATAGCGCCAGGTAGCGAATGGTGAGCGAACGGTAATGACAGGCACCGCCACGAGAACGCCGGCTCCCCACCGCAATCACACATTTATCAAGCCGATCCTGCTTAGCGACTGAGATAGTGCCATATAGCGACTGGTGAGCGGCCGGTAATGACGGGCACCGCCACGAGAACGCCGGCTCCCCTACGCAATCACACATTTATCAAGCCGATCCTGCTTAGCGAACGACAGAGCGCCAGATAGCGAATCTTTCATGATTATTCCAGCCTCACCACACAGCGCCAGCGAGCAAACTTGAACAGCGACAGGTCTGACCTTTCGCTACCTGACGCTCTCCAATGCATTTCAATAAAACAATATTTAATTATTAGAGATGAGCGAGTAGTGAAATATTCGAAATTTCGAATTTCGATTCGAATAGACCGCGTTACTCGACTACTCGACCGAATATCGAATCCCATTATAGTCTATGGGAAAAAAATGCTCGACACTTGGAAATCTCAATTCGACCACTTGGAGGTCACCAAGTCCACCCTGAAACATCAGAAAATGATGCCAACACTGCTGGAATGCAACTGGGACAGCAGGGGAAGCATGTCTGGGTGCATATAACGCGCCCAAGTCGCACTATTACGCCACTATCACAGCCTCTCAACAATACACTCCAAACACAATATTACTTCTACGTAAAGTGAGACAAGACAAGGAAACCTTCTTTCCTCTACATTGCCATGGACCCCAAGCCAAACTGTACAAAAAAGAACAAAATTCTGCACCCCTTAAAATCACGTTGCCTAATGACAACCACAGATGGCATAGGCAAGGGGGAAAACAAATAGACCCCACCCCTAATTGTCATTGTGTGTGTGTGTGTGTGTGTGTGTGTGTGTGTGTGTGTGTGAGATGTGGTCAGACATGTCCTCTTGTGTCATTGTGTCACCCCAGCAGTAAGGGAAGCTTAAAGGAGGAGGTTTGTTACAGTGTGTCACCCCAGCAGTAAGGGAAGCTTACAGGAGGAGGTTTGTTACAGTGTGTCACCCCAGCAGTAAGGGAAGCTTACAGGAGGAGGTTTGTTACAGTGTGTCACCCCAGCAGTAAGGGAAGCTTAGAGCTGAGACCTCTTAAAAATTGTGTGGAGGCCCAAGAGCTGAGACCTCTTAAAAATTGTGTGGAGGCCCAAGAGCTGAGACCTTTTAAAAATTGTGTGGAGGCCCAAGAGCTGAGACCTTTTAAAAATTGTGTGGAGGCCCAAGAGCTGAGACCTTTTAAAAATTGTGTGGAGGCCCAAGAGCTGAGACCTTTTAAAAATTGTGTGGAGGCCCAAGAGCTGAGACCTTTTAAAAATTGTGTGGAGTCCCAAGAGCTGAGACCTTTTAAAAATTGTGTGGAGGCCCAAGAGCTGAGACCTCTCAAACATTGTGTGGAGGCCCAAGAGCTGAGACCTCTTAAAAATTGTGTGGAGGCCCAAGAGCTGAGACCTCTCAAACATTGTGTGGAGGCCCAAGAGCTGAGACCTTTTAAAAATTGTGTGGAGGCCCAAGAGCTGAGACCTTTTAAAAATTGTGTGGAGGCCCAAGAGCTGAGACCTCTTAAAAATTGTGTGGAGGCCCAAGAGCTGAGACCTTTTAAAAATTGTGTGGAGGCCCAAGAGCTGAGACCTTTTAAAAATTGTGTGGAGGCCCAAGAGCTGAGACCTTTTAAAAATTGTGTGGAGTCCCAAGAGCTGAGACCTTTTAAAAATTGTGTGGAGGCCCAAGAGCTGAGACCTCTCAAACATTGTGTGGAGGCCCAAGAGCTGAGACCTTTTAAAAATTGTGTGGAGTCCCAAGAGCTGAGACCTTTTAAAAATTGTGTGGAGGCCCAAGAGCTGAGACCTTTTAAAAATTGTGTGGAGGCCCAAGAGCTGAGACCTTTTAAAAATTGTGTGGAGGCCCAAGAGCTGAGACCTTTTAAAAATTGTGTGGAGGCCCAAGAGCTGAGACCTCTCAAACATTGTGTGGAGGCCCAAGAGCTGAGACCTCTCAAACATTGTGTGGAGGCCCAAGAGCTGAGACCTTTTAAAAATTGTGTGGAGGCCCAAGAGCTGAGACCTCTCAAACATTGTGTGGAGGCCCAAGAGCTGAGACCTTTTAAAAATTGTGTGGAGGCCCAGGAGCTGAGACCTCTCAAACATTGTGTGGAGGCCCAAGAGCTGAGACCTTTTAAAAATTGTGTGGAGGCCCAAGAGCTGAGACCTTTTAAAAATTGTGTGGAGGCCCACGAGCTGAGACCTCTTAAAAATTGTGTGGAGGCCCAAGAGCTGAGACCTCTCAAACATTGTGTGGAGGCCCAAGAGCTGAGACCTTTTAAAAATTGTGTGGAGGCCCAAGAGCTGAGACCTCTCAAACATTGTGTGGAGGCCCAAGAGCTGAGCACTTATTAGTGCTGCAGCTACGGCTGCTTTAGTGAGGGGTAGCTGCTGCTGCTGGAATAGGGACAGAAAGACTTCAGTGGTGTATTACCACCTATATACAAAACTATATACACTCTGCTCAAAACGGCTGCTTTAGTGAGGGGTAGCTGCTGATGCTGGAATAGGGACAGAAAGACTTCAGTGGTGTATTAGCACCTATATACAAAACTATATTTTGCACTACTGTTTTGTGTCCTCTGTGCCAACAAAACACTGTTTTATACACGGTGCGTATAGGCACCATTTCACCTTCTGGCAGTATACGGCTGTATAGCCAGGTGTTTTTCTTAAAAATATTTTTTATATTTGGCACTACTGTTTTGTGTCCTCTTTACCAACAAAACCTTGTTATATACCCGGTGCGTATAGGCACCATTTCACCTTCTGGCAGTATACGGCTGTATAGCCAGGTGTTCTTCTTAAAAATATTTTTATATTTGGCATAACGCGTGGCCAAAAAAGTAAAACGTCTGAAATGCGGAGGGCTAGCGCAAAGGGACGTGGACGAGGACGGGGGCGCGGAAATGCTGGTGGGGGCACAAACCGCGTTGAAGCCAGTGGGGATACAATGCGTGCTGGTGAGGGGCAGCCAGCATTACGCTCATCCAGCTTCCCTGCCTTTATGGGACAGTTATGCGGGGGGCGGGGTACACCTCTGTTAAAGCCTGAGCAGCGTGAACAGGTGGTGCAATGGATGGCCGATAACGCTTCCAGTCACTTGTCCACCACCCAGTCATCCACACAGTCTCACTCTGACCCTCCTTCCTCCCAACCTGGCCAACAGAGTCAGCCCACCCTTGACCCCTCCCAGGACCTCTTTTCGGGTCCTTTTCCAGATGTGCTGCAAGAATCCCAGGAGCTAGCAGAGGAATTTGTTTGTAGTGATGCCCAAACACTTGAGTATCCGCCATCTGCTAGTGATGTGGACCCGGAACCAGCATCTTCTATCATGAGCGATGATGATGAGACGCAGTTGCCATCAAGGGAGGCTGTTGGAATGTCCAGTGGGCAGGAGGAGGAGCAGAGAGAGGAAGTGGAAGAGGAGGTGGTGGACGACGAAATGACCGACCCCACTTGGACAGGGGTGATGTCCAGCGGGGAAAGCAGTGGAGATGCGGTCTGCGCATCACCGAATAAGGCAGCAAGAGGCAGAGGACAGTCCAGAGGCAGAGGACAGTCCAGACAGAGAAGGCAGGCCACAGCCAGCAGGGCCGAAGCTCTTCCCGGCAGCAGGCAGTCGCGCGAAGCTCCCCCATCGAGGCCTCGTACTTCTGTGGTGTGGAGATTTTTTAATGTTTGCGCGGATGACAAACTGAGCGCGGTTTGCGCAATCTGCCACTCAAAACTGAGTAGGGGCTCTGAGAAGAGCAATCTGACCACCTCAGGCATGCGCCGTCACTTGGAATTCAAGCACTGGGCTGAGTGGGAGAGAGCAAACGCAATACAACCTGCGCCCCGTCTTGCTGCCACTGCCTCTTCCCCTTTGTTGTGTGCTGCCACTGCGGCCCAGACCTCCAGCCAGGACACCTCCACATCTGCCTCTGCCTCGGCTACTTTGGGGCCTTCTCCTTCAGCCCCCCCTTCCCCCGCATCTTCGTCTGCACCTTCCATCTCCTCGTCCCATCAACTGTCCATCTCGCAGGCGTTCAACCGCAGGCGGAAGTACGCCTCCAGTCACCCCCAAGCCCAAGCCTTAACCTGCCTCATCTCCAAACTGCTGGCCCTGGAGATGTTGCCGTTTAGGCTTGTGGAGACGCAGGCCTTCCGCGACCTGATGGCGGCTGCCGCACCTCGCTATTCCGTCCCTAGCCGCCCCTATTTTTCCCGGTGTGGCGTCCCCGCCCTGCACCAGCACGTGTCGCGTAACATCAGGCGGACCCTGAGGTACGCAGTCAGCGCAAAGGTCCACTTGACCACCGACTCGTGGACAAGCGCTTGCGGCCAAGGACGCTACATCTCTTTGACGGCACACTGGGTGAATGTTGTGGAAGCGGGGACGGGGTCGCAAACAGGGACGGCCTACATACCACCCCCGCCCAAGATTGCCAGCACAGGTTCTGATAGACCCCCCTCCTCTTCCTCCTCCTCCTCCTCCTCCTCCTCCTCTGCCTTAACATCGCCCTCAGCCCCTAGCTGGAAGCGTTGCAGCACTGGCACGGGGAGACGTCAGCAGGCGGTGCTTAAGCTCATCAGCTTGGGCGACAGGAAGCACAGCGCCGCAGAGGTGAGGCACGCCATATTGCAGCAGACAGAGATGTGGCTGTCGCCGCTGCAGCTAGGACCAGGCATGGTCGTGTGCGATAACGGCCGTAACCTGGTGGCGGCTCTGGAGCTTGCAGAACTCAATCACGTACCATGCCTGGCCCACGTTTTTAATTTGGTAGTACAAAAGTTTCTAAAGACTTACCCCAACCTGGCAGAGCTACTGGTCAAAGTGCGGCGCTTGTGCGCTCACTTTCGGAAGTCAACTGTAGCTGCTGCTAGCTTAAAAAAAAATCCAGCAACGCCTCCATTTGCCTCAACATCGGCTGTTGTGCGACCTGCCCACTCGCTGGAATTCCACCTATTGCATGTTGGCCAGGGTGTGTGAGCAGCAGAAAGCATTGATGGAGTACCAGATGATGCATCCACGCGTGCCTCCAACTCAGCTCCCTCAGTTTGCCAACCACGAGTGGCCATGGATGGCAGACATATGCGATGTATTGCGTATCTTTGAGGAGTCCACTAAGAAGGTCAGCAGCGAGGACGCTATAGTGAGCGTAACCATCCCGCTCCTAGGCGTCCTTAAAGAATCGCTCATCGCAATAAGGGAGAACGCATTGCACACAGAGGAGATGGGGGTAGGAGGAGACGCAACGCAGGTAGACAGTCAGACCACACTTTTGTCTGCTGCTCGGTGGCAGTTGCAGGAGGAGGATGAGGAGGAGGAGGACAACGTGGAGGTGGCTGTGGAAGAGGATGCTGGCGGCGAGGGTAGCAGTCAGGCTGTGTGTGTCCCATTGGTTCAGCGCGGATGGGGCGGAGAGGAGGAGGAAGAGGAGGAAATGGAAAATGATCCTTCTGGTGGGGGCAGTGAGGTCATGCCTACTCAGAGTCTGGCACACATGGCTGACTTCATGCTGGGCTGCTTTTCCCGGGACATACGTGTTGTCCGGATATTGGAGAACAAACTATACTGGGTCTTCGCACTCCTGGACCCCCGGTATAAAGATAACTTCTCCTCTTTTATTCCGGTAGAGGAGAGGACGAATCGATTACTGGAATACCAGAGGGAACTCTTGCAGAACATGATGCAGATTTTCCCACCCAGCATCGCTGGCGGCAGAGAGGAGAGTGTCTCCCAGAGTCTGACAACATCGATCAGGCCCACAGCCACCAGGGGAACACTCTCCAAGGTGTGGGACACGTTCATGTCACCCCCTCGTGCAACTTCCATCACTGCGGGGCCCGCTATCAGCAGGAGGGACAAGTATCGGCGGATGTTGCGGGACTACCTGGCAGACCACACCCCTGTCCTCCCCGATCCCTCGGCGACCTACACTTACTGGGTCTCCAAGTTGGACACGTGGCTGGAACTGTCCCTGTACGCCTTGGAGGTGCTTGCCTGCCCTGCCGCCAGCGTGCTATCAGAAAGGGTGTGTTCAGCGCAGCCGGGGGCATTATAACCGATAAGCGCAGCCGCCTGTCAACCGACAGTGCCGACAGGCTGACGCTAATCAAAATGAACAGCAAGTGGATTGACCCGGACTTTGCTTGTACAACAGTGGAAAGCAGCCAAGAGTGAAGTGCCATCTGTATGAAGTGCCATTTCCTCCTCCTCCTCCTCCTCCTCCTCCTTAACCGCCGTAGAATTGCTGTATTAATGAAAAAAATTATGGCTCACCTCTTAGGCTTAATACAATCAATTTTTAAGAGGTCTCAACTCTTGGGCCTCCACACAATTTTTAAAAGGTCTCAGCTCTTGGGCCTCCACACAATTTTTAAGAGGTCTCAGCTCTTGGGCCTCCACACAATTTTTAAGAGGTCTCAGCTCTTGGGCCTCCACACAATTTTTAAAAGGTCTCAGCTCTTGGGCCTCCACACAATTTTTAAAAGGTCTCAGCTCTTGGGCCTCCACACAATTTTTAAAAGGTCTCAGCTCTTGGGCCTCCACACAATGTTTGAGAGGTCTCAGCTCTTGGGCCTCCACACAATTTTTAAAAGGTCTCAGCTCTTGGGCCTCCACACAATTTTTAAGAGGTCTCAGCTCGTGGGCCTCCACACAATTTTTAAAAGGTCTCAGCTCTTGGGCCTCCACACAATTTTTAAAAGGTCTCAGCTCTTGGGCCTCCACACAATTTTTAAAACATAGCAGCCCTAATAAGGGCTCTCAATGACTCTCTTGTCTTCTGGTAGCTGGTATATATGGTGGTAAATGCGATATTCTGAGCTTCTGGGGCCCTGCCTGACTACATAGGATATGAGATATATACTGTTCAACATAGCAGCACTAATAAGGGATTAAGGACTGTCTTGTCTTCTGGTAGCTGGTATATATGGTGGTAAAAGGTATATTCTGAGCTTCTGGGGCCCTGCCTGCCTACATATGAGCTATATACTGTTCAGCATAGTAGCCCTAATAAGGGCTCTCAATGACTCTCTTGTCTTCTGGTAGCTGGTATATATGGTGGTAAATGCGATATTCTGAGCTTCTGGGGCCCTGCCTGACTACATAGGATATGAGCTATATACTGTTCAACATAGTAGCCCTAATAAGGGCTCTTAAGGACTCTCTTGTCTTCTGGTAGCTGGTATATATGGTGGTAAAAGGTATATTCTGAGCTTCTGGGGCCCTGCCTGACTACATAGAAAATGAGCTATATACTGTTCAACATAGCAGCACTAATAAGGGATTAAGGACTGTCTTGTCTTCTGGTAGCTGGTATATATGGTGGTAAAAGGTATATTCTGAGCTTCTGGGGCCCTGCCTGACTACATAGAAAATGAGCTATATTCTGTTCAGCGTAGCAGCCCTAATAAGGGCTCTTAAGGACTGTCTTGTCTTCTGGTAGCTGGTATATATGGTGGTAAAAGGTATATTCTGAGCTTCTGGGGCCCTGCCTGACTACATAGAAAATGAGCTATATACTGTTCAACATAGCAGCACTAATAAGGGATTAAGGACTGTCTTGTCTTCTGGTAGCTGGTATATATGGTGGTAAAAGCTATATTCTGAGCTTCTGGGGCCCTGCCTGCCTACATAGGATATGAGCTATATACTGTTCAACATAGCAGCACTAATAAGGGATTAAGGACTCTCTTGTCTTCTGGTAGCTGGTATATATGGTGGTAAAAGGTATATTCTGAGCTTCTGGGGCCCTGCCTGACTACATAGAAAATGAGCTATATACTGTTCAACATAGCAGCCCTAATAAGGGCTCTTAAGGACTCTCTTGTCTTCTGGTAGCTGGTATATATGGTGGTAAAAGGTATATTCTGAGCTTCTGGGGCCCTGCCTGACTACATAGAAAATGAGCTATATACTGTTCAGCGTAGCAGCCCTAATAAGGGCTCTTAAGGACTGTCTTGTCTTCTGGTAGCTGGTATATATGGTGGTAAAAGGTATATTCTGAGCTTCTGGGGCCCTGCCTGACTACATAGAAAATGAGCTATATACTGTTCAACATAGCAGCACTAATAAGGGATTAAGGACTGTCTTGTCTTCTGGTAGCTGGTATATATGGTGGTAAAAGGTATATTCTGAGCTTCTGGGGCCCTGCCTGACTACATAGAAAATGAGCTATATACTGTACAACATAGCAGCCCTAATAAGGGCTCTTAAGGACTCTCTTGTCTTCTGGTAGCTGGTATATATGGTGGTAAAAGGTATATTCTGAGCTTCTGGGGCCCTGCCTGACTACATAGAAAATGAGCTATATACTGTACAACATAGCAGCCCTAATAAGGGCTCTTAAGGACTGTCTTGTCTTCTGGTAGCTGGTATATATGGTGGTAAAAGGTATATTCTGAGCTTCTGGGGCCCTGCCTGACTACATAGAATATGAGCTATATACTGTTCAACGTAGCAGCCCTAATAAGGGCTCTTAAGGACTCTCTTGTCTTCTGGTAGCTGGTATATATGGTGGTAAAAGGTATATTCTGAGCTTCTGGGGCCCTGCCTGACTACATAGAAAATGAGCTATATACTGTTCAGCGTAGCAGCCCTAATAAGGGCTCTTAAGGACTGTCTTGTCTTCTGGTAGCTGGTATATATGGTGGTAAAAGGTATATTCTGAGCTTCTGGGGCCCTGCCTGACTACATAGAAAATGAGCTATATACTGTACAACATAGCAGCCCTAATAAGGGCTCTTAAGGACTGTCTTGTCTTCTGGTAGCTGGTATATATGGTGGTAAAAGGTATATTCTGAGCTTCTGGGGCCCTGCCTGACTACATAGGATATGAGCTATATACTGTTCAACATAGTAGCCCTAATAAGGGCTCTTAAGGACTGTCTTATCTTCTGGTAGCTGGTATATATGGTGGTAAAAGGTATATTCTGAGCTTCTGGGGCCCTGCCTGACTACATAGAAAATGAGCTATATACTGTACAACATAGCAGCCCTAATAAGGGCTCTTAAGGACTGTCTTGTCTTCTGGTAGCTGGTATATATGGTGGTAAAAGGTATATTCTGAGCTTCTGGGGCCCTGCCTGACTACATAGAAAATGAGCTATATACTGTTCAGCGTAGCAGCCCTAATAAGGGCTCTTAAGGACTGTCTTGTCTTCTGGTAGCTGGTATATATGGTGGTAAAAGGTATATTCTGAGCTTCTGGGGCCCTGCCTGACTACATAGAAAATGAGCTATATACTGTTCAGCGTAGTAGCCCTAATAAGGGCTCTTAAGGACTGTCTTGTCTTCTGGTAGCTGGTATATATGGTGGTAAAAGCTATATTCTGAGCTTCTGGGGCCCTGCCTGCCTACATATGAGCCATATACCGTTCAGCGTAGTAGCCCTAATAAGGGCTCTTAATGACTCTCTTGTCTTCTGGTAGCTGGTATAGATGGTGGTAAAAGCGATATTCCGAGCTTCTGGGGCCCTGCCAGCGACAGCCTGTCTTTCCCTGCTGTGAGCGTCTGTCCCTCACTAAGTTCAAGCTGCTAATGCTGACGAAGAGGAAGTGCTGAGTTTTGTATATTCGAGGTCACATGGTTTTTCCAGCCAATGCGTGTAGACGCCGTTTTCGCGATGCCAGCGTCCTCCCAGGACCTGTCCCACCCCCCCTGCATGGTGATTGGTGTAAAAAACGCGCCAGGGAAGGTGGGAGGGGAAACGAATTGTGAGTGCGCCATCGCCGCTGTACTCGATCGAAATCGAGTATGACGAACAGCGTAGTATTCGATCGAATACCGGCTCGGTCGAATACTACTCGCTCATCACTATTAATTATTCATAATTAATTGTTAATATTTTTTTTTTTTTTTTTTTTTAAATGTAAAAAATTCTGTGACCACTTCTGCAATGTTAGATAATTTTTTTATGGTAAAAAAAAAAAAAAAATTTGTGTGCAGAATTGATATTACAGGTCTGATATTAATGTATTCATATTTCAAAATATAGTTATATAGTTTTTTTTTTTTCCAAAAATATGGTTGTTTGGGGGTTAAAAAAATACTTTTAACCCATCGCCGCCAGCGCTCTGGGTTTTAAACAAGCATTTCACAGCGCGAGAATTTTTTGAGCGTGATTTGTTAATGAATATGCTGGGAGCCGGTCGCTATGGCCATTCGCTGTCATGCGCTCCCCCACACAGCGCGGAACCTGTCAAACAGCGACTCCTAACCCCGTATTCAACATTACTGCACACCGACTGAGTCGCTATCAACAACCGAACAACGGCCAAGCCCAGCGAATACTAGAGGGCGCAGGGAAAATGATGCTACAGTCGCTCATCTGTCGCTACCTGGCGCTATTACTGAATCGGCCTCCCCGTATCATATGCACAAATGTAGACAAAAGCGGTGCACCGCGTAATACAATTGAACTGTGCTACACTGTAAACAAATAAATACACCAAACCAACATTAGGTTCAGGGGACAAAGCTCACTGGCCTAAAGAACAGGAGCACCAAACTAATTACCAAGAATCAATATACCATTTTATTAAAGATCAAAACACACAAAACATAACATGCAATTAGAAAACTGACTTATTAAAAACACTACGACACCCCACAGTTCATCCAGTGCTGAATATAAACAGCATGTGATTGCTGGGAAAGCTCCTTAATATCAACACGTGTAAAAAATCATGAAGGAAATGTCTTTTGTGCCGGCACAAAATACCATAAATATAAGAGGCCGATTCATTAATAGCGCCAGGTAGCGACAGATGAGCGACTGTAGCATAATTTTCACTGCGCCCGCTAGTATTCGCTGTGCTTGGCCGTTGTTCGTTTGTTGATAGCGACTCAGTCGATGTGCGGTAATGTTGAATACGGGGTTAGGAGTCGCTATTTGACAGGTTCCGCGCTGTATGGGAGCGCATGATAGCGAATGGCCATAGCGAACGGCTCCCAGCATATTCATTAACAAATCACGCTCAAAAAATTCTCGCGCTGTGAAATGCTTGTTTAAACCCCAGAGCGCTGGCGGCGATGGGTTAAAAGTAGTTTTTTAACCCCCAAACAACCATATTTTTTGATTAAAAAAAAAAAAACAGTTTTTCAAAACATTTTGTAATATGAATACATTAATATCAGACCTGTAATATCAATTCTGCGCAAATTTTTTTTTTTTTTTTTTTACCTTAAAAAAAATATCTAACATTTCAGAAGTGGTCACAGAATTTTTGACATTTAAAAAAAAAAAAAAAACATTTATAACAGTTATGAATAATTAAAGATTGTTCCATTGAAATGCATTGGAGAGCGGCAGGTAGCGAAAGGTCATACCTGTCGCTGTTCAAGGTCGCTCGCTGGCGCTGTGGGGTGAGGCTGGAATAATGATGAATGATTCGCTATCTGGCGCTCTGTCGTTCGCTAAGCAGGATCGGCTTGATAAATGTGTGATTGTGGTGGGGAGCCGGCGTTCTCGTGGCGGTGACCGTCATTACCGTTCGCTCACCATTCGCTACCTGGCGCTATCCCTTGTTAAATAAGGGCCTAAGTACCAAATCTCAAAATTCAAATTTCAAAGTGACAGTGCATCAATAATTTCATCTATAGAAAATACCTAAACCATTGAAATATATAAGCAAATACAATGAGTCAATATCAACATCTATTTCAAAAAGCTATCTCAAAATTGCATACAGTACAGATAAAAGTGACTATGTACAAGTAAAAAAACGTGTCCTAAACTAACTGGTCATGGACACCTGTGAGTAAGGAAACACCATTAGCATGAAAATTATAAACAACCATACAAAAGCTAAAACATACAAGAATCATTTACTTGTGAGCTTTTAAACAAACCAAGTGCCTGGCAACTGGGTCCATCACATGTTGTAAGGAGCAGGGGACTAGCAGAGGGGACACCTACGTACGCGGCCGCCCGTGCCGCTTCGTTGGGTGAAAAAAAGCGTCTTATTATCGTCTTATTATCATATGAATCATATGAATTATCATATGAATTCATATGAATCATATGAATTATCATATGAAAATCTGCGGAATAGTCTCCCAGAGAAGCTTGTTACAGCTGACAGCTTAAAAAAAAGGTTTAGGTGCTTTTTTTTTAACTGAAAACAATAAAAAGAGTTACTATTGGCAGTAAGTTGTAAATAATAAAACATTTACTTTCTCCAATCCCATCCATTGGTTGAACTTGATGGACATTTTCTGAACTGTATTAACAATTTAAATTTAGACCCACTGTGTTCTCATATACTGTAGGTGAATCTTACAGGGGGTGCGCCAACGAACATTGTTGTTTACCCCTTTAATCTAGGATGCATTCCTCTGTGGTTAAAGTGGACCAACACCCAGGATTTTGACTATCCTGGGTTTTGGTCCACTTCGGCAGGGCACCCCGATCGGGGGTTCCCCGCTGTGTGAAACCCCCCAGAAAACCCCGAAAAGTCACCTCTCCTCGCTCCCACGTGAACACCTCTGCCAATCCCTGCCGACAGACAAGCGGGAGGCAGCGCCGGACAAGAGAGCGCGCCCGCCGCCGCCGCCTCCCGCGCGTCACTCTTACAGGGCGCGCGCCCGCTCCGGCAATTCACAAGCGGCTGACGCGGGTGTGCTCCCTGCGAGAGGGGCACGCGGGAGGCGGCGTTGGGCGCCGCTGGAACGAGGATCAGGTAGGGATTTAGGGGTTTCTGGGGGGTTTCACACAGCGATCAGGGTGCCCCGCTGTCAGGGGACTGATCGGTCTGGGAATCTTATAGATTCCCGGGCCAATCAGTGGAGGGTGTTGGTCCACTTTAAGTGTAATGTACAGACAAAATGGTTCTAGAGAACCTGGTGTATACGACACTGCCTGGCACAAGGTATAATTGGAATTAACAAAAAAAAAAAAAGGGGGGGGAGGAAGAGGTCACCTGGAAGAAAGAGTCCCAGGTGGCCTCAACACATATTGGCTGGTTAGATACCGGGCTCAGTGCACAATGCAAACATCGAAGAGAAAGAAAAGGGTTATTGCGTACCCTTGTAGGTAAGAACACACCAGAGCTCACGTTACCCAAACCTATACCAAAGGATATACCAAAGGATATATGGCAAACCTATAACCTGCCGTTAGGAAAACTATAAGTACATAGAAATAATAAAAACATAATAATTTATTTGTGCAAAAAATATTAAAAAACGTTCCTCATTGCAAGGGAATGTCAATGAAGGTAATTACCAATTACATGACAATGTTACAAAGAATACATACACTTAACATACAGGCGTAATATACGAATAATCACAGTGCAATCCTTTGGCAGTGTGTTCATATAATTTCATTTGAAATCAAAGGCCCTTATTTAACAAGGGATAGCGCCATGTAGCGAATGGTGAGCGAACGGTAATGACGGTCACCGCCACGAGAACGCCGGCTCCCCACCACAATCACACATTTATCAAGCCGATCCTGCTTAGCGAACGATAGAGCGCCAGATAGCGAATCATTCATCATTACTCCAGCCTCACCACACAGCACCAGCGAGCGAACGTGAACAGCGACAGGTCTGACCTTTCGCTACCTGGCGCTCTCCAATGCATTTCAATGGAACAATCGTTAATTATTCATAATTAACTGTTAATAATTTTTTTTTTTTTTTTTTTTTTAAATGTCAAAAATTCTGTGACCACTTCTGCAATGTTAGATAATTTTTTAATGAAAAAAAAAAAAAATTGTGCAGAATTGATATTACAGGTCTGATATTAATGTATTCATATTACAAAATATTGTGAAAAACTGTTTGGGGGTTAAAAAACTACTTTTAACCCATCGCCGCCAGCGCTCTGGGGTTTAAACAAGCATCATCTTCCATAGCAGACTGTGACAGAGCCCCCCGTCATCTTCCATAGCAGACTGTGACAGAGCCCCCCGTCATCTTCCATAGCAGACTGTGACAGAGCCGCCATCATCTTCCATAGCAGACTGTGACAGAGCCGCCATCATCTTCCATAGCAGACTGTGACAGAGCCCCCCATCATCTTCCATAGCAGACTGTGGCAGAGCCCCCCATCATCTTCCATAACAGACTGTGACAGAGCCCCCATATTCCATAGCAGACTGTGGCAGAGCCCCCCGTCATCTTCCATAGCAGACTGTGACAGAGCCCCCCGTCATCTTCCATAGCAGACTGTGGCAGAGCCCCCCGTCATCTTCCATAGCAGACTGTGGCAGAGCCCCCCATCATCTTCCATAGCAGACTGTGGCAGAGCCCCCCGTCATCTTCCATAGCAGTCTGTGACAGAGCCCCCCATCATCTTCCATAGCAGACTGTGACAGAGCCCCCCGTCATCTTCCATAGCAGACTATGGCAGAGCCCCCCATCATCTTCCATAGCAGACTGTGACAGAGCCCCCCATCATCTTCCATAGCAGACTGTAACAGAGCCCCCCATCATCTTCCATAGCAGACTGTGACAGAGCCCCCCATCATCTTCCATAGCAGACTGTGACAGAGCCGCCATCATCTTCCATAGCAGACTGTGACAGAGCCCCCCGTCATCTTCCATAGCAGACTGTGACAGAGCCCCCCGTCATCTTCCATAGCAGACTGTGGCAGAGCCCCCCATCATCTTCCATAGCAGACTGTGACAGAGCCCCCCATCATCTTCCATAGCAGACTGTGACAGAGCCCCCCATCATCTTCCATAGCAGACTGTGACAGAGCCCCTCATCATCTTCCATAGCAGACTGTGACAGAGCCCCCCATCATCTTCCATAGCAGACTGTGACAGAGCCCCCCATCATCTTCCATAGCAGACTGTGACAGAGCCCCTCATCATCTTCCATAGCAGACTGTGACAGAGCCCCCATCATCTTCCATAGCAGACTGTGGCAGAGCCCCCCATCATCTTCCATAGCAGACTGTGGCAGAGCCCCCCATCATCTTCCATAGCAGACTGTGGCAGAGCCCCCCGTCATCTTCCATAGCAGTCTGTGACAGAGCCCCCCATCATCTTCCATAGCAGACTGTGACAGAGCCCCCCATCATCTTCCATAGCAGACTGTGGCAGAGCCCCCCGTCATCTTCCATAGCAAACTGTGACAGAGCCCTCCATCATCTTCCATAGCAGACTGTGGCAGAGCCCCCCGTCATCTTCCATAGCAGACTGTGACAGAGCCCCCCTTCATCTTCCATAGCAGACTGTGACAGAGCCCCCCATCATCTTCCATAGCAGACTGTGACAGAGCCCCCCATCATCTTCCATAGCAGACTGTGACAGAGCCCCCCATCATCTTCCATAGCAGACTGTGACAGAGCCCCCCATCATCTTCTATAGCAGACTGTGGCAGAGCCCCCCATCATCTTCCATAGCAGACTGTGACAGAGCCCCCCTTCATCTTCCATAGCAGACTGTGACAGAGCCCCCCATCATCTTCCATAGCAGACTGTGGCAGAGCCCCCCATCATCTTCCATAGCAGACTGTGACAGAGCCCCCCATCATCTTCCATAGCAGACTGTGACAGAGCCCCCCATCATCTTCCATAGCAGACTGTGGCAGAGCCCCCCATCATCTTCCATAGCAGACTGTGGCAGAGCCCCCCATCATCTTCCATAGCAGACTGTGACAGAGCCCCCCATCATCTTCCATAGCAGACTGTGACAGAGCCCCCCATCATCTTCCATAGCAGACTGTGACAGAGCCCCCCATCATCTTCCATAGCAGACTGTGACAGAGCCCCTCATCATCTTCCATAGCAGACTGTGACAGAGCCCTCCATCATCTTCCTTAGCAGACTGTGGCAGAGCCCCTCATCATCTTCCATAGCAAACTGTGGCAGAGCCCCCCTTCATCTTCCATAGCAAACTGTGACAGAGCCCTCCATCATCTTCCATAGCAGACTGTGACAGAGCCGCCATCATCTTCCATAGCAGACTGTGACAGAGCTCCCATCATCTTCCATAGCAGACTGTGACAGAGCCGCCATCATCTTCCATAGCAGACTGTGACAGAGCTCCCATCATCTTCCATAGCAGACTGTGACAGAGCTCCCATCATCTTCCATAGCAGACTGTGACAGAGCCCCCCGTCATCTTCCATAGCAGTCTGTGACAGAGCCCCCCATCATCTTCCATAGCAGACTGTGACAGAGCCCCCCTTCATCTTCCATAGCAGACTATGGCAGAGCCCCCCATCATCTTCCATAGCAGAATGTGACAGAGCCCCCCATCATCTTCCATAGCAGACTGTGACAGAGCCCCCCTTCATCTTCCATAGCAGACTATGGCAGAGCCCCCCATCATCTTCCATAGCAGACTGTGGCAGAGCCCCCCGTCATCTTCCATAGCAGACTGTGGCAGAGCCCCCCGTCATCTTCCATAGCAGACTGTGGCAGAGCCCCCCGTCATCTTCCATAGCAGACTGTGACAGAGCCCCCCATCATCTTCCATAGCAGACTGTCACAGAGCCCCCATCATCTTCCATAGCAGACTGTGACAGAGCCCCCCATCATCTTCCATAGCAGACTGTGACAGAGCCCCCCTTCATCTTCCATAGCAGACTGTGACAGAGCCCCCCATCATCTTCCATAGCAGACTGTGACAGAGCCCCCCATCATCTTCCATAGCAGACTGTGACAGAGCCTCCCATCATCTTCTATAGCAGACTGTGACAGAGCCCCCCTTCATCTTCCATAGCAGACTGTGACAGAGCCCCCCATCATCTTCCATAGCAGACTGTGACAGAGCCCCCCATCATCTTCCATAGCAGACTGTGACAGAGCCCCCCATCATCTTCTATAGCAGACTGTGGCAGAGCCCCCCATCATCTTCCATAGCAGACTGTGACAGAGCCCCCCTTCATCTTCCATAGCAGACTGTGACAGAGCCCCCCATCATCTTCCATAGCAGACTGTGGCAGAGCCCCCCATCATCTTCCATAGCAGACTGTGACAGAGCCCCCCATCATCTTCCATAGCAGACTGTCACAGAGCCCCCATCATCTTCCATAGCAGACTGTGACAGAGCCCCCCATCATCTTCCATAGCAGACTGTGACAGAGCCCCCCATCATCTTCCATAGCAGACTGTGACAGAGCCCCCCTTCATCTTCCATAGCAGACTGTGACAGAGCCCCCCATCATCTTCCATAGCAGACTGTGACAGAGCCCCCCATCATCTTCCATAGCAGACTGTGACAGAGCCCCCCATCATCTTCTATAGCAGACTGTGGCAGAGCCCCCCATCATCTTCCATAGCAGACTGTGACAGAGCCCCCCTTCATCTTCCATAGCAGACTGTGACAGAGCCCCCCATCATCTTCCATAGCAGACTGTGGCAGAGCCCCCCATCATCTTCCATAGCAGACTGTGACAGAGCCCCCCATCATCTTCCATAGCAGACTGTGGCAGAGCCCCCCATCATCTTCCATAGCAGACTGTGGCAGAGCCCCCCATCATCTTCCATAGCAGACTGTGACAGAGCCCCCCATCATCTTCCATAGCAGACTGTGACAGAGCCCCCCATCATCTTCCATAGCAGACTGTGGCAGAGCCCCCCATCATCTTCCATAGCAGACTGTGACAGAGCCCCCCATCATCTTCCATAGCAGACTGTGGCAGAGCCCCCCATCATCTTCCATAGCAGACTGTGGCAGAGCCCCCCATCATCTTCCATAACAGACTGTGACAGACCCCCCCATCATCTTCCATAGCAGACTGTGACAGAGCCCCCCATCATCTTCCATAGCAGACTGTGACAGAGCCCCCCATCATCTTCCATAGCAGACTGTGACAGAGCCCCCCATCATCTTCCATAGCAGACTGTGACAGAGCCCCCCATCATCTTCTATAGCAGACTGTGGCAGAGCCCCCCATCATCTATTATAGCAGACTGTGGCAGAGCCCCCCATCATCTTCCATAGCAGACTGTGACAGAGCCCCCCATCATCTTCCATAGCAGACTGTGGCAGAACCCCTGTCATCTTCCATAGCAGACTGTGGCAGAGCCCCCCATCATCTTCCATAGCAGACTGTGGCAGAGCCCCCCATCATCTTCCATAGCAGACTGTGACAGAGCCCCCCATCATCTTCTATAGCAGACTGTGGCAGAGCCCCCCATCATCTTCCATAGCAGACTGTGACAGAGCCCCCCATCATCTTCCATAGCAGACTGTGACAGAGCCCCCCATCATCTTCCATAGCAGACTGTGACAGAGCCCCCCATCATCTTCCATAGCAGACTGTGACAGAGCCCCCCATCATCTTCCATAGCAGACTGTGACAGAGCCCCCCATCATCTTCTATAGCAGACTGTGGCAGAGCCCCCCATCATCTATTATAGCAGACTGTGGCAGAGCCCCCCATCATCTTCCATAGCAGACTGTGACAGAGCCCCCCATCATCTTCCATAGCAGACTGTGGCAGAACCCCTGTCATCTTCCATAGCAGACTGTGGCAGAGCCCCCCATCATCTTCCATAGCAGACTGTGGCAGAGCCCCCCATCATCTTCCATAGCAGACTGTGACAGAGCCCCCCATCATCTTCTATAGCAGACTGTGGCAGAGCCCCCCATCATCTTCCATAGCAGACTGTGACAGAGCCCCCCATCATCTTCCATAGCAGACTGTGACAGAGCCCCCCATCATCTTCTATTGCAGACTGTGGCAGAGCCCCCCATCATCTTCCATAGCAGACTGTGACAGAGCCCCCCATCATCTTCTATAGCAGACTGTGGCAGAGCCCCCCATCATCTTCCATAGCAGACTGTGACAGAGCCCCCCTTCATCTTCCATAGCAGACTATGGCAGAGCCCCCCATCATCTTCCATAGCAGAATGTGACAGAGCCCCCCATCATCTTCCATAGCAGACTGTGGCAGAGCCCCCCGTCATCTTCCATAGCAGACTGTGGCAGAGCCCCCCGTCATCTTCCATAGCAGACTGTGGCAGAGCCCCCCATCATCTTCCATAGCAAACTGTGGCAGAGCCCCCCGTCATCTTCCATAGCAGACTGTGGCAGAGCCCCCCGTCATCTTCCATAGCAGACTGTGGCAGAGCCCCCCATCATCTTCCATAGCAGACTGTGGCAGAGCCCCCCGTCATCTTCCATAGCAGACTGTGGCAGAGCCCCCCGTCATCTTCCATAGCAGACTGTGACAGAGCCCCCCATCATCTTCCATAGCAGACTGTGACAGAGCCCCCCATCATCTTCCATAGCAGACTGTGACAGAGCCCCCATCATCTTCCATAGCAGACTGTGGCAGAGCCCCCCATCATCTTCCATAGCAGACTGTGGTAGAGCCCCCCATCATCTTCCATAGCAGACTGTGACAGAGCCCCCCATCATCTTCTATTGCAGACTGTGGCAGAGCCCCCCATCATCTTCCATAGCAGACTGTGACAGAGCCCCCCATCATCTTCTATAGCAGACTGTGGCAGAGCCCCCCATCATCTTCTATAGCAGACTGTGGCAGAGCCCCCCATCATCTTCCATAGCAGACTGTGACAGAGCCCCCCATCATCTTCCATAGCAGACTGTGGCAGAACCCCTGTCATCTTCCATAGCAGACTGTGGCAGAGCCCCCCATCATCTTCCATAGCAGACTGTGGCAGAGCCCCCCATCATCTTCCATAGCAGACTGTGACAGAGCCCCCCATCATCTTCTATTGCAGACTGTGGCAGAGCCCCCCATCATCTTCCATAGCAGACTGTGACAGAGCCCCCCATCATCTTCTATAGCAGACTGTGGCAGAGCCCCCCATCATCTTCTATAGCAGACTGTGGCAGAGCCCCCCATCATCTTCCATAGCAGACTGTGACAGAGCCCCCCATCATCTTCTATAGCAGACTGTGGCAGAGCCCCCCATCATCTTCCATAGCAGACTGTGACAGAGCCCCCCATCATCTTCCATAGCAGACTGTGACAGAGCCCCCCATCATCTTCCATAGCAGACTGTGACAGAGCCCCCCATCATCTTCTATTGCAGACTGTGGCAGAGCCCCCCATCATCTTCCATAGCAGACTGTGACAGAGCCCCCCATCATCTTCTATAGCAGACTGTGGCAGAGCCCCCCATTATCTTCTATAGCAGACTGTGGCAGAGCCCCCCATCATCTTCCATAGCAGACTGTGACAGAGCCCCCCATCATCTTCTATAGCAGACTGTGGCAGAGCCCCCCATCATCTTCCATAGCAGACTGTGACAGAGCCCCCATCATCTTCCATAGCAGACTGTGACAGAGCCCCCCGTCATCTTCCATAGCAGACTGTGGCAGAGCCCCCATCATCTTCCATAGCAGACTGTGACAGAGACCCCCATCATCTTCCATAGCAGACTGTGACAGAGCCCCCCATCATCTTCCATAGCAGACTGTGACAGAGCCCCCCATCATCTTCCATAGCAGACTGTGACAGAGACCCCCATCATCTTCCATAGCAGACTGTGACAGAGCCCCCCATCATCTTCCATAGCAGACTGTGACAGAGCCCCCCATCATCTTCCATAGCAGACTGTGACAGAGCCCCCCATCATCTTCCATAGCAGACTGTGACAGAGCCCCCCATCATCTTCCATAGCAGACTGTGACAGAGCCCCCCATCATCTTCCATAGCAGACTGTGACAGAGCCCCCCATCATCTTCCATAGCAGACTGTGACCGAGCCCCCCATCATCTTCCATAGCAGACTGTGGCAGAGCCCCCCATCATCTTCCATAGCAGACTGTGGCAGAGCCCCCCGTCATCTTCCATAGAAGACTATGGCAGAGCCCCCCGTCATCTTCCATAGCAGACTGTGGCAGAGCCCCCCGTCATCTTCCATAGAAGACTATGGCAGAGCCCCCCATCATCTTCCATAGCAGACTATGGCAGAGCCCCCCATCATCTTCCATAGCAGACTGTGGCAGAGCCCCCCATCATCTTCCATAGCAGACTGTGGCAGAGCCCCCCGTCATCTTCCATAGCAGACTATGGCAGAGCCCCCCGTCATCTTCCATAGCAGACTGTGGCAGAGCCCCCCGTCATCTTCCATAGAAGACTATGGCAGAGCCCCCCATCATCTTCCATAGCAGACTATGGCAGAGCCCCCCATCATCTTCCATAGCAGACTGTGGCAGAGCCCCCCATCATCTTCCATAGCAGACTGTGGCAGAGCCCCCCGTCATCTTCCATAGAAGACTATGGCAGAGCCCCCCATCATCTTCCATAGCAGACTATGGCAGAGCCCCCCATCATCTTCCATAGCAGACTGTGGCAGAGCCCCCCATCATCTTCCATAGCAGACTGTGACAGAGCCCCCCATCATCTTCCATAGCAGACTGTGACAGAGCCCCCCATCATCTTCCATAGCAGACTGTGACAGAGCCCCCCATCATCTTTCATAGCAGACTGTGACAGAGCCCCCCATCATCTTTCATAGCAGACTGTGACAGAGCCCCCCATCATCTTTCATAGCAGACTGTGACAGAGCCCCCCATCATCTTCCATAGCAGACTGTGACAGAGCCCCCCATCATCTTCCATAGCAGACTGTGACAGAGCCCCCCATCATCTTCCATAGCAGACTGTGACAGAGCCCCCCATCATCTTCCATAGCAGACTGTGACAGAGCCCCCCATCATCTTTCATAGCAGACTGTGACAGAGCCCCCCATCATCTTTCATAGCAGACTGTGACAGAGCCCCCCATCATCTTTCATAGCAGACTGTGACAGAGCCCCCCATCATCTTCCATAGCAGACTGTGACAGAGCCCCCCTTCATCTTCCATAGCAGACTATGGCAGAGCCCCCCTTCATCTTCCATAGCAGACTATGGCAGAGCCCCCCATCATCTTCCATAGCAGACTGTGACAGAGCCCCCCATCATCTTCCATAGCAGACTGTGACAGAGCCCCCCATCATCTTCCATAGCAGACTGTGACAGAGCCCCCCATCATCTTCCATAGCAGACTGTGACAGAGCCCCCCATCATCTTCCATAGCAGACTGTGACAGAGCCCCCCATCATCTTCCATAGCAGACTGTGACAGAGCCCCCCATCATCTTTCATAGCAGACTGTGACAGAGCCCCCCATCATCTTTCATAGCAGACTGTGACAGAGCCCCCCATCATCTTTCATAGCAGACTGTGACAGAGCCCCCCATCATCTTCCATAGCAGACTGTGACAGAGCCCCCCATCATCTTCCATAGCAGACTGTGACAGAGCCCCCCATCATCTTCCATAGCAGACTGTGACAGAGCCCCCCATCATCTTCCATAGCAGACTGTGACAGAGCCCCCCATCATCTTTCATAGCAGACTGTGACAGAGCCCCCCATCATCTTTCATAGCAGACTGTGACAGAGCCCCCCATCATCTTTCATAGCAGACTGTGACAGAGCCCCCCATCATCTTCCATAGCAGACTGTGACAGAGCCCCCCTTCATCTTCCATAGCAGACTATGGCAGAGCCCCCCTTCATCTTCCATAGCAGACTATGGCAGAGCCCCCCATCATCTTCCATAGCAGACTGTGACAGAGCCCCCCATCATCTTCCATAGCAAACTGTGACAGAGCCCTCCATCATCTTCCATAGCAAACTGTGACAGAGCCCTCCATCATCTTCCATAGCAGACTGTGGCAGAGCCCCCTTCATCTTCCATAGCAAACTGTGACAGAGCCCTCCATCATCTTCCATAGCAGACTGTGACCGAGCCCCCCATCATCTTCCATAGAAGACTATGGCAGAGCCCCCCATCATCTTCCATAGCAGACTATGGCAGAGCCCCCCATCATCTTCCATAGCAGACTATGGCAGAGCCCCCCATCATCTTCCATAGCAGACTGTGGCAGAGCCCCCCATCATCTTCCATAGCAGACTATGGCAGAGCCCCCCATCATCTTCCATAGCAGACTATGGCAGAGCCCCCCATCATCTTCCATAGCAGACTATGGCAGAGCCCCCCATCATCTTCCATAGCAGACTGTGGCAGAGCCCCCCATCATCTTCCATAGCAGACTGTGGCAGAGCCCCCCGTCATCTTCCATAGCAGACTGTGGCAGAGCCCCCCATCATCTTCCATAGCAGACTGTGGCAGAGCCCCCCGTCATCTTCCATAGCAGACTATGGCAGAGCCCCCCATCATCTTCCATAGCAGACTGTGGCAGAGCCCCCCATCATCTTCCATAGCAGACTGTGGCAGAGCCCCCCGTCATCTTCCATAGAAGACTATGGCAGAGCCCCCATCATCTTCCATAGCAGACTGTGACAGAGCCCCCCGTCATCTTCCATAGCAGACTATGGCAGAGCCCCCCGTCATCTTCCATAGCAGACTGTGACAGAGCCCCCCATCATCTTCCATAGCAGACTGTGGCAGAGCCCCCCGTCATCTTCCATAGCAGACTGTGGCAGAGCCCCCCGTCATCTTCCATAGAAGACTATGGCAGGGCCCCCTATCATCTTCCATAGCAGACTATGGCAGAGCCCCCCGTCATCTTCCATAGCAGACTGTGACAGAGCCCCCCATCATCTTTCATAGCAGACTGTGACAGAGCCCCCATCATCTTCCATAGCAGACTGTGACAGAGCCCCCCATCATCTTCCATAGCAGACTGTGACAGAGCCCCCCATCATCTTCCATAGCAGACTGTGACAGAGCCCCCCATCATCTTCCATAGCAGACTGTGACAGAGCCCCCCATCATCTTTCATAGCAGACTGTGACAGAGCCCCCCATCATCTTTCATAGCAGACTGTGACAGAGCCCCCCATCATCTTTCATAGCAGACTGTGACAGAGCCCCCCATCATCTTCCATAGCAGACTGTGACAGAGCCCCCCTTCATCTTCCATAGCAGACTATGGCAGAGCCCCCCTTCATCTTCCATAGCAGACTATGGCAGAGCCCCCCATCATCTTCCATAGCAGACTGTGACAGAGCCCCCCATCATCTTCCATAGCAAACTGTGACAGAGCCCTCCATCATCTTCCATAGCAAACTGTGACAGAGCCCTCCATCATCTTCCATAGCAGACTGTGGCAGAGCCCCCTTCATCTTCCATAGCAAACTGTGACAGAGCCCTCCATCATCTTCCATAGCAGACTGTGACCGAGCCCCCCATCATCTTCCATAGAAGACTATGGCAGAGCCCCCCATCATCTTCCATAGCAGACTATGGCAGAGCCCCCCATCATCTTCCATAGCAGACTATGGCAGAGCCCCCCATCATCTTCCATAGCAGACTGTGGCAGAGCCCCCCATCATCTTCCATAGCAGACTATGGCAGAGCCCCCCATCATCTTCCATAGCAGACTATGGCAGAGCCCCCCATCATCTTCCATAGCAGACTGTGGCAGAGCCCCCCATCATCTTCCATAGCAGACTGTGGCAGAGCCCCCCGTCATCTTCCATAGCAGACTGTGGCAGAGCCCCCCATCATCTTCCATAGCAGACTGTGGCAGAGCCCCCCGTCATCTTCCATAGCAGACTATGGCAGAGCCCCCCATCATCTTCCATAGCAGACTGTGGCAGAGCCCCCCATCATCTTCCATAGCAGACTGTGGCAGAGCCCCCCGTCATCTTCCATAGAAGACTATGGCAGAGCCCCCATCATCTTCCATAGCAGACTGTGACAGAGCCCCCCGTCATCTTCCATAGCAGACTATGGCAGAGCCCCCCGTCATCTTCCATAGCAGACTGTGACAGAGCCCCCCATCATCTTCCATAGCAGACTGTGGCAGAGCCCCCCGTCATCTTCCATAGCAGACTGTGGCAGAGCCCCCCGTCATCTTCCATAGAAGACTATGGCAGGGCCCCCCATCATCTTCCATAGCAGACTATGGCAGAGCCCCCCGTCATCTTCCATAGAAGACTATGGCAGAGCCCCCCATCATCTTCCATAGCAGACTATGGCAGAGCCCCCCATCATCTTCCATAGCAGACTATGGCAGAGCCCCCCATCATCTTCCATAGCAGACTGTGGCAGAGCCCCCCATCATCTTCCATACCAGACTGTGGCAGAGCCCCCCATCATCTTCCATAGCAGACTGTGGCAGAGCCCCCCGTCATCTTCCATAGAAGACTATGGCAGAGCCCCCCATCATCTTCCATAGCAGACTATGGCAGAGCCCCCCATCATCTTCCATAGCAGACTATGGCAGAGCCCCCCATCATCTTCCATAGCAGACTGTGGCAGAGCCCCCCGTCATCTTCCATAGCAGACTGTGACAGAGCCCCCCATCATCTTCCATAGCAGACTGTGACAGAGCCCCCTATCATCTTCCATAGCAGACATTGACAGATCCCCCATCATCTTCCATAGCAGACTGTGACAGAGCCCCCCATCATCTTCTATAGCAGACTGTGGCAGAGCCCCCCATCATCTTCCATAGCAGACTGTGACAGAGCCCCCCCATAATCTTCCATAGCAGACTGTGGCAGAGCCCCCCATCATCTTCCATAGCAGACTGTGGCAGAGCCCCCCATCATCTTCCATAGCAGACTGTGGCAGAGCCCCCCATCATCTTCCATAGCAGACTGTGACAGAGCCCCCCATCATCCTCCATAGCAGACTGTGACAGAGCCCCCATCATCATCCATAGCAGACTGTGGCAGAGCCCCCCATCATCTTCCATAGCAGACTGTGGCAGAGTCCCCCATCATCTTCCATAGCAGACTTGGCAGAGCCCCCCATCATCTTCCATAGCAGACTGTGACAGAGCCCCCCATCATCTTCTATAGCAAACTGTGACAGAGCCCCCCATCATCTTCCATAGCAAACTGTGACAGAGCCCTCCATCATCTTCCATAGCAAACTGTGACAGAGCCCCCCATCATCTTCCATAGCAGACTGTGACAGAGCCCCCCATCATCTTCCATAGCAGTCTGTGACAGAGCCCCCCATCATCTTCCATAGCAAACTGTGACAGAGCCCCCCATCATCTTCCATAGCAATCTGTGACAGAGCCCCCCATCATCTTCCATAGCAGACTGTGACAGATCCCCCATCATCTTCCATAGCAGTCTGTGACAGAGCCCCCCATCATCTTCCATAACAGACTGTGACAGAGCACTCATCATCTTCCATAGCAGACTATGGCAGAGCCCCCGTCATCTTCCATAGCAGACTGTGGCAGAGCCCCCCGTCATCTTCCATAGCAGACTGTGACAGAGCCCCCCATCATCTTCCATAGCAGACTGTGGCAGAGCCCCCATCATCTTCCATAGCAGACTGTGACAGAGCCCCCATCATCTTCCATAGCAGACTATGGCAGAGCCCACCGTCATCTTCCATAGCAGACTGTGGCAGAGCCCCCCGTCATCTTCCATAGCAGACTGTGACAGAGCCCCCCGTCCTCTTCCATAGCAGACTGTGACAGAGCCCCCCGTCATCTTCCATAGCAGACTGTGACAGAGCCCCCCGTCATCTTCCATAGCAGACTGTGGCAGAGCCCCAATCATCTTCCATAGCAGACTGTGACAGAGCCCCCCATCATCTTCCATAGCAGACTGTGACAGATCCCCCATCATCTTCCATAGCAGACTGTGACAGATCCCCCATCATCTTCCATAGCAGACTGTGACAGAGCCCCCCATCATCTTCCATAGCAGACTGTGGCAGAGCCCCCCATCATCTTCTATAGCAGACTGTGGCAGAGCCCCCCATCATCTTCCATAGCAGATTGTGACAGAGCCCCCCATCATCTTCCATAGCAGACTGTGACAGAGCCCCCCATCATCTTCCATAGCAGACTATGGCAGAGCCCCCCATCATCTTCCATAGCAGACTGTGACAGAGCCCCCCGTCATCTTCCATAGCAGACTATGGCAGAGCCCGCCATCATCTTCCATAGCAGACTATGGCAGAGCCCGCCATCATCTTCCATAGCAGACTGTGACAGAGCCCCCCGTCATCTTCCATAGCAGACTATGGCAGAGCCCCCCGTCATCTTCCATAGCAGACTGTGGCAGAGCCCCCCATCATCTTCCATAGCAGACTGTGGCAGAGCCCCTCATCATCTTCTATAGCAGACTGTGGCAGAGCCCCCCATCATCTTCCATAGCAGACTGTGGCAGAGCCCCCCATCATATTTTATAGCAGACTGTGACAGAGCCCCCCATCATCCTCCATAGCAGACTGTGACAGAGCCCCCCATAATCTTCCATAGCAGACTGTGACAGAGCCCCCCATCATCCTCCATAGCAGATTGTGACAGAGCCCCCCATCATCTTCCATAGCAGACTGTGACAGAGCCCCCCATCATCTTCCATAGCAGACTATGGCAGAGCCCCCCATCATCTTCCATAGCAGACTGTGACAGAGCCCCCCGTCATCTTCCATAGCAGACTATGGCAGAGCCCGCCATCATCTTCCATAGCAGACTATGGCAGAGCCCGCCATCATCCTCCATAGCAGACTGTGACAGAGCCCCCCATCATCTTCCATAGCAGACTGTGGCAGAGCCCCCCATAATCTTCCATAGCAGACTGTGACAGAGCCCCCCATCATCCTCCATAGCAGACTGTGACAGAGCCCCCCATCATCTTCCATAGCAGACTGTGACAGAGCCCCCCATCATCCTCCATAGCAGACTGTGACAGAGCCCCCCATCATCCTCCATAGCAGACTGTGACAGAGCCCCCCATCATCTTCCATAGCAGACTGTGGCAGAGCCCCCCATCATCTTCCATAGCAGACTGTGACAGAGCCCCCCATCATCCTCCATAGCAGACTGTGACAGAGCCCCCCATCATCTTCCATAGCAGACTGTGACAGAGCCCCCCATCATCTTCCATAGCAGACTGTGACAAAGCCCCCCATAATCTTCCATAGCAGACTGTGACAGAGCCCCCATCATCTTCCATAGCAGACTGTGACAAAGCCCCCCATAATCTTCCATAGCAGACTGTGACAGAGCCCCCCATCATCTTCCATAGCAGACTGTGACAAAGCCCCCCATAATCTTCCATAGCAGACTGTGACAGAGCCCCCCATCATCTTCCATAGCAGACTGTGACAAAGCCCCCCATCATCTTCCATAGCAGACTGTGACAGAGCCCCCATCATCTTCCATAGCAGACTGTGACAGAGCCCCCCATCATCTTCCATAGCAGACTGTGACAGAGCCCCCCATCATCCTCCATAGCAGACTGTGACAGAGCCCCCCATAATCTTCCATAGCAGACTGTGACAGAGCCCCCCATCATCCTCCATAGCAGACTGTGACAGAGCCCCCCATCATCTTCCATAGCAGACTGTGGCAGAGCCCCCATCATCTTCCATAGCAGACTGTGACAGAGCCCCCCATCATCCTCCATAGCAGACTGTGACAGAGCCCCCCATCATCCTCCATAGCAGACTGTGACAGAGCCCCCCATCATCCTCCATAGCAGACTGTGACAGAGCCTCCCATCATCTTCCATAGCAGACTGTGACAGAGCCCCCCATCATCCTCCATAGCAGACTGTGACAGAGCCCCCCATCATCTTCCATAGCAGACTGTGACAGAGCCCCCCATCATCTTCCATAGCAGACTTTGGCAGAGCCCCCCGTCATCTTCCATAGAAGACTATGGCAGAGCCCCCCATCATCTTCCATAGCAGACTATGGCAGAGCCCCCCATCATCTTCCATAGCAGACTGTGGCAGAGCCCCCCATCATCTTGCATAGCAGACTGTGGCAGAGCCCCCCGTCATCTTCCATAGAAGACTATGGCAGAGCCCCCATCATCTTCCATAGCAGACTGTGACAGAGCCCCCCGTCATCTTCCATAGCAGACTATGGCAGAGCCCCCCGTCATCTTCCATAGCAGACTATGGCAGAGCCCCCCGTCATCTTCCATAGCAGACTATGGCAGAGCCCCCCGTCATCTTCCATAGAAGACTATGGCAGAGCCCCCCATCATCTTCCATAGCAGACTATGGCAGAACCCCCCGTCATCTTCCATAGCAGACTATGGCAGAGCCCCCGTCATCTTCCATAGAAGACTATGGCAGAGCCCCCCATCATCTTCCATAGCAGACTATGGCAGAACCCCCCGTCATCTTCCATAGCAGACTATGGCAGAGCCCCCCATCATCTTCCATAGCAGACTGTGACAGAGCCCCCCATCATCTTCCATAGCAGACTATGGCAGAGCCCCCCATCATCCTCCATAGCAGACTGTGGCAGAGCCCCCCATCATCTTCCATAGCAGACTGTGGCAGAGCCCCCCATCATCTTCCATAGCAGACTGTGGCAGAGCCCCCCGTCATCTTCCATAGCAGACTGTGGCAGAGCCCCCCATCATCTTCCATAGCAGACTGTGGCAGAGCCCCCCGTCATCTTCCATAGAAGACTATGGCAGAGCCCCCCATCATCTTCCATAGCAGACTATGGCAGAGCCCCCCATCATCTTCCATAGCAGACTGTGGCAGAGCCCCCCGTCATCTTCCATAGCAGACTATGGCAGAGCCCCCCGTCATCTTCCATAGCAGACTGTGACAGAGCCCCCCATCATCTTCCATAGCAGACTGTGACAGAGCCCCCCGTCATCTTCCATAGCAGACTGTGACAGAGCCCACGTCATCTTCCATAGCAGACTGTGACAGAGCCCCCCATCATCCATAGCAGACTGTGGCAGAGCCCCCCATCATCTTCCATAGCAGACTGTGGCAGAGCCCCCCATCATCTTCTATAGCAGACTGTGGCAGAGCCCCCCAATCATCTTCCATAGCAGACTGTGGCAGAGCCCCCCATCATATTTTATAGCAGACTGTGACAGAGCCCCCCATCATCTTCCATAGCAGACTGTGACAGAGCCCCCCATCATCTTCCATAGCAGACTGTGACAGAGCCCCCCATCATCTTCCATAGCAGACTGTGGCAGAGCCCCCCATCATCTTCCATAGCAGACTGTGGCAGAGCCCCCCATCATCTTCTATAGCAGACTGTGGCAGAGCCCCCCATCATCTTCCATAGCAGACTGTGGCAGAGCCCCCCATCATATTTTATAGCAGACTGTGACAGAGCCCCCCATCATCTTCCATAGCAGACTGTGACAGAGCCCCCCATCATCTTCCATAGCAGACTGTGACAGAGCCCCCCCATCATCTTCCATAGCAGACTGTGGCAGAGCCCCCCATCATCTTCCATAGCAGACTGTGGCAGAGCCCCCCCGTCATCTTCCATAGCAGACTGTGGCAGAGCCCCCCATCATCTTCCATAGCAGACTATGGCAGAGCCCCCCATCATCTTCCATAGCAGACTATGGCAGAGCCTCCCGTCATCTTCCATAGCAGACTGTGACAGAGCCCCCCATCATCTTCCATAGCAGACTGTGGCAGAGCCCCCCGTCATCTTCCATAGCAGACTGTGGCAGAGCCCCCCATCATCTTCCATAGCAGACTGTGACAGAGCCCCCGTCATCTTCCATAGCAGACTGTGACAGATCCCCCATCATCTTCCATAGCAGACTGTGGCAGAGCCCCCCATCATCCTCCATAGCAGACTGTGACAGATCCCCCCATCATCTTCCATAGCAGACTGTGACAGAGCCCCCCATCATCTTCCGTAGCGGACTGTGACAGAGCCCCCCATCATCTTCCGTAGCAGACTGTGACAGAGCCCCCCATCATCTTCCATAGCAGTCTGTGACAGATCCCCCCATCATCTTCCATAACAGACTGTGACAGAGCTCTCATCATCTTCCATAGCAGACTGTGACAGAGCCCCCCATCATCTTCCATAGCAGACTGTGACAGAGCCCCCCATCATCTTCCATAGCAAACTGTGACAGAGCCCCCCATCATCTTCCATAGCAGACTGTGACAGAGCCCCCCATCATCTTCCATAGCAGACTGTGACAGATCCCCCATCATCTTCCATAGCAGTCTGTGACAGAGCCCCCCATCATCTTCCATAACAGACTGTGACAGAGCACTCATCATCTTCCATAGCAGACTATGGCAGAGCCCCCCGTCATCTTCCATAGCAGACTGTGGCAGAGCCCCCCGTCATCTTCCATAGCAGACTGTGACAGAGCCCCCCATCATCTTCCATAGCAGACTGTGGCAGAGCCCCCATCATCTTCCATAGCAGACTGTGACAGAGCCCCCATCATCTTCCATAGCAGACTATGGCAGAGCCCACCGTCATCTTCCATAGCAGACTGTGGCAGAGCCCCCCGTCATCTTCCATAGCAGACTGTGACAGAGCCCCCCGTCCTCTTCCATAGCAGACTGTGGCAGAGCCCCCCGTCATCTTCCATAGCAGACTGTGACAGAGCCCCCATCATCTTTCATAGCAGACTGTGACAGAGCCCCCCATCTTCCATAGCAGACTGTGGCAGAGCCCCCCATCATCTTCCATAGCAGACTATGGCAGAGCCCCCCATCTTCCATAGCAGACTGTGACAGAGCCCCCATCATCTTCCATAGCAGACTGTGGCAGAGCCCCCCATCATCTTCCATAGCAGACTATGGCAGAGCCCCCCATCATCTTCCATAGCAGACTGTGACAGAGCCCCCCATCATCTTCCACAGCAGACTGTGACAGATCCCCCATCATCTTCCATAGCAGACTGTGACAGAGCCCCCCATCATCTTCCATAGCAGACTGTGACAGATCCCCCATCATCTTCCATAGCAGACTGTGACAGATCCCCCATCATCTTCCATAGCAGACTGTGACAGAGCCCCCCATCATCTTCCATAGCAGACTGTGGCAGAGCCCCCATCATCTTCTATAGCAGACTCTGGCAGAGCCCCCCATCATCTTCCATAGCAGACTGTGACAGAGCACCCCATCATCTTCCATAGCAGACTGTGGCAGAGCCCCCCATCATCTTCCATAGCAGACTGTGGCAGAGCCCCCCATCATCTTCTATAGCAGACTGTGGCAGAGCCCCCATCATCTTCCATAGCAGACTGTGGCAGAGCCCCCCATCATATTTTATAGCAGACTGTGACAGAGCCCCCCATCATCTTCCATAGCAGACTGTGACAGAGCCCCCCATCATCTTCCATAGCAGACTGTGACAGAGCCCCCCCCATCATCTTCCATAGCAGACTGTGGCAGAGCCCCCCATCATCTTCGATAGCAGACTGTGGCAGAGCCCCCCAATCATCTTCCATAGCAGACTGTGGCATAGCCCCCCATCATATTTTATAGCAGACTGTGACAGAGCCCCCCATCATCTTCCATAGCAGACTGTGACAGAGCCCCCCATCATCTTCCATAGCAGACTGTGGCAGAGCCCCCCATCATCTTCCATAGCAGACTGTGGCAGAGCCCCTCATCATCTTCCATAGCAGACTGTGACAGAGCCCCCCATCATCTTCCATAGCAGACTGTGGCAGAGCCCCCCACCATCTTCTATAGCAGACTGTGGCAGAGCCCCCCATCATCTTCCATAGCAGACTGTGACAGAGCCACTACTCACTTACAGGTGAAGCTCCAGGGCTAGCCCACCATTATGTCCTCATATATCAAGCTGCACACCATTACTTCATTTAATAAATCAATTTATTAATCAAATAATTCATCCAATAATTCACATACAAAAACACACATCAAAAATTAAAAAACATATAATTAAAACCCCAAGTGGGGAGGAACTCCAGGGCTAAAATAATCTGCAGTCACTCACATACAATATCAGAGCAACTCTTTAAATTTAGTTGAAGTAATTCTAAAATTCATTGAAATCAACCAATATATAGCCTCTGACGTTTGTAGGACAGGATATGAAGTGCCTGTGCAATCTAAAATCTATAGTAAATAATATAGTGAATACAACTCCATATTGAGTTGCAATATAAACATGTGCAAAACTACAAATAACCAACTAAAGTGCCTTCAAAGGTGCATAAAGTGCATAAAGTAACACCCAGGAGAAGTGGACCTGTTCCACGCAGCGCGTAGGTGACGAGGTAAGTGGGGAGGAATTGGGCTGCTATGTGATATTGTGATCATTAGATAATTGCTGATACAATGGATTCCTGATGTGTATCCCTGACGTTTCTGGAGACAAAGAGAGGCACTATTTAGATTAATTAATGCATGTTAGCACTTAGGCACTTTATGCACCTTTGAAGGCACTTTAGTTGGTTATTTGTAGTTTTGCACATGTTTATATTGCAACTCAATATGGAGTTGTATTCACTATATTATTTACTATAGATTTTAGATTGCACAGGCACTTCATATCCTGTCCTACAAACGTCAGAGGCTATATATTGGTTGATTTCAATGAATTTTAGAATTACTTCAACTAAATTTAAAGAGTTGCTCTGATATTGTATGTGAGTGACTGCAGATTATTTTAGCCCTGGAGTTCCTCCCCACTTGGGGTTTTAATTATATGTTTTTTAATTTTTGATGTGTGTTTTTGTATGTGAATTATTGGATGAATTATTTGATTAATAAATTGATTTATTAAATGAAGTAATGGTGTGCAGCTTGATATATGAGGACATAATGGTGGGCTAGCCCTGGAGCTTCACCTGTAAGTGAGTAGTAGTATGTTATTGGTGTCCCTGTAGCTAGCACCCGGTATATTATTGTGAGCAGTGCATACCTAATTGTTAGTAGTAGAGGATTAGACTGTGACAGAGCCGCCATCATCTTCCATAGCAGACTGTGACAGAGCCCCCCATCATCTTCCATAGCAGACTGTGGCAGAGCCCCTATCATCTTCCATAGCAGACTGTGACAGAGCCGCCCATCATCTTCCATAGCAGACTGTGACAGAGCCCCCCATCATCTTCCATAGCAGACTGTGACAGAGCCCCCCATCATCTTCCATAGCAGACATTGACAGATCCCCCATCATCTTCCATAGCAGACATTGACAGATCCCCCATCATCTTCCATAGCAGACTGTGACAGAGCCCCCATCATCTTCCATAGCAGACTGTGACAGAGCCCCCCATCATCTTCCATAGCAGACTGTGACAGAGCCCCCCATCATCCTCCATAGCAGACTGTGACAGAGCCCCCCATCATCTTCCATAGCAGACTGTGACATAGCCCCCCATCATCCTCCATAGCAGACTGTGACAGAGCCCCCCATCATCTTCCATAGCAGACTGTGGCAGAGCCCCCCATCATCTTCCATAGCAGACTGTGGCAGAGCCCCCCATCATCCTCCATAGCAGACTGTGACAGAGCCCCCCATCATCCTCCATAGCAGACTGTGACAGAGCCCCCCATCATCCTCCATAGCAGACTGTGACAGAGCCTCCCATCATCTTCCATAGCAGACTGTGACAGAGCCCCCCATCATCTTCCATAGCAGACTGTGGCAGAGCCCCCCATCATCTTCCATAGCAGACTGTGACAGAGCCCCCCAACATCTTCCATAGCAGACGGTGACAGAGCCCGCATCATCTTCCATAGCAGACTGTGACAGAGCCCCCCATCATCTTCCATAGCAGACTGTGACAGAGCCCCCATCATCTTCCATAGCAGACTGTGACAGAGCCCCCATCATCTTCCATAGCAGACTGTGACAGAGCCCGCATCATCTTCCATAGCAGACTGTGACAGAGCCCCCCATCATCTTCCATAGCTGACTGTGACAGAGCCCCCCATCATCTTCCATAGCAGAGTGTGGCAGAGCCCCCATCATCTTCCATAGCAGACTGTGACAGAGCCCCCCATCATCTTCCATAGCAGACTGTGACAGAGCCCGCATCATCTTCCATAGCAGACTGTGACAGAGCCCCCCATCATCTTCCATAGCAGACTGTGACAGAGCCCCCATCATCTTCCATAGCAGACTGTGACAGAGCCCCCATCATCTTCCATAGCAGACTGTGACAGAGCCCGCATCATCTTCCATAGCAGACTGTGACAGAGCCCCCCATCATCTTCCATAACAGACTGTGACAGAGCCCCCCGTCATCTTCCATAGCAGACTGTGGCAGAGCCCCCCGTCATCTTCCATAGCAGACTGTGACAGAGCCCGCATCATCTTCCATAGCAGACTGTGACAGAGCCCCCCATCATCTTCCATAGCAGACTGTGACAGAGCCCTCCATCATCTTCCATAGCAGACTGTGAAAGAGCCCCCCGTCATCTTCCATAGCAGACTGTGACAGAGCCCCCCATCATCTTCCATAGCAGACTGTGACAGAGCCCCCCGTCATCTTCCATAGCAGACTGTGACAGAGCCCCCATCATCTTCCATAGCAGACTGTGACAGAGCCCCCATCATCTTCCATAGCAGACTGTGACAGAGCCCCCCATCATCTTCCATAGCAGACTGTGACAGAGCCCCCCGTCATCTTCCATAGCAGACTGTGACAGAGCCCCCCATCATCTTCCATAGCAGACTGTGACAGAGCCCCCCATCATCTTCCATAGCAGACTGTGACAGAGCCCCCATCATCTTCCATAGCAGACTGTGACAGAGCCCCCCATCATCTTCCATAGCAGACTGTGACAGAGCCCCCCATCATCTTCCATAGCAGACTGTGACAGACCCCGCATCATCTTCCATAGCAGACTGTGACAGAGCCCGCATCATCTTCCATAGCAGACTGTGACAGAGCCCCCCATCATCTTCCATAGCAGACTGTGACAGAGCCCCCCATCATCTTCCATAGCAGACTGTGAAAGAGCCCCCCGTCATCTTCCATAGCAGACTGTGACAGAGCCCCCCATCATCTTCCATAGCAGACTGTGACAGAGCCCCCATCATCTTCCATAGCAGACTGTGACAGAGCCCCCATCATCTTCCATAGCAGACTGTGACAGAGCCCCCCATCATCTTCCATAGCAGACTGTGACAGAGCCCCCCGTCATCTTCCATAGCAGACTGTGGCAGAGCCCCCCGTCATCTTCCATAGCAGACTGTGACAGAGCCCCCATCATCTTCCATAGCAGACTGTGACAGAGCCCCCCATCATCTTCCATAGCAGACTGTGACAGAGCCCCCCGTCATCTTCCATAGCAGACTGTGACAGAGCCCCCATCATCTTCCATAGCAGACTGTGACAGAGCCCCCCATCATCTTCCATAGCAGACTGTGACAGAGCCCCCCGTCATCTTCCATAGCAGACTGTGACAGAGCCCCCATCATCTTCCATAGCAGACTGTGACAGAGCCCCCATCATCTTCCATAGCAGACTGTGACAGAGCCCCCCATCATCTTCCATAGCAGACTGTGACAGAGCCCCCCGTCATCTTCCATAGCAGACTGTGGCAGAGCCCCCATCATCTTCCATAGCAGACTGTGACAGAGCCCCCATCATCTTCCATAGCAGACTGTGGCAGAGCCCCCATCATCTTCCATAGCAGACTGTGACAGACCCCGCATCATCTTCCATAGCAGACTGTGACAGAGCCCCTATCATCTTCCATAGCAGACTGTGACAGAGCCCCCCATCATCTTCCATAGCAGACTGTGACAGAGCCCCCCATCATCTTCCATAGCAGACTGTGAGAGAGCCCCCATCATCTTCCATAGCAGACTGTGACAGAGCCCCCCATCATCTTCCATAGCAGACTGTGACAGAGCCCCCCATCATCTTCCATAGCAGACTGTGAGAGAGCCCCCATCATCTTCCATAGCAGACTGTGACAGAGCCCCCATCATCTTCCATAGCAGACTGTGGCAGAGCCCCCCGTCATCTTCCATAGCAGACTGTGGCAGAGCCCCCCATCATCTTCCATAGCAGACTGTGACAGAGCCCCCCGTCATCTTCCATAGCAGACTGTGACAGAGCCCCCCGTCATCTTCCATAGCAGACTGTGACAGAGCCCCCCGTCATCTTCCATAGCAGACTGTGAAAGAGCCCCATCATCTTCCATAGCAGACTGTGACAGAGCCGCTATCATCTTCCATAGCAGACTGTGACAGAGCCCCCCATCATCTTCCATAGCAGACTGTGACAGAGCCCCCCCATCATCTTCCATAGCAGACTGTGACAGAGCCCCCCATCATCTTCCATAGCAGACTGTGACAGAGCCCCCCATCATCTTCCATAGCAGACTGTGACAGAGCCCCCCATCATCTTCCATAGCAGACTGTGACAGAGCCCCCCATCATCTTCCATAGCAGACTGTGGCAGAGCCCCCATCATCTTCCATAGCAGACTGTGACAGAGCCCCCCATCATCTTCCATAGCAGACTGTGACAGAGCCCCCCATCATCTTCCATAGCAGACTGTGGCAGAGCCCCCCATCATCTTCCATAGCAGACTGTGACAGAGCCCCCCATCATCTTCCATAGCAGACTGTGACAGAGCCCCCCATCATCTTCCATAGCAGACTGTGACAGAGCCCCCCATCATCTTCCATAGCAGACTGTGGCAGAGCCCCCATCATCTTCCATAGCAGACTGTGACAGAGCCCCCCATCATCTTCCATAGCAGACTGTGACAGAGCCCCCCATCATCTTCCATAGCAGACTGTGACAGAGCCCCCCATCATCTTCCATAGCAGACTGTGACAGAGCCCCCCATCATCTTCCATAGCAGACTGTGGCAGAGCCCCCATCATCTTCCATAGCAGACTGTGACAGAGCCCCCCATCATCTTCCATAGCAGACTGTGACAGAGCCCCCCATCATCTTCCATAGCAGACTGTGGCAGAGCCCCCCATCATCTTCCATAGCAGACTGTGACAGAGCCCCCCATCATCTTCCATAGCAGACTGTGGCAGAGCCCCCCGTCATCTTCCATAGCAGACTGTGGCAGAGCCCCCCGTCATCTTCCATAGCAGACTGTGGCAGAGCCCCCCATCATCTTCCATAGCAGACTGTGACAGATCCCCCATCATCTTCCATAGCAGACTGTGGCAGAGTACTTATCATCTTCCATAGCAGACTGTGACAGAGCCCCCCATCATCTTCCATAGCAGACTGTGGCAGAGCCCCCCGTCATCTTCCATAGCAGACTGTGACAGAGCCCCCCGTCATCTTCCATAGCAGACTGTGACAGATCCCCCATCATCTTCCATAGCAGACTGTGGCAGAGTACTCATCATCTTCCATAGCAGACTGTGACAGAGCCCTCCATCATCTTCCATAGCAGACTGTGACAGAGCCCCCCATCATCTTCCATAGCAGACTGTGACAGAGCCCTCCATCATCTTCCATAGCAGACTGTGACAGAGCCCCCCATAATCTTCCATAGCAGACTGTGGCAGAGCCCCCATCATCTTCCATAGCAGACTGTGGCAGAGCCCCTCATCATCTTCCATAGCAGACTGTGACAGAGCCCCCCATCATCTTCCATAGCAGACTGTGGCAGAGCCCCCCATCATCTTCCATAGTAGACTGTGACAGAGCCCCCCATCATCTTCCATAGCACACTGTGACAGAGCCCCCCATCATCTTCCATAGCACACTGTGGCAGAGCCCCCCATCATCTTCCATAGCAGACTGTGGCAGAGCCCCCCATCATCTTCCATAGCAGACTGTGGCAGAGCCCCCCATCATCTTCCATAGCAGACTGTGACAGAGCCCCCCATCATCTTTCATAGCAGACTGTGACAGAGCCCCCCATCATCTTCCATAGCAGACTGTGACAGAGCCCCCCATCATCTTCCATAGTAGACTGTGGCAGAGCCCCCCATCATCTTCCATAGCAGACTGTGACAGAGCCCCCATCATCTTCCATAGCAGACTGTGGCAGAGCCCCCATCATCTTCCATAGCAGACTGTGACAGAGCCCCCATCATCTTCCATAGCAGACTGTGACAGAGCCCTCCATCATCTTCCATAGCAGACTGTGACAGAGCCCCCCATCATCTTCCATAGCAGACTGTGGCAGAGCCCCCCATCATCTTCCATAGCAGACTGTGACAGAGCCCCTCATCATCTTCCATAGCAGACTGTGACAGAGCCCGCATCATCTTCCATAGCAGACTGTGGCAGAGCCCCCATCATCTTCCATAGCAGACTGTGACAGAGCCCCCCATCATCTTCCATAGCAGACTGTGACAGAGCCCCCCATCATCCTTTGCTGCAGGCAGAGCACTGTGTGTGCCTGCATGATTTCTGGCTGGGCTGTGAGCTGTCCTCCTAGCTTTTGGTCTTCCCCCCTTGTGGCCCAGGCCCCACCTACTCCCCTTCCTGATTGAAGGCAGGGCAGAGCATGGATTGGACGGGGCAGCAAGATGGCCGGCCTGCTAGCCGACATGATTGGCTGCGGCGAGGGGCAGATTCTGATTGATGGCTTCTTAGTAGCCCATCAATCAGCTTCAGTGCTGGACCAAATGCAAACCCCGATACGGACTTCTGGCTAAAGTCCATGTTTGGGGTCGGGTACCCAAACTTGCAAAATCTGGCGCGTAACCAAACTTGCGGGTCGGGTTGGCCCATCCCTACTTGTAAAATCCCCATCCAGGCACACACGAACTTCCTTCCTCTTCATCCCCCTAGGAAACAGTCAAATGAGCCGTTTCAAAGCATCTAAAAATCTCGAATTATATGTAAATACCTTGTGTATTTTATATAATGCAACTTTCTTCGCCTCAGTTTCTGGGTCAAGGCTAAGCTGGGATGGGCATGTCAAGGAGCAACTTTATGAGTCTTGAGCAAGCTCTGCTCTGGTCCAAGACAGCTTCAGGATTACTGTGACTTGCCAGGCTCACTCACATTGAGAGCACCAAGAGATGGGAGTGTCTGTTAGAGCACTTTTTTTCTGTGGTCCTGGAGAAATAAAATTTAAAGAATGGCAAACCTTGGAGCCCTGCTACGGCTTCTACCCGGCACTGCAGGAAATGAAGCAGAAGAACATTGCACAGGTATTAGGTGAGCTGCTTGCTGCCTTATTATTGCTGTTTGGTTTTCAGTCCCTTCAAGGCTGGGTTCCACTAAAAACAGCAAAAGGAGCTCAAGAGCTCTTGAAAGAACCACATTCTAATTAGCCTGTCTGAAATAGGTGGCTAACGTGTTTGAATTGGAAGCCCAGTCTTTACGTAATCCAGCACTTTTCCCCCACCATCTCGAATCCTGGGCACAGCCATCTTGGAGAGATTCCACAAAGTGAAGGATCAGTCACCCAATCCCATGCAGCAGTGCGACTGTACTGGTCATTAAGGTCTATAGAGTCCCGTCCTTTGCCAGAGTCAGGGGAGGATTGTGGTAATCAGGTGAGTTTATATTATTTTAATGCCCAAACTGGGTTTAGCACAGAGTGGAGGATAAGGTGGCTGTGGTGTTACAAAAAGCTTGGTGTTCCTCCCTAATGAATTAGATGCACATCTGTGTATTTATGTGGAAGAATGGTTTAATTATAAAACTGAATATATTTTAGAAAATGCTACACTTAAACCAGAACTATAACACTGCGATTGGCCACCACGGGCACATGGAAACCCGAAAGAAGCCACGTGAGACATTGGCGGCCGATCGCAGTGCTTGAGGAGTAGAGATGAGCGAACTTCTTGAAAGTTCGATTCGGGCGATTCACTGAATTTCCCCAAGAAATTCGGGTTCGCCCAAATCGAACTTTCACAAATCGCTCATCTGAAAAAAAAATGACGGCATGGTGGGAGCGGGCAGGCCGGCTACGCTGTCAGCGGGCGGCGGAAGAGGGCGCGTCATCAGAGGGCGCCTGAGAGCGGCGCCGGCCTCCACGCTCCGACCATGCAGGTAAGTGTTTGCTTTTTAAAAAAATGCAGGCATGGTGGGAGCGGGCAGGCCGGCTGCGCTGTCAGCGGGCCGGCTTCCGCCGCCCGCTGACAGCGTTGCCGGCCTGCCCGCTCCCACCATGCCGGCATTTTTTTTTTATTTCAGGGAAAATTCGATCGCCACGAACCAAAAAAAATTCGGGTTCGTGCCGAATCGAATTTTCCCTGAAATTTGGAGCAAATTCCGGTTCGTCCGAACCGGTTCGCTCATCCCTATTGAGGAGCATGGTAGGTCTCCAGTTTAACTGGATTAATGTGCAGGGGGACACTGTGTTTGGAACAACACCCATATTGTCAGAAAAATAAAAGAAATAATAATAGAAATATATATATTATTTTTAAAAGCCTTGGTTTTAGCCTATACTTAATAGAGGAGGCTTTTTATTCTATTCTGTAATCCTTATTTAGCCTTAAAGTGGACCAACACCCACCCTGATCGGCCCAGGAATCTATAAGATTCCCGGGCCGATCAGCTCCCTCCCCGCTCCCTCCCGAAATCGGGATGTGAAACCCCCCCGGACGCCCACAAACCTTACCTTCTCCCGTTCCAACGGCGCATGCAGCCACCGCCGCCTCTCGCGCGTCCCTCTAGCAGGGCGCGCACCCGTGCCGGCCGTTTGTGAATGGCCGGTGTGGGCGCGCTCCCTGTAAGAGGGACGCGCGAGAGGCGGCGGCCTCAGCTTGTCCGTCGCTTGTCCGTCGGCGGTGAGGTACGTTTTTTGGGGGTTTCTGGGGGGTTTCACACAGCAAGTGGACCAACACCCAGGATAGTGAAAATCCTGGGTGTTGGTCCACTTTTAAGGATAAGTCCACTTTCGATGGAATTTTTAAAGCGTATATTTTTGTGCCAAAAGTATGTTCTCATGTTAGAAAATGTGTGTTTTATGGAAGCAGTTTTCACTACCTGCAATATGGCAACATACTCCAAGTCTTTACACCAAGATGAGAGAAGTGAGTCCTAAACACACAGAATAGGGATGAGCGAATCGGTTCTAACGAACCTGAATTCGCTCCGAATTTCAGGGAAAATTCGATTCAGCACGAACCCGAATTTTTAGTGGTTCGTGCTGACCGAATTTTCCCTGAAATAAAAAAAAAAAAATGCCGGCATGGTGGGAGCGGGGAGGCCCTCCCCGCTCCCACCAGAGATGAGCGATTCGCTAAAGTTCGATTCGGACGAACCTGAATTTCTTTGAGAAATTCGTCGAATCGCGCGAATTTTTGAGAAGTTCGCTCATCTCTAACACAGAACACTGCTGCTATTTCCACTGCTGTACACACATGGCCAGCACCAGTGTTCTGCGCAACTATCTAATGCTATTGGCAATGTACACCAAGTGTCAGTAGCAGCTAATGAAAAATACGCCCATAAAACACACATTTGTTAACAAAGAAAAAAAATGCTAGATCAGCTCAGCACCTTTAAGACATCATTTTGACACAAAAAATATACACTTTCAAAAATTTAATCGAGAGTGGACTTAACCTTTAACCCTTTAAGTGCCAGCCTTCCTAGCATTTTTGTCACCCTTTGTTGCCAGAACACATTTCACTATTTGGCGATTCATATGTTCAACCTTGATTTTTGAAGGGATTTCCAGGGATTTTCCAGGAAAATTATATATTGTTTTTTTCAGCAGTCTGAGCTTCAACATGAAATGTCTTGTTTGACCTTTTTTTAGGTGTATTCTCAATACTTTTGGGTAAAATATGTGCAAAAAAATAAAAAAAAAATCTATTTTTTGCAATTTGTAGTGTTTTTTTTTGTAATAAAAAATGTAAGTTTGCCAATAAAATTGCGTGTGAAACCCCAATTTCACCCGGTCACAGCGATACCACATATGTATTGATAGACACCCTTTCCTGCCCAGGAGACTCCCCCAAACTGAAACAGCGCTTTAGGAGATTTTCAGATAAAATACAACTATGCTACGCGCTAAGCGCACCTTGCAGTTTTTCCAGAAAAACAACCCTTTACATTTGAAATACGCCCCATATTATATATATATATATATATATATATATATATATATATATATTCTGGAAGTACATGCCTCAAGCTTTCTAGGCGTACCAGGCTTGTTTATGTGGGTGTAGTTTTGTGGAAGTAATCCCTCAATCAATTCTTTGGTTGCACAGAGTTTCCCTAAAAAAGAATAAAAAAGAAGAATCAAAGCCACATTTTCCTAAAAAAAAACTATATGCAAACAAGAAAAAAAACAAGTAAAATCTGAAAAAGTAACATCCCCCGAACAGAACGGTACTCAACATGCATAGCTACTGTCAAGGGAAGAGTTGCCAAACACCCCAAAGTAAAGCATGCGCAAAACGGTAATTTTACTTGAAAATTTCAGCTCTGCAAAGTGCGCACCTTGCGATTTTTCAACCAAAACAACCCTTTACATTTGAAATATAAACCATATATTCCCTGAAAGTACACATGTTAAGCTTTCTAAGTGTACTGAGCTTGTTGTAGTGGCTTATCTTCCTGAAAGTAATCCCTTGAAGAATTCTTAGGTTGCACAGGGTTTCCCTAAAAAAAAATTATAAAAAAGCAGAATAAAAAACATGTTATCGTAAAATATCAATATGCAAACAAGAAAAAACAAGCTAAATATGAAAGCGCAAGGTCCCCCGAGTAGAACAATACCCAATAACCCAACATGCATAGGTACTATTAACCCTTTTAATTGCCAGCCTACTTTTGTCACCCTCTGTTGACAGGTCATTTTTCCCCATTTTGCGCCATGTTTAACCGTGATTTTTGCTGGAATTTACAGGAAAATTATATACATATTTTTTGCAGCAGAGTTTAGGCTTTAAAATGTCTTGTTTGTACCTTTTCTACTGTTTTTTAAATATTTTTGCATAAAAAAACAAAAAAATAAATAAAATAATATGTTTTAGACAATTGACTCCTTTATTTTAAATAAAACATTTGATTTATTAATGAAAATCATATTGCATGTGAAAGCCCCATTTCTTCCGATTACAATGGTACCAAATATGTATCGGTAGCCCCCCATTCTTGCCCAGGAGACCCCCCAAATTGAAAAGAGCACTTTATAACATTTACAAATATAATACAACTACTAACCACACTATAAACATAAGGGTTTAATAAAATTAAAAAATGACAAAAGGAATTTTAAGGGTTAAAAACCCTTAAGAATCCCCTTTAAAAAGGACATGGGGCCCCCCCTACCAATCATAACCAACCCGGGACCAACTATGGGGGCTTGTAGGAACAGGGTGCAGGGGCCAGCTCTGGTGCCCCCCCACCCTGCAGCCTACAAGCCCACATACCCTCTGTGGGTCCGGGCTCTTCTGCCCCCCCCCTGGGCTTTGGGGAGGCAGGTAATTGGGGTGCCAGGGGTTAATTGCAAGTAACCCGCTAGCTGCAGGTGACTTGCCAGCCCCCAGCCTTGTGAACTGGTATAGGGGTCTCATGGATCCCTTACCAGTTCACAAGGGGTTAAGTGTAAAAAAAACAGACACAAAGAGAAAAAATATTTTATTTTTATTTTTTATACTTACCTTCCATCCAGCCACTGTGTCCCACGCTGATCACTCTGGCTTTTGCTCTCTTGCTGCTGCTGGAAGCCTTTTATAGCTGCTGGGTGACAGAGCATAAGGAGTTAATTAAAAAAAAAACGACATAGGGTCCCCCCTCCCCATTTTTTTGGAATTTTAAGGGTTAGGGTTAGGCTAACCCTAACCCTTAAAAATAAAAAAAAAATGACGTAGGGTCCCCCCTACCCGTCATAACCAGGCTGGGACCAGCTATGGGGGCTTGTAGAAACAGGGTGCAGGGGACAGCTTTTTTGGCCCCCCACCCTGCAGCCTACAATCCCACATACCCTCTGTGGGCCCGGGCTCTTCTGCCCCCCCCTCTGGGCTTTGGGGAGGCAGATCATTGGGGGTGCCGGGGGTTAATGGCAAGTCACCCGCTAGCCGCAGGTGACTTGTCAGTCCCCAGCCTTGTAAACTTGTATAGGGGTCTCATGGATCCCTTACCAGTTCACAAGGGGTTAAATGTAAAAATGAACACACAGACACATATAAGGAAAAAATGACATTTATTATTTTTTTTCTCTACTCACCACCGATGTCCCGATAATGTCCCAAGACGTTCAGATGACAGCTGCTGGAGATCGGTGGAGGAGAGCTGGTAACCAGTCCTCCTCCTCTGATCTCCAACAGCGACTGAGCTTCGGGTCCCAGGTGCCGGGTGACCTGTGCCAAGAGCCCGGGGAGGCGTACGGAGGCCTCCCCCGGTGAAGAGGAGACCCCGTGGGAGGGATCGGGGCTGCAGGTGAGTAAATGTCATTTTCCTTTTTTTTTTTATTTCTACAGTTTGTGCCAGTGGCCAAAGCGGGGGGGGGCGCTATTTCGGGCGCCCTCCTGAAGACAGAAGAGGCCCGGGGGGGGGGGGGATCGGATACCCCCCGGGTGAAGAGAAGACTTGGCCCTATATATTTTTTTACTGTGGGGGTTTAAAGTCAGCTACGTGAGACTCACATAGCTGCCACTAGAAGGGTTAATAGCCTAAATTGCCATTTAAATGCTTTGGCACCTAGTAATGCATGGTCAGATTTTTTTCAACATAAAAACAATAATTCTTTGTTTCCTGTATCTAAACACTAATAAACCTATTTCTTGCAGCCAGGAGCCTTCTACTATCCACCTGAAAATCCCTGTGTTTATTATGAATGCGTTCAGATTGTAAAGAGACTGGAGCTGCAGATGAGGAATTACTCCTGTGAAAACAAAACCTGTGCTTTGGTAAGTACCACCAATTTCCTGAACATTCTAAAGACTCTGGCGTTTATAATTTGTATAACTATAGGAACCTAAAGGAGCAGTATCGCGAATTTTTCTTGGTGACAAATTTAAATGGTACTTTGAATGTAGGTAAGTGTTGGAGTAAGAATTTCAAATGTAGAAAAAAATGATGTGTGTGTTGTGCAGCTGGTATAGCAGCTAATAGCTCATGTTTATGTCTGCTGAGTGTCGGGGGCCGACACTCTGGCCTGTTCCACGCTGAGGAGAGGGGGAAACAATGTAACAAAGTATCAGCTGTTCAGTGCTGGCAGCCGTCCAGCATAAGATAATATTGCAACATTGCCTGGCCAGAACAGTTTTTTTGCTCTAAGCATTTATTATTTTGACAGTTTTCCCTTCATGTTGGCTCTGCTGCAGAATCTTTCAGTTTACCATTTTCTCTTTCATATTCTTACAACACATTTTTCCATATGATCTTTCTTTCAGCTTTGTGTGTTTTGAGCAAAGCCCAACCCAGGATTTTCACTATCTGGAGTTTTGTTTTGTGCCCCTAGGGGCATCCTGACTTGGGATGCCCTGGTATGTGAAATCCCCAAGTTCGCCTGTGAAAACGTACCTTTCCCTGTCCCACAGCGCATGCGCGGGCTCTCATCCAATCAGCTCTGTTTGCATGCAGATGGGGAGCCTGAGCAGTAACCTTCCTGGCCGCCCGGCCTGTCTAAATGACAGAAAAATGGGGGGATCTGTGGTTATCCAGGGGTCGTTTCACAGAGTGGGGCATCCCGCGTTTCGAGCACCAGCTCTTAATCATGACAATGGGGCAACTTAGACAATCGTCATTTATACACATGTCAATAACTATTAATTACAAGACACATTACATCTGAGACAAAACCAGGCATTACAAAGAGAGAGGGAAAAACTGAGAGGTAATAACGGAATGGCATACCTGTATAAATGTAATAGGAGCTAGGGTATGTGAGCTCCCTTCCTAGGTATCCGGCTCCATAGTGTGCGCATCCCGCGTATACATGTGTATAAATGACGATTGTCTAAGTTGCCCCATTGTCATGATTAAGAGCTGGTGCTCGAAACGCGTCGACGTGGGGCCTGCTCTCTGTATGCTTTTTACAATTTACCATGCTGTGATGGCGTTTTAAGTGCTTCTAATAAAGGATCGATGATTTTATGGCTCCTACTCCATGGCTGGCACTCTTTCATACTTGACCATATAAACATTTTAGATTTGTTGCTGTGTGTTTGTGAACTGCACTATTACCTGACATTGACTCCGGTGAAAAGGAAGGAAGGGGTGTGAAGGAGCTCACTGGCCTGAATCAATAAGAACAGAACCAAAAACAAAACATGAGCCACAAAGTTTCACTTCGACAATAGTTACCTACAATAAAAAACATGAAGGCTGCTCACCAGGGGACAAGGTGCTGGCCTCAAACCACGGGGGGGCAGCAAGGGGAGGAAGTGTGGGCTTCACACCCCAAATTTGGACCACAGGAGTCCAACTCCGACATAGAGCACAACTTACTGCACCCTGGAGAGTCCACCACCTCCTCCACCTTGTGGCTGGCCCAAACGTATCCTCATTAGAGGAGCTGATGACCCACACAGCTCACACCTCACCGGCCAACTCCTTTGGGATGTCCTCATCTTCGTCCCCTTCCTCCCCTGGTCCTCCACCTCACCGTGGCAAGAGATACCCTCTACGGCAGATCTGTTGAGATCGGGGTTTGGGGGGTGGGTGAGAACCTCCTTGACATGCTTGTGGAGGGGAGTTGCTTATCTGTGGAGACAAAAACCAAGAAGGCACATTACGGACAAGTACTTGATTGAGCGCCTACACCAAGCAATGCTGTCCGACATTCTTCACTTACCATAATCATCATCGGCATCATAGAGCCTGTAGACTGATGCCAGATCCCGACACTTGAAGTCCAACCATCATTGGCGGATGGACCTAGGTTGGAGCCTCACTTTAAAATGCCGGGACATGTGGCCCTAATCTCCTCCACAATGATCCCCTTCTGGGCTGAGGGTCCGGCATAATCATATTCCCACTGGCACGTCTCACGTGAAAAAAAAACAGGGACAGAAAAAAAGAAAAAAAATGAAGATCATTACAGTAACCAACAATATGTTAGTATTTAAATAACAATGCATTTCTGCATGGTATTCCAGAATAGGAAAAGACGCATATCAAAATAGGAAATATACATGTTAAAATCTTTGTATTTAACAAAAAATTCCTATTAAAAAAAAGCTGCCCCAAGAGGCCTGAGTCAGGAATAAAGTAGTAGGGAGTACACTACCGAAAACGCACATAGCAAGATCACATGTGGATAAAACAATGACAAAAAGGCATAACGAAGGATCAGAAATAGAGAAAAAGAAAACAGAAGTATAGACACACACACACACACAGAAAAATATAAGGCGCTGCAAACACACAAAATACATTTACTTTAATAATCCTTTGGCCCAAGGGTCCACATGCTGACGAGTGTTCTTTGGTGGGGTGAGCCAGCCTCGGACCCACTGGAAGTGCTGTTGGGGCTGCGGGCTTGCCTGCGTCTGGGGGGGGGGCCATGATGTCACCACAGAGGCAAAGCACAAGTGCACAAATCGAAACCGGAAACAGTCATAGCGCAGCATCAAGTTCACACCAATGAAAGTACCACAATCTGTCTGTATTTTGGAGAATGCTAGGTCGCACAAGGCGTGAACGCTAGAAAGCAGCCGCCACATTTAAGACAGAAAGAATACTGCACAGGAAGAGAAGTAGCGCAATGCTGAACGTCTATGTTCATGAGCAAAATACACATCGCTAGCGTGGGCGCTGCAGGATTTAATAACCCTGAAAAAAAAACAGGACACAGCGAAAACCCATGGGTTGACATTGGGGACACGCAAAAGAACTGCCACTTGTCGGGCAGGCACAATAATGCCACATCCAGATTGGGGGTGCCCCGCTGTTTAAAACCCCCCAGGTCTCCCAGTAAACTCACCTTCTCCCCAATCCAATGGCACATGTGTGAGCGGCAGCGCTCCCTGCTATACATTTAGCAGGGCATTTGTTATTGGCCGGCGTGGGCATGCTCACTGTTAGAGGGTATCCGGGATGTGGCCATTGGCAGACTCACCACTTGCCAAGACTCAAGTCTCTAGATGATCCTTAGTTGAGTGGGCAGGAGCGCGTCTGAGCGTGCTGATTGGACAGGAGGCCACGCATGCACCATAGGACCGAGGAGAGGTGAGCTCGTTCGGGCAACCTGGGGGGTTTCACACCTTCCCAATCGGAGATGCCCTAAGGCCAAGGACCAAAACCAGGGATAGTCAAAATTCTTGAGTTTTGTTCCACTTTAATTCTGATTGTTGGTGGAATGCCTTCGTTGGGCATCTCTAATGGGATGCCCTGCTGTCCCATTGTGTCCCATTGTGCTGTCCCATGTGTGAAATCTCTTACAATGTCATAAAGAATCACCTTCCTGGGGAACCCACGGCGCATGTGTGGGCTGCATATCAGGCTTCCCTCCCGCTGATGTACGTTCCCGATGCAGAAATTTCCAAATGGCCGGCCTTAGTACGCAGAGGAGCAGGGAAGTGGCCAGTGGCTCATGCTCCATTCAGCTTTACTATGCCGCTCTGTAGTCAGTGGGGCTGAGTAAAGCTTGGTGGAGCATGTGCTGATAATTGGAGGAGAGCCTGCGCATCCATTGTGTACAGGGCCGGATTAAGTGTGGTGGAGGCCCCTGGGCACAAAATATGGTGGAGGCCCCAGATACAGTATTTATTTTTCTTTAAAATAATAGTCCAGCCAAGTATCTGATTGGTGGTTGTCTGGCACCCGCCCACTTACTGGAAGGTCAGATCGGGTCCCTTGTCCCCCCCTTGTGCGGGTGCGTGCTGCTCGGGAACTCCTGCTTTGCCATTCTGGGTGGGGGTAGTGTAGTCGCCCGGCTGGTTCCCTGCATTGAGCTGCCAGCGGCTGTGCTTGGTGGCTTATGTGCAGTGACCAAGGACTGAAAAGCCATCTGGACCAGATCATTACCTAATGGTTGGTGGGGGCCCCAGATACAGTATAAAATAATAGTCCAGCCAAGTATCTGATTGGTGGTTGTCTGGCACCCGCCCACTTACTGGAAGGTCAGATGGAGTCCCTTGTGCGGGTGCGTGCTGCTCGGGAACTCCTGCTTTGCCATTCTGGGTGGGGGTAGTGTAGTCGCCCGGCTGGTCCAGCAGAAAACAGTTCCCTGCATTGAGCTGCCAGCGGCTGTGCTTGGTGGCTTATGTGCAGTGACCAAGGACTGAAAAGCCATCTGGACCAGATCATTACCTAAAGGTTGGTGGAGGCCCCAGATACAGTATAAAATAATAATGTGCAGTGACAGCTCTGCACCCATCACTGTAGCATTACCGATGGTGGCTTTGCTGCTCTAGACTCTCCATCCTGCCCTGTGGTGGCTTTGGCTGCAAAGCTTGCCCAGGCATGGAGGCCCCCACTGCCACCGATAGCTTTGTTGCTGGCCAAACCAAAGACTGAAAAGCCTCCTGGACCAGACTATAACACCAAGGTTGGTGAGGCCCCTTTGCAGGGCAAGTTGGGGAGGCCACGGGGAACGAGCCCCTTGCACCCTTCTCATAATCCAGCCCTGACTGTGGGATCGCTAGAGAGATGAGTCTTTACAGTGATCTGGTGGATTTCACCAGGATAAGGAAAATCCAGGTGGTTGGCCTTCATTTATAACAAACATCCTGTACTTACTGACATCGTCTTTTGTTATTTCAGGGATTTGAATACAGAGAAACTAATGGTCAGTGCTGTGGTGAATGTTTCCAAGTCAACTGTACATTTACCCTGAAAGACGGAACAAATGTTACACTTCAGGTATGAAAACGAAAACAACATACTGTACAATTACAAATGTCCTAAAATATTGGTGCTACAAACTGGTAAGTGATGTGTTGAGTGTAGATATTTTCTCTTTAGTTCTGCATTAGGCCCTTATTTATGAAGGGATAGCGTCAGGTAGCGGCTGGTTAATGACAGGTAGCGACAGGTAGCGACAGGTGAGCGCCGGACACGGCAGCAATCACACATTTATCAAGCAGAATCTGTTTAGCGACTGGGATAGCGCCATGTAGCGTCTGATTCATCATCTTCACAGCCTCGGCGAACAGCGCTGTCGTTCAGCCTTGCACAGCGCCAGGTATGACCTCTCGCTACCTGTCGCTCTCCCATACATTTCAATGGAATATCCTTTTCTTCTCTTTAAACAGGTTTTTTTTTTTTTTGGCAAAAAATCTCGAATAATTCTGTGACCTCTCCTGACATTGAATAAGCAGTTTATTCACACATTTTTCATTTTTTATATATTTCCTCAGAAATGACATTACAGCTCTGCCATTAAAGTGTCATGTTACAATGTTATTACAATGTAATTCCATATGTTTTCGCTTTGTTACTGGTGGATAGATGCTGAAAAACAGACTTTAATCACACAGCCTCCTGCGCTCTGGGCTTCAGAGAAGCATTTTTCAGCGCCAGAGATTTGTGAGGCTGTTTTTTTGCTGAATATGGTGTGAGTCGGTCGCTATGAGCAGTCGCTAACATGCGCTCCCATACAGCGCTGTACTGGTCAAATAGCGACTCCCCACAATGTATTCAACATTACTGAACAGCGACTGAGTCGCTATGAAGTAGCGACCCATGGCTAAGCACAGTGACTACTAGCGGGCGCTCTGAAAATGCCGCTACAGACGCTCATCTGTCACTACCTGGCGCTAATGATGAATCAGCCTGCCCGTGTCATTTAAAGTACGTCTATGGATAACATTTCTGGTTGTGTGTTCTGGCTTTACCAAAGAATTAGAGGTCGATTCATTAATAGCGACAGTTGAGCGACTGTAGCGGTATTTTCACAGCGCCCGCTAGTAGTCGCTGTGCTTGGCCGTTGTTCGGTTGTTGACAGCGACTCAGTCGGTGTGCAGTAATGTTGAATACGGGGTGACGAGTCGCTATTTGACAGGTTCCGCGCTGTATGGGAGCGCATGATAGCGACCAGCTCCCACCATATTCATCAAAAAATCACGCTCAAAAAATTCTCGCGCTGTAAAATGCATGTTTAAACCCCAGAGCGCTGGAGGCGATGTGTTAAAAGTAGTTTTTTAACCCCCAAACCACCATATTTTTGGAAACAAAAAAAAAATGTTTTAAAGAATTTAGTAATATGAATACAATAATATCAGACCTGTAATATGAATTCTGCACAATTTTTTTTTTTTTTACCTTAAAAAAATTATCTAACATTGCAGAAGTGGTCACAGAATTAAAAAAAAAACATTAATAACAATTAATTATGAATATTTAAAGATTGTTCCATTGAAATGCATTGGAGAGCGCCAGGTAGCGAGAGGTCATACCTGTCGCTGTTCAAGGTCGGACGCTGGCGCTGTGGGCTGAGGCTGGAATAATGATGAATGAGTCGCTATATGGCGCTATCTCAGTCGCTAAGCAGGATCGGCTTGATAAATGTGTGATTGTGGTGGGGAGCCGGTGTTCTCGTGGCGGGGCCCGTCATTACCGGCCGCTCACCAGTCGCTACCTGGCGCTATCCCTTCATAAATAAGGGCCTTAGTATGACCTCCAACGCTTGAGTTTTGAGTATAAACTGAAACCTACATCCCAGTGAAACTTTTTGACTTGAAAACACAAAAAAGGTGCAATAAAAATGTTTGCTCTAATTTTAAAAAGAAAGTGGGAAATTCGTATTCCAATTTGTATTGAATTAAAACGGCCTCCAGTCAAGTTTAGTAAATTGCTTCCCTTCTAATGAACAGTGGCATAAGCAGTTTGAGAGGGCGTATAGAGCACCTATACTATATATATATACAGAGGGAAGTATATGTAGTCCCCTTCCTTCCCCAGCCTTGTGTCCCAATACAGCAGGTGTTTCCTTTTTTACCTTTGCCCAATATTCATAAAAACAACAGGAAGTAGTATCATACTGAATGGCAGCCATATCCTATTTAATTCACTTACAAGCAAAGCTTGTAGCAAGAGCTGGTGAAAGTTGTCAAAAAATAAAAAATTCCCTAAAATTAAGCCAAAGGTAGAGCGGGGCTAGGGGGACCCCCCCCCCCAAGACGTGCATGGGCCCTTCTAGGGGGTGTAGGGGCCCCCCGCGCGCAAATGCGCAAAATAGCGGGGAAAAAACAAAAACCCGCTTGCGCTCCGGTGGCTACAGGGGGGAGCGGGACGAGGCGAGAGGCTTCCTGCCCGGGTAAGGTCCCGGGCACGAGCCGGTGAAATGTGTCCAAACTTAAAGTTGACCAACACCCAGGATTTTCACTATCCTGGGTGTTGGTCAACTTCCGCGGGGCACCCCGACCGGGGGTGAAACCCCCCAGAAAGCCCCTAAAAATGTACCTTATCGGCGACGATTGAGCCGCCACCACCGCCACCTCTCGCGCGTCCCTCTTACAGGGTGTGCGCCCGCGCCGGCCATTCACAAACGGCCGGCGCGGGTGTGCGCCCTGCTAAAGGGACGCGCGGGAGGTGGCGGCGGTGGCTTATCCGTCACCGATAAGGTACGTTTTTAGGGGCTTTCACACAGCGGGGCATCCCGATTTCGGATGCCCCGCGGGGAGGGAGCTGATCGGCCCGGGAATCTTATAGAGGGGTGGGTGTTGGTCCACTTTAAGCCAAATGTATTGCGGGGCTAGGCGGACCCACGTGAGTCAAGCTGGGGCCCTGCTGGCGGGCTAGGAGCTCCCGCGCGAGGCAGGAACACCCCCGCTCCGGCTTCATTGACAGCGGGAGGAGGCGGGGCCATTAAGCAGGAGGCGGGAACTCGCCGCGGCCGGCAAAACTGTCACAGAATGGTAGTTAGGTTGAAGTGCTCACCATTGCTGAGCTTTGTCTACTCTAACCGGTTACATCAGGGTGAGGCTGCTCAGCCAGGGAGCAATATGGCCGGCTGTTTCCAGTTTGTGCTGTTATGAATACATAGATGCCAGGCTGACCCATTCATGCAGGGTGCACTTCACAATGACCATTTACTTCAACAATCATTTTCCCTCTCAATAAGCTTATGTCACTTGATTGCCATAAAGGGGCTTTAGGGGAGCAATTTACGGGCAGGCTCATTCATCACTAACGCCAGGTAGCGACAGATGAGCGTCTGTAGCGGCATTTTCAGAGCGCCCGCCGCTCCTCCATCTGCTGCTTCTTCCTGGGGCACATGCCGCTCTCCCATACATTTCAGTGGACGATGCTTTTCTTCTCTTTAAACTGGGTTTTTTTTTTTGTTTTTTTTTTAAATCTCAAATAATTCTGTGACCTCTTCTGGCATTGAAAATGCAGTTTTTTCTAAAATGTTTCATGTTTTATATATTTCTGCAGAAATGACATTACAGGTCCGGCATTATTGTGTTTATGTTACAATGTTATTACAATGTAATTCCATATGTTTTCGCTTTGTTACTGGTGGATAGATGCTGGAAAACAGACTTTAATCACACAGCCTCCTGCGCTCTGGGCTTCAGAGAAGCATTTTTCAGCGCCAGAGTTGTGTGAGGTGTTTTTTTTTCTGTTGTTTGTTGTGAGTCGGTCGCTATGACCAGTCGCTAACATGCGCTCCCATACAGCGCTGTACTGGTCAAATAGCGACTCATCACAATGTATTCATCATTGCTGCACAGCGACTGAGTCGCTATGAACTAGTGACCCACGGCTGAGCACAGTGACTACTAGCGGGCGCTCTGAAAATGCCTGCTACAGACGCTCATCTGTCGCTACCTGGCGTTAGTGATGAATCAGCCTGCCCGAACAGTTGCAGACACTACTCTCTTCTCCCTTAGAGTGATGACAAGGCGCGCAGCAGCTGATTTCTAGGCGCTGCATCTGGAGACAGGATTATAGACAGTACTGTGCACCACTCACATTCAGAAGCCTTGCAGTGATGGGGCCACCTAGAAGGGGCGCCGCTGTCTGGCACCTGTCAAGGGGCCACATAAAAAGGCTTGGAGTGCCGAATCCGGCCTCCGAGCCTTGGGTTTGACACGTGTGCTTTAACGTATTCCTGTGGTCTAATATAATGGTCGGTATTAGAGATGAGCGAACTTCTTGAAAGTTCGATTTGGGCGATTCGCCGAATTTCCCCAAGAAATTCGGGTTCACCCGAATCGAACCTTCACAAATCGCTCATCTGAAAAAAAAAAATGCCGGCATGGTGGGAGCGGGCAGCGTAGCCGGCCTGCCCGCTCCCACCATGCCGGCATTTTTTTTTTTATTTCAGGGAAAATTCGATCGGCACGAGCCAAAAAAAATTCGGGTTCGTGCCGAATTGAATTTTCCCTGAAATTCGGAGCGAATTCCGGTTCGTCCAAACCGGTTCGCTCATCCCTAGTCGGTATAAAAAGTTTTCTCTTTCATTTAAACACGTAAGAACCAAAATCTATTTATACTGTTAAACTATTCCATAGTATTCAGGATTAAAACATGTTTTTATTTGCTTGTAGCTTGGAGCTTCGCAGACATTTCCAAGTGACGCGTGTATGACTTACACTTGCATGCCTCAATTTGTTGTCATGACTGAATTGAAAGCCTGTCCGTGGTTTAATGCTTCGGAATGTTTGGAGGTATGATATCCTTAAATAAGCTAATGTAGTCATTCTAAGCTTTTACTGTGTGCTCTGTTTTGTAATTAGGGATGAGCGAACCGGTTCGGACGAACCGGAATTCGCTCCGAATTTCAGGGAAAATTCGTTTCGGCACGTTTCGGCACGAATGCCGGCATGGTGGGAGCAGGCAGGCCGGCTACGCTGTCAGCGGGCGGCGGAAGCTGGCCCGCTGACAGCGCAGCCGGCCTACCTGCTCCCACCATGCCGGCATTTGTTTAAAAAGCAAACACTTACCTGCATGGTCGGAGCGTGGAGGCCGGCGCCGCTCTCAGCTGTCATCAGAGGGCGCGTCATCAGAGGGCGCCTGAGAGCGGCGCCGGCCACCACGCTCCCACCATGCCGGCATTTTTTTTTTCAGATGAGCGATTCGTGAAGGTTCGATTCGGGCGAACCCGAATTTCTTGGGGAAATTCGGCGAATCGCCCAAATCGAACTTTCAAGAAGTTCGCTCATCTCTATTTGTAATGTTTGCTCTTCATGAGATCTGCAGGCAAACCAATCACAGCGTACAATACAACACAACACAACACAATGTACAATATTTGCTTTGAGCCTTATGGCCCTGATTTACTCCCCTACTCAGGTCCGGCAGAGGTCAGCATAGCATGCACAGCAGTAATATTCACAATGGGATGCTCACACACTTATAGGCTTATATAGTTTCTGGGGCCCTGAGTAGGGATGAGCGAACCGGTTCGGACGAACTGGAATTCGCTCCGAATTTCAGGGAAAATTCGATTCGGCACGAACCCGAATTTTTTTTGGTTCGTGCCGATCGAATTTTCCCTGAAATAAAAAAACAAAAAATGCCGGCATGGTGGGAGCGGGTAGGCCGGCTACGCTGTCAGCGGGCGGAGCGTGGAGGCCGGCGCCGCTCTCAGGCTCCCTCTGATGACAGCTGAGAGCGGCGCTGGCCTCCACGCTCCTACCATGCAGGTAAGTGTTTGCTTTTTAAAAAAATGCCGGCATGGTGGGAGCGGGCAGGCCGGCTACACTGTCAGCGGGCCGGCGGCGGCGCCCGCTGACAGGCGTAGCCGGCCTGCCCGCTCCCACCATACCACCATTTTTTTTTTCAGATGAGCGATTCGCCCGAATCGAACTTTCAAGAAGTTCGCTCATCTCTAGCCCTGAGCAAAGTTGTGTCTGCAGGCCCTAATCAAAAATATTTTTATATTACATTATCTTCACGATTGGGTGTTGACTGCAAGATCAAAGATGTAGCGCCTCTCGGCCCCCTGTAAAGGCAGCTGCCCCTCTATCATTCCCCAGTTGTTCATCTTGCAGTTTGGCTGCATAAGATCGTTGGCACTCTCTCTCAGATTTTGGCAGCAGAGCGGGGCCACCTAGCCCGTCGGCCGCTGCAGAACTCTATTCCCATGGATCTCTTCTGACCCATTCCTGCCTCCCAGCCTCTGGCTGCTACGGGATCTGTGACGATAGGGTGAACACCAGGGTCTGTGGCGTTTGGTAGACCTTATTCTAAAAGGTGAGCCTGAGGGGGAACCACTAATGTGTCTTCTATATATGTCCCTCCCTGCCCACAGCTTTATTATTGTGTTGTGCATGCATGCTTTGTGTGACTTTCACATTGCGCTTCTCACTGACAGGCAGTGAGGAGCGATCTCTGACCTCCTCGCCTCTCGCGGCAGTCGCGCCTCGCGGGCCTCCTCCGCAGCTGCCGTGTGTGGCGCTGTCTATGATAAGAGACGGGGGGGGTTGCATGCTGCGGCCACCGCCATGGCAGGCGGACTCAGGAGGGCGGCGTTGTTCTTGGAGGAAGGATCTTCTGCTGACGCGCCGCGAGGGGGCGAGGCCTGGCGTCGGCGCGTAGCTGATGTCGCGCCAGTGACGCCCCCCCCCCCGAGGATCCTTCCAGAAGGCGCACGTGCTGCTACTACTTCTGTTGCTACTGCTGCTGTGCTGGGAGCCAGGTGCTCAGCTTTACTTGCTGCGGACGTTGCGGTGATCCCTCCTGTTGGTTGCGGTGTCGTGAGTCCCTCTTTTTTGATTCTTGTTGCACATATGCCATTTGTCTTTTATGTTAAGGCTGACATGGGGCTTCTCTCTCTCCTTTTTTGTTTAGATCGTGGGCTAAGGTTGAGGGTTGTAGTTCCTCCCGGTTCCCCTTTTGAATTAGAGGGATCGATTATTAGGCTTAGGCCGTTAGCGTCAAATAGCTTTATTGAATTTTACTATTCCTAATCTTAATGGAGGCATCAGGGGATAGTGAGCCGGGGGCCCCATTTGGGCAGGACAGGCTTTGCCCTTTGTGCAGAAGGAATCCTCTAGGCGGATTCAGCACTATTTGTCCCACTTGCGCCAGAGGCATTGTTTTGGACCATGAGCGGGCGGTCGTCCCTGACCCTATCCCTGTATTACCATTGGCCTCTCCGGACCCTCCGCTGCTGCATTCAGCCCCTAGTGAAGGGGGAGTCAGCAGGGGGTCTCATATTGATTTTACACATAGGATGGCTAGTCTCGAGAAGCAGATCTTGTTGACAGCTCCTAAGAAAGCCTCGCGTAAGAAGCGGCATCTGGAGCTGTTTTACTCGGATGACAATCTTTTTGATTGCTTGGGTTCTGCAGAGGAAGGTGAGTTGCCAGAGGATTCTCGCTCAACGGTGGAATATTCCGCTGGTGATGACAGTATCTCTGGTTCCTCCTCGGACGGGGAGTCTTGTCTTCCGGATGATACGGAGAGTTTGCTCTCTTCCGTGTTTGATACTCTTCATATTGTTCCTCCCAGAGCGGCTAAGAGGAAGCAGGGTGATTTATTTCGGCCTGAGAGGCAAAGGCGGGTCTTTCCGGAGCAGCCTCACTTTTCTAATATGATCCTTAAGGAATGGGAAAGGCCCAACAAGTTGCCGTCGGTCCCTAAGGGCCTGGATAGGCGGTACCCCTTTCCTGTTGAATTGGTTTGGTTATGGTGTCACCCTCCCGAGGTGGATCCGCTTGTGTCAGGCTTGTCCAATTCCACTGTTATGCCGTCACCTGACAACGCTTCATTACGTGACCCTGCAGACAAGCGCATGGATCAGCTGGTCTGCCATGCGTTCACCTTTGCTGGTGCTCTCTTTCGCCCTGCGTGTGCCTCGGCTATCGTCTCACTAGCCAACAGGAGAAAGGTGAGACACCTTGTGGCTAGAGCTAAGGCTCGCAAGTGGGCAGAGGAGTATAAGGAACTCAAGGATTGCTTAGATTTCATTGGCTTTGTTGTTACTGCCATGAATGATGTGGTCAGGCATGGTGCCAAGATTTCGGCCTTGCTCGTTGCTCTACGCCGCTCGCTCTGGTTGAAGCAGTGGTTGGCTGATGCGGCTGCCAAGAAGTCCCTAACAAGTCTACCTTTTGTGGGAAGCCGGCTGAAAGCAATCCGGTTGGTTCTTCTACGCTTGACTCCCCATTTAAGAGGCCGTGCAATCCAGGTTCACTCGGACAATCAGACAGCTGTCGCCTACATCAACCACCAGGGCGGGAGCAAGAGATCCCTCAAGGAGGTAACCCAGATTCTGACTTGGGCAGAGGAGAATGTTCCCTGCATCTTGGCGGTTTATATCCGGGGTGGAAAACCAGGAGGCAGACTCCCTGAGCAGGAGTTCCTTGCGCCTGGGGTAATGGTCCCTCAGCAGCGAGACCTTTCAGACTCTCAGCTGGGGTCACCCGGACGTGGAACTGTTTGCGTCCAGACACACTCACAAGCTTCCAAGGTTCGTCTCCCTCTCAAGAGACGCTCTGACGATTCCTTGGACGGAGTTCAAATTTCTGTATGCATTCCCTCCGTTTCCACTCCTGGGCAGATTGCTGTGCAAGATAGCCCAGGAAGGGGGACCAACCCATGTCCGGCCACCGCGTAAGTCAGTATTACCGGTGTGGGACTTGAATTTAGTACTGTCTGCTCTCCAGGGTCCTCCCTTCGAGCCATTGAATGATGCTGTATTGTCTATGTTGACTCTCAAAATGGTCTTTCTGGTGGCGATCACCTTGGTGCGTCGTGTATCAGAGCTGGCCGCGCTGTGTATGAAACCGCCCTACTTTGAGCTGCAGGGATAAGGTGGTTTTTCGCTTTAAACCTGATTTTCTGCCAAAGGTCGTTTCTTCTTTTCACCTTAATGAGGAAATTGTCTTACCTTCCTTGTGTCCAGCACCGGCTAATTCCAAAGAACCGACCCTCCATGCCTTGTATGTGGTCAAGGCCATAAAGTCTTACCTGGCTGCGACTGAATCCTTCAGGAGATCGGATTTGCTCTTTGTCCTAACAGAGTGCTCTAGGAAAGGTTTGCCACCAGCCAAGTCCACTCTCAGTAAGTGGATCAGGCAGGCGATGGTACAAGCATATTCTGCCAGGGGGAAGGAACCCCCTTTTCTGATCACAGCTCATTCTACCAGAGCAATTGGTGCCCCTTGGGCTTTTCAGCACCAGGCATCGGTGGAACAAGTTTGTAAGGCCGCCACTTGGTCTTCAGTTCATACTTTTACAAAGTTTAACAAGGTGGATGCCAGCTCGTTGACAGGAAATACAGCCCCCCACTCAGGCAAAGGCTAGAGTGCTCACCTCAATACTTGGTAGTATCCAAAAGCCATAGAAGAGCCAGCCACATAGTAGTAGAGCAAATTTAAAAAGTCCATTTATTTCAAACTGGTTAAAAAGTCCATCACAGCGGTACAAATAAGAGCAGCATAAACAAGGTGTCCTCACACGTCTACGCGTTTCGGGTTTTCACCCTTAATCATGGCCTCAGCTGATGCTGTTTTTGGCCGAAAGGTGCTTCAGGTGGTAGTGAAATGAACTACAGGCTGTTTTGCACTGGGGATCCCGCCCATATGGACACTACTTTTGGATGTCCCAATCGTGAAGATATCGGGATGGCCTGGACTGGATGGAAGAGAAAAATACAATTCTGTGAAACTCACCTGTAGAATTGTTTTTGTATCCATCCAATCCAGGCCGTCCCGCCCCTCCCTTGCGTTCATTATGCCTGTTATGGTGATCAACCATTTTTGTTCATAGGACACTAGTTTTTCTAGTTTTTGATTAGAGAGAGTACAAGCTGAAGCTATGTGAAGTAACATGGTTTCTTAGGCCTCCCGGCCTGCCCTCTTCGTTGAGTACTGCTTTTAAACCACTGGGGAATGATAGAGGGGCAGCTGCCTTCATAAGGGGGCCGGGAGGAGCTACATCTTTGATCTTTCAGTCAAGCGCCCCCTAGAGGCCAACACCCAATTGTGAAGATATTGGGACGGCCTGGACTGGATGTATCCAAAAACAATTCTACAGGTGAGTTTCACAGAATTGTATTTTCTTTCTCACGTAGCTTCGGCACTGACAGTATTACACTCCAGTGTTCACTCAGCAGAGTTGTGGGGGGGGCCCTGAGAGGTGGGGGCCCCATACAGTTGCATGGGTTGCTTGGTGGCAAAGCTGATTCTGCCTTCTGGGCACAGATCAGCTGGTTCACTTTCTTTTTGCTGACATAGTGAACGACTGCGTAAAAACACAATGCAAGGAATACGAAGCATTCAAATTATACCTGAAGTTTGATGGGATGTTATGTTTGCTTTTACAAAAATTATTCATTTAATAAATCTATACATTTTTGTCATTTTATTTACTAAAATATTCACACGCTTATATATACATAGAAACATCACTCCATCTATTTAAACCCCTATTTTATTTTTTAATTAAAGGAGCACTATCATGAAAAGTGGCCTAATGATATAAATCCATATTATGCTGGATGGTGGGGAGAGGGGTCACACAACCGGCATCAAAAAATGTCAAGCCAGGATGTTTTTTTTATTTTCATGTAAGGAAGAGGACAGGCTCTGATAGACGGGCAGGCTGATTCATTACTAACACCAGGTAGCGACAGATGAGCGTCTGTAGCGGCATTTTCAGAGCGCACGCTAGTAGTCGCTGTGCTCGGCCGTAGGTCTCTAGTTTATAGCGACGGGCAGGCTGATTCATTACTAACGCCAGGTAGCGACAGATGAGCGTCTGTAGCGGCATTTTCAGAGCGCACGCTAGTAGTCGCTGTGCTCGGCCGTAGGTCTCTAGTTTATAGCGACGGGCAGGCTGATTCATTACTAACGCCAGGTAGCGACAGATGAGCGTCTGTAGCGGCATTTTCAGAGCGCCCGCTAGTAGTCGCTGTGCTCGGCCGTGGGTCGCTAGTTTATAGCGACGGGCAGGCTGATTCATTACTAACGCCAGGTAGCGACAGATGAGCGTCTGTAGCGGGCATTTTCAGAGCGCCCGCTAGTAGTCGCTGTGCTCGGCCGTGGGTCGCTAGTTCTTAGCGACTCAGTCGCTGTGCAGCAATGATGAATACATTGTGATGAGTCACTATTTGACCAGCACAGCGCTGTATGGGAGCGCATGTTAGCGACTGCTCATAGCGACATATTCAGCAAAAAAAACAGCCTCACAAATCTCTGGCGCTGAAAAATGCTTCTCTGAAGCCCAGAGCGCAGGAGGCTGTGTGATTAAAGTCTGTTTTCCAGCATCTATCCACCAGTAACAAAGCGACAACATATGGAATGACATTGTAACAACATTGTAACATGACACTTTAATGGCAGAGCTGTGATGTCATTTCTGCAGAAATATATAAAAAATGAAAAAAATTTGAAAAAACAGCTTATTCAATGTCAGGAGAGGTCACAGAATTATTTGTGATTTTTTGAAAAAACAAAAACAAAAAACAAATACTGCGTTTAAAGAGAAGAAAAGGTTCGTCCATTGAAATGTATGGGAGAGCGATAGGTAGCGAGAGGTCATACCTGCCGCTGTGCAAGGCTGAACGCCGGCGCTGTTCGATGAGGCTGGGATAATGATGAATCAGACGCTACATGGCGCTATCCCAGTCGCTAAACAGATTCTGCTTGATAAATGTGTAATCCGTCGTTCACCAGTCGCTATTTGTCGCGACCTCTCATTAACCAGCCGCTACCTGACGCTATCCTTTCTTAGATAAGGGCCTAAACCTGTCAGTCTTGGAATTTTTTCCTACCATGAGCGAATAAACCACAAGCTGTGTGGGAGTTTTATTCAGTTCGGGCGTATGAGTGACCCCTCCTCTTATTAGTCGACGTGTTGATTTGGATTTTGAATTTGCTGGCCAGATTAGCAGGCATAGTGCAGGGCGGAGCAGCGCAGATATGCTTAACCCATTTATTTGGTGGTTTTTAAAGAGGAGCACCGGCCTAGAGTCTATATTACTCTAGGACCGGTTACCTTGCACTCTGTGGGGCATTCTGAAATTTGGATACATCACCATGTTGAGACTAGACTGTAGGGGCACCACTCAATATGCTCTACTGCAATGATTTCCCCAGGTGGGAGCGCCTTGGCTTCTAAGGCCCTTATTTATGAAGGAATAGCGACAGGTAGCGACTGGTGAGCGGCCAGTAATGACGGACCCCGCCACGAGAACGCCGGCTCCCCACCACAATCACACATTTATCAAGCCGATCCTGCTTAGCGACTGAGATAGCGCCATATAGCGACTCATTCATCATTATTCCAGCCTCAGCCCACAGCGCCAGCGTCCGACCTTGAACGGCTACAGGTATGACCTCTCGCTACCTAATTATTTAAATATTAAATACGTTTAAAAAAAAAATAAAATTTTGCTAACTAACCGCCTGGAACAGTGTCTGCCCTGAGCACACAAAGCAGTGATCAATGGGCGATGGCACAATCTGAAGGAAAACACACCTCTGCCCGTCCATTCATTAGATCCTGATAAGAGGAAACGTGGGGAGGCTGATTCATTAATAGCGCCAGGTAGCGACAGATGAGCGACAGTAGCGTTATTTTCACAGCACCAGCTAGTAGTCGCTGTGCTTGGCCGTTGTTCGCTTGTTGACAGCGACTCAGTCGGTGTGCAGTAATGTTGAATACGGGGTTAGGAGTTGCTGTTTGACAGGTTCCGTGCTGTATGGGAGCGCCTGACAGCGAATGGCCAGAGCGAACGGCTCCCATCATATTCATTAACAAATCACGCTCAAAAAATTCTCGCGCTGTGAAATGCTTGTTGAAACCCCAAACAACCATATTTTTTTATTAAAAAATTAAACAAGTTTTTCTAAACATTTTGTAATATGAATACATTAATATCAGACCTGTAATATCAATTCTGCACAAATGTTTTTTTTTTTTTACCTTAAAAAAATATATAACATTGCAGAAGTGGTCACAGAATTTTTCACATTTAAAACAAAAAAAAAAAAAATTTTAACAATTAATTATGAACATTTAAAGATTGTTCCATTGAAATGCATTGGAGAGCGCCAGGTAGCGAGAGGTCATACCTGTCACTGTTCAAGGTCGGACGCTGGCGCTGTGGGCTGAGGCTGGAATAATGATGAATGAGTCGCTATATGGCGCTATCTCAGTCGCTAAGCAGGATCGGCTTGATAAATGTGTGATTGTGGTGGGGAGCCGGCGTTCTCGTGGCGGGGCCCGTCATTACCGGTCGCTCACCAGTCGCTACCCCTTCATAAATAAGGGCCTAATTATTTCAGCCACAACAAAACTGTCACATGATGGTAGTTAGGTTGAAGTGCTCCCCATTGCTGAGCTGTGTGTACTGTAACTAAATGCATCATCACTGGAAAGCACCAGGGCTGTTTGGCCAGGGAGCAATATGGCCGACTGCATCAAGCTTGTGTTGTTATGATTATTGGGCAAAGGCTTTATTAAAAGAAACACAGTCTGTTTTTGGAGACTGGACTGGGGATGGAAGGTGGTGACATAAATTTCCCTCGGGGGAAAGGTGCACTTTAAAGGAGGACTATGGATTTTTATTTTCTATGCGCTGTTTTATATGCAATGTGTGCTGACCAAAGGCGTAATGTATACCTAAACTACACACGCCGGCTAGTTAGCCTGTGGCTTTATCTGCTTGTGCTGCCAGACGTAGGCCCTTATTTAAGAAGGGATAGCGCCAGGTAGCGGCTGGTTAATGAGAGGTAGCGACAGGTAGCGACTGGTGAACGCCGGACACGGCAGCAATTACACATTTATCAAGCAGAATCTGTTTAGTGACTGGGATAGCGCCACGTAGCGTCTGATTCATCATTTTCACAGCCTCAGCGAACAGCGCCGGCGTTCAGCCTTGCACAGCGCCAGGTATGACCTCTCGCTACCTGTCGCTCTCCCATACATTTCAATGGACGATCCTTTCCTTCTCTTTAAACGGGGTATTTGTTTTTTTGTTTTTGTTTTTTTAAATCATAAATAATTCTGTGACCTCTCCTGACATTGAATAAGCAGTTTTTTCACAAATTTTTCAATTTTTATATATTTCTTCAGAAATGACATCACAGCTCTGTCATTAAAGTGTCATGTTACAATGTTGTTACAATGTAATTCCATATGTTTTCGCTTTGTTACTGGTGGATAGATGCTGAAAAACAGACTTTAATCACACAGCCTCCTGCGCTCTGGGCTTCAGAGAAGCATTTTTCAGCGCCAGAGATTTGTGAGGCTGTTTTTTTGCTGAATATGGTGTGAGTCGGTCGCTATGAGCAGTCGCTAACATGCGCTCCCATACAGCGCTGTGCTGGTCAAATAGCGACTCCTCACAATGTATTCATCATTGCTGCACAGCGACTGAGTCGCTATGAAGTAGCGACCCACGGCTGAGCACAGCGACTATTAGCGGGAGCTCTGAAAATGTCGCTACAGACGCTCATCTGTCGCTACCTGGCGTTAGTAATGAATCAGCCTGCCCTACTGTACGCCTGAGAAATGTTCTTTCCTTGTGAATCGTCCAACCCTGCGGTCAGGGGTGGACTGGCCATAGGGAGACCCGGGGACAATGCCCGGTGGGCCGCACTGCTAAGGGCCAGTTGGGCGGCTGCTTTTAACACCCTCATTCAATCCCTGTCCCCTTAGTCTCCCTCTAAGGCCCCTGTACCCACAAGCCAAGGAACCCCAGACCCATACCCAGCCCCACTGTACCCACAAGCCAAGGAACCCCAGACCCCTGTACCCAGCCCCACTGTACCCACAAGCCAAGGAACCCCAGCCACCTGTACCCAGCCCCACTGTACCCACAAGCCAAGGAACCCCAGACCCATACCCAGCCCCACTGTACCCACAAGCCAAGGAACCCCAGACCCATACCCAGCCCCACTGTACCCACAAGCCAGGGAACCCCAGACCCATACCCAGCCCCACTGTACCCACAAGCCAAGGAACCCCAGCCCCCTGTACCCAGCCCCACTGTACCCACAAGCCAAGGAACCCCAGACCCACTGTACCCACAAGCCAAGGAACCCCAGCCCCCTGTACCCAGCCCCACTGTACCCACAAGCCAAGGAACCCCAGCCCCCTGTGCCCAGCTCCACTGTACACACAAGCCAAGGAACCCCAGCCCCCTGTACCCAGCCCCACTGTACCCACAAGCCAAGGAACCCCAGACCCCTGTGCCCAGCTCCACTGTACACACAAGCCAAGGAACCCCAGCCCCCTGTACCCAGCCCCACTGTACCCACAAGCCAAGGAACCCCAGACCCACTGTACCCACAAGCCAAGGAACCCCAGACCCCTGTACCCAGCCCCACTGTACCCACAAGCCAAGGAACCCCAGCCCCCTGTACCCCGCCCCACTGTACCCACAAGCCAGGGAACCCCAGCCCCTAATGCTACAACCCCAGTATCATGGTTGGGGGGCAAAGTCCACGGCTGATTTTTGGCCCCAGTCCGCCGCTCCTTTGCATCTTGACCCTAAAAAAGATCTAGCATGGCCACTGGAAAGCAGTGCGAGTTCCTTCCCTTAAAGTGGACCAACACCCAGAGGGGATCGGCCCTGGAATCTATAAGATTCCCGTGCCGATCACCTCCCTCACCACAGGACATCCGAGATCGGGATGTCCCGTGGGGTGAAACCCCCCAAAACCCCCAAAAAACCTTACCTTATTGGCGCACCCGCGCCGTCCGTTTGTGAATGGCCGGCGCGGGCGCGCGCCCTGTACGAGTGACGTGCGGGAGGCGGCGGACGCGCTGTGTTGTCCGTTGCCGTCACCCGCTTGTCCGTTGGCAGGGATTGGACGGCGCGGTCACGTGGAAGCGGGGTGAGGTGAGTTTTTGGGGCTTTCTGGGGGCTTTCACACATTGGGGTGCCCCCCCCCAAAGTGGACCAAAACCCAGGATAGTCAAAATCCTGGGTGTTGGTCCACTTTAATAACCATGGAGGGAGCAAGAGGCACATGGCAACACTTTGACAGTCTTCCCCAATCACTAGGTGAAGTAATTAGCGCTATAGAGCTCAGCCTTCCATATAGAGACCAATAACATATGAGCTGTTGGTTACTCTTGGGGATGAGGTAGAGAAACACTGCTGTAATAAAGTGGACCTAAAATGTAATCCAGCGTCCCGTCCCATTCCCTTGGCTAAGCCTGATATTAATATTGAAAAGAAAACTCCCCTGTGCTGACCTAGCCATTAGACCATATGAGAAAGTAAGACACTTATTCATCAAGGGATAGCGGCAGGCAGCGTTTGGTGAACGCCGGGCGCTGTACGCAATACCACATTTAGGAAAGCGACTCTGGTGAGCACCTCTAACAGCGCCATGCAGCGTACGATTCATCATTACACACAGCTCAGTGTATAGTGTCGGAGCTCTAACATCCGGAGCGCCAGGTAAGAACTGTCGCTACCTGTCTCTCTCCCATACATTTCAATGGACGTTCCTTTTCTTCTGTTTAAACAGGGTTTTTTGATTTTAATATTTTTTTTTTTCTCAAATAATTGTGTGACGTCTCCTGGCCTAGAAAAAGTTCATTTTTGAAAACTTTTTTTTTATTTTTTATATTTACATGCAGAATTGTCATTAATGTTACAACAATGTCATTCCATATGTTTTTGCTTTCTTACTGGTGGATATGTGTTCAAAAGCAGACTTTAATCAAACAGCGTCTGCCGCTTTATGCTATAGCGACCAGATCCAAAACGCCGACGCTGTCTGTGCGTTTTTTTTTTTTTTTTGTTGAATATGGTGTGAGTCGCTGAGAGTCGGTCGCAATGGGCTGGCGCTACCTGCAGCGCTGTATTGGTGTTCGAACGCCCAACATACATCTCATTCATCAATGTCGGCCAGGTTACTACAGTGTCTGAGGTGCTCTGTTACGGCGCCCGATAGCCAATCACAGCGTCTACTAGCGGTCGCTCTTAGCGCCTCTGTACAGACGCTCATCTGCCGATACCTGGCGCCAGTCATGAATCAGCCTGTGTGTCTCACGTTTATGTGGCTACCATCAATGCAACGACATGACATGTTATTCCACAATTACAACATTAATCCTGTAATATCTGTTGTAGGGCGCTGTAACTACAGATCCAAGTGGGTGCTGCCAGAGCTGTCAGAGTATGTATTGTTATCAATAATAATTATTAACTTCATATCAATTGTATTTCTATTGTTTAGCTAACTATATAACATCGCTGAACCCGGACCATAAGGTATTAAACAACAACATTCATGTAAATATTTAATTGACGTATTTATACACCTACGACATACACTTGGGCCCTTATTTATGAAGGAATAGCGACAGGTAGCGACTGGTGAGCGGCCGGTAATGACGGGCCCCGCCACGAGAACGCCGGCTCCCCACCACAATCACACATTTATCAAGCCGATCCTGCTTAGCGACTGAGATAGCGCCATATAGCGACTCATTCATCATTATTCCAGCCTCACCCCACACCGCCAGCGTCCGACCTTGAACAGCGACAGGTATGACCTCTCGCTACCTGGCGCTCTCCAATGCATTTCAATGGAACAATCTTTAAATACTAATAATGAATTGTTATTGGTGTTTTTTTTTTTTTTTTTTTTTTAAATGTGACAAATTCTGTGACCACTTCTGCCATGTTAGATAATTTTTTTAAGGTAAAAAAAAAAATTTGTGCAGAATTTATATTACAGGTCTGATATTATTGTATTCATATTACTAAATTCTTTAAAAATTTTTTTTTTTTTTTGGTTTCCAAAAATATGGTGGTTTGGGGGTTAAAAAACTACTTGTAACACATCGCCGCCAGCGCTCTGGGGTTTAAACAAGCATTTCACAGCGCGAGAATTTTTTGAGCGTGATCTTTTGATGAATATGGGGGGAGCCGGTCGCTCTGACCAGTCGCTATCATGCGCTCCCATACAGCGCGGAACCTGTCAAATAGCGACTCGTCACCCCGTATTCAACATTACTGCACACCGACTGAGTCGCTATCAACAACCGAACAACGGCCAAGCACAGCGACTACTAGCGGGCGCTGTGAAAATACTGCTACAGTCGCTCAACTGTCGCTACCTGCCGCTATTAATGAATCGGCCTCCCCGTCTTTCAAGAGTAGACATGAAAAGTCTATATATACTCTATTACTAATACTATTAGATTGCTGACTATGCCGGCAGCATAAAAAAAACTATATAACCTCCACCAATGCCAATGTTGCAATAAGAGCAATCTCTTCCATGGATTTAAATATAAAGTCGCCCATTTGATATCCCAACACAATGTGACCCTTAAAGCGGAACAAAACCTTTCCTGGGCCCCCCCCCAAGCCCACTCATCTGCCCAAGTGTCTAGGTCAATGCTGCTGGCTCGGAGGTGGCCCAGTTTAACACAAAGCCATGCCCTCTAATACTTTTTACATCACTGATTGGCTGATCTCAATAGTGCTGGGAGATGTTAGTCAGCCGAATGGCCGCATATTTAGGAATGCTGGGGATGCTGCCGCTGGTGAACAAAGCATCCGGGGAGCTGCTGTGAAATGCGAGTTTACCTGCGACCCTGGGGGTTCCACACAGCAGGGCATCCCGACTTAGGATGCCCTGGGGATTTAGGCTGGCTCTAGAGTCTACTTGTCTAGAGTCAGATTTCAGATCTGGACAGCCAGGGTTTTTCGCTGATTTAAAGTGGACCAACACCCAGGGGGGAATCGGCCCGGGAATCTATAAGATCAGATCCCTCCCGGCGAGGCATCCGAAATCAGGATGCCCCGTGGGGTGAAACCCCCCAGGGCGCCCAGAAATCTTACCTTATCCCCGTTCCAACGGCGCATCCTCTAGCAGGGCGCGCACCCGCGCCGGCAGTTTGTGAATGGCCGGCGCGGGCGCGCTCCCTGTTAGAAGGAAGCGCGAGACGCGGCCTCCAGCGCGCTCAGAGCCACTGTGGTTGTCCGTCGCTTGTCCGTACATACCACAGCGGCTTTGAGCACTCTGATTGGACGAGCGCTCGCGTAGGAGCGGGGTGAGGTGAGTTATTTAGGGCGATCGGGGGGGTTTCACGCAGAAGTGGACCAAGACCCAGGATAGTGAAAATCCTGGGTGTTGGTCCACTTTAAGGTTATCGATCAACCCTGCTGCCATATATGAAAGCACTCAGACAACAAAGACAGCCAGTGCCCTCATGTCCAGCCACAGGGTTAAGAGGAGGAAGAAAAATGCCATTGTTTTTTGGTTTTAAAATTAATTTTATTATATTATATGGATCGATAATAAAAGCATACATATCACAAAGCATGTTGCAAAGTACATACCTCACATCTCTCTAAAATCACCAAAAAGTGCTAGAAAATCTATAAGCCAGCATTAATCCTTGTCTAACAATTAGATGCAATATTTCAAGATATCATTACGTTTCTACAATTCACCTAAACACCAAGCAACAGAAAAAAATTAAAGACATAAACATTCAAAGAGATAAAAAAAAAAGAAGAGCGCAAAGAAAAAAGGGGGTGGGAAAAAAGGGAGGGAACAGGGTTAAAGACCTCGGGTGTAGGGAGAGTTGTAGCTTCGCCACTCTGGTTAACTACAATAGGTCTCAAGGGCAAATCTATTAAAAGAAACCCATAGTAACCATATATCAGGGGTGTCAAACTCATTTACACCAAGGTCCACGTCAGCATTCTGGTCACCTTTTAAAGGACTGGATAATAACAAGCTGTAAGAAGGTTCCAGAGGAATAAAATGTTTATGATCTCAATTATTAATGAATTATTATTAAATCATTAATATTACTGAAAAATAGGTAACTTGGATAAATGGATTTTTACCTGGTTATTATGATTCTGATCCGGGGCTGGTTAATTCAAGATCATTAGATATATATATATATATATATATATATATATATATATATATATATATGTGTGTGTATGTAGAGATATATGTATTGTGGAGATTAGCTCTGGTAGGCGACCGGGTGTCAGCAGTATAGAGGCGGAGGCAAACAGTTCAAAGTAAAGTCTGTGTTTATTTCACACATAAATCCACAAAAGCATATGTCCATACAGGTTACATCACCTTTTCAGGAAACAGCAGCATAAATGATTCAATCAGGCAAACAGCTTTTAGTCCTTGAGCAAACGTCCTGTTTACAGTCCAAATAGGCCTCAGGTCCGCATGAAACAGGAGATTTCAGCCAGGCTCACAGAGTCTCACTCCCATGTGAGCTCTAGACAAAGGACAGGCCACAGCTGATTCCCCAGGCTATTTAAACAGCCCGCAAAACCCGGACCTGGGTAGTGGGATGGAGTCCCACCCTGCTCTACTCCATCCCAGTAAAGCCGCCCCAGGTTAGCCTTTCGGCTATTCTAAAGCAACAGCAGCAAACTGCCACCAGCAGCTGATGCTGGAAATCAGACTACACGACTTTACTGCACCAATGCCAGGTACATTGGTGCTACATACCTGCCGTCAATAACGGCCCCTTGCACCTTACCACATACCCCCCCCCTTTGTTCAACCCTGAGGGGGTGGACACATGCCAAACAATGTGCTTGGGACAGGGCATCCGCGTTACCCAATAATCGTCCCGCTCTGTGCTCCACTGTAAACTTGAAGTTTTGTAATGACAAGAACCATCGGGTGACCCTGGCATTCCTGTCCTTAGCCTGGCACATCCACTTGAGGGGAGAGTGGTCCGTAATCAGACGGAACCTTCTCCCCAGCAAGTAGTAGCGAAGAGACTCCAGGGCCCATTTAATGGCCAAACACTCTCTCTCCACTATACTATACCGGGTCTCCGCGGGTATTAATTTGCGACTCATGTAGACAACGGGGTGCTCCTCCCCGTTGACTTCCTGAGACAGTACAGCACCGAGACCTACCTCGGAGGCATCGGTCTGCACTATGAACTCCCTCTTAAAGTCGGGTGTCACCAACACCGGAGACCCACACAGGGCAGACTTCAAAGCGGAGAGCGCTTTTTCGGCCTGTTCATTCCACTTCACCATGACAGACTTGCGTCCCTTTAACAGGTCTGTCAATGGTGCCGCTAGGGTGGCAAAATTGGGAATGAACCGCATATAATATCCCACGAACCCCAGAAATGACTTTACTTGGCGGGTGGTGTTAGGACGTGGCCAGTTACGGATGGCTTCTAGTTTGTTGACCTGGGGCTTGACCACTCCTCGCCCAATCACATAGCCCAGGTATTTTGTCTCTTCTAGGCCTAAAGCACATTTTTTCGGGTTTGCCGTCAACCCAGCCTTCCTGAGGGAATCCACTACGGCCTGGACTTTGGGTAGGTGACTTTCCCAATCCGTGCTATGGATAATTATATCGTCCAGATATGCTGAAGCATACCGACGATGTGGCCTGAGGACAATATCCATTAACCTTTGGAACGTAGCGGGAGCGCCGTGTAACCCAAAGGGTAATACCTTGTATTGGAACAGTCCCTCTGGTGTAATAAAGGCTGTTTTCTCCTTGGCAGCCTCAGTCAAGGGCACCTGCCAGTACCCTTTTGTGAGGTCCAAAACCGAAAAGTACCTGGCTTGGCCTAGCTTCTCAATGAGTTCATCTACCCGGGGCATAGGGTAGGCATCAAACTTGGAAATTTCATTAAGTTTGCTGAAATCGTTACAGAACCGCAACGTACCATCGGGCTTGGGAATCAAGACTATGGGGCTGGCCCACTCACTCTTTGATTCTTCAATCACATCTAACCGGAGCATTTGCTGCACTTCCTCCGCGATAGCTTGTCGCCGGGACTCAGGTACCCGGTAAGGCCTCAACCGGACCTTGACCTGAGGTTCCGTGACAACATCATGTTGGATGACCGAAGTGCGCCCAGGGAGTTCTGAAAACACGTCTGTGTTTCTGCTAATAAACTCCCTGGCTTCCTGAGTCTGTTTAGAGGAGAGGTTGTCGCCAGTTTTCACCTCGACTACTGCTTCTCTAATAACAGACCGAGGAATGGGAAGCTCCACCCCCACCATACCTGGTCGGGGACTGTCACCCCCAGGGGTCTCCCTGTCTTTCCATAGTTTCAGCAGGTTTACATGGTACACCTGCTCGGGCTTCCTCCGCCCAGGCTGATGTACCTTGTAAGTCACTTCCCCAACTTTTTCAATGACCTCATAGGGACCCTGCCACCTAGCTAGAAATTTACTGTCCACCGTGGGTACCAGAACCACAACTCTGTCACCGGGGTTAAAGTTCCGTACCCTGGCTTGCCGATTATAAATCCTGCTTTGGGCCCGCTGCGCTGCCTCCATGTGTTCTCTGACAAGCGGCAGGACGGTCTCTATCCGTTCCTGTAGGTGAGTCACGTACTCTACCACACTTTTGTGGGGTGTGGGTTGCTGTTCCCAGGCCTCCTTGGCTATATCCAACAGGCCCCATGGATGTCGACCGTATAAGAGTTCGAAGGGCGAGAACCCCGTAGAGGCCTGGGGCACCTCTCGCACTGCAAACATCAGATAGGGCAGAAGCAAGTCCCAATTCTTCCCATCCTTGGCGACCACCCTTTTTAACATGGTCTTTAAAGTTTGATTAAACCGTTCTACTAGGCCGTCTGTTTGCGGGTGGTAAACGGATGTCCGCAACTGTTTCACCTGCAGCAGTTTACAGAGCTCTTTCATTACTTTCGACATAAACGGGGTACCTTGATCGGTCAGGACCTCTTTAGGCAGACCTACTCTGGAAAACATTTCCATAAGCTCCTTAGCAATGAGCTTGGCAGAGGTGTGACGCAGGGGCACTGCCTCAGGGTACCGCGTGGCATAGTCCAAGATCACCAGAATATGTTGGTGCCCTCTAGCGGATTTTGGCACTGGACCCACTAGATCCATGGCAATCCGCTCAAAGGGTACCTCAATAACTGGGAGAGGAACTAAGGGACCACGGTAATGAGGCTGAGGGCTGGTCATCTGACATATTGGGCAGGACTCAAAATATCTCTCCACCTCCTTGTACACACTGGGCCAGTAGAATCGTTGTAAAACGCGGTCCAGTGTTTTCTGCTGGCCTAGGTGTCCACCCAGAACATGTTGGTGGGCCAAATCCAACACCAATTTGCGATATGGATTGGGTACCACCAATTGTTCCACCACCTCTTCACGTACCTTGTTTACTCGGTACAACATTTCCTGGTGAACCACAAAGCGAGGAAACTGTAACTCCGCCCCTGGCTGTTGTGGTTCACCTTCCACCTCAAGAACATTCTCCCAGGCCCGAGACAGGGTCGGGTCCTGGTGTTGAGCGGTACCAAAGTTAGTTGTGGAGACATGGAGATCTGCCAACTCTGGACCTGTTGCCAACTCTTCCACATCTCCAACCATAACATTTAGTGGGGTTGACTCCCCCTCTTCCATTTTAGGGACGGGCACCTCTTCCACGGTGCCTCCTGATTCCGGTTCCCAGGGCACCGGGGTCTCCCCTGAGTAGGGCCAGTCTATTGGGGACACACCCGCCTCGCGGGTTTCCGGAACTGCCAGCTTGGCCCACAGTGACCTGAACCCTGGAAAGTCTCTCCCAATAATCAGTTCATACGGGAGTTTAGCGGCGACAGCGACTTCATGTTTCCAGCTGCCGGAGACGGTGGTGAGAGACACTTGTGCTTTGGCATAGTCTCTCAAGTCCCCATGAATGCACAAAACCCCGGTTTTCCGCCCAGTGTACTCATCGGGCAGTACTAAAGCGGGTCTTGCCAGGGTAACCATACTCCCCGAGTCCAAAAGGGCCACAGCCAGGGTGTCTCCCACTTTCACCTGACAGAGGTGACTTTGCCCCACAAGCTCAGGGACACCGGCAGCACACAGCCTCCTGGCATACATGGAAGGGCAGTAACCAAAGTTCACGTCCATGGGCTCCCCCTGGTGGGGACAATTGGCTCTGATATGTCCCGGCTCCTTACATCCCCAACACAACACTTGGGCAGGGACTTTGGGGGGTAGGTCCTGAGAGGGTTTAGGGGGCACCACTCGCCTGAGCTGGGGCGGGGACCTCCGGGGTTTCCCCGAATCCCTCCTCATGGAGCCGCCTTGCAAGTTCCTGGTGGCCTCATATCGCTCCACTAGGTCCACCATCCCTAGTGCGTTGTCAGGGGATACCTGGCCAACCCAGTGCTGAAGAGGGTGCGGTAAAGCCCTCCAAAACATGTCCGCCAGCAAGCGGTCCAACATGGCAGTGGGGCTTAACAACTCCGGCTGCAGCCATTTTTGCAGCAGGTGCAGCAGTTTATAATACTGAGGTCGGGCGGGCTCTGCCGACTGGTAGCTCCACTGATGCACCCGCTGAGCCCGAACCCACACATTCACCCCCAGTCTCGCCAGTATCTCACCCTTCAGAGTCGGGTAGTCAGCGGCTTGGTCCTCTGGGAGATCAAACAACACCTGCTGGGGTCCAGACGCCAGAAATGGAGCGATGACATCAGCCCACTGGTCATGCGGCAACTTCTCCCTTGCAGCCACCTTTTCAAACACCGTCAGGTAAGTCTCAACGTCATCTGAAGGGGTCATTTTTGTGAGCGCCAAGCGGACAGCTTTCCGGGCATCAGGAATACTTTTGGGCGCACCTGCAGCTTGCTGCGCCATCATATGTTGCAAAAACAGCTGGTTGGTCTCATGCTGCTGCCTGTTGGCCTCCACGAGCGCTTTCACGACCGCCTCCATTTTGTCTGCAGTCCCAGGTAGCAGCCTGGCAGGTTTAATATAGGACATGCACAGCAAAAAACTTTTTCGTCGGTTGCTCCTAGCAACGGCCTCACTGCTGTGCCCGCATCCGACACCAAATGTGGAGATTAGCTCTGGTAGGCGACCGGGTGTCAGCAGTATAGAGGCGGAGGCAAACAGTTCAAAGTAAAGTCTGTGTTTATTTCACACATAAATCCACAAAAGCATATGTCCATACAGGTTACATCACCTTTTCAGGAAACAGCAGCATAAATGATTCAATCAGGCAAACAGCTTTTAGTCCTTGAGCAAACGTCCTGTTTACAGTCCAAATAGGCCTCAGGTCCGCATGAAACAGCCTCCACAGGAGATTTCAGCCAGGCTCACAGAGTCTCACTCCCATGTGAGCTCTAGACAAAGGACAGCCACAGCTGATTCACCAGGCTATTTAAACAGCCCGCAAAACCCGGACCTGGGTAGTGGGATGGAGTCCCACCCTGCTCTACTCCATCCCAGTAAAGCCGTCCCAGGTTAGCCTTTCGGCTATTCTAAAGCAACAGCAGCAAACTGCCACCAGCAGCTGATGCTGGAAATCAGACTACACGACTTTACTGCACCAATGCCAGGTACATTGGTGCTACATACCTGCCGTCAATAACGGCCCCTTGCACCTTACCACAGTATGTATATATGTGTATACACAGACTCGGGTCAGTTTTCTCTTAGTAATTACTTTAACTTCGACTTTTTAAGTGAAACCATATGTAAGGTATAATGTTACATGACTGCTCCCCCTCCCCCTTTCCAGAAGGATAACATTTTAAAGACAAAGGACGGAGTCTTTTGGGGTCTTTTTGCTTTGGCTCTGTGAACAGACAACATGTAGGAGATTGCCATACAAGCAGTATAGCGGGGGTTGGGCGAGGAAGACCCTAGTTTGAATTAGCCTGAGGAAGGAATGATTGCTGCATTTTTCTATGGACACTGCTTACATTTCTGCCTTGTAACTTCATATCATATTTACACCATTCATATTATTATTTTTCTGTAATGTAATCAGCTCTATTTTAATTAAATCCATTTATTGATTTGTTTCGGCCAATACTTGAAGCACTATAGCTGAGATAATTTTTGGATGGCCAAGTCCTTGATAAAGGTCACAAGGAAAAAAGAATATCACAAATGGTGATATTTTACACAAGCATGAAGCAGAACACAAATTCAACCATTCAAATGTATGATTCTGACACATAATTATTTTACCCAGGACAAATACAGCCGCCAAATTATTTTGATGAAATTTAAAAGAAGGAATCATTTTCTTCCCACCCCAGCTGGCAATAGCAAGCATGACCCCTGCAGCAGCTGTAGCACCCTATGCTGTGGCAGTTATGTGGGTGGGCTAGAGCGCAGAACAGTTGCAAGACCCTACTCTCTTCTCCCTAAGCACATTAAAGAGGCATAAGCTACCTTTTTAGACATAGGGTCTGGGACGCAGAATTTGAGGCATTATTGTTCTCCACAGCATATCGCCACATCACTTAGCAGCACACACAACAGGTGCAAAGGTGTTCTGCGGTTGTCAGCAGGCTTGGAGTGACTTGGACGGCTAGAAGAAGAGCTGTCAGGGGTCCAAATAAAAAGGTTGGAGAGCTGCATCCGGCCCCCTGGCTTTGAGTTTGACACATATGCCATATAGCTTCACATTACCTAATCAAATACTTTCATCTACCATGATCCAGGATATTCTCCTCTTAAATTCTATAGTTATAACATCGTTTTTCCTACATACGGAAGCTATCGTAATACTTGCTGCTGCCAGCATGAAGAAAGCAAGTCTATCACAATTGTCACGGACCGGGTGGAGCGGACTCAGGTGTGGATCCGCTTTAACCGTGGGACCGATGGCGGGTACCGTGTCAGGGGAGCGGAGTCTAAGGGGCCACCGGTATTCACCAGAGCCCACCGCAAGGCAGGTTGGTCTTGTGCGGCGAGTGACCCCCAGGTCGCTACCCCCCAACAGCGGCCCAGTCCCACAGTCAGCCGAGGTTCAGCGAGGTACACAAGTGGCAGGCAAAAGGCGTAGTAAGTACAGGCAGAGATCAGGGCTGGCAGCACAGGTTGGCAGTAAAGGTGAGTAGCCGAGGTCGGGGCAGGCAGCAAAGGTTCAGAGTCGGGGACAGGCAGAAGTCGGTACACGGGTGAGCAATCCAAGAATGTCTGACTTTCAACAAGCATGGAGAGACCAAGATCTGGCACTGATGGAAAGGAAGTGCCTCTTTAAATAGGGGAAGAGGATGCAGGATTGGATGACCAAACACCAATGAGTGCTGTACAGGCCCTTTAAATCTCAGGAATCCAGTGCGCTCGCCCTCTAGTGGACGGAGACGTGCGCGCACCTGAGCATGTGAGGAGGAAGGATCGGGGGAAGGGCGGCAGCTGGATGCAGCCATGAGGGAAGTGCTTGCAAGATGGATGACGGCTGCATGCAGCCATGGAGGTAAGTGACTTGCTGTGAGACGGGCGTGCAGCGCTCGCCCAAACAACAATGATTATTTCCTTGCTGCCTAGATATTCTGAAAAGTGCCCCCACTGGATCACAATCAAATTGCTTGCCTAATACTTGCCAATTAACTTATATACTTGGTGCCAGAAAGGTAGATACTTACAGCTTCAGCACTTCTGCTTGTATCTTCTGCTTTTAACTCACCACTTACCAAGCAGCACAAAGGCCCTTATTTATGAAGGAATAGCGACAGGTGAGCGACCGGTAATGATGGGCCCTGCCACGAGAACGCCGGCTCCCCACCACAATCACACATTTATCAAGCCAATCCTGCTTAGCGACTGAGATAGCGCCATATAGCCACTCATTCATCATTATTCCAGCCTCAGCCCACAGCGCCAGCATCCGACCTTGAACAGCGACAGGTATGACCTCTCGCTACCTGGCGCTCTCCAATGCATTTCAATGGAACAATCTTTAAATATTCATAATTAATTGTTATTAATGTTTTTTTTTTTTTTTTTTTTTTAAATGTGAAAAATTCTGTGACCACTTCTGCCATGTTAGAAATTTTTTTTAAGGTAAAAAAAAAAAATTTGTGCAGAATTGATATTACAGGTCTGATATTATTGCATTCATATTACAAAAATATTTTAAAAACTTGTTTTTTTTTTGGTTTCCAAAAATATGGTTGTTTGGGGGTTAAAAAACTACTTTTAATCCATCGCCGCCAGCGCTCTGTGGTTTAAACATGCATTTCACAGCGCGAGAATTTTTTAAGTGTGATTTGTTAATGAATATGGTGGGAGCCGGTTGCTAGGGCCAGTCGCTATCATGCGCTCCCATACAGCGCGGAACCAGTCAAATAGCGACTCGTCACCTTGTATTCAACATTATGGCAAACCGACTGAGTCGCTGTCAAAAACCGAACAATGGCCAAGCACAGCGACTACTAGCGGGCGCTCTGAAAATGCCGCTACAGTTGCTCAACTGTCGCTACCTGCCGCTATTAATGAATCGGCCTCTACTTTGTGTGTGTCTACTGATACAGTACTTTGAATCCAAGAAGAGGTACAATAATTTGTGAACAGGGAGAGAGAACACAACCTTGTGGTGCTCCGGTGACACTGACACTAAAAAAAAAAGATGCCTGGCCCCTGTTGTAAGCTGCTTCTTCCCCCCAGTGTGCAGGTCTGCCGATCACTATTCCCCTTCAGTCTGCTGTCCCTCATTGCCATTGCCCAGTGGGTCACACCTGAGCACTCCATGACCCCCGCTCTTCGAAAAGACAACTGGAATCAGGGCCAGCTCCAGGTTGATGTGGGCCCTTGGGCGGCATCGTCTCAATGGGCCCCTTTGTGGTGAAGAGACCCGTCACATCACCCAGATCAGGATGCCCCCTAAGGATCAGGCTATTTGGACTAAAACTCTAGTTTTGTTCTACTTTGAAGCACACCAAACCCTTTCAAACCTGACCTCGGAGTCTAAACGAATCTAGATCCTCCTGATTTTGGATGCCCCTGTGCGTGACCCCCCCCCCCCCCCCCCCCCACCTTTGTTCATTACTTTCCTGGAACTGGTGAATGCACTGTGTGGCCAGTTTGAGTTAACGGCCAAACCAGGGGGGTTATTTTACAAACAGGGGCATCCCAAATTGAGATGCCCCTGTAAAGCGGACCAAAACTCAGGGGTGGAATTGCTTGCATAAGTGGGTATGGCAGCGACCCCAGGCGGTTTCAGACAGGAGGGTATCACAGATTGGGATGCTACAGGGATAGGAGAACAGCTGGGGTAAGCAACTTAAAAGCAGAGCAAAACCCAGCACTTCCTCCGCTGTAATCTAAATCGAGACGCCCCCTTGTGTGGAACCCGACCATTCGAGGAGATGTGGGCACCAGCTGTGACAGTGCCCTCCCAGTCTGTCGCCGGTCAAGCCCCGTCGCACACCTCAAAGGCCGGGCCCTGTCAGTTGGCCCCCCTGGAGGATGGGGGCCCCCAGAAGCTGCCCCGCCTTGCCGGGTGCTGACGCCGGCCCTGACAGGAATGACTGATGACTCTCTGTATTGCCCGGTAACCTTTGTCTGTCTTTCATCTCACACTGTTTTTTCCTGTCTTCCTTCCTACACTCATTTATTCACTCCTTCCTTGCACTCTGTGTGTCTCTCAATCTTTCTAACTCCCTGGACTTTCAATTTCCTCGTGTTTTCTCTCCCGTCTCTGTTTCTATTTCATCCATCTATTTTATCCACCTGGTTGCGCACTCTATCTTTCTTTCCTTCTCTGTCTCTGTTTGCACTTCCTTTCTCCATGGATTCCTCTCTTTCTCCCTGTTCTCTCTCTCTTCCTCTACACCCATTCCGGTCTTACCTTGCGCTCTCTAACTCCCTCTGCTTGCACTCTCTTAAAATGAAATCTGCTTCCCTTTTATTTGCATCACATTAATATTGGGGGGGGGGGCCTGCGTCATTCACCGATGTCAAACCAAAGTTAGGCTCATGGGACACAGCCCATAGGCCTAAAGAACAGGAGCACCAAAGAGAGTATCAATATCAATAGACCATTTATTAAAGATCAAAACACACAAGACATGACATACAAATCACAAAACTGACAAATTAAAACCACTGCGACACCCTATAATTCATCCAGTGCTGTTAAACCACAGCATATTAATTACTGGGAAGACTCCTTAATATAACCACGTATAAAACTCCTGACAAGATACTCTTTGGTGCCGGCACAAAATACCAAAATCTTATGTCTCATACAAGTATACATATATTAAAGTGACAGTGCATCATTGATAACTTCTGTAATAAACATATTCAAAAGACAAACACAATTAATACCTATTACACCTACTATGCAAAGTGCAAGCAATAAGAAAAAGTGACTAAGTGCGATTAAATGTGTATCCTAAATAAAGTGGTCATAGACACCTGTGAGCAAATATTGGACATGAAAATCGAGACCAGCCAACAAGGGCTGAAAATACAAGGAGCATAAAAAATAGACTGATCGAACAGACCAGGGCCTGGCAAAGGGTAAGTCACGTGAAATGAGGAGCAGGGGACTAGCAGGGGGGACACCTACGCACGCGGCCGCCCGTGCCGCTTCACTGGGTGAGAGGCAATTCACTAATGTCACTGAGAGCTTCTGCCAACCATGCATCAGCAGCACTGCAAGTAGCCATGGGATCGGGGACTCGAGAAAATACATACTCTCAGAACCAGGGGACCAAAAGGACCAAAAGTCACAGCATACATTGCAGCCACCAGTAAGTGTTTGTATGCTTTTGCATGTGATTCCTAATTTCCTAGCCAGGCCTGGACTAGGTGTATAAAACTGCAGGGTTATGTTACCACCTCTTAACATCTACTTCTGATGCCCCCAGCCACACAGTTGTCTATAATCACACCTGGTCAAGCTCTGGTCTGGAAACCGCAGCAGACTCTGACTCCTAAAATAACGTGGAAGTCCAGTCATGGTTTAACTCCCGCAACCCGCCTCTCCGCTAGCACTAGGGGGAAAGGTGAAGTTACAAAAGAAATAACAGCTTACCTTGCATACAATTGAGTGCCGTTTCCCTGGTGTTTTGGGCCCTGGGCTCCTCCATCTTGGAGACGTTGCACAATGTGGAACCCCCAATCGGTGCGAGTACCCACACATCCATTAAATTGAGTAATGCAGAGAATAAAACCTATCATCCAAGATGGCTGCACCTATGTCAGCAGTGTACTGCAACACGCCCCATAGTACACAACGGTTTTCCAAACAGCGCCTACATATGGGGAGGCCGATTCATTAATAGCGGCAGGTAGCGACAGTTGAGCGACTGTAGCGGTATTTTCACAGCGCCCGCTAGTAGTCGCTGTGCTTGGCTGTTGTTCGGTTGTTGACAGCGACTCAGTCCGTGTGCAGTAATGTTGAATATTGGGTGAGGAGTCGCTATTTGACATGTTCCGCGCTGTATGGGAGCGCATGATAGCGACTGGCCATAGCGACCGGCTCCCACCATATTCATTAACAAATCACACTCAAAAAATTCTCGCGCTGTGAAATGCATGTTTAAACCCCAGAGCGCTGGCGGCGATGTGTTAAGTAGTTTTTTAACCCCCAAACAATCATATTTTTGGAAACCAAAAAAAAACAAGTTTTTTAAATAATTTTGTAATATGAATACATTAATATCAGACCTGTAATATCAATTCTGGCAGAAGTGGTCACAGAATTTTTCACATTTAAAAAAAAAAAAAACATTAATAACAATTAATTATGAATATTTAAAGATTGCTCCATTGAAATGCATTGGAGAGCGCCAGGTAGCGAGAGGTCATACCTGTCGCTGTTCAAGGTCGGATGCTGGCGCTGTGGGCTGAGGCTGGAATAATGATGAATGAGTCGCTATCTGGCGCTATCTCAGTCGCTAAGCAGGATTGGCTTGATAAATGTGTGATTGTGGTGGGGAGCCGGCGTTCTCGTGGCGGGGTCCGTCATTACCGGCCGCTCAACAGTCGCTACCTGTCGCTATTCCTTCATAAATAAGGGCCTCTATGTTTGGGGGAGGTATAAGCAGTATGTTGGGGGGGCTCCGATCCAAAGTTTGCTCTGGGGCCCATTGGATCCTGGCTACACTGCTGAACAGGATTGAAGAATCAATATTTTTTTGGTAGGAGCGAGCCACTCCCCCTGTCAAAGATCTTCTAAAGATATTACACGAATGGCAGAAACATCATTTGCACACGTTTTTGGTCATGAGTTTGCCCCTTCTATATTTTAATTTTTCCATGACCACACTCCAAATGTGGTTACAGAAATGAGCCCCACAAATGGCTTGCTCATGCTGAGAGTGCTGAGGGACAGGGACGGCCACGCAACCACATTTGGAGATGGTCATGGAGTTTTGCAATAGAGAGGAGAGCAAAACTTTGGAGACCTGCAACGGCATCTACAAAAAAACTTTGGCCCTTATTTAACAAGGAATAGCGCCAGGTAGCAAATGGTGAGCGAACGGTAATGACGGTCACCGCCACGAGAACGCCGGCTCCCCTCCGCAATCACACATTTATGAAGCCGATCCTGCTTAGCAACTGAGATAGCGCCATATAGCGACTCATTCATCATTATTCCAGCCTCAGCCCACAGCGCCAGCGTCCGACCTTAAACAGCGACAGGTATGACCTCTCGCTACCTGGCGCTCTCCAATGCATTTCAATGGAACAATCTTTAAATATTCATAATTAATTCATATTGTTTTTTTTTTTAAATGTGAAAAATTCTGTGACCACTTCTGCCATGTTAGATTTTTTTTTTAAGGTAAAAAAAAAAAAAAAAACTTTGTGCAGAATTGATATTACAGGTCTGATATTAATGTATTCATATTACAAAATGTTATTAAAAACTTGTTTTTTTGGTTTCCAAAAATATGGTTGTTTGGGGGTTAAAAAAACTACTTTAAACCCATCGCCGCCAGCGCTCTGGGGTTTAAACATGCATTTTACAGCGCGAGAATTTTTTGAGCGTGATTTGTTAATGAATATGGTGGGAGCCGGTCGCTATGGCCAGTCGCTATCATGCGCTCCCATACAGCGCGGAACCTGTCAAATAGCGACTCATCACCTTGTATTCAACATTACTGCACACCGACTGAGTCGCTATCAACAACCGAACAACGGCCAAGCACAGCGACTACTAGCGGGTGCTGTGAAAATACCGCTACAGTCGCTCAACAGTCGCTACCTGGCGCTATTAATGAATCGGCCTCCCCGAAAATCCCATAGGACACACTTAGAGCAAGCTGCTTACTGCCTTATTAGTGTCATTGCCTACACTGACCATTTAATACAGTGATAAAAATACAAAAAAAAAAAAAATAAAGAGAGCAGGAAGGTCCCACTCCTTCCACAACACCCACTGCAATATATGGCACCACTACTAATTAAGTAACAATAAAAAATATATTTATTGATAACAATGTCACATAATCTACTTACACTAAAGACTGATTAAAAAACACCAAAGACAAAACATTGTCAATGAAGGAAGGGGAAAAAAAGAAAGCTCATACAAGGGGCAGGGGACTGGTAGATAGTACAATATAATTAATAAAGTGAGTTTTACATTAAAGTGGACCAACACCGAGAGGTGATCGGCCCGGAAATCTATAAGATTCCCGGGCCGATCACCTCCCACCCCAAACCACCTACCTTATCTTCCGCCGCCGCCGCCTCCCTCGCGCCCCTCTAGGCGTGCGCGCCCCCATTCACAGACGGCCGGCGTGCGCGCGCCGAAAGTGACGCGAGGGAGGCGGCGGCGGCGGAAGCCGCTTGGACGTTCCTGTTCCCCGCCTGGACGTTGGCGGGGATTGGACCGGGCAGTCACGTGGGAGCGGGGAGAGGTGAGTTTATTGGGGTTTCTGGGGGGTTTCACACAGCGGGGCACCCCCGATCGGGGTGCCCCGCCGAAGTGGACCAAAACCCAGGATAGTCAAAATCCTGGGTGTTGGTCCACTTTAATTACACTGCCTGGCTGGTACAAAATAAAGTGCTATAGTGCATATCAATAATCATATTTAAATAAAACCAATATAACAATTTATCCAACACTACTAAAAGTGCAAGTGCAAACCTAAGAGGCCGATTCATAAATAGCACCAGGTAGCGACAGATGAGCGACAGTAGCGTTATTTTCACAGCGCATGCTAGTATTCGCTGTGCTTGGCCTTTGTTCGGTTGATGACAGCGACGCAGTCGGTGTGCGGTAATGTTGAATACGGAGTTAGGAGTCGCTGTTTGACAGGTTCCGCGCTGTATGGGAGCGCATGACAGCGAATGGCCATAGCAAACGGCTCCCACCATATTCATTAACAAATCACGCTCAAAAAATTCTCGCGCTGTGAAATGCTTGTTTAAACCCCAGAGCGCTGGCGGCGATGGGTTAAAAGTAGTTTTTTAACCCCCAAACAACCATATTTACCTTTGCTTTGTTTAATTATTTAAGCACATCTTTGGTCAGATGCATCACACTTACTGAGGAGAGGAGAGCGGGATAAAGTGCAGGATGTGGGTTACTGCTGTATTTTGCACAGACACAGCAGAGCTGGGGGCACGGAAAGGTCAGAAATCAAAGAATCCAGAGCAACACAGTCACAAGGCCCTTTCTGTTTGCAGGCTGCCCGAGAATACCTGAGCCGCCATCTTGGCTGTTTCTAGACTCATAACATGCAGAAGTTGCTGGGTGTTTTTTAATATTTGAGAGCAATCTGTATGTAGAGGGTGTGGGTAACCACACACAACATTTTAAGTTGTACCATTTGAAGCCTAAATATTAAAATTAAATCCACAAGTAAAAAATGCAAGTTAACTAAAAATTAAACAAAGTAAGATTTACTTATGCAAATGCATTCATTAATGGTTGGTTACTACAAAATGAATGAAATAAAGAAAAATAAAAGACCAAATATTTAGAATGCACTTTAATGAGGTAAGTTTGTAGTGCGCAGCCGCAAGATCAGAAGGATTTACGTCCAGACAAAAAAGGAAAAAGGGCAAAACCAATGTTGCAACCTGAGAAATGAAACGGAAAATTCAGGATGGAAACTGACATAGGTCTGATTCCCGAACTGCCATACCAACGGACGGACATTTTAGGATAGAAACGTATTTGCTTATAGAATCACTCGCAAGTTCATACGAACGCACGAGCGTTCGGGAAAAATAGGATGATCGGCACCAAAATCCAAGCTGTTACATGTTTCTTTGAATCGACCCATATATGTAATTTTTGTATGAGGATTTGATAAATAAAATGAGTAATTAATCTTTATAGTCGTGCCTCTTTTTGGAGAGAAATTGTGGGGATTGGTGGGACCCCCCCTATCTTTTTAACATTGCAGAAGTGGTCACAGAATTTTAGACATTTAAAAAAAAAAAAAAAAAAAAAAACAATAGCAATTCATTAAGAATATTTAAAGATTGCTCCATTGAAATGCATTGGAGAGCGCCAGGTAGCGAGAGGTCATACCTGGCGCTGTTCAAGGTCGCTCGCTGGTGCTGTGGGGTGAGGCTGGAATAATGATGAATGATTCGCTATCTGGCGCTCTGTCAGTCGCTAAGCAGGATCGACTTGATAAATGTGTGATTGCGGAGGGGAGCCGGCGTTCTCGTGGCGGTGACCGTCATTACCGTTCGCTCACCATTCGCTACCTGGCGCTATCCCTTGTTAAATAAGGGCCTAAGTAACCCTGAGACCTATACCTACCCATAAATAGACTAAACCCAGTGAGAACAAGCCGGGAAGGGCAGAGAAATAACACCCCCAATAATCAAGAACAGTAACTTACATAAAGAAACGGCCCGTGCGTCATAATAATAATACAGTTATTTCATGAGACAGACACAGCGATGTTTGAGTTGTTACGCATCCTATTACAGTAACTGACATGATGATTTTGCCAGTTCTGCGGCCTAAAGACACAACATCATGTAAATAATTATTTCCACAGAAAATGCACATATTATATTATTGCGTCTTAATTCTTTTTTTTTTTTTGTTGTATTTTTAGAAAAACGTGAGCAGTGTGTCATACGCAATGTGACTACCACTATTACATTTAACAACTGTACATCTCCAACCCCGGTGAATATGACAGTTTGTCAAGGAGCCTGCATGTCTTCAGCTGAGTAAGTGGTATAGCAATTCATCTTTCTTCCACAATTTCTGCCTTTTAAATAAGAGCTTAAAGCTTTTTCTTATTTTTTTCTACAGTTAATTCAAATTATATATAATTTAGCTATTTTTAACTTAGGGCCTTATTTATGATGATGTGAGTCATTTAGCATCTCGTGGTTATAGGGCCAGTTCCGGAGCACCGGCATTTTGGTGTTATCTGGCGCTGTGCTGTGACCTACATTGGCGCTAGCCATGCAGAACGCTAATTAGCTTTGATTGTTGCACGGACTATGTCAGTGCTTGTTCGACCCGGCTGCTGATTATCCCAGCACCAGTGAGCACCATGTTGGACCACCATTTTTCCGAAGCTCAACAAATATTTATAATTTTTTCCCATCTTGAAATCTTTGGCGCTGTATTTTTCCGGCGCCGGTCAGCAATTCAAGATTTACAAGAAATCACTGCTGGGGATGAAATTTACAGTGCGTATAGGCTGCGTTTTAGTTGTTGGTGTCCAAATTACACGTTGTTAAGCAAACAAAGCCCCACCTGGTCTGCCCCACTGTGTACTGCTACCGTTAAAACAAGAAACCAGGACCCGGATACTCACCACTTCTGCCAATCAGCCTTCCGGTCACATGGGAGCTGGCCACGAAGCTGATTGGCTGCGCCATGGTGAAAGCGAACTTCTTGAAAGTTCGATTCGGGGGATTCGCCGAATTTCCCCAAGAAATTCGGGTTCGCCCGAATCGAACTTTCACGAATCGCTCATCTGAAAAAAAAATGCCAGCATGGTGGGAGCGGGCAGGCCGGCTACGCTGTCAGCGGGCGGCGGAAGCCGGCCCGCTGACAGCGCAGCCGGCCTGCCCGCTCCCACCATGCCGGCATTTTTTTAAAAAGCAAACACTTACCCGCATGCTCGGAGCGTGGAGGCCGGCGCCGCTCTCAGCTGTCATCAGAGGACGCGTCATCAGAGGGCGCCGCTCTCAGCTGTCATCAGAGGACGCGTCATCAGAGGGCGCCTGAGAGCGAAGCTTCCGCCGCCCGCTGACAGCGTAGCCGGCCTGCCCGCTCCCACCATGCCGGCATTTTTTTTTTTTATTTCAGGGAAAATTCGATCGGCACGAACCAAAAAAAATTCGGGTTCGTGCCGAATCAAATTTTCCCTGAAATTCGGAGCGAATTCCGGTTCGTCCGAGCCGGTTCGCTCATCCCTAGTGGAAACAGAAGAGGCCCAGAAGCGGTGAGTATCCGGGTGCCCGGTCTCTTGTTTTAACTGCGGCAATGTGTAGTGGGGCAGGCCGGGTCATGCAGCCCCGCTGCTAACTAGTACTGTGGAACAACGGTCATTTTTGACAGTAGTTCCGCTTTAAAATCAAATTTAAAATTCATTTTGTGACATTTGTGTTTAATATTAATTATAAGCAATGAACACTTCAATCCAGTTCTGCCCATTGTGCTCTATGGGATCTTGACCTACAGCATCAGGTTTTCTAGTGCTTCTTCTTTTTGGATTTCTTAAATCGGACACTGAATGCAGCTGAGGCCAAAAAAGTGGCGCTAATGGTGCTTAAACCGGAACAAGACCTTTAATGAGTGTTGGTCCAGTTAATCAAAACAAGCTTGGGGGGCATCCAGAATAATGGAGTCCCCTCCCCCCGCAAATAACCCCCCAGAATGTCTGTAATCCTCACCTTCCCTACAAGTCAGCACCGGGAACGGAGTCCAATGATTGGCAGGTGGGCGGTCACTGGGTCGTTTCAGTGGCTGGCGCCGAGGACACAACCATGCAACGTGACCACACGGCGGCCAATCATGGGGCTCCTTTCACAGTGCTGATTCATAGTGAAGGCGAGGATTACTGGCGTTCTGGGGGGGGGTTATGTCCGCGAGGCGCTACAGCATTCTGGATGCCTCCCCCCAAGCTTGTTTTGATGAGCTGTCTGCAGGACCAATACCTGCTACAGACCAATGATTAGCCCTGTACTTCCAATATCTAGAACTGTATAAAGGATGTCAAGTCTTTTTTAGACTTGACTTCCTGTTTAATAAAACAGACAGCAGTATCTTCATGTCAAACACAAAGAACTATCACTACTCTTTTTTTTGTTAAGCCCTTACTTAGATGAACCGTACTCACTGTGGCTCAACCCTGTGGAACAATGCTGAGAATAGTGATTACATTTGTATACAATATGCCACGGCGCTGTAATCCGTAATCTTGCCTTAATCTTCTAAACAATTCAACATATTGGCCAAGTCTGCCATTCTGGGTGAGCAGTCATCTCTACATTCTGCTTGTGTGACCAGCCAAAAACAAAAAAAAAGGGCGCTTATTGTCCAGCGCAGCTCCACAAGACCCGCTGCACGACAACTTATCGCCCAGTCCAAGATGATGGGCGTGAATGTTTTGGGTATACACCCTGCAGCAAGCCCACTCCATTCATTGCAATGCAGGAGGTTGTGCCAAGGCGAGGTTACGTGGGCACGCACCCTCTATTGCAATAAATTGCGTGGGCGCAATGCGGGGCATATTCTCCGCTGCCATATTGGACTGGAGCAGACCGACAGAGCACTAAGGCCTCAATATAATAAAGGAAAAAAAAATTCTCATGGTAGTAAAAGATTCAATTCATGAGAAAAAAGCCTGAGAATGTCGCTGTTACTGAATCACTAGATAAAAAGACAATAAAAGCCAATGGCACTTTTTTACTCCGAAGAAAAGTAGAGAACAGTGTAGTAAAAGCTGCCATTGACTTTCATTGTCTTTTTATCTAGTGATTCAGTAACAGTGACATTCTCAGGCTTTTTTCTCATGAATTGAATCTTTTACTACCATGAGAATTTTTTTCTACCTTTATTGAATCGAGGCCCTTATCTCCGATCTTGGTATTCCTGTTAGTGGAGCTGTGCTGGAAAAAAAAAGTGGGTAGCGCTGTTTTTTTTTTTGTTTTTGGCTCATCAGAACACAGAATAAATAGTGGGCTAACTGCCTGTACTTAAAGTGGACCAACACCCAGGATTTTGACTATCCTGGGTTTTGGTCCACTTCGGTGGGGCACCCCGATCGAGGGTGCCCCGCTGTGTGAAACCCCCCAAGAACGCCCCGAAAACTCACCTCACCCTGCTCCCACGTGACCGCTGCAGCCAATCCCCGCCAACAGACAAGCGAGAGACAGCGACGGACAAGCAGAGTGCGTCTGCCGCCGCCTCCCGCGCATCCCTCTTACAGGGAGCGCACCCATTCACAAGCGGCCAGCGTGGGAGCGCGCCGTGCTAGAGGGACGCACGGGAGGCGGCGGCGGACGCGCATGCTCCGCTGGAACGTGAAAAAGGTAGGATTGTGGCCTTCCTGGGGGGTTTCACCCCACGGGACATCCCGATTTCGGATGCCCCGCGGGGGCTGATTCCCCCTGGGTGCTGGTCCACTTTAAACAATACATGCAGGGTAAAAACCTTACACTAAAACACAGCGCTTGTATATTTTTAGGAGTTATTATCAAAGTGTCCTTATAATAATTAAATATTCCCAGCGCTGGAGAAGACAAAAGACAAAAACATATAGTAATAATGTCTGCTATTATACAGATCGCAGCACTCCGCGGGGATGTCTTATTTCTTTAACGAGTGTCGTTAGTCTTTCACATAAACACACCATCCGTGCTTGGCAAAGAAGCATTCTTGTGGATCCCACCACCAAAAATTGCTTAAATGACGTACCAGATACTTTCACCAAAAAACGCATTAAAATGTAGGTCCTCTTTAAGGCGCAATCTCTCTCCTTAACAGAAAGGGGCCCACAATTCAATTTTTAACTCTCAGATATTCACTCTAAGTCCTCTTGAAGGACTCTCCTTCGTTGATTCAATCAGGCAGTATTCAAAACCAGTTTGTGCCTGAAATCCATCCAGCGATAAATTCATTAAACGGCATTGTAGGATTTTTCAGGGTCACGTGAATCTCATCTTCAGAAGTCAAATGCTTAGTGAAATGAAGTCCACCTGTGTGTCACAAGACAATGACGCGGGGAGGCCGATTCATTAATAGCGCCAGGTAGCGACAGTTGAGCGACTGTAGCGGTATTTTCACAGCGCCCGCCAGTAGTCGCTGTGCTTGGCCGTTGTTCGGCTGTTGACAGCGACTCAGTCGGTGTGCGGTAATGTTGAATATTGGGTGACGAGTCGCTATTTGACAGGTTCTGCGCTGTATGGGAGCGCATGATAGCGAATGGCCATAGCGACCGGCTCCCACCATATTCATTAACAAATCACGCTCAAAAAATTCTCGCGCTGTGAAATGCATGCTAAAACCCCAGAGCGCTGGCGGCGATGGGTTAAAAGTAGTTTTTTAACCCCCAAACAACCATATTTTTGCAAACCAAAAAAAACAAGTTTTGAAAATAATTTTGGAATATGAATACATTAATATCAGACCTGTAATATCAATTCTGTACAAATTTTTTTTTTTTTTTTTTTTACCTTAAAAAAATTATCTAACATTGCAGAAGTGGTCACAGAATTTTTCACATTTAAAAAAAAATAAAAAACATTAATAACAATTAATTATGAATATTTAAAGACTGTTCCATTGAAATGCATTGGAGAGCGCCAGGTAGCGAGAGGTCATACCTGTCGCTGTTCAAGGTCGCTCGCTGGCGCTGTGGGGTGAGGCTGGAATAATGATGAATGAGTCGCTATCTGGCGCTATCTCAGTCGCTAAGCAGGATCGGCTTCATAAATGTGTGATTGCGGAGGGGAGCCAGCGTTCTCGTGGCGGTGACCGTCATTACCGTTCGCTCACCAGTCGCTACCTGGCGCTATTCCTTGTAAAATAAGGGACTAAGATTGCACACAGGCGGACTTCATTTCAGCTTTGCCATTAAAGAGGACCTACATTTAAATGCATTTTTTGGTGAAAGTATCTGGGATCCACAAGAATGCTTCTTTGCCAAGCACGGACGATGTGTTTATTTATGTGAAAGACTAACTACACTCGTTAAAGAAATAAGACATCCTTGCGGAGTGCTGCGATCTGTATAATAGCAGACATTATTACTAACTGCCTGGACTATCATAGGTCTGTCATTTTATAAGTGTATGAAGGTCAAGGAAGGAGAAAATGAATGGTTAAAGTGGACCAACACCCAGGATTTTGACTATCCTGGGTTTTGGTCCACTTCCCCGAGGCACCCCGCAATGTGAAACCAGAACGCCCAGATCAACTCACCTCACCCCGCTCCTACGGCGCATGCGCGTCCACTCGTCCAATTAGCGAGCTTGTGTGTATGCACGTCACTGAGACATCTTACCGCAGCGGCTCCGAGCACACTGGTGGCCGCATCTCGCGCTTCCCTCTAACAGGGAGCGCGCCCGCCATTCTGAAATAGCCGGCGCAAGAGAGAAGCGCGAGATGCGGCCAAGGCCCGCGCATGTGCCGTTGAACCGGCAATCAGGTAAGTGCAGGGGGCATCCTGGGGGGTTTCACACAGTGGGGCATCCCGATTTTGGATATGTATTCTCATTGCTACAAATTAAACATAATATATACATAGTGATTAATCACAAAAACAATATTTAATTATATGTTGAGAAATATTTATTACTAATTCCAATAAATAACATTTCACCATGGCATGGCATGTGTTGGAAACTGTCATTTCTCCGCCTCTTATTGAAATTAATAGGAGGCTGCGGCGGATTGTGCGGTAACTCAAGATTCTCGGGAGCTCTCTTCCACAAAATCTGCCGCACTCACAATGAAATCAATAGGAGGGGGATTCAATGCCGGAATTTCCTCATTCAGAATATGGGAAAATAGTGGGAGATATAGTGGATAATTATATATTGGGGAACAGTGTGACTTACATCTTAGTGTCTCTTATAGTATATGGGAAAATAGTGGGAGATATAGGAGATAATTATATATTGGGGAACAGTGTGACTTACATCTTAGTGTCTCTTATAGTATATGGGAAAATAGTGGGAGATATAGGAGATAATTATATATTGGGGAACAGTGTGAACTACATCTTATAGTGTCTCTTATAGTATATGGGAAAATAGTGGGAGATATGGGGGATAATTATACATTGGGGAACAGTGTGACTTACATCTTATAGTGTCTCTTATAGTATATGGGAAAATAGTGGGAGATATGGGGGATAATTATACATTGGGGAACAGTGTGACTTACATCTTATAGTGTCTCTTATAGTATATGGGAAAATAGTGGGAGATAATTATACATTGGGGAACAGTGTGACTTATATCTTATAGTGTCTCTTATAGTATATGGGAAAATAGTGGGAGATATGGGAGATAATTATACATTGGGGAACAGTGTGACTTACATCTTATAGTGTCTCTTATAGTATATGGGAAAATAGTGGGAGATATGGGGGATAATTATACATTGGGGAACAGTGTGACTTACATCTTATAGTGTCTCTTATAGTATAAGACACTGTGTAAATGTTTGGTGCTTTGTGTATTGTGTAATGATTACACTTACACAGTATTGTGTGTATGGTGTGTGTACTGTTATTACACCAGCAGGCGTCTCGCAGGCTCTCTTGGCTTCTGTCCTCCGGCGCTTGCTGCGTCCGCCCACTGATGACGTCAGCAAGCGCCGGACACACGTAATGCGCTGCTATGGACTGTGGAGTGTTCCCCCCGCTTCCCCCGCCCTTTAGGCCCCGGACGGATGATGCAATCACGTCTGCGCATGCGCGCAGGCATTTGATTTGGAGCGCGCATCCATAACGGCGTGCATTCCATCTGAATAGCGCTGCTGCGGACGGTAGCGCGACTTCTCAGTGGCTAAAGCCATTGGAAATATGTATATTCCCAGTATGTCACACACCCCGCTTCCGAATATTCATGACACTTGGGTAACTGTCCTGTAGAGGGCGATCTTGCAGAGATGACATGAAAAAAAGGAACCCCTCCCGGTCTATAAATACCTGGGACCTCCCACCATTCCCCAGTCTTTCGTCTCTGCAGTCGGCGAGCAAGTCAGAAGATGGTTGTCTCCTCCTTGCAGGTAGCCGGGGTAACCCCCCGGCCTTTTGTTCCTATTGCTGCCTGAACCTTTTTTATTTAAACTATAGCAGTATGCCTCCCAGCCTAGGCTGAAGGTCCAGGCAATGGTAGACTGCACCATGTGGTGTATATGGGAGCTTTCTCCCCCGTGAAACCCCATACAAAGGGGTAGGCGGTGTCCAGGTTGGTGATCCCGGCTTGGGATGCCCCGTCCCTCTTACCCTTTCACCTATTGGTGTGGGTTCTCCCCCCTACCGTGTCCCTCTGTGCCCCTTGGGGGGGGGAGGCCTTTTCTCCTGTGAGTTGTTTTACTTTATTTGTGGGAAAAGGTGTGTGGATTGTGTCTGTGTGTTTGTATTTGTTTTTGCGGCCGTTGTTGCTGGGCTGGTTTCACTTTCAACAGGTGCAGTTAAGGAGGGGGCGGGGGCCGGGGCTCTGAGTGCTCATTGTGGCCTGTCCAACCCCCCCCCCCCCCCAGAGGCCGGCTTTTCTCAAGCACTCTTTCCGGCCTCACTGCCTGCTTTGCTGCTCTCCCTCTCATTCCCTTGCTGCTGTGAGGGTAGACGGTCGCTGCTTTGCTGCGGTGAGTGGATTTTATTTATTTCACCATTTTTAACTTTCTTATATGGTGGGTGATGTGCATGTTGACACTTATGTCTGTTCCCATGTCTTCTAGGTGGGATCCCATTGGGGCAACCCCGGCAGTGTGTGGGTTGTGGGGCATCCCTTGCGGGGGATAATGTACTTGTTTGCATATCATATGTTTGCTTCCGCCACCCGCTGACAGCGTAGCCGGCCTGCCCGCTCCCACCATGCCGGCATTTATTTTTTTCATTTCAGGGAAAATTCGATCAGCACGAACCAAAAAAAATTCGGGTTCGTGCGAATCGAATTTTCCCTGAAATTCGGAGCGAATTCCGGTTCGTCCGAACCGGTTGGCTCATCCCTAATTATGATTTTCTTGACTGGTCTGATTATTCCCCGCTAGAAGAGGGGGAATTATTTGAGGATTCTGAGGGTTCTGACAATCAGCAGTTTGTTGGTGCTGATACTGAGCAAGGGCAGGGGGATGCTGTGGATACCCCGAAGGTCTTGGCTCACCTTTTTGAGGTTCTGGCAATTTCTCCTCCTGAGGAGGCCGCTCCTCAAAAAGGAGAATTCTTTGGGACTTCCAAGCCGTGCCTGGAGTTCCCAAATTAAAAGCATTTTGATGGCATTGTTCTTAAGGAATGGGAGAAGCCTACTCAGCTTCCAGGTATTCCTCAAGGTTGGGATAAAAAGTATCCCTTTCAGGTGGACGAGGTAAAACGATGGTCGTCCCCTCCCGAGGTGGATGCCCCAGTGCTCGGGTTATACAATACTTCTATTTTGAATTCTCCTGACTCCACCACTCTCAAAGATGGTGAGGATAAATGCATTGATCAGATGGCCTGCCACGCGTTTGCTAGTGTCGGTTCAGCCTTGCGGCCTGTTTGTGCTTCGGCGCTTTTGGCAGTAGCTACCAGGTCTGTGGTTAGAGACCTGTTGAGTACCTCCAGGCTTGACCCAGCTAGTGATGAGTTCGTCGCCCTTAAGCAGTGTGAATTGTTCATGTCCTTTGTGCTTGCCGCCTTGGGTGACACCTTGGTCATGTGTAGTAGAACCTCAGCCTTGCTTATAGCTATTCGGCGGTCGGTATGGTTGCGCCAGTGGGCGGCTGATTACGGCAGTCACTTACAGCACTTCCCTTTGTGGGATTGCGGCTCTTTGGAGAAAGATTAGATTCTGTCACGAAAGGAGGGAAGTTACCTCAGCGTAAGAGGCAATGTCGTCCCTTTCGGGGGGCGGCCTCCTTCAACCCTTCCTTTTGTGGTGCCAGAACTGGCAGAGTTTTGGCCTTCTCTACCCTCAGAGGTGATTCCTGGAGTAGAGGCAGAGGTCGTGCCCGTCCAGGTCACAACTGGAGTTCCAAACCCAAGCCCGCTGCTAAGCCAACTCAGCAATGAGGGGGCGCTCTCACCCTTGCGGGTGGGGGGGCGGCTGCGGCACTTCTTCCAGGTCTGGGACCAGGAGGTCTCAGACAAATGGATTCTGGAAGTGGTGTCTTCCGGTTACAAGCTGGAATTCGAGATCCGGCCTCCTCCCAGATTCTTCAGGTCTCGAGTGCCTTCGGATCCACTGGCCGCACAGGGGCTCCAGGCGGCAGTAAGTTATCTGCTGGACATGGCTGTCATTTGCCCAGTGCCTTTCGCGGAAAGGGGCTTGGGATTCTATTCCAGTCTATTCACGGTGCCCAAGAAGGACGGCTCCATTCGACCCATTTTGGATCTGAAGTTCCTCAATCGGTTTATCTGCTTCAGGAAGTTTCGCATGGAAACCTTGCGTTCAGCCGTTGATTCTCTTCGTCAGGGAGACTTCATGACGTCCATAGACATCAGGGATGCTTATCTGCATGTACCTATCTTTCTGGCACAACAGATATTCCTCAGGTTCGTGATGGAAGATCAGCATTTTCAGTTTTTGGCCCTTCCATTCGGGCTTACCTCGGCTCCGAGGGTGTTCACCAAGGTATTGGCGGGGGTGATGGCCCTCCTCAGAGTCCAGGGCATTCGCATTGTACCATACCTGGACGACCTTCTAATTTTGGCTTCCTCTCTCAGCCAAGCCGAGCTAGATACCAGAGTGGTGGTATCCATGCTAGAGAGGTTCGGTTGGGTGATCAACTATTCCAAGTCCTCCCTCTCCCCGTCCAGGGAGGTTTCGTTTCTGGGCATGACTCTGGATGCCTTTCAGGCCAGGGTGTTCCTTCCTCAGCCCAAGATTCTTCTGATCCAAGATTTGGTTCGGCTTCTGCTTTCCAATCCTCGCCCGTCTATCCGGCTAGGGATAAGATTGGTAGGTCTGATGGTGGCTTCCTTCGAGGCAGTTCCTTTTGCCCAGTTTCACATGAGGACGCTTCAGCTCCATCTTCTAGTGACTTGGGACAAGTGTCCACTGTCATTGGATCAGTCTTGTCTGCTGTCTCCCCGGGCTCAGCAGTCCCTTCAGTGGTGGCTAGTGTCAAGCAATCTGTTGAAGGGCAGATCCTTTCTGACCCCTTGTTGGGAAACGGTCACCAGGGATGCCAGCCTGTCGGGCTGGGGGGGCTTCTGGAGGGAACATCAGTTCCAGGGGTTATGGGGGCCTTGGGAGGCTCATACCCCTATCAACGTTTTGGAGCTATGGACCATTTGGTTGGTTCTGTCTCGCTTGACTCTTCTATTGCAGGGATTGCCAGTTCAAGTCCGATCAGACAATCGGACGGTGGTCGCTTACATCAATCACCAAGGAGGGACTCGCAGAAGGAGTGCCCTCAGGGAGGGAGGTATCTCTGATCCTTGTTTGGGCAGAGAGCAATGTCCCATGCATCTCAGCCATTTACATCCCGGGAGTGGAGAACACGAAGGCGGATTCCCTGAGCAGGAGATCCTCTCGCTGAGGAGAATGGTCTCTCAGTTCCAGGGTATTCCAGTCCCTTTGTCACAAGTGGGGGGATCCGGAGGTGGATCTCTTTGTCTCATGTCACAATCACAAGCTTCCTGCCTTTGTGTCTCAGGATCCTCTGGCCCTGGCAGTGGATGCCATGCCCCTGGCTTGGAGGGAACTGGGGTTTCTGTACCTGTTCCCCCCCTTCTCCATGGTGGGCAAGGTGGTGCGCAAGCTAACTCTAGAAGGGGCACCAACAATTCTGGTGGCTCCAAGGTGGCCAAGACGAGTGTGGTTCGCAGACGTCGTGCAGCTGGCAGTAGATCAGTTTTATCTGCCTCTGCTTCCGGATCTTATCACCCAGGGTCAGCTACGCTACCCCAATTTACCAACGCTGGCTTTGACGGCGTGGCTGCTGAAACCTCCATCTTAAAGGAGGAAGGTCTTTCTGATGCAGTGGTTCAGACTCTTGTTAGAGCTAGGAAGAGATCTTCCTCTAATGTCTACTATTGGACTTGGAGATCTTATATTAACTGGTGCGAGGCTAGGGCCTTGCCTTGTAGGGTGTTTTCTATTCCCAGAATTCTGGAGTTTCTTCAACATGGTCTGGACTCGGAGTTCCAGCTTAGTACTTTGAAAGGGAAAGGGTCTTTTGCCCTTCATCCCCTGGTAAGACATTTTTCCAGGGGGTTGCTCATGTGCGGCCTCCTAGAAAACCCTTGCTGCCGGTTTGGGATTTAAACTTGGTTCTGTCGGCTCTCCAGGGGCCTCCTTTTGAGCCGGTGCATGATATTGCTCTTTCTCTGCTCACTCAGAAAGTTGCCTTTTTGGTGGCTATTTCCTCTGTCCGGCGTGTCTCTGAGTTGGCGGCCTTGTCTATTCAGGCTCCTTACTTTGAGAGGCACCTGGACAAGGTAGTTTTCCGCTTTAAGCTGGATTTCCTTCCTAAGGTTGTTTCAGCCTTCCACCTCAATCAGGATGTAGTTCTCCCTTCCTTGTGTCCTAAGCCTAGTAATGACAAGGAGAAGACCTTACATTCTTTGGATGTGGTTCGATGTGTGAAATATTATTTGGTGGCTACTTCTCCTTTTTGTAAGACGGACGCCTTTTTCATGGTGCCCTCCGGGCCCAGGAAAGGTCTGGCACCCACTAAGTCTTCCATTAGTAAATGGATTCACCAGGCCATTGTTGGGGCCTATTCTGGCAAGGGGAAGGTTCCCCCTTTTCGTGTTACTGCTCATTCTACTTGTGCTGTTGGAGCATCTTGGGCTTTTCAGCATCAGTCTTCTGTTGAACAAGTTTGCAAGGCTGCTACTTTGTCTTCTGTTCATACTTTTTCTAAGTTTTATAAGGTTGATGTGCGGGCCTCAGTGGATGCTGTTTTTGGCCGCAAAGTTCTGCAAGCTGCAGTAGTTTAAGTTTGCATTATTGCCTCTTTGGGATCCCCACCCATTATGGGCACTGCTATTGGATGTCCCAAGTGTCATGAATATTCGGAAGCGGGGCGTGTGACATACTGGGAATAATACCATTTTGTGATTACTCACCTGTAAAATGGTTATTACAAGTATGTCACACACCCCGCTTCATCCCGCCCTTTTTTGGTTTATTGGGATCCTTTATATGGTGAACCTTTTTCTTTGCTGTTTACATTTGGCTCTTCCTGGTCCCTTTACTGCTGTCTTATACTGGGGAATGGTGGGAGGTCCCAGGTATTTATAGACCGGGGGGGGGGGTTCCTTTTTTTCATGTCATCTCTGCAAGATCGCCCTCTACAGGACACTTACCCAAGTGTCATGAATATTCGGAAGCGGGGTGTGTGACATACTTGTAATAACCATTTTACAGGTGAGTAATCACAAAATGGTATTTTTCTGATGGCTTTAGGCGACCCCTGTGTTTTGGTCGTTTGACCCTCTGCCGGGGCCCCGACCCACAGGTTGAGAATCAGGAATATAAAAACCCTTGAGTAAGAGTTTGGACAGGCCCCAAATATTTTGTAGGTGGCACTGAGTGAAAAAAAAGGGATAATCCATTGAGCTTAATACAAATAGTGATTAAAGCAGACCGACACCTGTTTGCCAGCTGGATCTGCATCTGGCTGCAATAAGACAGGCTCGGGGGGCATTCAGAATGCTGGAGCCCCCCATAACACCCTCAATTCTTACTTGTCCCTCAATGCTCGGCTGGGAATGGAGCCCCGTGTTTGGCCCCCGGCGGTCACGTGGACGGACCCTTTTTCGCGTCTAGAACTGATGATGCAACCTTCAACCCACGTGCCCGCCGGTGGCATATAGCAGGGCTCCATTCCCAGATGAGGATCGAGGGACAGGTAAGAATTGCAGGCATTCTGGAGCACGATTGTCACGGACCGGGTGTGGCGGCTGTCCGCTGTGACCGTGTTACTGATGGCGAGTGCCGCGTCAGGGGAGCGGAGTCTAAGAGGCCACCGGTATTCATCAGAGCCCGCCGCAAAGCAGGTTGGTCTTGTAGCGGCGAGTGACCCCCAGGTCGCTACCCCCCAACAGCGGCTCAGCCACACAGTCAGCCGAGGTAATGAACGGTACAAAGGAAGCAGGCAAAAGGCGGAGTCAAAGTTCAAGTAGAGGTCAGGGCTGGCAGCACAGGTTCAGAGTCGGGGACAGGCAGAGGTGGATACACGGGTGAGCAATACTGAAAACAACAGACTTTCTGCATACAAAGGAAGACCAAGATCCGGCACTGATGGAAAAGGAAGTGCCCCTTAACCTCCCTGGCAGTGTTCCCGAGCGTGACTCGGGGTTAATTTTCGCTGCAAGTAGCGGTAACCCCGAGTCACGCTCGGGGTAGATTAGGCAGAGGAGCAGGAGTCTCCTTACCTTTTCCCTGCGATCCAGCGATGTCCCCGCTGTGATTGCAGGTGAGAGCCCCGGCAGATGCGTCCGTCTGACTTCCTGGTTCCGTCTCTGTGAGCCGCAGAGGCTCATGGGGGCGGAACTGGGCGGCAGATTTAAACGTAATGATAACGCTTTTTGTACAAAATTGCACATATAATCATAACGCCAGGGAGGTTAAATAGGGGAAGTGGATGAAGGATTGGATGACCAGGCACCAATCATTGGTGTACAGGCCCTTTAAAGTTTAGGAATCTGGCGCGTGCGCCCTCTAGTGGGCGGGGCGTCCGCGTACCGAACCATGCAAGGAAGCAGCACGAGGAGGAGGAAGACGGCTGGGAGCAGCCACCGCGCCGGAAGCCGCGGACCCGCCGGCAGGAGCGGGTAAGGAGAGGGACTGGGGAGCGCTGCCAGATGGGCGCACAGCGCTCACCCGGGCAGCGGGAGCAGCAACGGAGGTGAGGGGAGCGCTGCCAGATGAACGATGTGTGTGTGTGTGTAGGGGGGAGGGGCTCCAGCATTCTGTCTTATTGCGACCAGACGCGGACCAACACCCGTTAGCAGGCAAGTGCGTGTTGGTCCGCTGCATGTGAAACCGAGTGGTGGCTTTTGAGGGAAGTGACGGTAAAAGTAGAATCTCCTGTAACATGAAACAGATGGTAACATAAACTCTTATGCTCTTTACAGGTTCACTGTTGAACGTCAGAATATAGAAAAAAGCTGTTCATGTTGCACACCATCAAAAACAACAACGGAATCGACAAGTCTGAAATGTGATGATGGCGCCTCGTTCACATACTCATACATCCGCATTAGTGAATGTGACTGTGCAAAGCTCAGATGTGACGAAATTTCCCCCGCTACTACCACTAGCAGTACCACTACCTATTAGAGATTAGCGAACTTCTTGAAAGTTCGATTCGGGCGATTCGCCGAATTTCCCCAAGAAATTCGGGTTCGCCCGAATCGAACTTTCACGAATCACTCATCTGAAAAAAAAAATGCCGGCATGGTGGGAGCGGGCAGGACGGCTACGCCGCCGCCGGCCCGCTGACGGCGCAACCGGCCTGCCGCTCCCATCGTGCCGGCATTTTTTTTTTTTTTATTTCAGGGAAAATTCGATCGGCACGAACCAAAAAAAATTCGGGTTCGTGCTGAATCGAATTTTCCCTGAAATTCGGAGCGAATTCCGGTTCGTCCGAACCGGTTCGCTCATCCCTACTACCTATCCCAACCTTTAACCGTTGGAACCTTCTATTGTCATCTTTATGCGCTTAGCGTAACTGTTTAGCATATACATTAGGTTAAAAAACCTTCAGCCTTGAAACTACGCATTAATAATTGGTCGTTGTCGCTTTATTAGAATGTTGATTTTTTTTTTTTTTTTTCGCCTTCTATCACACTGTTTACAATTTTACAGTTTTCTGTTTATTTCAATGTTTATATCAGTTTAACGGGACAATTCATGCTGAAATAAAACATACGCAAATTAAAGCTGCATCGGTCTTTAAATGTCAGGAAAAAAAACAATGGGGATTATTTAGGAAAGGGATAGCGCCGGGTAGTGCCTCGTAGTGGCGGGCAGCGTCTGGTGAAGGCCGGCCGACCACATTTAAGTGGTCTGATGAGTGAATCTGATGAGCGACTCTAACAGCGCCATGTAGCGTCACATGTATTAATCCAGATGGCTCAGGAGCGTCATGTAGTACCTGTCACTCTGTAGCGCTCTCCCATACATTTCAATAGGGTGGCAATTTAATTTTTTTTTTTTTTTTTTTTTTGCTCCAATCATTGTGTGACCTCTTCTGGCTGCAAACAAACACTTTTATACATTTTTGGGACTTTTTATATTTTTATGCAGGTCTGGCACTAAAGTGTTTTTGTCCCAGTGTTAAAACAATGGCCCTTATTTATGAAGGGATAGCGCCAGGTAGCGACTGGTGAGCGGCCGGTAATGACGGGCCCCGCCACGAGAACGCCGGCTCCCCACCACAATCACACATTTATCAAGCCAATCCTGCTTAGCGACTGAGATAGCGCCATATAGCGACTCATTCATCATTATTCCAGCCTCAGCCCACAGCGCCAGCGTCCGACCTTGAACAGCGACAGGTATGACCTCTCGCTACCTGGCGCGCTCCAATGCATTTCAATGGAACAATCTATAAATATTCATAATTAATTGTTATTAATTTTTTTTTTTTTAAATGTGAAAAATTCTGTGACCACTTCTGCAATGTTAATTAGATAACACCAATGGTAAGGCTACAGGGCTAGCCCTCCTATGTCCTCAAATATAAGGCTGCACACACCTTATAAAATTAATTAGAAGTTTATTGCTCACATGGATCTTTAAATGTACAGACAACATAAATCTTGACAAAACACTCTATAAAAAACATATAATTAAAAACCAACAGTGGGGAGGAGCATTAGGGCTAATTTCATAACACCAATATAATGATGTGTCTAAATCATTAGATCAATTTATATAATGCCTGCTGTATACATGCATATGCGGATGCCCACGTGATGAGATACTAATAAAAAAGTGAAATATGTATATAAAATCTATAGAATCCTTATAGGGGAGTCATCAACTCCACAAACTATGAAAAATATTGTGCAAACTACATATAAAGTGCCTACAAAGTGCAAAGTGCAAAGGTGCTCATCTCTATAATAAATAAATAGTGCCACTACTCATCTCCATGAGCATCCACCATATCAAGTGTCAAAAACCGCAGTATTAGTACATATTCAATAATATAAATGCTGAACGCCCTATTTTCCTCCCCACCTACCTCTCACCTACGCGCTGCGTGGAACAGGTCCACTTCTCCTGGGTGTTGATCCCTTCTGCAATGTTAGATATTTTTTTTAAGGTAAAAAAAAAAAAATAAATAGTGCAGAATTGATATTACAGGTCTGATATTATTGTATTCATATTACTAAATTCTTTATTATTTTTTTTTTTTTTTTTGGTTTCCAAAAATATGGTGGTTTGGGGGTTAAAAAACTACTTTTAACACATCGCCGCCGGCGCTCTGGGGTTTAAACGTGCATTTCACAGCGCGAGAATTTTTTGAGCCTGATTTTTTGATGAATATGGTGGGAGCCGGTCGCTCTGACCAGTCGCTATCATGCGCACCCATACAGCGCGGAACCTGTCAAATAGCGACTCGTCACCTTGTATTCAACATTACTGCATACCGACTGAGTCGCTATCAACAACCGAACAAGCACAGCGACTACTAGCGGGCGCTGTGAAAATACCGCTACAGTCGCTCAACTGTCGCTACCTGCCGCTATTAATTAATCGGCCTCTATGTAACTATATAACTATAACTATATAACTATGTAACTATATAACTATGTAACTATATAACTATGTAGCTATATAACTATGTAGCTATATAACTATGTAACTATGTAGCTATATAACTATGTAACTATATAACTATATAACTATGTAACTATATGTAACTATATAACTATGTAACTATATAACTATGTAACTCTGTAGCTATATAACTGTGTAGCTATATAACTATGTAGCTATATAACTATGTAGCTATAAAACTATGTAGCTATAAAACTATGTAGCTATAAAACTATGTAGCTATATAACTATGTAGCTATATAACTATAACTATGTAACTATATAACTATGTAACTATATAACTATGTAACTATATAACTATGTAGCTATATAACTATGTAACTATATAACTATGTAACTATATGTAACTATATAACTATGTAACTATATAACTATGTAACTCTGTAGCTATATAACTGTGTAACTATATAACTATGTAGCTATATAACTATGTAATTCTGTAGCTATATAACTGTGTAGCTATATAACTATGTAGCTATATAACTGTGTAGCTATATAACTATGTAGCTATATAACTGTGTAGCTATATAACTATGTAATTCTGTAGCTATATAACTGTGTAGCTATATAACTATGTAGCTATATAACTATGTAGCTATATAACTATGTAGCTATATAACTGTGTAGCTATATAACTGTGTAGCTATATAACTGTGTAGCTATATAACTATGTAGCTATATAACTGTGTAGCTATATAACTGTGTAGCTATATAACTATGTAGCTATATAACTGTGTAGCTATATAACTGTGTAGCTATATAACTGTGTAGCTATATAACTGTAGCTATATAACTGTGTAGCTATATAACTGTGTAGCTATATAACTATGTAGCTATATAACTATGTAGCTATATAACTATGTAGCTATATAACTATGTAACTATATAACTATGTAACTCTGTAGCTATATAACTGTGTAGCTATATAACTGTGTAGCTATATAACTATGTAGCTATATAACTGTGTAGCTATATAACTGTGTAGCTATATAACTATGTAGCTATATAACTGTGTAGCTATATAACTATGTAGCTATATAACTATGTAGCTATATAACTATGTAGCTATATAACTGTGTAGCTATATAACTGTGTAGCTATATAACTATGTAGCTATATAACTGTGTAGCTATATAACTATGTAGCTATATAACTGTGTAGCTATATAACTATGTAGCTATATAACTGTGTAGCTATATAACTGTGTAGCTATATAACTATGTAGCTATATAACTGTGTAGCTATATAACTATGTAGCTATATAACTGTGTAGCTATATAACTGTGTAGCTATATAACTATGTAGCTATATAACTATGTAGCTATATAACTTTGTAACTCTATGTACCTATGTAATATTGAGGCTACATTTAGGCCATAGGCAAGGTGTGCTGTACTGCAAGCACTAATGAGGCATATATGTCGGCATTTTTTGGGGTGGGGGTTTGGATTGGCAGCCAGGGCTGGTTGTCGACGTGGAGACTGTTTCATTACTAGCGCCAAAGATGGGCAGATGAGCATCTGTATAGCGTCACTAGTAGACGCTGTAAGCTGGTATCGGACGCTGTAACTGAGCGTCTCATTCGCTGTAGTAACCTGGCCAGCATTGATGAATGTGATGTATGTTGGATGCTGTAACACCAGTACAGCGCTGCAGGGAGCGAGAGGTAGCGCCAGCTCAGTGCGTCCGACTCTTGGCGCTCCACACCATACAAGGACACACACACAGCGTGGGCGCTCTAAAGCTGGGCGCTATAGCATAGAGTGCCAGACACTGTGTGATTAAATCTGTTTTTGAACACATATCAAGTGCATCTGAATCGCATGTGTGAGGCTCATCAAGTGCAACTGAATCGCATGTGTGTGACTCATCAAGTGCACCTGAATCGCCAGTAAGATTTTCGATGCACGAAAAATTTACACACTTTTACAATCACAATGGAATCTAATTAAGTCACAAGACACTGGTGCTGAATCGTGTGAAAGTTAATCGCAAAATCGCAACTTTTAGGGCACAAAAATACCATTTTGTGAATACTCACCTGTAAAATGGGTATTGTAAGTATGTCACACACCCCGCTTCAAGATATCCATAACCTGTGGGTAATACCGACCTGTAGAGGCGATTCTGCAGAGATGATAGGAAAAAGAAAGCCCCTCCCGGTCCATAAACACCTGGGACCTCCCATTCATTCCCCAGTATAAATATAGCAGCAAGGAAAGGGACCAGGAAGAGCCAAATATAAGTCATAACAACGCAAAGTTCACAATATGAAGGATCCAGAATACAAAAGGGCGGGTGAAGCGGGGTGTGTGACATACTTATAATACCCATTTTACAGGTGAGTATTCACAAAATGGTATTATTCTAAGTATGTCACACACCCCGCTTCAAGATATCCATAACCTGTGGGACATCCAATAGCAGTGTCCATAAAGGGCGGGGATCCAAAACAAGGCAACAAGGCACAACTTAAACCACTGCAGCCTGCAGAACTTTGCGGCCAAAAACAGCATCTGCTGAGGCCCGAACATCAACCTTGTAAAACTTGGAAAAAGTGTGAACAGAAGACCAAGTAGCGGCCTTACAAACTTGCTCAACAGAGGCCTGGTGCTGGAAGGCCCAGGACGCCCCAACAGCACGAGTAGAATGAGCAGTAACACGAAAAGGGGGACTCCTCCCCTTAGCAGAATAGGCCCCAACAATGGCCTGACGAATCCATTTACTAATAGAAGACTTGGCGGGCGCCAAACCCTTCCTAGGCCCAAAGGGCACCACAAAAAAAGGGTCAGTCTTACGAAAGGAGGACGTTACCACCAAATAGTACTTCACAACGCGAACCACATCCAAAGAATGTAGAGACCTCTCCTTGTCGTTGCTGGGATTAGGACACAGAGAGGGCAGAACAATGTCCTGATTTAGATGAAAAGCAGAAACCAGGAAGGAAATCCGACTTAAAGCGAAAAACCACCTTGTCCTGATGCCTCTCGAAGTACGGAGCTTGAATGGACAAAGCCGCCAACTCAGAGACACGCCGAACAGAAGTGATAGCTACCAAAAAGGCCACCTTCTGCGTAAGCCAAGACAAGGCAATATCCTGCAAAGGCTCAAACGGAGGACCCTGAAGAGCAGAAAGAACCAAGTTCAAATCCCAAACTGGAACCAAAGGCTTCCTAGGAGGCCGAACATGCGTAATCCCCTGGAAAAAGGTCTTGACCAAACGATGAAGCGCAAAGGACCTTTGAAAGAACACCGCCAGGGCAGAAACCTGCCCCTTCAGAATACTAAGCTGGAGCCCCAGGTCCAGACCATGTTGAAGAAACTCCAGGATTCTGGAAATAGAAAATTCCCTACAAGGGAAAGCCCTGACCTCACACCAATCAATATAAGACCTCCAGGTCCTATAGTACACGGTAGAGGAAGACCGCTTCCTAGCGCTAATAAGAGTTCGAATCACCGCATCAAAAAGACCTTCCTCCTTCAAGATGGATGTGACAGAGGCTCTGTCTTTTGGATGTCATCACTATTCAGTTGCCCACCGGGTCATTCACTGGCCTTTTCTTAATTAGGTTACAGGCAATGTCATTGTATTTTGACTGCCATTGTGTATTGTTGATTACGTCACAGTCAATGGCATTGTCCTGATTGATTATAATTATATTACAGCCTGCTATTGTTCTACTGATTGCGTCGCCGGCAGAGTTGGGGGATTGTATGCCCTGCTGCTATTGGTCAGTGTGGTTGTCATTGCATGGAGACTTGTGTATATAAGGCCTAGAGTGGCACTAATAAAAACACTTCACCTTCACCCTCAATACTGAAGTTCTGTCTCTTATTGGGGGGAAACGCTATATTACAATTCACTAGCCCTTGTAAGGGCTGTTCCTGTTTCCTCACGGACGACTCTGGAATTCCAGCAGCACCTCTTACGATTGGGAAAAGGACGTCTCGGGTGGTGAAGCCCTCCGGCGATAAGGGTTATCGCTACAATTGGTGGCAAGCGGTCGGATGGTCCTTTGTACCCAGAGAGAGTGCTACCCTGATGGAGAGTCAGTAGGACAAGTTGAAAAGGCTGACATGGAGGATCTACTCGAGAGTCGGGGAAGGTCAGCTAGCAACCGCCCACATCAGGAACTGATAGCCGAGCTGATCGAAATGGATCGTGCAGCAGTGAGGACCGAAACCAATATAGAGATCGATGAAGGCGCTGCTCTCGTTCAAGCGGTTCGGAACAGATTGTCGGTCTATGGTCGAATCCATTACAAGAACTGATCGACCAGGTCTTCGCCGCAGCGGAGGCAGAGGCCAGTAAGCGAAGGGAAGATCGACGACTCGCAACCCAGCAGCCTCTCAGCCTCAGTTACACTGGGGGGAGAAAGATTCCATTTGCAGCATTTACCGTATTTTTCGCCCTATAAGACGCACTTATTTTTCCCCAAAAGTGGGGGAAAAATGTCAGTGCGCCTTATCGGGCGAATGTAAAAAAAAAAAAAATTAAAAAAAAAAAAAACAATTAAAAAAAAAAAAAACTCACCCGTCCCCGGCGCTCCCGCGTTGTCTGGCACAGTGCGAGAGGCCAGAGGAGCGGCGGGGGCTCTGTCCCGGCCCCGCCGCTGCGATCGCTGTCTTTTCAGGCAGCGATGACAGCGGCGGGGCCAGAGACAGAGCCCCTGCCGCTCCTCCATCTGCTGCCGGGCTCAGAACACACGCGAGCACGTAGGTCCCGGCAGTGGGTGGGCGTGGCCTGCACCGGCGCAGGCCACGCCCACCCGCTGCCCGGACCTTCGTGATCGCATGTCGGGGAGCAGATGGAGGAGCGGCAGGGGCTCTGTCTCTGGCCCCGCCGCTGTCATCGCTGCCTGAAAAGACAGCGATCGCAGCGGCGGGGCCGGGACAGAGCCAGCTCGTGAATGGGGTGGGCGTGGCCTGCGTCGACGCTGCGGCGCAGGCCACGCCCACCCCATTCACGGAGCCGGCCGCTCAGCTCAGCGGTGTCAGCGGACAGGTGAGTTTAAGTTTTTTTTTTTTTTTACTTTGGCGCCTGTCTATACTAACGGGGGGAGGGGGGTGGGAATGTGGGGAGAGGGGCCACACTGCCTATGGGAATGGGGGGATGGGAATGCCACACAGCCTTTGGGAATGGGGGGATGGGAATGCCACACAGCCTATGGGAATGGGGGGAGGGGGATGCCACACAGCCTTTGGGAATGGGGGGAGGGGTGTGCCACACAGCCTATGGGAATGGGGGGAGGGGGATGCCACAAAGCCTATGGGAATGGTGGGATGGGGATGCCACACAGCCTATGGGAATGGGGGGATGGGGATGCCACACAGCCTTTGGGAATGGGGGGAGGGGGTGGCCACACAGCCTTTGGGAATGGGGGGAGGGGTGTGCCACACAGCCTTTGGGAATGGGGGGATGGGGATGCCACAAAGCCTTTGGGAATGGGGGGAGGGGGATGCTACACAGCCTTTGGGAATGGGGGGATGGGGATGCCACACAGCCTATGGGAATGGGGGGATGGGTATGCCACACAGCCTTTGGGAATGGGGGGATGGGGATGCCACACAGCCTATGGGAATGGGGGGATGGGGATGCCACACAGCCTTTGGGAATGGGGGGATGGGGATGCCACACAGCCTATGGGAATGGGGGGATGGGGATGCCCCACAGCCTTTGGGAATGGGGGGAGGGGTATGCCACACAGCCTATGGGAATGGGGGGAGGGGAATGTCACACAGCCTATGGGAATGGGGGATGCCACACAGCCTATGGGAATGGGGGGAGGGGGATGCCACACAGCCTATGGGAATAGGGAGAGGGGGATGCCACACAGCCCATGCTAATGGGGAGAGGGGGATGCCACGCAGCCCATGCTAATGGGGAAAGGGGGATGCCACGCAGCCCATGCTAATGGGGGGAGGGGGATGCCACACTGCCTATGGGAATGGGGAGAGAGGGATGCCACACAGCCTATACTAATGGGGGGAGGGGGAAACCCACACAGCCAATGGGTATATGGGGAATGGGAGGGGGGGATGCCACACTGGATATACGGGGAATGGGATGGGGGCATGCTACACTGTCTATGGAATGGGGGCATCCCACACTGCCTATGGGAATTGGATAGGGGAATGCCACACTGTCTGTGATGGTGCGTTTTTTTTTTTCTTATTTTCTTCCCCCAAATCCTAGGTGCGTCTTATGGGCCGGTGCGTCTTATAGGGCGAAAAATACGGTAAGTCCATCCAGGAAAGTGACAATGAGATTGATGGATTTTTGGCCGATTTTGAACGGCAGTGCGCTTTACACCGGGTACCCAGGGAGGAATGGGTCACCATGTTATCAGGGAAATTATCTGGGAAAGCTTCCGATGCTTTCCGGGCCATCCCTGATGCGGACTTACCACACTACCATCTGGTAAAGGAGGCTTTGTTAGCCCGGCACGCTGTCACCCCGGAAGCCTACAGTTGTTTTTACTAGAACATTTTCTCAATGCCTTGCAACCAGAGCTAAGAGAGTATGTGTGTGGGTGTGTATCATCTTCACCCTCAATACTGAGTTCTGTCTCTTATTGGGGGGAAAAGACAAGACCAGCACCCTGTGAGTACAACTGTATGTGTGTGTGTGTGTACAAGACCAGCACCCTGTGAGTACATGTGTGTGTACAAGACCAGCACCCTGTGAGTACATGTGTGTGTACAAGACCAGCACCCTGTGAGTACAACTGTTTGTGTGTACAAGACCAGCACCCTGTGAGTACATGTGTGTGTACAAGACCAGCACCCTGTGAGTAAATGTGTGTGTACAAGACCAGCACCCTGTGAGTACAACTGTTTGTGTGTACAAGACCAGCACCCTGTGAGTACATGTGTGTGTACAAGACCAGCACCCTGTGAGTACAACTGTTTGTGTGTACAAGACCAGCACCCTGTGAGTACATGTGTGTGTACAAGACCAGCACCCTGTGAGTACAACTGTGTGTGTACAAGACCAGCACCCTGTGAGTACAACTGTGTGTGTACAAGACCAGCACCCTGTGAGTACATGTGTGTGTACAAGACCAGCACCCTGTGAGTACATGTGTGTGTGTACAAGACCAGCACCCTGTGAGTACAACTGTTTGTGTGTACAAGACCAGCACCCTGTGAGTACAACTGTTTGTGTGTACAAGACCAGCACCCTGTGAGTACATGTGTGTGTACAAGACCAGCACCCTGTGAGTACAACTGCATGTGTGTGTGTGTGGGTATAATCTTCACCCTCAATACTGAGTTCTGTCTCTTATTGGGGGGAAAAGACAAGACCAGCACCCTGTGAGTACAACTGTATGTGTGTGTGTGTATACAGGCCCGGTAGACAAAACGGTAATGCAGATGGATTATCCCGGCAAACAGAACTCTGCCCATAACAAGAGTCCGGACAGCCCCACGTTAACCCGAACAGGGTCAATCCGGGTCTGCCGGGTGTTCCACAAAAAGGGGGCATTGTGACAGAGGCTCTGTCTTTTGGATGTCATCACTATTCAGTTGCCCACCGGGTCATTCACTGGCCTTTTCTTAATTAGGTTACAGGCAATGTCATTGTATTTTGACTGCCATTGTGTATTGTTGATTACGTCACAGTCAATGGCATTGTCCTGATTGATTATAATTATATTACAGCCTGCTATTGTTCTACTGATTGCGTCGCCGGCAGAGTTGGGGGATTGTATGCCCTGCTGCTATTGGTCAGTGTGGTTGTCATTGCATGGAGACTTGTGTATATAAGGCCTAGAGTGGCACTAATAAAAACACTTCACCTTCACCCTCAATACTGAAGTTCTGTCTCTTATTGGGGGGAAACGCTATATTACAATTCACTAGCCCTTGTAAGGGCTGTTCCTGTTTCCTCACGGACGACTCTGGAATTCCAGCAGCACCCCTTACGATTGGGAAAAGGACGTCTCGGGTGGTGAAGCCCTCCGGCGATAAGGGTTATCGCTACAATGGAGGTTTCAGCAGCCACGCCATCAAAGCCAGCAATGGTAAATTGGGATAACGTAGCCGACCCTGGGTGAGCAGGTCCGGCAGCAGGGGCAGAACGAACTGATCCTCTGCCAATCTTACCACGTCTGCGAACCAAACCTGTCTTGGCCACCTTGGGGCCACCAGAATTGCTGACGCTCCCTCCAGGGCCAGCTTGCGCACCACTCTGGCTACCATTGGAAACGGAGGGAACAGGTACGGAAACCCCAGATCCCTCCAGTTCAGGGACATGGCATCCACTGCTAGAGCCAGTGGATCCTTCGAGAGAGACACAAATACCGGAAGTTTGTGATTGTGATGAGAGGCAAAGAGGTCCACCACCGGTGACCCCCACCTGAGGCAAATCAAGCGAAACACCTTGGGACTGAGAGACCATTCCCCCTGGCGAGATGAGGACCTGCTCAGAGAGTCCGCCTCCGTGTTCTCCACTCCCGGAATGTAAACTGCCGAGATGCATGGGACGTGGCTCTGCGCCCAGTCCAGAATCAAAGACACTTCCCTGAGGGCACTCCTGCTGCGAGTCCCTCCCTGGTGATTGATGTATGCAACTGCCGTCCGATTGTCCGACCGAACCTGAACCGGCAAGCCCTGCAACTGATGAGTCAAGCGAAACAGAACCAACCTGATGGCTCTCAATTCCAGTACATTGATGGGCTCGTGAGCCTCCTGAGGCCCCCACAGACCCTGAAACTGAAGATCCTTCCAGAAACCCCCCCATCCTGATAGACTGGCATCCGTGGTGACCGTCTCCCAACAAGGAGTCAGAAAGGATCTGCCCTTCAACAGGTTGACTGAATTCAGCCACCAGTGAAGGGAGCGCCGAACCCGGGGGGTCATCAGGAAGGACTGATCCAACGATAGTGGAGACCTGTCCCAAACCGCCAACAGATGAAGCTGGAGCGTCCTTGTGTGAAACTGAGCAAAGGGAACTGCCTCGAATGAGGCCACCATCAATCCCACCAGTCTCATCCATAGCCGGATGGCCGGACGAGGGATGGACAAGAGAAGCCGAACCAACTCCTGAATCAAAGAACCTTGGACTGAGGAAGAAACACCTTGGCCTGGGAAGTATCCAGAGACATTCCCAGAAAGGTCACTACCCTGGACGGAGAAAGGGAGGACTTGGGGTAGTTGATCACCCAACCGAATCTCTCCAGAGTGGATACCACCGTCCTGGTGTCCAACTCTGCTTGGCTGAAGGAAGACGCCATAATGAGAAGATCGTCCAGATAAGGCACAATGCGTATACACCGGGCTCTGAGTAGAGCCATTAACCCAGCCAGCACTTTGGTGAAAACCCGTGGAGCCGAGGTAAGACCGAAAGGAAGTGCCACAAACTGAAAATGCCGATCCTCCACCACGAACCTGAGAAACCTCTGGTGCGCTGGAAAAATCGGAACATGCAGGTAAGCGTCCTTGATGTCTATGGACGTCAAAGTCCCCCTGACGAAGAGAGTAGATAGCTGAACGCAGCGTTTCCATGTGGAATTTCCGCAGGTGGACGAACCTGTTGAGTATCTTCAGATCCAGGATGGGTCGAACCGAGCCGTCCTACAGATTGGAATAAAAGCCCCGGCCCTGGTCTGAGGGGGGCACTGGGCAAATGACAGCCATATCCAGAAGACTCTTTACTGCCGCCTGGAGCCCCTGCGTGGCCAGAGGGTCCGAAGGCACCTGAGACCTGAAGAATCTGGGAGGGGGCCGGAGCTCGAACTCCAGCTTGTAGCCGGAAGTCACCACTTCCCGGATCCATCTGTCCGAGACCTCCCGATCCCAGACCTGGGAGAAGTGTTGCAGCCGTCCCCCCACCCACATGGGTGAGGGCGCCCCCTCATGGCTGAGCTGGTTTAGCAGCGGGTTTGGGCTTAGAGCCCCAACTGTATCCTGGACGGGCACGTCCTCTGCCCCTGTTCCCGGAATCTCCTCTGGATGACAGGAAAGCAAATCCCCTGCCAGCTCTGGCCCCACGAAAGGAAGGAGCAAAGGAAACCGCCCCCCGAAAGGGACGGCGTTGTTTCTTGCGTTGAGGTAACTTACCGCCTTTGGCAACGGAATCCAATTTCTCTCCAAAGAGCCTTAATCCTACAAAAGGGAGAGCCGTCAGCGACTTTTTTGACACAAAATCGGCCGCCCACTGGCGCAACCAAACCGAACGCCGAATAGTCAGTAGCAGAGCCGACGTCCTGCCACACATCATCAGAGTGTCATCCAAGGCAGCTAGAACAAATGACAAAAACAATTCACACCTTTTAAGGCCAAGGAACTCGTCACTACCCGGATCAAGTCCGGAAGAAGTCAACAGGTCTCTGACCACCGACCTGGTAGCCACCACCATCAGCGCCGAAGCACAAACGGGCCGCATGGCTGACCCAACACTGGCAAAACCATGACAAGCCATCTGGTCAATGCGTTTATCCTCACCATCTTTAAGAGTGGAACAATCAGGGGTATGTAAAACAGCAGTGTTGGTCAACCCCAGAATTGGTGCATCCACCTCGGGAGGGGACACCCAACGCTTAACCGTATCCAAAGGGAAGGGATATTTTTTGTCCCAACCCTGAGGAATACCTGGGAGCCGAGCAGGCCTCTCCCATTCCTTAGCAATAATTCCATCAAAATGCTTTTGATTAGGAAATTCCAAGCGCGGCCTGGATTCCTCGAAAAACTCCCCCTTTTGCTGTGGAACTGCCTCAGGAGGAGAAATAGCCAAAACCTCAAACATCTGAGCCAGAACGTTAGGAGTATCCGAGGAACTCCCCAAGTCCCGCTCGGTATCAGCGCCAACAAACTGCTGATCGTCTGAATTATCTGATTCCTCATATACCTCCCCTTCCGCCAGTGGGGAGTAATCGGACCAATCCAGATTATCCACATCATTAAAGACAACCACCGGCGAGGCCGGTGACAAATGCTTTCTCTTAGCCGGAGCCTTTCGGGCGACCGCGCTGGAGAATAATTTTTCAAGGTTGGCCAATCTGGCACACACCTCAGATTGCAGCTCCCCACCCATGACAACATCACACGGGGTACGTATCAAGCTGGGAGGGGGAGGGGAAGCCACCGGCGGTGCTGACCCAGATGCCTGGGGTCCGGACTGCCGCATAATAGTCTGCTGTGCACATGGTATACACAGAAGTACATCATCCCCAGTAAGGGATGCCCCACACCCCATACACTTCCGGGATTGCCCCAAGGGGAGCACAAGCCCAGTATCCGGGGATGCCTCCAGGGTCGTGCCCGGTCAGTTCTTGGGTGGGAGACCGCCTGGGAACATCGGGTGCCGTAGGCTTTTCTTTTGCCCAACAGCCGAGGTCCAGGGGACTTAGAAAAATAAAATGCCCTTTCACACCAAAAACAAGAAGAGGCCTATGAGAGTAGAAGGACATCGCCTACAGCTACGCCACCCTGAATGCGCCTGATATCATTTGATCTCTGAAGTTAAGCAGGGTCAGGCCCGGTCAGTACATGAATGGGATACTGCCTGGGAATACCGTGTGCCGTAGGCCTCAATTTTGGGCAACAGCAGAGGTCCAGGGAACTTAGAAAAAACGTCCCTTTCACACCAAATACTAGAAGAGGCCTATGGGAGTAGAAGGACATCGCCTACGGCCACACTACCCTGAATGTGCCTGATCTTCTGAACTCGGGACGCTAAGCAGGGTTGGCCCGGTCAATACTTGGATGGGAGACCGCCTGGGAATACCGGGTGCCTTGGGCTTTTGTTTCGAATAACTGCAGAGGTCCAGGGGACTTAGAAAAAAAAAAACGTGGGACTTAGAAAAAAACGGCCCTTTCACACCAAAAACTAGAAGAGGCCTATGAGAGTAGAAGGACATAGCCTACGACCACACCACCCCGAATGCGCCCGATCTTGTCGGATCTCAGAAGTTAAGCAGGGTGGATCCCGGTCAGTATTTGGATGGAAGACCGCCTGTGAATACCGGGTGCTGTAGGCTTTTCTTTTGGCCAACAGCAGAGGTCCAGGGGACATAGAAAAAAAAACATGGGACTTAAAAAAAAAACCGTCCCTTTCACACTAAAAACTAGAAGAGGCCTGTGAAATAAAAGGACATCGCCTACGGCCACACCACCCTGAATGCGCCTGATCTCGGAAGCTAAGCAGGATTGGGGCCAGTCAGTACTTGGGAGACAACCTGGGAATACCGGGTGCCGTAGGCTTATCTTTTGGCCAACAGCAGAGGTCCAGGGGAAAAAAAAGAAACGTGGGACTTCCGGGGGCGGAGCCAAGTAAGATGGCCGCATTTAACTCTGCTTCCTCATAGTGCTAGAAAACCTCCGAACATCTCTGCAATCCACGAGGATAAAGCATGAGGAACCGAATGGTACCCCCCCTTTTGTGGCCCGGAGCTCCTGCCTGCACCTGTAGCAAAAACCTCCACACCACGTGAAGGCAACCGCTGCGGAGAACCCTGACACCAGGGAACAAGGGCAGAGACTCACTGAAGAGTCGAAGAGATACTCAGACCCATCCCACCCTTCTACAGCCGACGAGCGCAGTAGCCCCTGCTCACCTGAACCGAAGTGGCAATCTGCTGGGAGGATTGCCCACCAGAGAAAAAAGAAGTAGGGCTGGAGGACGTGTGGCGGGAAGCGGCTGGACCTGCCTTACTGTGGCTCAGCCTGCTCTTCTGTCACTGGACCCGCCGCAAGATCACCCAACCTGCCGTGCCACCTCACGGTCACCTACCTGACCGATCGGTGTACCATGGTGTGGCCTGACGAGCCGCAAGAGCCGTCCAGCTTGGCCCTGCAACCAATCCACCCAGCTGCAGCAGAGTCCTATTCCCACCCTCCTGGTGGCCACCCGACCCAACTTGCTACTGTTACCGATCGGGTCCTTGCCGAGCTGACTAGTGGGGCGCCTGCCTGCGAGCACCCGATCACCGGCCACCTTGCTGCCGCACAACCGGCCCCGTCGTGGCTGGCCTACCTGGCGTTGCTGAGCCGCCCCACTGCTGCAGGCTTCTTCCGACCCTGAGTCCTCCTTGTGCCACAGGACCCCTCCTAGCTGACTCCTAGCTGACGCTCACCAAAGAGCCTCGCTGACAGGGCTATGCCTGAAGGACAAGGAGTGAGGTAGGACTGATACACCCTGGTGTCACCTGGCAAAGGCCTCCTCACAGACTTCTACAGAACCTCCCTGCTCTCTGGGCTAGTTGCTCTCTGTGCTCTCAGGAATCCCCCTCACAACCAGCTAAGGCTGTCACCTGCCCCTAGACCCGGTTTCCAGTGAGACGCTCTCAGTGAATAACCCCACCAACTATCAGCAACAAGAGAGACATTTACATTGGCCCGTACATAAATCGGAGGGTGAACTTTGTACAGTCAGTACCAGTATTCTCTCAATCGCATCTCCTTGTACATACAATTTTTTTTTTGTCTCGTAGGGTTTTTTTTTGTTATTAACTTTATGTGTGCAGGCCTCTGCAGACATCTGGTGCCTGTAAGACGCTCAAAACACTGCAGGAGCACTTTGTAGGCTAGGCTAAACCAACGCCCTGTGAAATATGGCCATACCACAGAATTGCTAAATCACATTGCATTTATGTAAGACAGCTGGGGGTGGAGATACACAACTAGGAAAAATACAATTCTGTGAAATACTCACCTGTAGAATTGATATTATAAGTATACAGTACATCCTGCTCCAAATGTAATACTTACACTAGGGTTATCCTCCGCCAGATGGCGCTGCACTGCAGAGACATGCAAAACAGGCTCCTCCCGGCCCCTCAAATACCCGGGGACCTCCCACAAATTCCCAGCATTGAAAAGCAGTGAACGAGAAGCCTGGAGAATTTAACCACCCAAACTGGTAACTATAATAATGATAACAATCACCATACAGAATAATGCAAAACCAAGGGTGGGGTGGAGCAGGACGTACTGTATACTTATAATATCAATTCTACAGGTGAGTATTTCACAGAATTGTATTATTCTTAGTATACAGTACGTCCTGCTCCAAATGTAATACTTACACTAGGGACATCCAATAGAAGTGTCCAAACAGTAGGGTGGGATCCCCAACAAAAAGGTAACAGCAGACAGTTTAAACCACTGCCGCCTGCAAAACCTTGCAGCCAAAGACAGCATCAGCTGAGGCCCTAACATCAACCTTGTAAAACTTTGAAAAGGTATGAACAGAAGACCAAGTAGTGGCCTTGCAAACTTGTTCAACAGAAGCCTGGTGCTGGAAGGCCCAAGAGGCACCAATAGCACGCGTAGAGTGAGCAGTAAGGCGGAAGGGAGGATTCTTCCCCTTAGCAGAATAGGCCTGAATCACGGCCTGACGGATCCATTTGCTAATAGTAGACTTGGCAGGAGCCAAACCCTTCCTGGGCCCAGAAGGGACCACAAAAAGAACATCAGTTTTCCTGAAGGACGCAGTGACTACCAGGTAATACTTCAGACACCTGACCACATCCAAGGAATGCAAAACCCTCTCCTTAGCGTTGCTAGGATTAGGGCACAATGAAGGAAGAACAATAGGCTTGATTCAGAGAGACAAAAAAAGGTTTTCGTTTTTGTGTCGATTTCGTATTATTTTCAAAATTTCCCGCTCTCGTATGAGCGTGCGAGCAATTCTGTGCATGCATTGAAAACCTTCTGTAAAGTTTCCGTTCGTTCGTACGGCAGATTACGAATACGAGGATGTCATTTTCCAGCGTGACTTTTCAATTTCATTTTCACATGTTACAACGTAGGCTTTCGTTTTTGCCCTTTTCCCATCGTATCCTCCAACGAATCCTTTACGTTTCCCGTTGGATTCTGTTTCCCTTTTTCAATAAATATTAATCCAGACGGAAATCCTTACGATCTAGCGCCTGCGCACTACAAACTTAACTCATTAAAGTGCTCGCCTACATATTCGACACCCTCACTTCTACTACAATGTTTAGCTAAACCACTTAGCACTATCCTCCATCTTCCCTTCTGGACCCTTAAAGCTCACCCAATCACTTCTCGGTCATGTGAATATTCATCTTTAAATATTTCTGGGCCCATTAGTTTTGTGTTAATGTATTTTGTAAATGAAATGACACTGTAACATTTTTTGGGGGATTTCATCATAAAATATAAAAAAAAATACATAGCAATGGCAGGCCACAGAACATTATTCTTCATCTGTGGTCCACAACGTGTTGCGCAGCTACTGCATCTCGCCCACCACTCAATTGTGCCACTTTGGCACGTGTGGTCCCTGTTAAAAAACTTAAATTAAAATATTGGTATAACCTTGTTGGGGTCATACTGCAGTGCCCCCCCCCCCCCTGTATGGTCCAAACACCTGAATCTTGACTTCAAAAGCCAGAGGGCCCTCGCCACCACGGCCCGGGTTTTGCATAGTGCCTGATTAGAGAACCCCTGGCCCGCATTCTGCAGGCAAAGAACAGGCATCAGGAGCAAGGGCAGGAGTGGATATCCAGAATCCCCTGAAAGAAAATAATAACATAAAATACACATTCTAAGCTACAATATTGTTTAACATGTCATCAAGGGCTAAAAACAGCAATAGGTTAAGTCATGAGTCATCAACTATATTCATTGCCATACAGTGAAAATGGATTGATGGAATGTGAGCAAACTTACCCAGGAGCCATCCACCAGATAATTCTCCTGACTCAAACTGACGAAATAAGCTGGAGCTCTGCAATATATAAGCATCATGGGACGACCCTGGATGCCCTGCAAGAACACTGAGAAATCACATAGCTGGACCAAAGACTGCTTGTATGTTGTGTGAGTGGCACATCCTGCGGTTCCTGCAACCAAATATAAAATAATTACACAAAGCAAAGGTAACCGACTAAAACAATAACTCCTACAACAAATTAAGTTTCAAGTTCAACAATCCAAATATAATTCACAAAGGACATAAGTCTAAAAAAAAAAATAGCAATTATATGGATGTGTGAGAAAATAAATGTTTACATGCTAAGGACTAATTAAGGTCAGCATTAAAATGCATCTATAAGGCATATATGAAATGTATTGATTCAGGTATGCATTGCTATACAATTTATGGCCTCGGCCATGCTGATACATGCAATGCCTTGGTGCTAAAGGCGCGCAGACTCCTCCACATAGCCGCAAAACATGTTCAACAATAGCAATCCGAGCCCTCAAAGGTCCCGTAAGTGGATCGGAAATTAAACGGATTTATAGGATGGTGGTCCGTCAAAAATCAGCTCTCTGAATCAGACAGAGACCCATCCCAACAACGGAAGTTATCTGAAGGAACGAAAAATTTCCGATTTTGTTTGGAAAATGATCCGAACTAATGGAAATGTTCCGATTTGCTTCCGTTCATCTAAAGCGCATATACACATTTTTCCGAACGTTCGTGCGAGTAGAAAATGGACGAAAAAAAGCAAAAAAAAGACTAAACACCCACCCAAACTTTCAGACAGCTACGGAAGTCCGGACGAATGTGTCTTTGAATCGAGGCTAATATCTTGATTCAAATGAAAAGCAGACACTACCTTAGACAGAAAGTCTGGCTTAAAGCGGAACACCACCTTGTCCTGGTGTCTCTCATAGAATGGGGGCTGGATAGAAAGAGCCGCCAACTCAGACACACGCCTGACCGAAGTAATGGCTACCAGAAAGACAACCTTGAGGGTAAGAACAGCCAGAGCAGCATCCTGTATAGGTTCAAAGGGAGCACCCTGCAAGGCAGACAAAACAAAACAAAAGTTCAAATCCCAAACAGGGACCAAAGGTTTACGTGGGGGACGGACATGAGTAACCCCCTGGAAAAAGGTCTTAATCAAAGAATGCTGAGCAAAAGACTTCTGAAAGAAAACAGACAGGGCAGAAACCTGACCCTTCAGAGTACTGAGTTGGAGTCCCGACTCCAACCCATGCTGTAAGAACTCCAGAACCCTGGGGACTGAAAACACCCGACAGGGAAGAAACCTAGACTCACACCAGTCACTGTAGGTACGCCATACCCTGTAATAGATGGAAGAAGACGTTCTCTTCCTAGCCTTCACCATGGTATCAACCACCGAGGCGGACAAGCCTTTCTCCATCATGGGATGGCGTAAGGAGCCCTGAGTGAGCAGATCTGGCACCCCTGGCAGAACGTACTGGTCTACTGCCATCTGTACCACGTCTGCGAACCACACTCTTCTTGGCCACCTGGGGGCCACCAGAATCGCTGGCACCCCTTCCAGAGCAATCTTGCGCAGAACCCTGCCCAGCAGAGGGAATGGAGGAGAGACATACAGGAGCCGAAATTCCTGCCATGACATGGACAGAGCATCCGTGGTCAAGGCCAGAGGATCCTGAGACAGGGAGACAAAGGCTGGGAGCTTGTGATTGTGACGGGATGCAAACAGATCAACATCTGGTAGACCCCAACGGTGACACAGGGACTGGAAAACCCTGTTGCAGAGGGACCACTCTCTCCGGGTCCCTCCCTGATGGTTGATGTAGGCAACCGTCGTCTTGTTGTCTGAGCGCACCTGCACAGGCAGACCCCGCAGGTGATCGGTCAACTGATCCAGTACCAACCTGATCGCCCGTAGTTCCAAAATGTTGATAGGTATGTGGGCCACCTGAGGGCCCCACCTCCCCTGGAACCGCAGGGACTTCCGGATTCCCCCCAATCCTGACAGACTGGCATCCGTGATGACCGTCTCCCAGGAGGGGGCCAGAAAGGATCTGCCCCCCAGCAAGTTCCTGGAGTCCAGCCACCACGAAAGGGACCGCCTGACCAGGGGGGAGAGCACACAGACCCTGTCCAGGGACGTTGGGTCCTTGTCCCAAACTGACAGAAGGTGAAGTTGTAGAGGCCTCAAGTGGAACTGAGCAAAAGGCACCGCCTCGAAGCACGCCACCATCAGGCCCACCAACTGCATTCCCTGCCTGAGGGAGGGATGGTGACACGACAGCAGGAACCTCACCTGCGCAATTAGAGCTTCCACCTTCTGTTGAGGAAGGAAAATCCTTGACTGAACTGTATCCAGAATCATTCCCAGGAATGGGGTCACCGAGGAAGGAGACAGAGAGGACTTGGGGTGATTGATCACCCAGCCGAAGGACTCCAGGGTGCCTGCTGTAGCGACTGGGAGGTGATGAGTATATCGTCCAGGTAGGGCAGCACGCGGATGCCCCGAGACCGGATCAGAGACATCACCCCAGCCAGCACTGGGAGCTCTGGGAGCTGAAGACCAAATGGCAAGGCAACAAATTGGTAATGTTGATCTTCCAACGCGAATCTGAGGAACCTTTGGTGTCCTGAAAACACAGGAATGTGAAGGTAAGCGTCTTTGATGTCCACAGACGTCATGAAGTCCCCTGGGCGCAGGGAGCTGATGGCCGAGCGCAGAGTTTCGATGCGAAAACGTCTGTTCCTGACAAATTTGTTGAGGATCTTTAAATCCAGAATGGGCCTGACTGACCCATCTTTTTTTGGGAACTGTGAAGAGATTGGAATAGAACCCCTTGCCTCTTTCTCTAAAAGGGACCCTGCAAATGACCCCCAGACCCAGAAGGCCTTGCACGGCTTGCGCCAATACCTGAGCTGAGACAGGGTCCTGGGGGATCCGGGACCTGATGAATCTTGGGGGGGGGGGCGAACAGCAAACTCTATCTTGTAACCGGAGGACACTATCTCCTGAATCCACCGGTCTGGGACGTGATGCCTCCAGACGTGTGCAAAGTGCTGTAGCCGTCCCCCCACCCGAATGGGCGAGGGCGCCCCATCATGCCTGAGGGGGCTTGGGAGAGGATTTGGGCTTAGACCCGCAGGAGGAGCCAGGACAACCCCGTCCTATGCTCCTATACCAGGAATCTCCACGAGCCCTCGCGAAGGACACCCCTTTTCCTTGTTTAGCACCACGGTAGGGGGGTGAAAAGGAGCCCTGGCACCTGCCGCCTGCGCTGGGGTAACTTACCTCCTTTAGCAAAAGGGTCTAGGCGGTCCCCAAACAGGCGTAGCCCCTTAAATGGAAGTCCAGTGAGGGCCTTCTTTGCAGCATTGTCAGCAGCCCACTGGCGCAGCCAAACCGAGCGGCGTATAGCCACCACCAAGGCAGAAGTTCTAGCACACATCCTAATGGCATCATCCAAGGAAGATAGGATAAAATTTACAAACACATCACAGTTAGACAGTGCATTAAATACCTCAGGTAGCAAATCATCAGGAGCACCATCAAGTACACTTCTGATCAGGGACCTGAGCGCCACAGATGTAATGGCCGAGGCGCAGACCGGGCGCAGCGCCATCCCCACAAATGCAAAGGCATGGGATGCCAATTGGTCAATGCGCCGGTCCTCGGCATCCCGCAGAGTAGTAGAGTCAGGGGAGTGCATGACAGAGGTGTTAGACAGACCTAGAATAGGGGCATCCACCTCGGGAGGAGATGACCAGCACTTGACCATATCAGCAGGAAAGGGATACTTTCTGCCCCAACTTTTAGGTACACTGGGAAGTCTACTGGGACGTTCCCACTCCTTAAACACGAGATTATTGAAATGAGCTTGCTCAGGAAATTCCAAACGAGCCTTAGCAGTATGAAAAAGCTCACCCCTTTGCCTAGGAGCTGCAACAGGGGGGGAGATGGACAGAACCTCAAAAATCTGTTTCAGCAGTCTGTCAGTATCATCCGGGGCCCAGAGGTCAGAGCCACCATCGTCATGACCCCTGGGTCTCTTAACAGCTCCCCTTCGTCCGAGGGGGTATAGCCACATAAATGCAAAAACTCATCAGATTCCATAGGAAAAAGAGGCATCAGGGGTTAAGTGACGCTTTTTAGCAGTGGCCTTACATGCTAAAGTATCGATAAAGTAGCAATCAATTTTTCAACATTGGCCAGTCTAGCAGACACATCAGGCTGAGAATCCCCGCTTGTATGCAAGTCAGTGGGAGTGAGACTCAAGCTTGGGGGAGTAGGTGAAGTGAGACGAGGTGCAGGCCCAGCCACAGGAGGACCAGATTGCAACGTTAGCACCTGCTGTGCGCAAGGAACACAGACCCGTGCATTGTCACCGCTAATAGGTGAGACCCCACAAGCTACACACAGCCGGGCTTGTCCCGAAGGAACCCCGGTCACATCATCCTAAGATGCCTCCATATGGTGATTATAAGGCACAATATGCCAGTAGGGATTGACGCTATAAAGCAACCCTGGATGCCCCAGTAACCCGCTAGGGAAGTCGGAGTAATTATACTAGGCCCAACTATCAATTAACACCGGGCCGTGAGAAGCCAATGGATTCACCCGTCTGAAAGACACAATGAAGAGAAGGGGAGTCAGAACCATACACACTAAAAATGAGCATAAAGCCGCCCGCGAGGGCACTTACGGACCGCGGTAAGTAGAACCGTCACACACGCGCGCACGACCAGACAAAATGGCGCCGAGAGTACCTCGAAGGGCGGGCTAGAGCGAGCCGTGATGCGCGCCAAGCCAGGCCCCGCCTTCGCCGAAGAGCGCGAAGCCCACAGACAAGAAGCCAATGAGAACGCAGAAGCGTCTGAGGTAACGCCGTGGAACATCCAAATGAAGGAAAAGACGCACGCAGCGGCGGCATTTTGCATATAGTAATAAAAACAAGTCAGCGTGGCGGCTGACACCACAAATACTAGTCAAAAACAGACAATACACCGTATGCACGAATCACAATACACACTCACCCACACCCCCCCTTCTTTCCCCCCCGAAGGCTACAGGGAGAATGAGGGAGGACGGCGGCCCTCTGTATAGGACCCACCGCTACACGGGGCAATAATGCGGGAGGGGCATCCCATAAAGGCTCACCATCAGCCTATACCGCCTACCCTTTGGTGGGGGATTGCGGTGGAGCAGAGCTCCTTAGGCACACATGGTGCTGCCTACCTTCACCCGACCAGCGCAGCCCAGGCTGGAAGGCACATCACACGAGGAATGGGTGGGAATAGTCCAACAGGGCCACAGGCTTATAGCCCCGCTCACCTGCGAGAGAGTGATAAATTCATGTCTTCGCAGTAAGCACTGCAGAGAAATCTGGGGATTTGTGGGAGGTCCCCGGGTATTTGAGGGGCCGGGAGGAGCCTGTTTTGCATGTCTCTGCAGTGCAGCGCCATCTGTCGGAGGATAACCCTAGTGTAAGCATTACATTTGGAGCAGGACGTACTGTATACTAAGAATAAAAGACACCCAACTTCTTCAAAACATGGGAAAGCTTTATTGACACATTACATGTAGAAGTCCAAAAAAATTATACCAAACATTTAGAGACACCACATGGTATCTGACAAGAGTGATGGAGGGAGACAACCCAGTGAGTCTTGCTCACCGTGCAAGAACAAATCCATAGGACAAACAATGCTGCATGCAGCAATGGTACAGGTAATTTAAGATGGTCAATTTACTGTATGATGACTTAACTTGCTGTATGATACAGGCAGAGGAAACCATGCCTTGGCTTCACTTGACAGCATATATGATGCATTTCGTTTGTGAATTACCAATGTGGCTATACCAAAAATGCCATTGTTTCATCTCATAATCTATTATGCTGCTTCAGAACCCAAATCTGATGAATAACCTGATATGGCTGTACAGGCTTTTACAATTAGCAGCTATCGGAAAACATTTCCCACACTCAGAACAAGATTATGGCTTCTCCACTGTGTGAACGCTTTCATGTATTTTATTTCTGAGAAAAACAATTCCCATATTCCGAACATGAATATTACTTCTCTCCTGTATGAACTCTTTCATGTCTGATAACAGCTGATTTCTGAGAGAAACATTTCCCACATTCAGAACATGAATATTACTTCTCTCCTGTATGAATTCTTTCATGTCTGATAACAGCTGATTTCTGAGAGAAACATTTCCCACATACAGAACAGGAAAACGGCTTCTCTCCTGTATGAACTCTTTCATGACTAATAAGGGATGATACATGAGAGAAACATTTTCCACATTCAGAACAGGAAAACAGCTTCACCCCTGTATGAACTCTTTGATGGCCGACAAGGTGTGATATCTGAGAGAAACATTTCCCACATTCAGAACAGGAATATGGTTTCTCCCCTGTATGAACTCTTTCATGACTGATAAGGTTTGATTTGTGAGAGAAACATTTCCCACATTCAGAACAGGAATATGGCTTTTTCCCTCTCTGATCTCTTTCATGTGTAATAAGGGATGATTTCTGAGCAAAACATTTCTCACATTCAGGACAGGAATATGGCTTCTCCCCTGTATGAACTCTTTCATGTGTCGTAAGGGCCGAGAGACTCAGCAGAGGGGAAGGCCGGAGTGTCACATGTGAGGATGATGCAGAATCAGATCCCCCGGCAGGAACGGAGAGAGATCTAGAAGGCAATAGAGAATTAAAGCTGACCAAAACTGAGGAAAGCCAGCGGGGTGTAACTGGTAGTTCTACATTGGTAACTGGTAGAGCACTGGTTTCAGCCTGGGGAGACTGCCAACAGATCTGGCTTTGCCAGAGCCTTCAGCAAGGAGTCCTGCTACTGTTGCCAGTGAGCAACCCTCACTGAAGCAGGGAAGCAATACAGCCCAGAGCCAGGGAAAGCCATTATCCAGCGCCGAAGTTCAAAGAGCCAAAACATGTAGTAATCCAATCAGAGGAGTCAGAGCCAGAGTGCGGTGGCAATCCAAATCCAGAGCCAAACTAAGTGCAAAAGAGTGTGCACACGCAAGTACGATCATGAAACAAGATACAGAACGCGCCGCCTCCCACCCAGACCTCTCCTGCTCCTTTCCCGTTATTTCTTTGCTTTTGTGTTTTTGTCACAATTTCTTTACATCCTGTTCGTTTGACATGCATTATACAGTAGTTGTATCAAAATGAATTTGAATACGGCTGCCTGTCAGATTTGCTGTTTATTATGTCTGTTTCTTTACATCCTGTTCGTTTGACATGCATTATACAGTAGTTGTATCAAAATGAATTTGAATACGGCTGCCTGTCAGATTTGCTGTTTATTATGTCTGTGGAACTCCGCGGGGTCACCACAGGTTTATATTTTGTACTTAAAAACAAAATAAAACACATAGGGTTTTACTGGCGATGAGGATGGGATCTATCAGCGCACTATGATCACGGTAAGTCGAATTTTATATTTTTGAATTCTCTTACCGGGATCTGTGCCATAGGATGGATCCAAAGAGCTTACAGGAATAGAGAAAGAGTAGACAGGGGGTTTAACAGTCTCGGAAGACAGTAATAATACAGGAACGCTAAGACGTGCCCAAGAAAAGGAAGATATAAAAGTAGCTACTAGATATATGGTCTCCCTGACAAGGTGTTCAGTGTCCTGAAATTCTGTCTTTGCTTTTCTTTCTGTCGTATAGAAGTATAAGATTATTTGTTGTGTAAGGCTGATCTGTCTGAAGGTGAGCAAATAGATGCTTACTGTTGTAAATATATCATTATGGGACAATCCTAGAGTAAGACATATCCCTTACCAGAAATAGGGGAAACATGCAAATGTTACATAATTAGAGTCATGGGTAAATTTGACGGACCCCTGGGTAAACAGTCTGTCAGGTTGGACAGAGGCCATGGGTAGTAGCTGTCTTTTTCCATGGGATGGAGATAATGATGATTTTCATATGGACATAATCAAGGGTTTATGTTTAGGGGATCAGACAGCCTTTACCTATTATTTAGGAGATCCAGATTGGGATAAAAACTATTATGAGGGAGAGAGGAGAACAGTGGTTAAGGGTGGCCCCTCATTGGTTAGAATAGACCTAGGAAGAGTAGGAGATTAAAAAATCCTAGAAATAAAAGTTCAGGTCTACATGAGGCAGAAAAGAAAGTTAAGGGCAAAATTCCTTCCATTCCACCTAGTGCCCCTCCACCTTATGTTCCTGGAACTTCCGTTCCTGCAATTAGTCTATATCCCTCCCTAAAGGATGATATTTGCCATTATGAGCAAAACATTTCTCACATTCAGGACAGGAATATGGCTTCTCTCCTGTATGAACTCTTTCATGTGTCGTAAGGGCCGATTTCTGAGAGAAACATTTCCCACATTCAGAACAGGAATATGGCTTCTCCCCGGTATTCTCCTCTGGGAAACACTCAGAGCTTTGATCCCTAGCCGTGGTTGAGTTTTAGTTTTGTACACAGATGATTTGTTATTGTGTAGTCAAACCAGGGAGACCGCAATGCTGGATAGTCTAGAGTTGTTGCAGACTCTATATGAAAGTGGTTTTAAAGTGTCAAAAGAAAAAATGCAATGATGTCAGGAAAAAGTGGAGTTCCTGGGTTTTGTCTTATCCCAGGGCCAGAGAGTTGAGCCACACATGTGTTACTGCTGTCTTGGGTCTGCCCTGCCAACTTACCAAGAAGAATATGCTAACCTTCCTTGGTATGAATGGTTACTGTTGCCAATGGATTCCAGATTGTTCATACTTTGACTGCGTACTGAGAGCTGAAACACGTCAATAAACCTGACACCATATAATGGTCTGATGAAATGTGTAATGCATATGTGTATCTTAAGAATGATCTGGTAATGACCCCAGGTCATGGTCTCCCTGATTATGGAAAGACATTCCATTGGTTTGCAAGAGAAAACTGTAAAACCATGGCAGGAGTCCTAGCTTAGGAGCACGGAGGCAGACTTCGCCCAGTGGCATATGTTTCCAAAGCAGTGTCTGTGCAGGTTCAGGGCATGCCTGCTTGTGTCCGCGCACTAGCATCTTGCGCTATGGTTGTTGAACTTACAAAACTTTTGACCTTAGGTCACCAGACGGTGTGGCACACACCCCATAATGTGTGTTTTCTTCTTAAGAATAGCCACACCCAACATATGTCAGCTCAGAGACATAGCAGCTATGAAGTAATTCTTCTAGCTGACCCTAACCTGGAGATCATATACAGCTCTGTGAACTCCGGCCCTGCCCCCATTCTAAATGCATTACTGGGACTAAAAGGGGAAACACAAAGTAGTGCCCCCTCATGATTGCACAGAGGTGATCCATCAGGACACCTTCCCCCGCTCGGACTTAGTCAACCAGGATCGAGGACCCTGTAGGGGAGGATGTTTTTGTAGACGGTTGCTGTTTTAGGCCAGATGCCAAACATTTTAAAGAGGGGTATGCTGTGGTCCAACTTCAAGATATAATCATAGAATCAGGAGTAGTTTATTACCAATCTGCCCAAGCAGCTGAGCTAGTTGCTCATACTTGAGCCTGTGAGTTGTTTTCAGGAAAGATAGTTAACATTCATTCCGATTCACCTTATAGAGTAAGGAGTTATTTTCAATGTTGCTGTGATTTGGAGTAGGAGAGGTTTTATTGCAACTGCTGGAAAACAATTTTTACACTCAGGTTTACACTACAGGTCTGGTGAGAAAATTACTTGTTGCACTTACCAAGCCGGAAAAGGTTGCAGAAATACATGTTAGGGCACACACTAATTTACAGACTTTAGAAGCCAAAGGGAACAGGTTTGCAGATCAAGTAGCCAGAGAGGCTGCCCTCCAAGCCACACCATCGCCTTGCACACTGACTATGCCCATATTAGAAACCGACCCCTCCTAACATTCTAACTTTGGACATTACAAGATGTTGTCTCCCAGGGTGATCTTTTAGACTGGGAAATAGCAGGTGCACAGAAGCACAAAGATCTTGGTCTTCTGTGCAAAGAGGGGAACCCATGTATTTCCTGAGGTAGTGCACCTTTATTTATCACACAATACCATGGCATAGGACACACAGGGTGGAAAAACATGTGGGAGCTACTTAAAAAGGACTTTTTCATTGCAGGAGGCAAACTCATGGTACAACAATTGGGTTGATTCAAAGAAACATGTAACAGCTTGGATTTGGGTCACGATCATCCTATTTTTCACGTCCGCTCGTGCGTTCGTATGAACTTGCGAGTGATTCAATAAGCAAATACGTTTCTATCCTAAAATATACGTCCGTTCGTATGGCAGTTCGGGAATCAGACCTATGTCAGTTTCCATCCTGAATTTTCCGTTTCATTTCTCAGGTTGCAACATTGGTTTTGCCCTTTTTCCTTTTTTGTCTGGACGTAAATCCTTCTGATCTTGCGGCTCCGCACTACAAACTTACCTCATTAAAGTGCATTCTAAATATTTGGTCTTTTATTTTTCTTTATTTCATTCATTTTGTAGTAACCAACCATTAATGAATGCATTTGCATAAGTAAATCTTACTTTGGTTAATTTTTAGTTAACTTGCATTTTTTACTTGTGGATTTAATTTTAATATTTATGCTTCAAATGGTCCAACTTTAAATTTTTAGTGTGGTTACCCACACCCTCTACATACAGATTGCTCACAAATATTAAAAAACACCCAGCAACTTCTGCATGTTATGAGCCTAGAAACAGCCAAGATGGCGGCTCAGGTATTATCGGGCAGCCTGCAAACAGAAAGGGCCTTGTGACTGTGTTGCTCTGGATTCTTTGATTTCTGACCTTTCCATGCCCCCAGCTCTGCTGTGTCTGTGCAAAATACAGCAGTAACCCACATCCTGCACTTTATCCCGCTCTCCTCTCCTCAGTAAGTGTGATGCATCTGACCAAAGATGTGCTTAAATAATTAAACAAAGCAAAGGTAAACAACTACACCAATAAATGCAATCTAAAAATATTATTCTAGTACCTCAATTTTATAATAAATAACAAAGGACATACGTTTCTTTAATTAACGCAAATATATTGCAAAATAAAGGTTTACATGCAAAGGACTAATTAAGGTCCACATTAAAATGCTTTTAGAAGGCATACATGAATCAGGTATGCATTGCCATACAATTTATGGCCTCGGCCATGCTGATACATGCAGTTCATTGGAGCACAAGACGCGCAGACTCCTCCACATAGCCAAAAAACCTGTTCACGAACAGCAATCCGACTGCTAAAAGGTGTCGGCTGTGGCTTTCTTTTAAAACGCGTTTAGAGGTTTCTCTGAATCACACCTAAACACATCCAATTAACCTAAGTTTTACGTTTTGATCGTAAGTTTTAGGATTTGATCCTAAGTTTTAAGTTTTGATCCTAAAATTTAGGAACGAACTTCCGCTGATCGTAAGAGCATATACGCATTCGTACGTAGGCTCGTGCGAGTCGGAAATGGCCAAAAAAACAGGAAAAAATGACTAACACCCACCCAAACTTACGATTCTCGATACGAAATCAATTAACTTTTGCTCTTTGAATCGAGGTAAATATGTCTTGTGCTGTATTACATGCATGAGAAATGATGCTATAATACCACATAAGGCCCCACACCAACATCTGGTATCCAACCACCCCAATCACTCACTTGCAAATAGACTGCACACACGCCAAAGACCAATAACGAAAAATGACAGACTTACCTACTAGTAATAGTGGCCATGTTTTCTAGGTGGGTATAAGCATTCATTACCAGTAAGGAAGATGCCAAAACAGTTGTAAGAATCCTTGCAGAAGAGGTTGTTCCAAGATGTGGCTGTCCACTAAAAAATAGCTCAGATAATGGCCCAGCCTTTGCATCTAAATCTGCAAGGAACTGGCAAAAGCATTAAAGTGGACCAACACCCAGGATTTTCACTATACTGGGTTTTGGTCCACTTCGGTGGGGCACCCCGATCGGGGGTGCCCCGCTGTCTGAAACCCCCCAGAAAGCCCAAAAAAACTCACCTCTCCCTGCTCCCACGTGACCACGCCAGCCAATCACAGCGCTCAGAGCCGCTGTGGTATGCGCGTCCAAGGCCGCCTGGACGCGCATACCAGCTCAGCTGGCTCTGAGCGCTGGAGGCCGCGTCTCGCGCTTCCCTCTAACAGGGAGAGCGCCTGCACCGCCCATTCACAAACGGCCGGCGCGGCTGCGCGCCCTGCTAGAGGGAAGCGCGAGACGCGGCCGAGTCTCGCGCATGCGCCGATGGAACGGGGCTGAGGTAAGGTTTGTGGGCCTCCTGGGGGGTTCCTCCCCGCGGGACATCCCGATTTCGGATGCCCCGCGGGGAGGGATCTGATCGGTCCGGGAATCTTATAGATTTCCGGGCCGATCCCCCTTGGGTGTTGGTCCACTTTAAGGATAGAGTGGAAATTTCACATCCCAGCTCACCCTCAACGTTCAGGAATAATAGAAAGAATGAATAGAACAATAAAGGACAAACAATTGTAAATTGGAGGAGAGTCCTCCCAGCTGTGCTAGCAAAGATTAGAATGACACCATCTAAAAGTATTCTCCATTTGAAGCCCTTATGGGAAGATCTTTCCCCACTCTCTGGGCAAAACACCCCAGGTATTTTGAAAATGGAGACTTAGAGGTAATCCAAAGGGATTATATTACATCACTGGTAAACATTTTTAGAGTAACCAAAGAGAATATTGCTCGCACTTCTTTTTCTCGTCTCGTTTCTCTGTCTCGAGTAAAGAAAGTCCCAGGCAAAGATCAGAACCTGATACCTAGGGCAGAGGGCAAGCAAACTGTGCTACCTAGAGCACAGGAAAAGCATGAAGGTGATGACGGATCTGGGTAACCAAGTGTCCCCAAAGGAGGAGGCATTTTTTACAGGACTGGGATAACGATGCATATAAACCAGGTTTGCTTGCCTTTTGCTTATTTCTACTGATCTGGAGTTTAGGAGGATGTCTCATGAATCCTACTTGGTTAGGGCCTGCAGAGCTAATGTGCGGCTCACAGTCTAAGCTCACCCCGAGCTCCTTGCCCCCCTCCCCTCGAGAGAAGAGAAATGCCCTACCAACAGGATCTGTATAGTTTAAATTTAAATATGACTATGCTAGAGCATCAGGCCATAAGAAATGTTGGATCTGTAGCAATCCTCATCCTGACACCACTAGAATCCCTCTGACAGCCATTTCTCTCAACTTCACACTTCTTGCCGCTAGAAGGTGTGAAATAGTTTTAGAGAGGTTTAATACAAGGAAAAATAGTGTGCCCTTCCCAATCCAAGCCAGGGTCTATTCCCTGATTGGTACTTCGTGTGAAGTATATTTGGTGTAAGTGGGAGCTTCAAGTGGGATGACAGGACCCCTGGTACTGGAGACTACCAGGAAAGTTTACTAAATATCTCTTCTGCCTTCTCGGGGGGTGGCTTTGCTTTCCATACCCTGGAAAAGGAGACAATGGAGAACATTTTGGTTGAAGGAAAAGAAGCACTATTTAGGCAGCTATTGATAGGGCTTGGCAACTGAAGTGTAAAAAATGTTCTAGGACAAAAGAGTAAGTTGCCACTGTCCTTGGAGAATAGCAGATATATATGCTGTGGCCAAATTTGTCCCGGTCATGGGAATTGTTGGAAATAACAAAGGAGAACATTTGTTTAAAGCAAGTGAACATCCCAAATATCCCCTGAAGTGTAAATTTAACCCTTTGAGTGCCAGCCTACCTAGATTTTTTTGTCACACTCTGTTGCCAGACTACTTTTCACGTTTTTGCGCTACACATGTTCAACCTTGTTTTTTGAAGGGATTTCCAGGGATTTTCCAGGAAAATTATACGTATATTGTTTTTTTCAGCAGAGTCTGGGCTTCAACATGAAATGTCTTGTTTGGCATTTTTTTAGTGTATTCTCAATACTTTTGGGTGAAATATGTGCAAAAAAAACAAAAAAAAAACTATTTTTTACAATTTGTAGTGTTTTTTGGTGATAAAAAATGTAAGTTTGTTAATAAAATATTATTGCGTGTGAAATCCCTATTTATCCCGGTTACAATGGTACCACATATGTGTTGGTATACACCCTTTCCTGCCCAGGAAACTCCCCCAAACTGAAACAGCAGTTTAGGAGATTTCAGATAGGATACAACTATGCAATATGCAATAACGACCTGGACCAGCTATTGGGGCTTGTAGAACAGGGCGCAGGGGCCAGCGTTGGTGGCCCCTGGCCCTGCAGGCTACTAGCCCACATAGCCACTAAGTGGCCCGGGCCCTTCTGCCCCCCCCCCCCGGCCGTTGGGGAGGCAGGTAATGGGGGAGCTGGGGGTTATGGCAAGTCACCCGCTAGCCGCAGGTGATTGCCAGCCCCAGAGCCTTGTGAACTGGTATAAGGGGTCTCATGGACCCCTTACCAGTTCACAAATAGTTAAGTAAAAAAAGACACCCTCAGGTTTGTACCTTTTACGGTTTATGTAGCTAAAGAATAATTTGGGGTTAGCTTTACTTCTCGACCAGTCTTTCTGTCTCCAGCTTAGCTGCCCTTATCTGTTGTTTACATTGTTTATTTTCTTCTTTATAGTTTTTTAACGCTTCCGCTGTCCCTGCTTTAAACGTTTAAATGCCTTTTTTTGTTGTTTATTGCCCTCTTAACCTTTTTGTTTAGCCACATCGGTTTACATGTGTGTCTAATAGTTTTATTCCTGTAAGGTATATATCTGTCACAATGAAAATTAAGGATTCCTTTGAAAGTATCCCATTTAGTGTCCATGCTTTTGTTTTTAAGGACATTTTCCCAGTCAATGCCGTTTAGGGCATCTCTAAGTTGGTCAAACTTTGCCATTTTGAAGTTCCGCGTTTTTGTGGCTCCTTGATAAGGCACCCTAGTGACCCTGCTTGCTTCCCGACTACATCTGATCCTCTGCTCCTGTGTATGACCCGGCTGCTTCCTGACTACGGCTCATCCCATGCTCCTGTGTATGACCCAGCTGCTTCCTGACTACGTCTCATCCTCTGCTCCTGTGTATAACCCGGCTGCTTCCTGACTACACCTCATCCTCTGCTCCTGTGTATAACCCGGCTGCTTCCTGACTACATCTCATCCTCTGCTCCTGTGTATGACCCGGCTGCTTCCTGACTATGTCTCATCCGCTGCTCCTGTGTATGACCCGGCTGCTTCCTGACTATGTCTCATCCGCTGCTCCTGTGTATGATCCGGCTGCTTCCTGACTACATCTCATCCTCTGCTCCTGTGTATGACCCGGCTGCTTCCTGACTACATCTCATCCGCTGCTCCTGTGTATGACCCAGTTGCTTCCTCACTATATCTCATCCTCTGTTCCTGGATATGAACCAGCTTGCTCCCTGACTACGTCTCTTCTGCTGCTCCTATGTATGACCCTGCTTGCTTCCTGACTATGTCTCTCCTCTGCTCCTGTGTATGACCCGGCTGCTTCCTGACTACATCTCATCCTCTGCTCCTGTGTATGACCCTGCTTGCTTCCTGACTATGTCTCATCTGCTGCTCCTGTGTATAACCCGGCTGCTTCCTGACTACATCTCATCCTCTGCTCCTGTGTATGACCCGGCTGCTTCCTGACTATGTCTCATCCGCTGCTCCTGTGTATGATCCGGCTGCTTCCTGACTACGGCTCATCCTCTGCTCCTGTGTATGACCCAGCTGCTTCCTGACTACGTCTCATCCTCTGCTCCTGTGTATAACCCGGCTGCTTCCTGACTATGTCTCATCCGCTGCTCCTGTGTATGATCCGGCTGCTTCCTGACTATGTCTCATCCGCTGCTCCTGTGTATGACCCGGCTGCTTCCTGACTATGTCTCATCCGCTGCTCCTGTGTATGATCCGGCTGCTTCCTGACTACATCTCATCCTCTGCTCCTGTGTATGACCCGGCTGCTTCCTGACTACATCTCATCCTCTGCTCCTGTGTATGACCCGGCTGCTTCCTGACTACATCTCATCCGCTGCTCCTGTGTATGACCCAGTTGCTTCCTCACTATATCTCATCCTCTGTTCCTGGATATGAACCAGCTTGCTCCCTGACTACGTCTCTTCTGCTGCTCCTATGTATGACCCTGCTTGCTTCCTGACTATGTCTCTCCTCTGCTCCTGTGTATGACCCGGCTGCTTCCTGACTACATCTCATCCTCTGCTCCTGTGTATGACCCTGCTTGCTTCCTGACTTTGTCTCATCCGCTGCTCCTGTGTATGACCCGGCTGCTTCCTGACTACGTCTCATCCTCTGCTCCTGTGTATGACCCAGTTGCTTCCTCACTATATCTCATCCTCTGTTCCTGGATATGAACCAGCTTGCTCCCTGACTACGTCTCTTCTGCTGCTCCTATGTATGACCCTGCTTGCTTCCTGACTATGTCTCTCCTCTGCTCCTGTGTATGACCCGGCTGCTTCCTGACTACATCTCATCCTCTGCTCCTGTGTATGACCCAGTTGCTTCCTCACTATATCTCATCCTCTGTTCCTGGGTATGAACCAGCTTGCTCCCTGACTACGTCTCTTCTGCTGCTCCTATGTATGACCCTGCTTGCTCCCTGACTACGTCTCATCCACTGCTCCTGTGTATGACCCTGCTTGCTTCCTGACTATGTCTCATCTGCTGCTCCTGTGTATGACCCGGCTGTTTACTGACTAGGTCTCATCCTCTGCTCCTGTGTATGACCCGGCTGCTTCCTGACTACACCTCATCCGCTGCTCCTGTGTATGACCCGGCTGCTTCCTGACTACGTCTCATCCGCTGCTCCTGTGTATGACCTTGGGCAACCATATCGCTAACTGATAATCTTCTATTCAAAGATCTCTGATCCTGTTCTATCCTTATGCCATATGAAAGACATATTCCAGTCAATCATCTGTCATGACGGAAGGGACTCACTTGCCATCTTTACATAAATGCCAACCATCAGCTTATTATTTAACTCAGCATAAATCATCACTAGTATTAAAATACAGAAGTCCCTGCTCATACATTAGTGAGCGACCCCCGCCCCCCCCACCACACAGCAAAGATGGTCCCGAGCACTGCAGAGCCACAAAGGAGACAAATCCCTGATGCCTAACAGCCAATCGAGTGGTGCTGACAGCCGAGGAATGACGTGGCGAGACAGAGCGAGATGAGTGTCCAACATCCTGGTAGAAAGCCAATACCTGATCTGCAGAGGAACCTTCTTATCTTCATCTTTCCCAGATAATTTTTTCTCCTCCTCAGTTGTCACATGTGTCTCTATAGAATCTCCAGGGTCCCCATACCCCCCCTGTAATCAGATATAGCCCCGCCTCTTACCCTGTGATGGGAGGAGCTGCTGAGCCTCCATCATGGTGTCCCCCCTGTAGAGATGTTGGGGTCCCCATACTCCCCCTGTAATCAGATATAGCCCCGCCGGGGATAGGCGAGCACAGCCGCAGGCCGGGGACGGGAGGGGCGAGCGCAGCCGCAGGCCGGGGACGGGCGAGCACAGCCACAGGCCGGGGACAGGCGAGCACAGCCACAGGCTGGGGACAGGCGAGCACAGCCACAGGCCGGGAACAGGCGAGCACAGCCACAGGCCGGGGACAAGTGAGCACAGCCACAGGCAGGAGAAAGGCGAATACAGCCGCAGGCCGGAGACAGGCAAGCACAGTCACAGGCCGGAGACAGGCTAGCACAGCCACAGGCCGGAGACAGGCAAGCACAGCCACAGGCCGGAGACAGGCTAGCACAGCCACAGGCCGGAGACAGGCAAGCACAGCCACAGGCCGGAGACAGGCTAGCACAGCCACAGGCCGGAGACAGGCAAGCACAGCCACAGGCCGGAGACAGGCGAGCACAGGCCGGAGACAGGCAAGCACAGCCACAGGCCGGGGAGACAGGCAAGCACAGCCACAGGCCGGAGACAGGCTAGCACAGCCACAGGCCGGAGACAGGCAAGCACAGTCACAGGCCGGAGACAGGCTAGCACAGCCACAGGCCGGAGACAGGCAAGCACAGCCACAGGCCGGAGACAGGCTAGCACAGCCACAGGCCGGAGACAGGCAAGCACAGCCACAGGCCGGAGACAGGCTAGCACAGCCACAGGCCGGAGACAGGCTAGCACAGCCACAGGCCGGAGACAGGCTAGCACAGCCACAGGCCGGGGAGACAGGTTTGCACAGGCTGCACTGCATTGACTTTCATTGTCTTCCAGGTGTAAATTGTCACCTGGCTCGGATCAGCCCCATATACTCACTGTATGTCCTCAGTGTGGTCATGTGACTCTCCTGCAGCTGTAACATGCAGATCTGCAGAAAGAAATCCTTCACCTATTTATAGTCACGGCGGCTTCGGAGGTGGGTATCCCGGGATTCTTGTGTTGTGGGGCATCCCAAACGTACAGCACTGGGAGACCGCAGACACTGTGAACATCTTGGATCACCATCCACTCATAGCTCCTCCCAGAGCAACTCGCCTCTTCCCCGTACCTATGGCGCATGCGTGGGCGCGCAGCCAGTCAGAGCCGTCCGCCGTGTTTACATCATTCAGCAAATGCGGGGGCATCCCGTACCTGAGACTGCGGGGGATGTTCCCGCTTCAACTCCCCATTGATGTCAATGAGTGAATGACATCATCACAGCAGACGGCTCTCATTGGTTGAGAACATGCACATGCATCACCTTGGGGGAGGTTCACATAGCCGGGCATCCCAATTGAGGATTCTGCGTGGGAAGCAAGTTTATAAAGATTCCAGGGCTGGCCATCACGGGTCTTGTTCAGCCCTGGAATCTATAAGGCCACCAGATTGGGATTGGGGTGCCTCACTGTATGAATCCCCCCCAGGGTTGTGCAATAAAGTCACCCCCCCCCCCCCGGGTCAGCCACGTCATGAGCGCCCATGTTATTGAGGAAGCGGGGCACACGCCAGGCCGGAGAGGGCAGCGGAGCGCGCTGATTGGATGGGAGGCCACACATGTGCAGTAGGATGCAGCCGATCGGGGGTGCCCCGGGGGCAAGGACCCAAACCTGGGATAGTCAAAGCCTGGATTTTGTTCCTCTTATCCCTCTGCACACAACCTTAAAGTGGAACAAAACCCCCCAAAATCAGGAGGCCTCACTTTGTGACCCCCTCCCCGGGTCGCCCCATTCGCTTACCTTGCTTATAAAATAAGCAAGGCAATAAAAAAAATGCCCCAGGATAGAGGGGCGGGGCATTATGTGCAGCCAATCACAGGAGACTCTCTGCAGACGCTTCTATGGCCTCTCACTTACCTCACGCTGCCCCGGAGCACAGGTGTATAATGAGGGCGGGGCGTGGGGAGAATTAGCAGCCAATCACAGGCTGCCGTCTGAGGAGTTGCTGAGACACAGCAACATGGCGGCGCCCAGCACTGAGGACACTCCACGGCCCCGCCTCATACAGGACGAAGCTGTCCCGCCTCTTCTATCCATGCCTGAACTCTTTAGCCAGGCTACGACAATATGGCGGCGCCCAGCACTGAGGACACTGCGCGGCCTTTCTCTACATCCTGCTGTTAGCTTCTCTCAGGCCCCGCCCATAGACCACAACACATACTGGGGAATGCTTCTTCCTATATTTCTGCTGGGCGATCGCTGGCCCCGCCCACATCCTGTCGCCAGCAACGTGACGTCCGGAAACTGCTATGGTAACCCGAGGCGGGGCTTGATGCGGAAGTAGGAGAGGCATTTCCGGTGCTGGCGGCAGAACCTGAGGTAAGTGCGGTATTAACTCTTCATGTGCCGTAATTTGGGGGAGGAGGCGAGTGCGCAGCCGCGGGGCCTCTGGAATAGAGGCAGAAGCATGTGCGGGGATTATATAATATAATATACACATATGTGCGGGGATTATGTAATATAATATACACATATGTGTGGGGATTATGTAATATATATAATATAATATACACAGATTTGCGGGGATTATGTAATATATAAATAATATAATATACACATATGTGTGGGGATTATGTAATATATATAATATAATATACACAGATTTGCGGGGATTATGTAATATATAAATAATATAATATACACATATGTGCGGGGATTATGTAATATATATAATATACACATATGTGTGGGGATTATGTAATATATATAATATAATATACACAGATTTGCGGGGATTATGTAATATATATAATATAATATACACATATGTGTGGGGATTATGTAATATATATAATATAATATACACAGATGTGCGGGGATTATGTAATATATATAATATACACAGATGTGCGGGGATTATGTAATATATATATATATATATATATATAATATACACAGATGTGCGGGGATTATGTAATATATATAATATACACATATGTGCGGGGATTATGTAATATATATAATATACACATATGTGCAGGGATTATGTAATATATAAAATATACTCATATGTGCGGGGATTATGTAATATATATATAATATATAATATACACATATGTATACTGTGCAGGGATTATGTAATATATATATATATATATATATATATATATATAATATAATATACACATGTGCAGGGATTATGTAATATATATAATATTTAATATACACATATGTGTGGGGATTATGTAATATATATATATATATAATATAATATACACATGTGCGGGGATTATGTAATATATATATATAATATAATATACACATATGTGCAGGGATTATGTAATATATATATATAATATAATATACACATATGTGCAGGGATTATGTAATATATATATATATAATATAATATACACATATGTGGGGGGATTATGTAATATATATATAATATAATATACACATATGTGGGGGGATTATGTAATATATATAATATAATATACACATATGTGGGGGGATTATGTAATATATATAATATACACATATGTATAGGGATTGGGGAGGCCCCCGGCCTGTCACTCCTCTCATCCTGCCCCAGGAGAAATCCAGCAGCCGGCCCTGGAATCTTTTACACTCCAGAGCCGCCTATACTGGGTTTTGTTCTGCTTTAAAGTGGACCAAAACCCCGGATTTTGACTCTCCTGGGGTTTGGTCCCCGATCGCTGTGTGACACCCCCCAGATCTCCGAGTCCAACTCACCTCTTCCCGGGCCTACAGCACATCTTAAACATTCCCAGGCCGATCGCGCTGGGTTTTGGTTCACTTTAAAGAGGAACAACACCCATGACTTCCCGCACCTTCCTGTGTTTCCTGGATGGGGATGCCCCGCTGTGTGTACACACCCCAGGTCTCCCCGTTTCACTCACCTTCCTGCCGCTGCGATATGACATACTCCTCTGTGTGAAATCCCCCAGTTCACCTGATAAAACTCACCTTTCCCTGCTCCAAAGGCACATGCATGGACTCTTGTCCAATGAGAGCCGCCTGCAGTGACGATGTCATTCAGGGCTGTCATTGCCTTGGCCACGCCCCCTGCCCCGGCCTATCCGAATGGAGCGGGCATGGTGCCAGGGATGTGGCTACTCGGACTGAGAGACGCCTCCCGATTGATATAGTCACAGCAGACAACTCCCATTGGACGAGAGCCCGCACATGTGCCGTTGGAGCATAAAAAGGTGAGTGTTTATGGGCAGGGAAAAGTCAGCGGCTGGCCCTGGAATCTTTTACATTGCATGCTGGGCGCTGCTGTTTTGTACCTCTTGCAGGGGGGCATCCGGATTTGGGATTCCCATTATTTCACAGCACATGTGCAGGCTTTACTGTGAGGCCCTCTCACACCCCTCTTTCCCCTCCCACCCCTCTATCCTGTCTCATAGCTACTCCTGCCCCTCTCACACCCCTCTATCCCCTCTCATAGCTACTCCTGCCCCTCTCACAACCCCACTTTTCCGTCTCACACCTCTTTTCCCCCTCTCACAAACCCTCTTTCCCCCTCACACCCCTCTTCCCCCCTCTCACACCCCTCTTTCCCCCCTCACACCCCTCTATCCCCTCTCATAGCTACTCCTGCCCCTCTCACAACCCCACTTTTCCGTCTCACACCTCTTTTCCCCCTCTCACAAACCCTCTTTCCCCCTCACACCCCTCTTCCCCCCTCTCACACCCCTCTTCCCCCCTCTCACACCCCTCTTTCCCCTCTCATAGCTACTCCTGCCCCTCTCACACCCCCCTTTCCCCCCTCACACCCCTCTTTCCCCCTCACACCCCTCTTCCCCCCTCTCACACCCCTCTTCCCCCCTCTCACACCCCTCTTTCCCCTCTCATAGCTACTCCTGCCCCTCTCACAACCCCTCTTTCCCCCTCTCACACCCCTCTTTCCCCCTCACACCCCTCTTTCCCCTCTCATAGCTACTCCTGCCCCTCTCACAACCCCTCTTTCCCCCCTCACACCCCTCTTTCCCCCTCACACCCCTCTTTCCCCCCTCACACCCATCTTTCCCCCTCACACCCCTCTTCCCCCCTTTCACACCCCTCTTCCCCCCCCTCACACCCCTCTTTCCCCCTCACACCCCTCTTTCCCCCCTCACACCCATCTTTCCCCCTCACACCCCTCTTCCCCCCTCTCACACCCCTCTTCCCCCCTCTCACACCCCTCTTTCCCCCTCACACCCCTCTTTCCCCCTCTTCCCCCCTCTCACACCCCTCTTTCCCCCTCACACCCCTCTTCCCCCCTCTCACACCCCTCTTTCCTCCTCTCACACCCCTCTTTCCCCCCTCACACCCCTCTATCCCGTCTCACAAACCTCTATCCCCTCTCATAGCTTCTGCCCCTCTCGCACTCCTCTTTCCCCACTCTCACTCCTCTATTCTAAGTATACAGTACGTCCTGCTCCAGATATAATACTTACACTTGGGTTATCCTCCGCCAGATGGCGCTGTGCACTGCATACATGCAAAAACAGGCTCCTCCCGGCCCTACATATACCCGGGGACCTCCCACAAATCCCCAGATTTCTCTGCAGTGCTGACTGCGAAGACATGAAGTATCACTCTCTGGCAGGTGAGCGGGGCTATTACAGCCTGCGGCCCTGTTGGACTATTCCCACCCGTTCCTCGTGTGATGTGCCTCCCAGCCTGGGCTGCGCTGGTCGGGTGAAGGTAGGCAGCACCTTGCGTGCTTATGGAGCGCTGCTCCTCCGCAGTCCCCCACCATAGGGTAGGCGGTTTAGGCTGATGGTGAGCCTTTAGGGGATGCCCCTCCCGCATCATTGCCCCACGCCCTGTGTAGCGGTGGACCCTGTACAAAGGGTCGCCATCCTCCCTCGTTCCCTCCGTATCTCGGTGTGTGGCGGTCTCAGTGTACCCTATTACACGCTTATGGCCTTAGTATTGTGTTTGACAGGGAATGGGTGTCAGAGCCGCACTGTTCGCTTTTATTTTGCTCTGATCGCCGCCGCGTCTTTCCTACATGGTGTACCGCACGAGCGGCGGCGGCTTCACAGACGCTGTGGCTTCTCTTTTTTCCTTTTTTTGACTTGTAGTGGCTCTTCTGTAGTAATCCACTCAATCTTTTCCCTTCAGGCGTCACTGCCCTGCTGGCTATATCGGCTACGCGTTTTTGGAGCTTCGCGCTCTTCGGGGGGGGCGGGGCCCTGGCTTGGCGCGCTCCGCATCACGGCCAGCTCTGGCGCGCCCTTCGAGGTTCGCTTGGCGCCATTTTCTGCTCGCGCGTGCGTGGTGAAGACCGCTCTCCCCCCTCTGTCTGTAAGTGCCCTCGCGGGCGACTTTATATACTTTTTATACGACCCTTGCGCATGGCTCTGACATCCTTGTTCCTTTTTTGTCTTTCAGACCGTGGATTCCGGTGGCTTCTCCCTGCCCGGTGTAGCTCCCGGTTGAGACTATTAAATTTACTCCCACTTCCCCGCGGGTTATTGGGGCATCCAGGGTAGCTTACAGCGTCAATCCCTACTGGCCTATTGTGCCGATTAAATCACCATATGGAGGCATCTCAGGATATTGTGAACGGGGTTCCTTCGGGACAAGCCCGGCTGTTTGTAGCTTGTGGGGTCTTACCTGGCAGCGGTGACAATGCACGGGTCTGTGTTCCATGTGCACAGCAGGCACTATCGGGTCTTCCCGCCTCTTCCGTGGCTGGGCCTGCACCTCGCCTCACTTCACCTTCTCCCCCAAGCCTGAGTCTAACCCCCAATACAAGTGGGGATTCTCATCCTGATATGGCCGCTAGATTGGCCAGTGTTGAAAAAATTCTTCCTAATCCCTTAGCACGTAAGTCCACTGCCAAGAGGCGGCATTTAACCCCTGACTCTGCCCTGTTCCCTATGGAATCTGATGAGTTATCGCTTCCTTACGGCAACACCCCCTCGGACGAAGGGGAGCTGTTCTCTGACTCTGGGTCATACGATGAGGAGTCAAGGGGTCATGACGAGGCTGGTTCCGAGCACTGGATCTCGGATGATATTGACAGATTGTTGGTTCAGATCTTTGAGGTTTTGTCCCTCTCTCCCCCTGCTGCGGCTCCCAGGCAAAGGGGTGACCTTTTTCATACTGCTAAGGCTCGTCTGGAATTTCCCGAGCAAACTCATTTCAATAGCCTCGTGCTTAAAGAATGGGAACATCCCAGTAGACTTCCTGGGATCCCTAAGAGTGTGGATAGGAAATATCCCTTTCCTGCTGACGTGGTTAAGTGCTGGTCATCGCCCCCCGAGTTCGATGCTCCTATTCTAGGGTTGTCTAACACCTCTATTATGCACTCCCCTGACACTACTACGCTGCGGGACTCTGAGGACCGGCGTATTGACCAATTGGCATGCCATGCCTTTGCATTTGGGGGTGCGACTTTGCGCCCGTTGCGCCTCAGCCATCACGGCAATTGCGCTCAGGATCATGGTCAGGAATGCACTCGATGGCACAGATGAGTTGCCCTCTGATACTGTCAATGCACTGTCTAACTGTGATGTGTTTGTGAACTTTATCCTGTCTGCATTGGATGATGCTATTAGGATGTGTGCCAGATCTTCTGCCCTGGTGGTTGCTATACGCTGCGCGGTTTGGTTGCGCCAGTGGGCTGCTGACAATGCCGCTAAGAAAGCCCTTACTGGGCTTCCATTTAAGGGACTGCGCCTGTTTGGGGACCGTCTAGATCTCTTTGCCAAAGGTGGCAAGTTACCCCAGCGCAGGCGGCAGATTCGGCCCTTTCCAGGCCAGGGCACCCTTTCAATCCCCTACCTTGGGGCTAAACAGGGAAAAGGGGTGTCCTTCGCTGGGTCCCGCGCAGATTCCTGGCACAGGAACAGAGGAAACCATCCTGGTTCCTCCTGGTGGTCCAAGCCCAAAGCCCCTCCCAAGACCCCTCAGGCATGAAGGGGCGCCCTCGCCCGTCAGGGTGGGAGGACGTCTGCAGCACTTCGAGCATGTCTGGAGGCGCCACGTCTCAGACCAATGGATTCAGGAGGTAGTGTCCTCCGGCTACAAGATAGAATTTGCTGTACGGCCCCCCCACCAGATTCATTGGGTCTCAGATTCCACAGGACCCTGCCTCAGCTCAGGTCTTGTTGCTGGCCGTGCAGGGTCTACTGGATTTAGGGGTCATTTGCAAGGTCCCCCCTGGAGACAGGGGCACGGGGTTCTATTCCAACCTTTTCACAGTACCCAAGAAAGATGGGTCAGTCAGGCCCATTCTGGATTTAAAAATCCTCAACAAATTTGTCAAGAACAGGCACTTTCGCATGGAAACTCTGCGCTCGGCCATCGGCTCTCTGCGCCCAGGGGACTTTATGACGTCCGTGGACATCAAAGATGCTTACCTTTACGTCCCGATGTTTCCAGGACACCAAAGGTTTCTCAGATTTGCACTGGAAGATCAGCATTACCAATTTGTGGCCTTGCCATTCGGCCTCACTTCGGCTCCCAAGGTGTTCACCAAGGTGCTGGCAGGGGTGATGTCCCTGATCCTTAAGGGGCATACGCTTGCTACCCTACCTGGACGATATACTCATCACCTCTCGGTCTCTGCGGCAAGCAGAGTTGGGCACTCAGCAGGTAGTGTCTAACCTGGAGTCCTTCGGCTAGGTGATCAATTACCCCAAGTCCTCTCTGTCCCCTTCCTCGGTGACTCCGTTCCTGGGAATGATTCTGGATACGGTTCGGTCAAGGATATTCCTTCCTCAACAGAAGGTGGAAGCTCTGACTGCACAGGCGAGGTTCCTGCTCTCGTGCCCACAGCCCTCCATCAGGCAGGGAATGCAGCTGGTGGGTCTGATGGTGGCGAGCTTCGAGGCGGTGCCCTTTGCTCAGTTCCATTTGAGACCTCTGCAGCTTCACCTTTTGTCAGTATGGGACAAAAACCCAGCGTCCTTGGACGGGGTCTGTGTGCTTCCCTCCTCGGTCAGACAGTCCCTTGCGTGGTGGCTGGACCACAGGAACTTGATAGGGGGCAGGTCCTTTCAGGCCCCCTCCTGGGAGACGGTCACAACGGATGCCAGTCTGTCCGGATGTGGGGGATTCTGGAAGTCCCTGCATTTCCAGGGGAGGTGGGGCCCTCAGGAGGCCCATTTACCCATCAACATTCTGGAATTGCGGGCAGTCAGGTTGGTACTGGAGCGGTTGACCCCACACCTGAGGGGTCTGTCGGTCCAGGTACGTTCGGACAATAGAACGGCGGTTGCCTACATCAACCATCAGGGAGGGACCCGGAGCAAGGGTGCCCTCCAGGTGTCTCAGATTTTGTCATGGGCGGAGACCAATGTTCAATGCATTTCGGCTGTGTACATTCCGGGGACGGAGAATCTGCTTGCAGATGCTCTGAGGAGGGGATCGTCCCGTCAGGGGGAGTGGTCCCTCTGCAACAGGGTATTCCAGTCCCTGTGTCACCGTTGGGGTCTACCGGATGTGGATCTTTTTGCATCCCGCCACAATCACAAGCTCCCGGCCTTCGTATCCCTGTCTCAGGATCCTCTGGCTTTGGCCACGGATGCTCTGTCCATGTCATGGAAGAAGTTTCGGCTCCTGTATGTATTTCCACCATTCCCCCTTCTGAGCAGGGTGCTATGCAAGATTGCTCTGGAAGGGGTGCCTGTGATTCTAGTGGCCAAGAAGAGTGTGGTTCGCAGACGTGGTTCAAATGGCAGTAGACCAGTACGACCTGCCAGGGGTGCCAGATCTGCTAACTCAGGGCTCCTTACGCCATCCCAATTTACAAACGCTGGCTTTGACGGCCTGGCTGCTGAAACCTCCATCTTGATGGAGAAAGGTTTGTCTGACTCGGTGGTGGATACCATGGTACATGCTAGGAAGAAGACTTCTTCTGCCATCTATTATAGGGTATGGCGTACCTACATTGACTGGTGTGAGTCTAGGTCTCTTCCCTGTAGGGAATTCTCAGTCCCTAGGGTTCTGGAGTTCTTACAGCATGGTTTGGAGTTAGGTCTAAAACTCAGTACTCTGAAGGGTCAGGTTTCTGCCCTGTCCGTCTTCTTTCAGAAGTCTTTTGCTCAGCATCACTTGATTAAGACCTTCTTTCAGGGGGTTACTCATGTGCGTCCCCCTCGTAAACCTATGGTCCCTGTTTGGGATTTGAACTTGGTTTTCTCTGCCTTGCAGGGTGCTCCCTTTGAGCCTATTCATGATGCTGCTCTGGCTGTTCTTACTCTCAAGGTTGTCTTTTTGGTGGCTATTACTTCGGTTAGGCGTGTGTCTGAGCTGGCTGCTCTGTCTATTCAGCCTCCGTACTATGAGAGACACCAGGACAAGGTGGTGTTCCGCTTCAAACCGGACTTTCTGCCTAAGGTGGTGTCTGCCTTTCATTTGAATCAGGATATCGTTCTTCCTTCATTGTGTCCCAATCCTAGCAACGATAAGGAAAGGGTTTTGCATTCCTTGGATGTGGTCAGGTGTCTGAAGTATTACCTGGTAGTCACAGCAGCTTTCAGGAAGACTGATGCTCTCTTCGTTGTGCCCTCCGGGCCTAGGAAAGGTTTAGCTCCCGCTAAGTCTACTATTAGCAAATGGATTCGTCTGGCCGTGATTCAGGCCTATTCTGCCAAGGGGAAGGTGCCTCCCTTCCGCCTTACTGCTCATTCCACTCGTGCTATTGGTGCCTCTTGGGCTTTTCAGCACCAGGCTTTTGTTGACCAAGTTTGCAAGGCCGCTACTTGGTCTTCTGTTCATACCTTTTCTAAGTTTTACAAGGTTGATGTTAGGGCCTCAGCTGATGCTGTGTTTGGCCGCAAGGTTCTGCAGGCGGCAGTGGTTTAAACTGCCTGCTGTTGCCTTCTTGTTGGGGATCCCACCCTACTTTATGGACACTGCTATTGGATGTCCCGATAGTAAGTATTATATCTGGAGCAGGACCTACTGTATACTTAGAATAATACAATTCTGTGAAATACTCACCTGTAGAATTGGTATTATAAGTATACAGTACGTCCTGCTCCACCCCACCCTGGTTTTTGCATTATTCTGGATCCCCTGTATGGTGATTGTTGTTGTTGTTATTACCAGTTTTTGGTGGTTAGTTTCTCCCGGCTTCTTTTTCACTGCTTTTCAATGCTGGGGATTTGTGGAGGTCCCTGGGTATATGTAGGGCCGGGAGGAGCCTGTTTTTGCGTGTCTGCAGTGCACAGCGCCATCTGGCAGAGGATAACCCAAGTGTAAGTATTATATCTGGAGCAGGACGTACTGTATACGTATAATACCAATTCTACAGGTGAGTATTTCACAGAATTGTATTTTCCCCTCTCACACCCGTCTTTCCCCTCTCGCACTCCTCTTTCCCCTCTCGCACCCCTCTATCCCATCTCATAGCTTTTCCTGCCCCTCTCACACTCCTTTTTCCCCTCTCACACCCCTCATAGCTACTCCTGCCCCTCTCACACTCCTCGATCCCCTCTCATAGCTACTCCTGCCCCTCTCACACCCCCACTTTTCCGTCTCGCACCCCTTTTTCCCCTCTCACACCCCTCTATCCCGTCTCACCTCTATCCCCTCTCATAGCTTCTGCCCCTCTCACACTCCTTTTCCCCCTCTCACACCCCTCTTTCCCCCTCTCACACCCCTCTTTCCCCCTCTCACACCCCTCTTTTTCCCCTCTCACACCCCCTTTTTCCCCTCTCACACCCCCTTTTTCCCCTCTCACACCCCCTTTTTCCCCTCTCACACCCCCTTTTTTCCCCCTCTCACACCCCCTTTTTTCCCCTCTCACACCCCTCTCACAACCCCTCTCCCCCCTCTTTTCCCCTCTCACACCCCTCTTTTCCCCTCTCCCACCCCTCTCACACCCCTCTATCCCCTCTCACACCCCTCTATCCCCTCTCACACCCCTCTATCCCCTCTCACACCCCTCTATCCCCTCTCACACCCCTCTCCCCCCTCTATCCCCTCTCACACCCCTCTTTTCCCCTCTCACACCCCTCTCACAACCCCTCTTTTCCCCTCTCACACCCCTCTTTCCCCCTCTCACAACCCCTCTATCTCCTCACACCCCTCTTTCCCCTCTATCCCATCTCATAGCTTTTCCTGCCCCTCTCACACTCCTTTTTCCCCTCTCACAGCTACTCCTGCCCCTCTCACAACCCCACTTTTCCGCCTCACACCCCTTTTTCCCCTCTCACAACCCCTCTCACACTCCTCTCTCCTCTCTTTTCCCCTCCCTCTCGCACCCCTCTTTTCCCCTCTCGCACCCCTCTTTTCCCCTCTCACACCCTCTTTCCCCTCTCACACCCTCTTTCCCCTCTCACGCCCCTCTATCCCATCTCACACACCTCTATCCCCTCTCATAGCTTCTCCTGCCCCTCTCACACCCCTCTTTCCCCTCTCACACCCCTCTATCCCATCTCATAGCTTTTCCTGCCCCTCTCACACTCCTTTTTCCCCTCTCATAGCTACTCCTGCCCCTCTCACAACCCCACTTTTCCATCTCACACCCTTTTTTCCCCTTTCCCCTCTCACTACCCCTCTCACGCTCCTCTCCCCCTCACACCCCTCTTTCCCCCTCTCACACCCCTCTTTCCCCCTCTCACACCCCTCTTTCCCCCTCTCACACCCCTCTTTCCCCCTCTCACACCCCTCTTTTTTCCTCTCACACCCCTCTTTTCCCCTCTCACACCCCTCTTTTCCCCTCTCACACCCCTCTTTTCTCCTCTCACACCCCTCTTTTCCCCTCTCACACCCCTCTTTTTCCCCTCTATTCCCCTCTTTTTCCCTCTTTCCCCCCTCTCACACCCCTCTATCCCGTCTCACACACATCTATCCCATCTCATAGCTTTTCCTGCCCCTCTCACACTCCTTTTTCCCCTCTCATAGCTACTCCTGCCCCTCTCACAACCCCACTTTTCCATCTCACACCCTTTTTTCCCCTTTCCCCTCTCACTACCCCTCTCACGCTCCTCTCCCCCTCACACCCCTCTTTCCCCCTCTCACACCCCTCTTTCCCCCTCTCACACCCCTCTTTCCCCCTCTCACACCCCTCTTTTTTCCTCTCACACCCCTCTTTTCCCCTCTCACACCCCTCTTTTCCCCTCTCACACCCCTCTTTTCTCCTCTCACACCCCTCTTTTTTCCTCTCACACCCCTCTTTTCCCCTCTCACACCCCTCTTTTTCCCCTCTATTCCCCTCTTTTTCCCTCTTTCCCCCCTCTCACACCCCTCTATCCCGTCTCACACACATCTATCCCCTCTCATAGCTTCTCCTGCCCCTCTCACACCCCCTCTTTCCCCCTCTCACACCCCTCTTTCCCCCTTTCAAACCACTCCTTCCCCTCTCACACCCCTTTTCCTCTCTCGCACTCCTCTTTCCCCTCTCACACCCCTCTTTTCCCTCTCATAGCTCCTTCTGCCTCTCGCACTCCTCTTTCCCGTCTCACACCCCTCTTTTCCCTCTCATAGCTCCTTCTGCCTCTCGCACTCCTCTTTCCCGTCTCACACCCCTCTTTTCCCTCTCATAGCTCCTTCTGCCTCTCGCACTCCTCTTTCCCGTCTCACACCCCTCTTTTCCCTCTCATAGCTTCTCCTGCCCCTCTCACAACCCCACTATTCTAAGTATGTCACACACCCCGCTTCAAGACATTCATTACATGTGGGTATACTGACCTGTAGATGGCGATCTTGCAGAGATGATAACAAAAAAGGTAAGACCCTCCCGGCCCATAAATACCTGGGACCTCCAACTCATTCCCCAGTCTTTCATCTCTGCAGAGGCGAGCAATTCAGAAGATGATGTCTCCTCCTTGCAGGTAGCCGGGATGACTCCCGGCCACTTTTTATTCTTCTATTTCTGCCCGGATCCCTTTTCTTTAAGTTACTTGCCTCCCAGCCTAGGCTGCTGGTCCGGGCAAAGGTAGTTGGCACCCCTGGTGCTTAGGAGCCGTGAGACCCCATAACAAGGGGTAGGCGGCTATCCGGGTTGGTGATCCCGGTTTGGGATGCCCCGTCCCTTGGCCCTACCCTGGCATGGATTCCCCCTCTCCCGGATACCCTTAGAGGGGGGGGTGGGGGCCGGGTCCCTTAGGGATTTTTTCTTTATTTATTCCTTATTTTGTGTGTGTGCTTGGTGCTTAACTGAGTGTGTGTTATTCAGACTGGTGCTGGGGCCCCACGACGCCGGCCTCCGGCGTGTGGTAATGGCGCCTGTGGGTGCCCATGAGGCGCTTCTCCTCCTTGGGGCGGGGCCGGGCGCTAGCGCGCGCGGCTACGGCCCGCCCCCAGTTCTGCGGGCACTGTTGTTAGGTCCCGGCTTGAAACTATTAAAGGGGGATTCTCCCGGTCCTAGGGTCCCTGGTTAAATTGGCTTAAAATTCCTCCCACTCGGGACTTAAAGTGGACCAACACCCAGGATTTTGACTATCCTGGGTCTTGGTCCACTTCGGTGGGGCACCCCCGATCGGGGTGCCCCGCTGTGTGAAACCCCCCGGAAAACTCACTTCTCCCCGCTCCCAGTGCCGACGGACAAGCCTTTTGACAGCCGCGGACAAGCGGCTCCTCCGCCGCCGCCTCCCGCGCGTCACTCTTGACGCGCGCGCGCCCGCGCCGGCCATTCACAGACGGCCGGGGCGCGCACGTCTAGAGGAAGAAGACAAGGTAGGGGGATTTGGGGTGTTTGGGGGGGTTTCACCCCCCGGGACATCCCGATCTCAGATGTCCCGCGGGAAGGGAGGTGATCGGCCCGGGAATCTTATAGATTCCCGGGCCGATCACGGGAGGGTGACGGTCCACTTTAAAGGGGCATCCCGGGTTGCATTACTGCGTAATTCCCTCGGAGCATTGTACACATTTATATATATATATATATATATATATCTATTAAAAAATCACTGTATGGAGGCATCCCCGGATACTGGGCTTGTGCCCCCCTCAGGGCAATCCAGGCCATGTTTGGGGTGTGGGGTATCCCTTTTGGGGGATGATGTATTTCTTTGTGTACCCTGTGCGCAGCGGTCTATTTCGCGGCAGACCGGATCTCAGCTCCGCCAGTCTCCCCTGTGTGCCAGATTGGCCACGGCAAAGAGAAAACATTTGTATATGGCTGCACAGGCCTTTGATAGGGAGTATTTTGACTCCCTGGATTGGTCTGATTGTTCCCCGCGTGAGGAAGGGGAGTTGTATGAGGAGTCTGATGACTCTGATGATCAGCAGTTTGTGGGTGCTGATACCGAGCAGGGCCAGGAGGATTCTTTGGATACCGCTAGGGTCCTGGCTCATATGTTTGAGGTCCTGGCTATTTCTCCCCCCGAGGCGGCTCCTCCGCTGAAGGGGGAGTTCTTTGAAGTGACTAAGCCGCGCTTGGAATTTCCTTATCAGAAGCATTTTGATGGTATCATTCTCAAGGAATGGGAGAGGCCGACTCGGCTTCCGGGGGTCCCACCGGGTTGGGACAAGAAATATCCCTTTCCGGCAGACGCAGTGAAGCACTGGTCCTCTCCCCCCGAGGTGGATGCTCCTGTTTTGGGGTTGTCCAGCTCCTTGGTCCTCCATTCTCCGGAGTGCACTACTCTCAAGGATGGTGATGATAAACGCATTGACCAGATGGCTTGTCATGGTTTTGCCAGTGTTGGATTGGCCTTGCGGCCGGTTTGTGCTTCTGCGCTTGTATTGGTAGCTGCCCGGTCGGTTATTAGAGGATTGTTGACCTCTTCCGGGCTTGATACGGCTAGTGAGGAGTTTGCCGACCTTAAGCGATGTGAGTTGTTTTTGTCCTTTGTGCTGGCCGCCCTGGACGACACATTGGTGATGTGTAGCAGAGCTGCGGCCCTGCTTGTGGCTATCCGCCAGTCGGTTTGGTTACGCCAGTGGGCGGCTGATTTTGTGTCCAAAAAGTCGCTCATGGCCCTTCCCTTTGTGGGGTTGCGGCTCTTTGGAGAAAAATTGGATTCGGTGGCAAAGGGAGGTAAGTTACCTCAGCGTAAGAAGCTGGTGATTCCTGGCCTAGGGGCAGGGCCCGTCCAGGACACAGTTGGGGCTCCAAGCTGAGAGCCGCTGCCAAGCCGGCTCAGCAATGAGGGGGCGCCCTCACCCTTGCGGGTGGGGGGACGGTTGCAAATCTTCTCCCAGGTCTGGGTCCAAGAGGTCTCGGACAGGTGGATTCAGGAAGTGGTGTCTTCCAGTTACAAGCTGGAGTTCGAGTTCCGGCCCCCTCCCAGATTCTTCAGGTCTCGGGTGCCGTCGCAGTAGCAAGTTTCGTGGACATGGCTGTCATCTGTCCGGTGCCCCTCTCAGACCGAGGCCTGGGCTTCTATTCCAATTTGTTCACGGTGCCCAAGAAGGACAGTTCCATTCGTCCCATTCTGGATCTGAAGTTGCTCAACAGGTTCGTCCGTCCTCGGAAGTTCCGTATGGAAACTCTGCTCTCAGCCATCCATTCATTTCGTCAGGGGGACTTCATGACGTCCATAGACATCAAGGATGCTTACTTGCATATTCCAATATTTCTGGCTCACCAGAGATTCCTCAGGTTTGTCGTGGACAATCGGCATTTTCAGTTTGTGGCTGTTCTGTTTGGCCTTACCTCGGCTCCAATGGTTTTTACCAAGTTGTTGGCAGGAGTGATGGCCATCCTCAGAGCCAGGGGTATCCGCATCGTGCCCTATCTGGACGATCTTCTCATCATGGTGTCTTCCCTCAGTCAGGCGCAGCTGGATACCAGGAATGTGGTGTCCACTCTGGAGAGTTTCGTGTTTGTGATCAACTATCCCAAGTCCGGCCTCACTCCCTCCAGTGGTGGAGTTCCTGGGAATGTCTCTGGATACTTCTCAGGCCAGGGTGTTTCCCCCCCCGAGCCAAGGTTCTTCTGATTCAGGAATTGACTCAGCGTCTCCTATCCATCCGCCGCCCGTCCATCCGGCTATGGATGCGACTGGTGGGATTGATAGTGGCGTCGTTCGAGGCGGTTCCCTTTGCCCAATTTCACACAAGTACGCTCCAGCTCCATCTCTTGGCGGCCTGGGACGGGTCACCGCTGTCATTGGATCAGTCTTTTCTGATGTCCCCCCGGGTGCGGCGTTCCTTTCGGTGGTGGCTGAAACCGAGCAATCTGACGAGGGGTAGGTCCTTTATGACCCCTTGTTGGGAGACGGTCACCACGGATGCCAGCCTGTCAGGTTGGGGGGGATTTTGGAAGGATCTTCAGTTTCAGGGGCTGTGGGGGCCTCAGGAGGCTCATGATCCCATCAATGTTCTGGAGCTGAGAGCCATCAGGTTGGTTCTGACTCACTTGACTCCTCAGTTACGGGGACTACCGGTTCAGGTTCGGTCGGACAATCGGAATGGCGGTCGCCTACATCAATCACCAGGGAGGGACTCACAGCAGGCGTGCCCTCAGGGAGGTGTCTTTGATACTGGATTGGGCAGAGGGCAATGTCCCATGCATCTCGGCAGTGTACATTCTGGGAGTGGAGGACACAGAGGCAGACTCCCTGAGCAGGGGGTCATCTCACCGGGGGGAATGGTCGCTCAGCCCCAAGGTGTTTCGGTCACTTTGCCACTGGTGGGGGACTCCGGAGGTGGACCTCTGTGATGAGAGGCAAAATCACAAGCTTCCGGCATTGTGTCTCTCTCGTGGGATCCGCTGGCTCTGCAGCGGATGCCATGTCTCTGAACTGGAGGGATCTGGGGTTTCTGTACCTGTTCCCTCCGTTTCCCATGGTGGGCAAAGTGGTGCGCAAGCTGGCCCTAGAGGGCGCGTCAGCAATCCTGGTGGCTCCAAAGTGGCCAAGACAGGTTTGGTTTGCAGACGTGGTAAGGTTGGCAGAGGATCAGTTAGACCTGCCCCTTCTGCCGGATCTGCTCACTCAGGGTCCACTGCTCTACCCCAATTTACCAACGCTGGCTTTGACGGCGTGGTTGCTGAAACCTCCATCTTGAGGGAGGAAGGTCTTTCTGATGCTGTCATTCAGACTCTGGTTAGGGCTAGAAAGCAGTCTTCCTCTACCATCCATTATAGGACTTCGAGGTCTTATATTGATTGGTGTGAGGTCAGGGCCTTGCCTTGCAGGGCGTTTTCTATCCCTAGTCTGGACCAAGGTTTGCAGCTTAGTACGCTGAAAGGGCTGGTTTCTGCCCTGGCGGTTTTCTTTCAAAAGTCTTTTGCTCTTCATCCTCTGGTTAAGACCTTTTTCCAGGGGGTTACGCATGTGCGGCCTCCCAGGAAGCCTTTGCTCCCAGTTTGGGATTTAAATTTGGTTCTTTCTGCCTTGCAGGCTCCTCCTTTTGAACCTTTGCAGGATATTGCATTTTCTACGCTTACTCAGAAGGTTGTTTTTCTGGTTGCCGTCATTTCTGTTCGGCGTGTTACGGAGTTGGCAGCCTTGTCTATTAAGGCTCTTTACTTTGAGAGGCATCAGGACAAGGTTGTTTTCCTCTTCAAGCCAGATTTCCTTCCTAAGGTGGTCTCTGCTTTTCATCTGAATCAGGATATTGTTCTTCCCTCCTTGTGTCCTAAGCCCAGCAATGACAAGGAGTGGGTTTTGCATTCTTTGGATGTGGTTGGCTGTGTGATGTACTATTTGGTGGCTACTTCTCCTTTTCGTAGGACTGACGCCCTCTGGTCCCAGGAAAGGTTTGGCTCCCGCCAAGTCTTCCATTAGTAAATGGATTCGCCAGGCCATTGTTGGGGCCTATTCTGCCAAGGGGAAGGTTCCCCCTTTTCGTGTTACTGCTCATTCTACTCGTGCTGTCGGGGCGTCCTGGGCCTTCCAGCACCAGGCCTCTGTTGAGCAGGTTTGTAAGGCCGCTACTTGGTCTTCTGTTCACACTTTTTCCAAGTTTTACAAGGTTGATGTGCGGGCCTCAGCAGATGCTGTTTTTGGCCGCAAAGTTCTGCAGGCTGCAGTGGTTTAAGTTGTGCATTGTTGCATTGTTTTTTGGATCCCCGCCCTTTATGGACACTGCTATTGGATGTCCCACATGTAATGAATGTCTTGAAGCGGGGTGTGTGACATACTTAGAATAATACCATTTTGTGAATACTCACCTGTAAAATGGGTATTATAAGTATGTCACACACCCCACTTCACCCTGCCCTTTTGTATTCTGGATCCTTTATATGGTGAACCTTTTGTTAGTTTTAATTGGCTTTCCTGGTCCCTTGATCTTACTGCTATCTTTATACTGGGAAATGAGTGGGAGGTCCCAGGTATTTATACTTATAATACCCATTTTACAGGTGAGTATTCACAAAATGGTATTTTCCCCTCTCACACCCCCTTTTCCCCTCTCACACCGCCTTTTTACGTCTCACACCCCCTTTTTCCCCCTCACAACCCCTCTTTCCTGTCTCACAACCCCTCTTTCCCCTCTTGCACCCCTTTTTCCCCCCTCTCACACCCCTTTTTCCCCCCTCACACCCCTCTTCCCCCTCTCACAACCCCTCTTTCCTCAACCTTCTCTTATCTTGATCCCTAATTAATCGCCCCTGTTTGCTCAGCAATATTTTCACGCTACTGGGGCAGCAGCTCCTCCCATCACAGGTTGAGAGGCGGGGCTATATCTGATTACAGGGGGAGTATGGGGACACCAACATCTCTACAGGGGGGACACCATGGTGAAGGCTCAGTGGCTCCTCCCATCACAGGGTAAGAGGCGGGGCTATATCTGATTACAGGGCAAGTATGGGGACACCAACAGCTCTACAGGGGGGACACCATGATGGAGGCTCAGCAGCTCCTCCCATCACAGGGTAAGAGGCGGGGCTATATCTGATTACAGGGGGAGTATGGGGACACCAACATCTCTACAGGGGGGGCACCATGATGGAGGCTCAGCAGCTCCTCCCATAACAAGGTAAGAGGCGGAGCTATATCTGATTACAGGGGGTTTTAGTGTTACCCACAGAACCCTTCCCCTCGCTTACTACACACACTCTAATGTTATTTCTCATCTTTATTCTCAGACCCCGGAGACATGATGGTGAGAAATGTGAAAACTGAGGAGGAGGGAGATAAAATATCTGTGAAGAATGAGGAGGAAGTTCCTGTACAGATCAGCCCAGGTGAGTAATAAACCTTCTATAGCAAATATTCCCCCATGTTTCGGTGACTCCGCCCACTCTGGTGTCCCATAGATCTCAGTACAGGGGCGTGACTCTCATCTTTATTCACAGACCCCGGAGACTCTATAGTGACACATGCGAAAACTGAGGAGGCAGAAGGATTTGTGGAGGCCAAGAAGGAGGAAGTTCCTTTACAGATCAGCCCAGGTGAGTAATATTCCCTCTATTGGGCCTCTCCACATGCGCTGTGTGTCTCATACACCTGCACTTGAGGTATTGGCTGTGCACCAGGATGCTGGACACTCGCCTCGCTCTGCCATGTCATTCTATGGCGGCCGGCACCCGAGTGTCTGTTGGGCATCGGGGATTACTCACCTTTATGGCTCAGCACTGTCACTGCTCAGGACCATCTTTGCTGTGTGTTCTGGAGTCGCTCACTGATGTATGAGCAGCACTTCCTGTTTATTGTCTCTAGAGATGCTTTGCGCTGAGTAGAACAGTGAGCTGACGGCTGACCCTTCACTGACCCCGCCCCCATCATGGCTGAGACCACCTCTCCCGGCATAGTGGGAGGATTGTGTAGCTGCTGAAGGGGGAGTTGTGATTGCTGCTGATGGGCCAATGACATCAATGTGGGGAGGAGCCGTATAGGCTACAGCTGGGGTAGGTGAGGACTCCATGAAGGTGGAGCCCTGATTGCAGGGACTAACAGGACTGACCTCCTACTCAACCGGAAGCCTAGAATTCCAGGGAGGACAGGCGGAGCTGTATAGAAAACAGTAGGTCAGGCAACACGGAACAGGTTTTACTATATGGCTGAGGACAGACCAGGATCAGAGATGATCAATTATCCATATGGCTGCCCGAGGTGACACACAGGAGCAGAGGATGAGACGTAGTCACCAAGCAAGTCAGGTGACACACAGGAGCAGAAGATGAGATGTAGTCACCAAGCAAGTCAGGTGACACACAGGAGCAGAAGATGAGATGTAGTCACCAAGCAAGTCAGGTGACACACAGGAGCAGAGGATGAGATGTAGTCACCAAGCAAGTCAGGTGACACACAGGAGCAGAGAATGAGACGTAGTCACCAAGCAAGTCAGGTCATACACAGGAGCAGAGGATGAGATGTAGTCATCAAGCAAGTCAGGTCATACACAGGAGCAGAGGATGAGACGTAGTCATCAAGCAAGTCAGGTCATACACAGGAGCAGAAGATGAGATGTAGTCACCAAGCAAGTCAGGTCATACACAGGAGCAGAGGATGAGACGTAGTCATCAAGCAAGTCAGGTCATACACAGGAGCAGAGGATGAGACGTAGTCATCAAGCAAGTCAGGTCATACACAGGAGCAGAGGATGAGATGTAGTCACCAAGCAAGTCAGGTCACACACAGGAGCAGAGGATGAGATGTAGTCACCAAGCAAGTCAGGTGACACACAGGAGCAGAGAATGAGATGTAGTCAGCAAGCAAGTCAGGTCATACACAGGAGCAGAGGATGAGATGTAGTCACCAAGCAAGTCAGGTGACACACAGGAGCAGAAGATGAGATGTAGTCACCAAGCAAGTCAGGTGACACACAGGAGCAGAGGATGAGATGTAGTCACCAAGCAAGTCAGGTGACACACAGGAGCAGAGGATGAGATGTAGTCACCAAGCATGTCAGGTGACACACAGGAGCAGAGGATGAGATGTAGTCACCAAGCAAGTCAGGTGACACACAGGAGCAGAGGATGAGATGTAGTCACCAAGCAAGTCAGGTGACACACAGGAGCAGAGGATGAGATGTAGTCACCAAGCAAGTCAGGTGACACACAGGAGCAGAAGATGAGATGTAGTCATCAAGCAAGTCAGGTGACACACAGGAGCAGAGGATGAGATGTAGTCACCAAGCAAGTCAGGTGACACACAGGAGCAGAGAATGAGATGTAGTCAGCAAGCAAGTCAGGTGACACACAGGAGCAGAGGATGAGACGTAGTCATCAAGCAAGTCAGGTGACACACAGGAGCAGAGGATGAGACGTAGTCATCAAGCAAGTCAGGTGACACACAGGAGCAGAGGATGAGACGTAGTCACCAAGCAAGTCAGGTGACACAGGAGCAGAGGATGAGATGTAGTCAGCAAGCAAGTCAGGTCATACACAGGAGCAGAGGATGAGATGTAGTCACCAAGCAAGTCAGGTCATACACAGGAGCAGAGGATGAGATGTAGTCAGCAAGCAAGTCAGGTCATACACAGGAGCAGAGGATGAGATGTAGTCAGCAAGCAAGTCAGGTCATACACAGGAGCAGAGGATGAGACGTAGTCACCAAGCAAGTCAGGTGACACAGGAGCAGAGGATGAGATGTAGTCAGCAAGCAAGTCAGGTCATACACAGGAGCAGAGGATGAGATGTAGTCAGCAAGCAAGTCAGGTCATACACAGGAGCAGAGGATGAGATGTAGTCAGCAAGCAAGTCAGGTCATACACAGGAGCAGAGGATGAGATGTAGTCAGCAAGCAAGTCAGGTCATACACAGGAGCAGAGGATCAGATGTAGTCAGGAAGCAAGTCAGGTGACACACAGGAGCAGAGGATGAGATGTAGTCAGCAAGCAAGTCAGGTCATACACAGGAGCAGAGGATGAGATGTAGTCAGCAAGCAAGTCAGGTCATACACAGGAGCAGAGGATGAGATGTAGTCAGCAAGCAAGTCAGGTCATACACAGGAGCAGAGGATGAGATGTAGTCAGCAAGCAAGTCAGGTCATACACAGGAGCAGAGGATGAGATGTAGTCACCAAGCAAGTCAGGTGACACACAGGAGCAGAGGATGAGATGTAGTCACCAAGCAAGTCAGGTCACACACAGGAGCAGAGGATGAGATGTAGTCAGCAAGCAAGTCAGGTCACACACAGGAGCAGAGGATGAGATGTAGTCAGCAAGCAAGTCAGGTCACACACAGGAGCAGAAGATGAGATGTAGTCAGGAAGCAAGTCAGGTGACACAGGAGCAGAGGATGAGATGTAGTCACCAAGCAAGTCAGGTGACACACAGGAGCAGAGGATGAGATGTAGTCAGGAAGCAAGTCAGGTGACACAGGAGCAGAGGATGAGATGTAGTCACCAAGCAAGTCAGGTGACACACAGGAGCAGAGGATGAGATGTAGTCAGGAAGCAAGTCAGGTGACACACAGAAGCAGAGGATGAGATGTAGTCAGGAAGCAAGTCAGGTGACACAGGAGCAGAGGATGAGATGTAGTCAGCAAGCAAGTCAGGTGACACACAGGAGCAGAGGATGAGATGTAGTCAGGAAGCAAGTCAGGTGACACACAGGAGCAGAGGATGAGATGTAGTCACCAAGCAAGTCAGGTGACACAGGAGCAGAGGATGAGATGTAGTCAGCAAGCAAGTCAGGTGACACACAGGAGCAGAGGATGAGATGTAGTCAGGAAGCAAGTCAGGTGACACACAGGAGCAGAGGATGAGATGTAGTCACCAAGCAAGTCAGGTGACACACAGGAGCAGAGGATGAGATGTAGTCACCAAGCAAGTCAAGTCACACACAGGAGCAGAGGATCAGATGTAGTCAGGAAGCAAGTCAGGTCATACACAGGAGCAGAGGATGAGATGTAGTCACCAAGCAAGTCAGGTGACACACAGGAGCAGAGGATGAGATGTAGTCACCAAGCAAGTCAGGTGACACACAGGAGCAGAGGATGAGATGTAGTCACCAAGCAAGTCAAGTCACACACAGGAGCAGAGGATCAGATGTAGTCAGCAAGCAAGTCAGGTGACACACAGGAGCAGAGGATGAGATGTAGTCACCAAGCAAGTCAGGTCACACACAGGAGCAGAGGATCAGATGTAGTCAGGAAGCAAGTCAGGTGACACACAGGAGCAGAGGATGAGATGTAGTCAGCAAGCAAGTCAGGTCATACACAGGAGCAGAGGATCAGATGTAGTCAGCAAGCAAGTCAGGTGACACACAGGAGCAGAAGATGAGATGTAGTCAGCAAGCAAGTCAGGTCATACACAGGAGCAGAGAATGAGATGTAGTCACCAAGCAAGTCAGGTCACACACAGGAGCAGAGGATCAGATGTAGTCAGCAAGCAAGTCAGGTGACACACAGGAGCAGAAGATGAGATGTAGTCAGCAAGCAAGTCAGGTCATACACAGGAGCAGAGGATGAGATGTAGTCAGCAAGCAAGTCAGGTCACACACAGGAGCAGAGGATCAGATGTAGTCAGGAAGCAAACCAGGTTGTACACAGGAGTGAAAATCTGCTCTCTATTATTCTATTCTTGTGTCTAATTGACTGATGTTCCCTATGGGTACATGTTTCTTAGAGCCACCGCCTCTGAGGTCAGAGGTGCTTCAGCACTTTCATGATGCCAGTGCCTCAGGTCTTTTTTTGAAAGGAGAGATCCTGCCTATTATCCTTGTCCAGTGACCTTCTCTTACCAATGATTTCAATCCCAGTGTAAAAGCATTGCCATTGTCTCTTTGCACCTCTCCTGCTGGAACCTTTTCCTCTTCACCTTCCTGAAAACTCTGGTCACATATCGCGGTGGTTGTTATTGCGGGCCTGCCCAGACTGAGGCTACAAATCATCCGAAGTATAACCTGCCACATAGGCCCCACAGCTTGTACAGTATATGGCTGTCTCCCAGGTTACGGGTGTTTCAGCTGTTTCACGCTTCCATGCTTTTCCCTACATCCAGTCCAGGTCGTCCCAATATCCTTACAAATGGGTAGCTCCGCCCCAAAGGGGGCGTGGACTGCAAGATGAAAGATGTAGCTCCTCCCGGCCCCCTATAAAGGCGGCTGTCCCTCTATCATTCCCCAGTTGTTCATCTTGCAGTCTTGGCTGCAGAAGATCGTTGGCACTCTTTCAGTTATTAGCAGCAGAGCGGGGCCACCTAGCTCGTCGGCTGCTGTGGACTCTATTTCCATGGATCCCTTTCTGACCAACTCCTGCCTCCCAGCCATCTGGCTGCTATGAGATCTGTGACGGTAGGGTGAACACCAGGGTCTGTGGCGTTCGGCAGAGCTTAGGCTTTGGGCTGCAGACCTTATATTAAAAGGTAGCCGGCCGCAGGCTGATGGTGAGCCTGAGGGGGAACCACTGTGTGTACTGTATTGTCCCTCCCTGCCCACAAGCTTTATTGGAGTCTTGGCTGTTTCTTGTACTGTGTGTTCCACTGTGCGGCTCCTCGCTGGCTCAGGCTAACCTGGGCGAGGAGCGGTCTGGCCGCACTCACCTCCCTACGCTCCCTCGTCTGTCTCCTGGGATGCGGCCTTCTGGCCGGCGCGTCCTGCTAGCCTGCCGCATTGCCGCCTGTGCTGGCCAATCTCGAGAGACGGATCTCGTTGCTGGTCCCTAAGAAGGCCTCGAGTAAGAAGCGACATATGGGCCCATTTACTCGGATGATGATGATCTTTTTGATGGTCCGGGCTCTGTAGAGCAAGGTGAGTTGCCAGATGATTCCCGCTCCTCTGTGGTTTATTCTGCGGTCGATGACAGTATGTCTGTCTCTTCCTCAGACGAGGATGCGTGGCTCCGGATGATACAGAGAAATTGCTTTCCTCAGTGTTTGATACCTGATATTGATATTAATATTGATATTGGCGCATTGACCAGCTGGCGTCCCATGCCTTTGCATGTGTGGGGACGGCGCTGCGCCCGGTCTGTGCCTCGGCCATTACGGCTGTGGCCATTAGGACCCTGCTCAGAATATACTTGATAGTGCCCCTGATGACTTGCCTTGTGAGGTGTTTAATGCACTCTCTAGTTGTGATGTTTTTGTAAATGTTGTCCTCTCTGCCTTGGATGACACCATTAGAATGTGTGCCAGAACATCTACCCTTGTGGTGGCTATACGCCGCTCGGTTTGGCTACGCCAGTGGGCTGCTGACAACGCTGCCAAGAAGGCCCTCACTGGGTTACCCTTCAAAGGACTACGCCCGTTTGAGGACCACCTGGACCTCTTTGTTAAGGAGACTTCTGGGGTAGGGGCAGAGGACGTGGACGTCCTGGCTCCTCTTGGGGCCAAGCTTAAGTCCTCTCCCAAGCCCCCTCAGGCATGATGGGGCGCCCTCACCCATCCGGGTGGGCGGACGGCTTCAGCACTTTGCTCACGTCTGGAGGCCTCCGGTTACAAGATAGAGTTTGCTGCCTGGCCGCCCCCAAGATTCATCAGATCCTGGATTCCTCGGGACCCTGTGTCAGCTCAGGAGCTAGTGCAGGCAGTGCAAGGCCTCCTGGAGCTGGGGTTCATCTGAAAGGTTCCTTTAAGAGAAAAAGGCAAGGGCTTTTATTCCAACCTATTCACAGTACCCAAAAAAGATGGGTCACTCAGGCCCATCCTGGACTTGAAGATCCTCAACAAATTTGTCAGGAGCAGGCGCTTTCGCATGGAAACTCTGCGCTCTGCCATCAGTTCCCTGCGCCAAGGGGATTTCATGACTTCTGTGGACATCAAAGATGCTTATCTTCATATTCCTGTGTTTCCAGGTCATCAAAGGTTCCTCAGGTTCGCTCTGGAGGATCAACACTACCAGTTTGTGGCATTGCCCTTTGGTCACGCCTCAGCTCCCAGGGTGTTCACCAAGGTGCTGGCTGGCGTGATGTCTCTGCTCAGGTTTCAGGGCGTCCGCGTGCTGCCTTATCTGGATGACATTCTCATCACCTCCCAATCTCTACATCAGGCAGAATTGGATACTCAACTGGTGATGTCCACCCTGGAGTCATTTGGATGGGTGATCAACCACCCCAATTCTTCGCTGTCCCCCTCCTTGGTGACTCCATTCCTAGGAATGAATTTGGATACAGTTCAGGCAAGGATTTTCCTTCCTCAACAGAAGGTGGACAGTCTGATTGCACAGGTCCAGTTCCTGCTATCTTGTCATCATCCCTACCATCAGGCAGGGAATGCAGCTGGTGGGCCGGATGGTGGCGTGCTTCGAGTCGGTCCCTTATGCTCAGTTCCACTTGAGGCCTCTGCAACTCCACCTCTTGTCAGTGTGGGACAAGGATCCAGCGTCCCTGGACAGGGTCTGTGTGCTTTCCCCCCTGGTCAGGAGGTCCCTCTCGTGGTGGATGGACTCAAGGAACCTGTTGGGTGGCAGATCCTTTCTGACCCCTTCCTGGGAGACAGTCACCACGGATGCCAGTCTGTCAGGTTGGGGGGGTTTCTGGAAGTCCCTGCGGTTTCAGGGGAGGTGGGGCCCTCAGGACGCCCACACACCTATCAATGTCTTGGAGCTGAGGGCGATCAGGTTAGTCCTGGCTCAGTTGACTACTCACCTTCGGGGCCTGCCTGTTCAGGTGCGCTTGGACAACCAGACGGCAGTTGCCTACATCAATCATCAGGGAGGGACCCGGAGCAAGGGGGCCCTCCAGGAAGCGTCTCTGATCCTGGCCTGGGCGGAGACCAATGTTCCCTGCATATCAGCTGTGTATATCCCGGGGGTGGAAAATCTCCTGGCAGACTCTCTGAACAGGGGGACCTCTCGCCAGGGAGAATAGTCCCTATACAACAGGGTGTTCCAATCTCTGTGTCACTGTTGGGGCCAACCAGATGTGGATATGTTTGCGTCCCGTCACAATCACAAGCTCCCGGCCTTTGTCTCCCTTTCCCAGGATCCTCTGGCCTTGACCACAGATGCTCTGGCAATGTCATGGCAGGACTTTCAGTTTCTGTATGTCCTCCCTCCATTCCCCCTGCTGGGCAGGGTTCTGCGCAGGATTGCTCTGGAAGGGGTGCCAGCAATTCTGGTGGCCCCCAGGTGGCCAAGAAGAGTGTGGTTCGCAGACGTGGTGCAGCAGGCAGTAGATCAGTACGTTCTACCCATGGTGCCAGACCTGCTCACTCAGGGCTCCCTACGCCATCCCAGTTTACAAACTCTGGCTTTGACGGCCTGGCTGCTAAAACCTCCATCTTGATGGAGAAGGGGCTGTCTACCTCAGTGTTTGATACCATGATAAAGGCTAGGAAGAAGTCTTTTTCTTCCATTTACTACAGGGTTTGGCATGCCTACATTGACTGGTGAGAGTCTAAGTCTCTTCCCTGTCGTGTGTTCTCTATTCCCAGGATTCTGGAGTTCCTGCAGCATGGGTTGCATATGGGGCTCCAACTCAGTACTCCGAAGGGGCAGGTCTCTGCCCTGGCTGTTTTCTTCCAGAAGTCCTTTGCTCAGCACCCTCTGATCAGGACTTTTTTCCAGGGGGTCACTCATGTGCGTCCCCAACTTAAGCCTATGGTGCCTGTTTGGGATTTGAACTTGGTCTTGTTTGCCTTGCAGGGTGCTCCCTTTGAACCTGTGCAGGATGCTGCTCTGGCCATTCTTACTCTCAAAGTTGTCTTTCTGGTGGCTATCACCTCTGTTAGGCATGTGTCTGAGTTGGCAGCGCTTTCCATTCAGCCCCCCTACTATGAGAGACACCAGGACAAGGTGGTGTTTCGCTTCAAGCCAGATTTTCTGCCTAAGGTAGTGTCTGCCTTTCATTTGAATCAGGACATTGTTCTTCCTTCATTGTGCCCTAATTCTAGTAATTCTAGTAATGCTAAGGAGAGGGTTTTGCATCCTTTAGATGTGGTTAGGTGTCTGAAGTACTATCTGGTGGCTACTGCACCTTTCAGAAAAACTGATGCTCTTTTTGTGGTCCCTTCTGGTCCTAGGAAGGGTTTGGCTCCTGCCAAGTCTACTATCAGCAAATGGATTCGTCAGGCTGTGATTCAGGCCTACTCTGCTAAGGGGAAGATTACTCCCTTCCGCCTTACTGCTCATTCTACGCGTGCTATTGGTGCCTCTTGGGCTTTTCAGCACCAGGCTTCTGTTGAACAAGTTTGCAAGGCCGCTACTTGGTCTTCTGTTCATACCTTTTCAAAGTTTGACAAGGTTGATGTTAGGGCCTCAGCTGATGCTGTTTTTGGCCGCAAGGCCAAAGTATTCTATCTGGAGCAGGATGTACTGTATACTAAGAATAATACAATTCTGTGATTACTCACCTGTAGAATTGGTATTATGAGTATACAGTACGTCCTGCTCCACCCCACCCTTGGTTTTGCATTATCTTGGATCCCCTGTATGGTGATTGTTATTATTGTTATAGTTACTAGTTTGCGTTGTTTTAATTATCCCGGCTTCTCGTTAACTGCTTTTCAATGCTGGGGATTTGTGGGAGGCCCTGGGTATTTGAGGGGCCGGGAGGAGCCTATTTTCGATGTCTCTGCAGTCCAGCCCCATCTGGCGGAGTAATACCCGATAGTAAGTAATCTGGAGCAGGACGTACGGTATACTCATAATACCAATTCTACAGGTGAGTAATCACAGAATTGTATTTTTAACAGCTATTTGCCCTGTATCCACATCTTTCCTCTACATCCCCACTGTATTGACCTGTCTGGTGAGCGCTACCAAGATTGCCTTTTTTATGGCTTTGCTAGTATGATTTGGATTTTCGCCCATATAACTCATTAGAGTGCGGAGATACTCCACTAGCCAATACCTGGGATAAAGCCTCATTGAACCTGCTGCTCAAGCTGCCACGCTGCAGGCTTTGGCCTAATGAAATTGTGTCTGGCTCATCCTGTTTGTAGGCATGATTGGGGGACATTCTGGGCTGGCAAACTACTACCTTGAACCCTGGCAAAGATTGGACTGGGGGTTATTGTTTGGGTGGGCCACTGACTTACAGGTGTGGATGTGGCATAGGTATGGCTGCTTTCCACCTGTGCCTGTGGCAAATGTGGCCAAGCAGGAGAGGGTGTGTATGTGGCCCTATGTATTACTGGCCAAATATTGACATGCAAACGTCAAATGCCTTCGGCCTGGAATACATTACTTAAAAACTCCTGGATGTGGCCAATTGCTAAGTGCCCTGATTCAGCACCAATGTATATTTATATTGTACTATGTATGTACATGAAGTCTGCGAGTGCCCTCCAACTCCAATTTATCATATTTCCCAAAAATATATTGAATGTGACTTTAGCTGTTGTTGACTAAGTTGATGCATTAATGTTTGGGTTATTTTGAGATTACTGAAGGTTTTTCGAAACAAACAGGGCCCAAAAAAATGCATGAGTCTCAGATCATGTGTGAATATTTTAGTAATTAACTCATTACTGTTTGATACAAAAAACACTACTAAAGCATTCACAAAGCCAAATTATAGTATAAAATAATAATGACATGCAACAAACAAACACAGGACAAACAAATTAGGCAAAATGAGTATTAATCAAATTGGCCCTAGGTGTGCCACGGTAGTGGTCTTCTGGGTCCTGGCTGGGTGGAGAGTGGGGCAGATCCACATACCGGGGGACACGCTGCATGATGGCAAAGTTATGTAGGACACAGCAGGCCAGTATGATGTCTATGACCTTGTTGGGGTCATACTGGATTGCCCCCCCCCCCCCCGGTATGGTCCACCAAACACCTGAAGCGAGTTTTTAACAGGCCAAAGGCCCTCTCCACAACGGCCCGGGTCTTCCGGTGGGCCCGATTGTAGGCGTCCTGTGCCGCATTCTGTGGCCGAAGGACGAGCGTCATCAGCCAGGGAAGTAGCGGATAGCCGGAATCCCCTGAAAGAATAAGAAAATACTAACATATATTTCACATTACAACCAAAAATGTTTGGAAAAGCGGTTGTTCCCCCTGACTAAGAGCCTATCTTATATTTTAGACACACCCTGTACATACAGATTGCTCTGCTAAAAAAACAGCCTAACACCATCTACTGCATGTTCTGACCCTTTAAACATCCAAGGTGGCGGATAAGGGCAAATCGGGCAGACTGCAAACAGGACTGTGCTGCTCCGCATTCTTGGATGCAGGACCCCAGATCTGCTTTGTCTGAGCCAAGCACAGCTCTTACCCGCCCCCTGCACTTTATCCCGCTCTCCTCTACTCAGTGTCACGCTTCTGAGCAAAGATGGCGCAGACCCTATCATAAAGTCAAGAACAGAATTGCAGCCGAGTGTTTGGAAGAATAATAAGTAATTTACTAGAAAGTAGAAATATATTCTTTTTAAATGGTGGCAAATCATTTTTTAAGGATGTGTGCTTTGCGAAAGAGCATGGTTAAGGTCCGGTTTAACATGTCATCAAGGGGTAAAAGCCATAGGTTCAGACATGGGTCATAAACTATATTCATATGCATACATTGAAAAGTGAATGACGTTATTTGCGTTAACTTACCAAGGAGCCATCCACCGGAGAATTCTCCAGACTCAAACCGATGGTACAATCCAGATCGTCGCAATATGTAGGCGTCATGGGATGAGCCTGGAAACCCTGCGAAGGCGCTAAGGGACCGCATGTCTGGGGCCACCTCTGCTTGGACATTCAGTGAGTGGCCCATTTTGCGGTTCCTGGGAAAAAAGAAAAACAACAAAAATTGGCAAGGCTAGGTAAACTACTCAAACACTAACTCCTAACATCCTCCAAAAAACATGTTGGGCAATACAAATAACACTAAGTCCCTAAGTATTTTTTAGCCCAAAAAAGGATATGTATGTTGGATCTGCTAAAGATTCACTTTAAAATGACTAAGGTCCACATGAAAATGTTTGGCTTTGGCCGACATGAAAAACATTGCTGAAGCTAAAGACGGCCAAATGTATCACAGGGACAATTTACAAGGAGGGATTAATAGATATACAGTTTAAGCTATTTCACAGGGACAATTTACAAGGAGGGATTAATAGATATACAGGGTAAGCTATTTCACAGGGACAATTTACAGGTAGGGATTAATAGATATACAGTGTAAGCTATTTCACTGGGACAATTTACAAGAAGGGATTCATAGATATACAGTGTAGGCTATTTCACAGGGACTATTTACAAGGAGGGATTAAGAGATATACAGTGTAAGCTATTTCACATGGACAATTTACAAGGAGGGATTAATAGATATACAGGGTAAGCTATTTCACAGACAATTTACAAGGAGGGATTAATAGATAGTTAAAATACAATTTATCTAAACTATATAAAAAACGACCGATTGAACTTGCCTATAGATGTACTCGTCACCTGCGGGAGGGACCAATGCAACGTGGGTGCAATCAATGGCACCCATGACGTTGGGCATGTCGTCGATATTATAAAATGTCAGCTTAAACGCGTTCCAGGCTACCATGTCGTCCGGAAAATAAATATATTTCTGACAAATGGTAGCCATGCCTTCCAAAAACTTGGATAGCGCGCTGCAGCGTAGGCTAGGAGATCCCCACGGAGGGGGCACCCAGCCTCTGGAACCAGCCGTTCGCCAAAAATTGCAGGCAGCCAAGCATCTTGGTCATACCTGAAATTGCTTGCCCCTTCCTTGTGGTGCGGGCTAACCATGGTCGCAGCTCACTATACAACTTGTGGAGGGACGCGCAATTAAGTCTGGTCAGCTCGAACAGCTCAACGTCATGCATGCCATCAATATGCATGCGTTGCCGGTGCAATCTGGCCTCGGCCCTGCTGATACATTCAATGCCCATTAGCTGAAGTTGGTGATGTTCCTCCACAAAGGCACAAAACATGGTGATTGCAAGGTAGCCGAGTCCAAAATGGTCCTGTAAGGGGATCGCAAATGAAACGGTTTTATAGGGTGGTGGTGCCTCGGCAATCGTCTCTCTGAATGAGACGCAAGCCCATACCAATAACGTAAGTTATCTGAATGAACGCAAAATATCAGATTTGGATGGGAAAATGATCCGAACTAACACAAATGATCCGATTTACTTTCGTTCATCGAAAGCGCATATACGCATGAGCTCGAATGAATGTACGAATGAAAATGCAACGAATAAACCTAAAAAAAATGACAAAACACACACAAAAACATACACAGACAGCTACGGAAGTCCAGACAAATGTGTCTATGAATCGTCAGCGGTCTGGGCGCTGATGTTCTATTTGGTGCTACGGAGATTTTTAGGAAGTCTAATGTTCTGTTTGTTCTCACTTTGAGACTAGAAAGGGTTTGCCTCCTGCTGAATCCGCTGTCAGTAAGTGGATCCGTTAGGCGGTGGTTCAAACCTATTCTAGAATCCTCCCTTTAGGGTTACTGCTCATTCCACGCGTGCCATTGGGGCTTCTTCGGCTTTTCTACACCAAGCTTCTGTGGAACAAGTTTGTAAGGCCGCTACTTGGTCTTCTGTTCATACTTTTTCTAAGTTTTACTTGGTTGATGTTAAGGCCTCAGCGGATGCTGCTTTGGGCTGCAAGGTTTTCAGGCAGTAGTGACTTGAACTACTGGTTACTCATGGGGGATACCACCCTACTTTTGGACACTGCTTTTGGATGTCCCATCAGTTATGAATACCGAAGCAGGCCTTGCCATGCATTAAAAAAAAGCAATTCTGTGAGTACTCACCTGTAGAATTGTTTTTGTTCTTGCATGGCACGGCCTGCTTCGCCCCACCCTTGTTATAGTTGTTCTTGGTTGTCTCTTTATGGTGATTGTTCCAAGTTAAATTGGGTTTTTTTTTACCCTTTTTTACATTCTTACCTTTATTCTCTCCCGGCTTCTTGTCTCACTGCTCGTCTACGCTGGGAACTTGTTGGTTAAGCCCGTTTTTATAGGGAGCCGGGAGCAGCCAAAGCTTTCTGCAGTGCTACTGCGCCACCTTGTGGCGGAATAACCCATCAGTTATGAATACCGAAGCGGGCCGTGCCATGCAAGAACAAAAACAATTCTACAGGTGAGTACTCACAGAATTGCTTTTTTCCAACCCTCTAATGCCAGTGACTACCTTGCCTGAGCCTCTAATGGCAGTTACTGCCTTGCCCAGGAAATTAGTACCTGTGCCCGTCTCACACCAGTCAGTTGTTGCCTCTTCTTGGGCGTGCCCAGTTGTTGCCTTTGCTCCGGCATGCCCAGTTGTCTTTGATCCAGCTTGCCCAGTTACTTCTGAACTTGGATGCTTAGCTTAGGGCTGTTTTAAAGCAGACCTTCAGCATCATTTAATGAAAAGCCAATCCCCACTATTCCCCAGCATCTAAAATTTAATGTTTAAATATATTTAATGTTTTAGTCACTTTTTATTCTTTCCCCCTGAAACTCTGTTCAGGACTCTAGGATACAGATGCCACCATCTTGACTCAGTAGCATCACATACTGAGGAGAGGGGTGAAAAGTGCAGGGGCGGGGTTATAGCTGTGCTTTGCATAGACAGGATGAGGAAAAGTTCAGCAATCCCAGAATGGAGAGTGGCACAGTCAGAAGACACTTCCTGTTTGCAGGCAGCCTGAAAACCCATGGGCTGCCATCTTGGATGTTTAAAGGCTCAGAAAATAAAGTAGATGCTGCTAGGATAATTTTTAATGTGGGCAATCTGGATGTACAGGGTGGGGGGCATATAAGATAGCCTCTTATTCAGGGTGAGGGTCTGGATTAATGTGGGCAATCTGTATGTACGGGGGAGAAATGCAAGATAGGATTTCATTCAGTGTGAAGGTCTGGATTAATGTGGGCAATCTGTATGTACAGGGGGAAACATACAAGATAGGATCTTATTCAGGGTGAAGGTCCGGATTAATGTGGGCAATCTGTATGTACAAGGGGGAAACATACAAGATAGGCCCTTATTCAGGGTGAGGGACCGGATTAATGTGGGCAATCTGTATGTACGGGGGGAGACATGCAAGATAGGATCTCATTCAGGGTGAAGGTCTGGATTAATGTGGGCAATCTGTATGTACAGGGGGAAACATACAAGATAGGATCTTATTCAGGGTGAGGGTCCGGTTTAATGTGGGCAATCTGTATGTATGGGGGGAAACATACAAGATAGGATCTTATTCAGGGTGAAGGTCCGGATTAATGTGGGCAATCTGTATGCATGGGGGGGACATACAAGATATGCTCTTATTCAAGGTCCAGATTAAGACCTGCCTTAAGCCTATGGTGTCCCTTTGGTGATGATGAGTAGAAATGTCCTGGAAGTTCCCTAAATTCCAGTGATTTTAAAACCTCTTTGCGCATGAGGATTTCTCTAGGTTTCCAGCTCAAAGAGATCTCAACAAATCACAGGTAGGTTGGCTTTAGGTCTGATTCAGACCCTCCATTGTCTGTGCCAGGCTTGGCCATCTCCTGTCCTCTCATCCCTGCTGTACTCTGTTTGCTTTGTTGTTGTACCATCTGTCCTCTATTTTCACTTCATCCACCACAGTTGGGCTCGCTGTGGCTACCTACTGCCATTTGTATGACACCTGTCAGAGGCTGGCAAGGGTGGCAAGACCGAATCCTAGCAACCCACCGGAAACTGAACAGAAAGATCTTCTGATTGATGGCAGTGAACTATGTCACTCAGGGGCCCAAACACAGGGTCTTGTCACCTACCTGGGCCTACAGGGTGGGTACCCCCCTGCGGGAAACCCTTACCTGGGAATATTTCCCCCAGGATAGACTCTCCATCTAGGAGATCCAGTTCATGGCGCAGTTGCTCGAGCTGCCGCAGGCATCAGCTGGGTGCTACCCCTTCAAATGCACAAGAGCCCCTGACGTGGATAAAGCAGAAAGGGTTTCCATCAGCAGATGGCAGACACATGGTTCCAGCTATGGGCAGCCCTATACCCCTTCCAGGAGTTCTGCACATGAACCCTGTAGGTTACTCCCAGGACAAATGGTGCATAGTGCCGGCCTCCCTAATGGGGCAGCAGCACAATCTCCAGAAGAGGGCTGGGGAAAATAACAGGTTCCATCACCTTATTCTTAGTATACAGTACGTCCTGCTCCAGATATAGTACTTACACTTGGGTTATACTCCGCCAGATGGCGCTGCACTGCAGAGACATGCAAAACAGGCTCCTCCCAGCCCCTCAAATACCCGGGGACCTCCCACAAATCCCCAGATTTCTCTGCAGTGCTGACTGCGAAGACATGAAGTATCACTCTCTCGCAGGTGAGCGAGGCTATTAAAGCCTATGGCCCTGTTGGACTATTCCCACCCGTCCTTTTTGTGATGTGCCTCCCAGCCTGGGCTGCGCTGGTCGGGTGAAGGTAGGCAGCACCATGCGTGCTTATGGAGCGCTGCTCCTCCGCAGTCCCTCACCAAAGGGTAGGCGGTATAGGCTGATGGTGAGCCTCTATGAGATGCCCCTCCCGCATTATTGCCCCATGCCCCGTGTAGCGGTGGGCCCTGTACGAAGGGCCGCCATCCTCCCTCGTTCCCCCCGTAGTCGGGGGGGAAAGAAAGGAGGGGGGGTGTGTGCATGTGGTGTCAGTGTATTGTGATTACACGCATATGGCCTTTGTTCTGTCTTTGGACTTGTATATATGGTGTCAGCCGCCGCGCCTTTTTGTATTTTTACTCGTATAACTGCCGCCGCGCGCGCTTTTTCCTTTGTTGGATGTTCCGCGCCGGGCGGCGGCGTTACCTCAGACGCCTCTGTGCCCTCATTGGCTGCTGGTTGGACTTCGCGCTCATCGGGAGGGCAGGGCCTGGCCTGGCGCGCTCCGCGTCATGGCACGCTCTGGCCCGCCCTTCGAGGTACACGGCGCCATTTTGTCTGTTCGTGCGCGCGCATGTGACGTTCTTGCTTACCGTGGTCCGTAAGTGCCCTCGCAGGCGGATTTATACTCATTGTAGCGTTTCGGTTCTGACACCATCCTCTTCTCATTGTGTCTTTCAGACTGGTGAATCCATTGGCTTCTCCCGGCCCGGTGTAATTGATAGCGGGCCTTGTAAAATTCTCCCACTTCCCTAGCGGGTCTTTGGGGCATCCAGGGTTGCTTATAGCGTCAATCCCTGCTGGCATATTGAGCCTAAATAATCACCATATGGAGGCATCTCAGAATAATGTGACCGGGGTCCCCCTGGGACAAGACCGGCTGTGTATGGCGTGTGGACAACCCCACGCTGACAGGGCATGGGTCTGCGTACCATGTGCCGAGCAAGCACTGGCCCTGCAAGCAGGCCTGCCAGTGGCTGCACCTCGTTTCACTTCACTTATTTCCCCAAGCTTAAATCTCACTCCTGCTGAGTCGCATACAAGTGGGGATTCTCAGCCTGTTGTGTCTTCCAGACTGCCTACGGCTGAACAGATTATTGCGAGGTTGTCAGAGCGCAAGGGCCCTGGTAAGAAGCGGCTCTTGACGCCTCATGTTACTGTTTTTCCTATGGGAACTGAGGAGTTTACGACTCTGTGTGGCTATACCCCTTCTGATGAAGGAGAGCTCTTCTCTGACTCAGGCTCATCTAATGAGAGGCCGAGGAGTCATGACGATTCTGACCCTGAATACTGGCCCAGAGTGACACTGACAATTTGTTGATCCAGGTTTTTGAGGTTCTGTCTATCTCTCTCCCTGGTGAGGCTCCCAAGCAAAGAGGGGAGCGTTTCCATACAGCAACAGCACGTTTGGAATTTCTAGAGCAGGCACATTTCCATACCCTTGTGCTCAAGGAATGGGAGTGCCCCAGTAAACTTCCAGGGGTCCCAGGGGACTGGGATAGGAAGTACCCTTTTCCCCCTGAGGTGGTTAAATGTTGGTCATCCCCCCCCCCCCCCCCCCCCCCGAGGTGGATGCCCCGATCATAGGGGTTCCTAACCCCACTTTATTACAGCCCCTGCTTATGCTACCCTTCGGGATGCTGAGGACCGGCGCATTGACCTGCTGGCCTCCCACGCCTTTGCATGTGCAAGGACGGTGCTGCACCCGGTCTGTGCCTCGGCTATTACTGCCGTGGCCGCTAGAACCCTCATCAGGAAAATGCTTGATCGTCCCCTTGATGATCTCCCCTGGGATGTGTTTAATGCACTCTCCAGTTGTGATGGGTTTGTAAAATGTATCTTATTAGCATTGGATGACACCATTAGAATGTGTGCAAGAACTTCTGCCCTTGTGGTGGCTATACGTCGCTTGGTCTGGCTGCGACAGTGGGGTGCTGACGATGCTGCAAAGAAGGCTCTTACCGGGCTTCCTTTTAAAGGGCTACACCTGTTTGGGGCCCGTCTAGACCAGTTTGGTAAGAAGGGTAAGTTACCCCAACGCAGGCGGCTGTCTCGGCCCCTTCGGGGCCAGGGCACCCCTCCTACCCCCTACCATAGTGTTAATCAAGAACCAGGGGTGTCCTTCGCGGGGGCTCATGCAGATTCCTGCCCCAGGAGCAGCAAACAACGCTCTGGCTCCTCCGGGGGGGCTAAGCCCAAATCGTCCGCCAAGTCCCCTCAAGCATGATGGGGCGCCCTCGCCCGTTTGGGTTAGTGGACGGCTGCAGCACTTTGCTCTTGTCAGGAGGCATCACTCCTCATACTGGTGGATTCAGGAGGTAGTGTCCTCCGGATACAAGATAGAGTTTGCTGCGCGGCTTCCCCCAAGATTATCAGGTCCCGGGTACTTCTGGTCCCTGCCTCTGTTCAGGTGCTGGTGCAGGCCATTCAAGGCCTGCGGGGTCTGGAGGTCACTTGCAGATTGCCCTTAACAGGCAGAGGCAGGGACCGCTACACCAACCTTTCCACAGTTCCCCAAAAGGATGGGTCAGTCTGGCACATTCTGGATTCACAGATTTTCGGCAATTCGTCAATTGCAGGCAGTTTCTGCGTGGATACTCTTAGATGGGCCATCAGCTCCTTGCGCCCCAGGGGCTTCTTGCAGTCTGTGGAGATCAAAGATGCTTATTTTCACATCCCTGTGTCTTCTGGACACCAAGGTTCTGCAGGTTCACGTTGGAAGCCCAACACTGCTAATTTTTGGCCTTGTTATCTGGCCTCTCTTCAGCTCCCAGAGTGCTCACCAAGGTGCTGACGGGGGTGATGAGACCAAGGGGCGTCCGCGCGATGACCTACCTGGACGTCCTTATCAATTCCCAGTCTCTACGTCAGGCTAAGTTGGATACTCGGCTGGTGGTGTCCATTGGGAGTCATTTGGATGGGTGATCAATCACCCCGAGTCCTCATTGTCCCCTTCATTGGTAACTCCATTCCTAGGAATGAATCTGGATACGGTTCAGGTGAGAATCTTCCTTACCAGCAATAAAGTGGACAATCGGGTTGCATGGGTTCAGTCCCTCATAGCTGTCCCCGTCTCTCCACCAGGCAGGGATGCAGCTGGTGGGCCCGTTGGTGGATTGCTCCGAAGTGGTCCCTTATGCTCAGTCTCCCTGGGGCCCTTCTGCAACTGCTCCTGTTGTTAGTACAGGACAAGGATCCAGCATCCCTGGAGCAGAGTCTGTGTGCCTTTCCCCCTGGTAAGGAGGTCCCTCTGGGAGTGGACGAACTCAACCTGTCTGGGGGCAGTTCCCTTCTTGCCCCTTCCTGGAGACGGTCACCATGGATGCCAATCTATCAGGTTGAGGGGGAGGGTTTTCTTCTGAAACTCCCTGCGATTCCAGGGGAGGTGGGGCCTTTAGGAGGTCCATACACCTATCAATGTTTGAAACAGTGAGCGTTCAGGTTAGTTCTAACTCGCTTGACTACCCCTCTTCAGGGCCTGACTGTTCGGGGACGCTCGGTCTGTCTGACGGCAGTGGCCTACATTAATCATCAGGGAGGGACCCGGAGCAGGAGGGTCCTCCAGGAAGTGTCTCTGATCCTGATCTGGGTGGAGGACAATGTTCCCTGCATATCAGTGGTATTCGCTCCGGTGGGGGTCCCTCTGAGACAGGGTGTGCTAATCCCTGTGTCTCTATAAAGGGGTCTAACCAGTTGTGGATCTGTTTGTGTCCCGTCACTATCACTAGCTCTCGGCCCTTGTTCCCTGTCCCAGGATCCTCTGGCCGTGGTCATGATGCCTTAGTAAAGTCATGGCAGGACATTCTGTTCTGTATGTCTTTTTTCCATTCCCTCTGCTAGGCGGGGTTCTGCGCAAGATTGCTCTGGAAGGGGGCAGTGATTCTGGTGGCCCCCGGGTGGCCATGAAGAGTGTGGTTCGCAGACGTGGTACAGAGGGCAGTGGATCTGTACGTTCTGCCAGGAGTGCCAGCTCTGTTCACTCAGGGTCCCTTACGTCACCCCAATCTATAGACTCTGGCCTTGACGGCCTGACTGCTGAAACATCCATCTTGATGGAGACAGGTTTATCTGTCTCGGTGATTGAGACTATGGGAAGTCTAGGAGCAAGCTTCTTCTTCTTCTTCCATCTATTATAGGGTATGGTGTACCCATATTGATTGGTGTGAGTCTAGGTCTCTTCCCTGTCGGGTGTTCTCTGTTCCCAGGGTTCTAGAGTTATTACAGCATGGGTTGGAATTGGGTCTCCAACTCAGTACTCTGAAGGGTCAGGTTCTGCCCTGTCCACCTTCTTTTTTGCTCGTTTTTTCCTTGGTTAAGACTTTTTCTTTCAGGGGGATACTCATTTGCCTCCCACACGTAATCCTATGGTCCCTATTTGGGATTTGAACTTGATTCTGTCTGCCTTGCAGGGTGTTCCCTTTGGACCTATTCAGGATGCTGTCTGGCTGTTCTTATCCTCAAGGTTGTCCTTCTGGTGGCTGTTACTTCGGTCAGACGTGTGTCTGAGCTGGCGGTTCTGTCTATCTAGCCCCCATTCTTGAGATACACCTGGATAGGTGGTGTTCCGCTTTAAGCCGGACTTTCTGCCTAAAGTGGTGTCTTATGTTCATTGTTTCAAGATATTGTTCTTCCTTCTGTGCCTTATTCCTAGCAACGCTGAGAAAGGGTTCTGCATTCCTTGGACAGGTGTTGGAAGTTTCCTTGGTAGTCACTTGTCCTTTAGGCTCCTTTGGGCCTACGACCACTACATCCTGAATGCGCCCGATCTTGTCTGATCTCGGGGGGCTAGGCGGCGTTGGGACTGGTCATTACTTGGATTAGATGGTTCCTTCTGGTCCTAGGAAAGGTTCTTGGCTTCTGCCAAGTCTACTGTTAGCGAATGGATTAGTCAGGCTGTTACTCAGACCTATTCCATTAAGGGGAAGATTCTTCCTTTTCGCCTTACTTCTTATTCTACTCGTGCTTTTGGTGCCTCTTGGGCCTTTCAGCACCAGGCTTCTGTTGCGCTAGTTTGCTATGCCGCTACTTGGTCTTCTGTTCATACCTTTTCAAGTTTTACAAGGTTGATGTTAGGGCCTCAGCTCATGCTGGCTTGGCCGCAAGGTTTTGCAGGTGACAGTGGTTTTAACTGTCTGCTGTTGCCTTTTTTGTTGGGGATCCCACCCTACTTTATGGACACTGCTATTGGATGTCCCAAGTGTAAGTACTGTATCTGGAGCAGGACGTACTGTATACTAAGAATAATACAATTCTGTGAAATACTCACCTGTAGAATTGATATTATTTGTATACAGTACGTCCTGCTCCACCCCACCCTGGTTTTGCATTGTTCTGGATCCCCTGTATGGTGATAATTATAACAATGATAACAACCAGTTTTGGTGGTTAAAATTTTCCCAGCTTCTTGTTCACTGCTTTTCAATGCTGGGGATTTGTGGGAGGTCCCCGGGTATTTGAGGGGCCGTGAGGAGCCTGTTTTGCATGTCTCTGCAGTGCAGCGCCATCTGACGGAGGATAACCCAAGTGTAAGTACTATATCTGGAGCAGGACGTACTGTATACAAATAATATCAATTCTACAGGTGAGTATTTCACAGAATTGTATTTTCTGAAGTTTTGCCAGTATGTAATCAGGTAAAAAAAAAGGCACTCAACAAGGCCAGGTTCAATTTGTGGTTACGTCAGTGGTGTGAAGACAAAGGCTTTGGGTGTATTAGTTATGATGTTAGAAGGTGGTCGAACAATGAGTTGTTTAAGAGGGATGGCTTGCATCCTTCACAGAAAGGCACAGAAGAACTTTTTGAGCATTTTTTTGATTTAAACTGGAGGAAGGGGACAGAGATGTAACTTGTAAGGGTGATTTCTGTTCCCTACCATTTAGGATGAAGCAGGACATTGAAGCAGGAAACCCCATCAGTGGTATGGTAGAGGTGGAAAAGATCAAGGACACACTAAAATACAAAACCAACAACATCCACATGATGTGTACCACTGCTCGCAGCTTGGGCAACAAGCTCTGTGAATTAATGGCTATTATATCCAGAGATGAATTGGATCTTGTTGCAATAACAGAGACTTGGTTCAAGGATCACAATGACTGGGAGATAGCTATACCCGATTACACATTGTACAGAAAAGACAGATTGGATAGAAAGGGCGGTGGAGTAGCCATTTATGTCAAGACTACCCTTCAATAAACAATAATTCAGCATACACATAATGAACTAGAAACTCCCTGGGTTACCATGCAGACTAAGGCGGGAGCTGTGGTCAGAATTGGTGTGATATATAGGCCCCCTGGACAATCTGAGGATCTAGATAACCTGTTAATAGATGGAATCAGTGGAATGGCAGAGAAGGGGGACAATTACAGGTGACTTCAACATGCCTGATGTGGACTGGAATATCCCAAGAGCAGAACTATATTAGAGGCACTTAATGGAGTGTCTCTAAAACAACATGTGACATTGCCAATTAGAGGAGATAACATTCTGGACTTAGTTTTGACCAATGGGGATCTGGTGTCCGAGGTCAGGGTTGAAGAAAATCTGGGTTCCAGTGACCATCAATGCTTATGGTTCAAAATAAAAACAGACATTGTGCAATCGCACACCAGAACCAAAGTGCTAGACTTTAGGAAGACAAACTTCAAGGAAATGGCGGCATATGTTGAAAGAAAATTAGGTGAGTGGAACAGAGTAGCAGAAGTGAGTGCCCAGTGGTCACTATTAAACATGGCCATCTTAAAGGCAACTAAGCAATGTGTGAAACAAACTAGCAAGATAAGAAGGAAGAAGAAACCATTATGGTTTACTAGGGAAGTCAGCACTATCATAAAAGATTAGAAGTCTGCCTATAAGAAGTATAAAGTAATTGGAAGTGTAGCTGACAGAGACAGAGGCGGATAAAATTAAACAGAGGGAAGCAAAACTCATTATAAGGACTGCTAAAGGGAAAAAGAGGAAGAAATGGCCAAATCTATGAAGAGGGGAGATAAAACCTTTTTCCAATATATTGGTGACAGAAAGAAGAAAAACAATGCAGTCTCAAAAATAAGAAATAGGGAAAATATATTGACGGAGACAAGGCTGTGGCTGACCATCTGAATAGCTACTTTTGTTCGGTATTTTCAGATAGTAGCAGGCATGGCCATAGCACAGCATCCAGCTGGGAGGGCACAGCTCCGGAGTTTCTGGAGCCTGATGTCTTAGCCGAGCTGGCACATCTAAAGGTAAGTAAGGCGATGGGTCCAGATGGAATCCACCCCAGAGTTCTAAGGGAACTTAGGTTTGTGATTGCAGCCCCTCTGACTGATTTACTTAACCATTCCCTTTCAACTGGTGAGGTTCCAGATGATTGGAGAATGGCCAATGTCGTACTAATCCATAAGAAGGGGAGTAGAGAAGAAGCCAGTAATTGCAGGCCAGTTAGTTTAACATCTATAGTGATCAAATTAATGGAAACACTCTTAAAAAAAACAGATAATTTCCCATCTAAAAATTAATGACCTATTGGACCCAAAACAGCATGGCTTTACTGAGGGCAGATCATGTCAGACCAATCTTATTAATTTCTTTGACAATGTCACTAAAGTGTTAGATGAAGGTGGTGCTGTGGATATCGCCTATCTGGATTTTAGCAAAGCCTTTGACACTGTACCACATAAGGAGCTCATAGATAAGTTATTGAAGGTAGGACTCAATCCCTGGATAGTTTAGTGGATTTCCAGTTGGCTGAGGGATTGGTATCAGAGTTGTTGTGAATGGTGTGCAATCTGAGCGAAGGCGAGTTACAAGTGGTGTGCCGCAAGGCTCTGTCCTGGGCCCCATTCTTTTTAATATATTTGTAAGTGACATAGGAGAAGGCTTGGTAGGAAAAGTTTGTCTGTTTGCTGAGGATACAAAGGTTAGTAATAGGGTGGATATTCCTGGAGGTGATGATTTAGCTTTACTGGATAGATGGTCAAAACTGTGGAAACTAGAGTTTAATGTCTCTAAATGTAAAATCCTGCACTTGGGTAGAAGGACTTCGGAGGAGAGAGATTTAGGGGTGGTTCCTACGGGACTGAAGAACTGTTTGTTTGATAGTTAACTCCACTAAAGCTGTGGGTGCGTCCTGGGCCTTCCAGCACCAGGCTTCAGTGTGCAAGGCTGCCACTTGGTTATCGGTGCACACCTTTACCTCTATAAGGTGGATGTCCGAGCATCAGCTGATGCAGTGTTTGGAAGAAAGGTGGTGCTGCAAGTCTTTCACATGCTTTTTCGTTCAGGCTTGTCCCCACCCTTTTGGAGCTGCTTTGTGCATCCCATACCTGATTACAATTATGGACAACCTGACAGGGAAAATACAAATGTTGTACTTACCTTGTAAAATGTTTTTTCCTTAGTTGTCTAAATATGAAAACCGCACCTGCCCAAGTCTATTGAGACTATTCCTGTTGCCTTTGACATGCTTCTAGGGCCATTGATTCTCTCCAGCCTTTTTTGTTAATAAATGTTATTGATGATAATAATAATAGTGGCCAACGTACACATGGAATTATTTCACCACATTTACCAATCCGTACTCTGTGAACAACACAACTCTGTGTACACAAGTGAATTACAAACTAAGGGGCAGTGAAGTGCACATGTGCCTGGAGCGGTGGGTTGCCCTAAACTCAGCACCCGGGGAGTAATTCAGTCATGTCCCATGGTTGGGAATCAAACCTGCCACCTTCCGGTCACAAGCCTGTTTCCCTACCTCTAGGCCATAACTGCCCCACATTGTCATTTGGCATTCCTCCCATAGGGACGTCTCAACTGCTTTCGTACTGGGAAACCCAGTCATTATGCCCGCCCCTGGGAGGAATTTCAGCTCATAGTCCTGCCTTTTGGCTACTGGTTAACCCATTCATGATTCCTCAGTGTCCCTGTAAGGGAAAACCATTTTACAAGCCAAGTATAAAACTTGTATATTTTAGGCCACTCTGTACTCAAAGCAGCAAGGGAAATCTGAAAGGATCGCACACTGCTGATTGGCTTAGGCTTTTGCACATCCCCCAATGGGATCAACAAAAAGTTGAGTTTATGGGAGATACTCAGGGGGGCATCTAAGATTAGGGTGCCCCAAACAGGAGCAACAAAACCCATCAATGGGAAAATCTTGGGTTTTGTTTCTCCTAAAAGTTTTTTTATTTCAACAGATTCTGGTATTTGTCCATCTTGTGAAATAGAGTTATAATGTAATCTATTTTCCCCTCTATTTCTTATTCTTCAGGTTCAAGATCTAACCAAAATAATCTGACCAATGCTGTTATGTCTCCAGATGCTAAAAAAAAAGATGATACTACAGCTCAGTCTACAGAAGAACCAACTACCTCAAACCACCCTGTGCTCCTCACACATCTCTTTTCTCACCCCTCTACACAGGAGTGTTATATGGGTGTACTCACCCATCATACAGCTCCTAGTTCTAAGAAGCCATATTCCTGTTCTGAATGTGGGAAATGTTTCTTTCACAAATCACATCTTATCGCACATGAAAGACTTCATACGGGGGAGAAGCCATATTTATGCTCTGAATGTGGGAAATGTTTCTCTGACAAATCAAACCTTATTAGACATGAAAGAGTTCATACTGGGGAGAAGCCATATTCATGCTCTGAATGTGTGAAATGTTTCTCTGACAAATCAACCCTTATCAGACATGAAAGAATTCATACAGGAGAGAAGCCATATTCCTGTTCTGAATGTGGGAAAAGCTTCTCTTGCAAATCACACCTTATCGCACATGAAAGAGTTCATACAGGAGAAAAGTCATTTTCATGTTCTGAATGTGGTAAATGTTTTTCTGATAAATCAAGTCTTACCAAACATAAACTAATTCATACAGGGGAGAGGCCATATTCTTGTTTTGAATGTGGAAAATGTTTCTCTCAAAGATCAAAGCTTACCAGTCACAAAAGTGTTCATACAGGGGAGAAGCCATATTCATGCTCTGAATGTGAGAAATGTTTCTCTCTTAAATCAACCCTTATCAGACATGAAAGAATTCATACAGGAGAGAAACCATATTCATGCTCTGAATGTGGGAAATGCTTTTCGGATAAATCAAGTCTTGTAACACATGAAAGATTTCATACAGGGGTGATTCTTTATTCATGTTCTGAATGTGGGAAATGTTTTACTGAGAAATCCAGTCTTATCTCACATAAAAGAATTCATACAGGGGAGAAGCCTTATTCATGTTCTGAATGTGGGAAAGGTTTTACTGTAAAATGCAGTCTTAGCAAACACAAAAGAGTTCATACAGGAGAGAAGCCATATTCATGCACTGAATGCGGGAAATGTTTTTCTGATATATCAAATCTTATCTCACATGAAAGAGTTCATACAGGGGAGAAGCCATATTCATGTTCTGAATGTGGGAAATATTTTGTTGATAAATCAAGGCTTATCACACATGAAAGAGTTCATACAGGGGAGAAGCCATATTCATGTTCTGAATGTGGGAAATGTTTTTCTGATAAATCCAGTCTGAGAAAACATAAACAAATTCATACAGGGGAGAAGCCATGTTTATGTTATGAATGTGGGAAATGTTTCTCTTGCAAATCAGACCTTATCACACATGATAGAGTTCATACAGGGAAGAACGTGGGAAATGTTTCATAAGTCCCACATTAAATTGTTCATATAGTGGGGACTCTCTGATCATATAAATATTATTTATTTTTTCAGCAGTTGATAATTGTACAGATAGAAATTTCAACAGCCAGATCAGGTTACTGTATTTATTCTAAGCATACAGCACGTCCTGCTCCAGTAGTAGTAATAACATGTGGGTAGTCCTCCGGCGCCGTGCACTGCAGACATGTAGAAAACAAGCTCCTCCTGGCCCTTCATATACCGAGGGACCTCCCACAAATCCCCAGATTTCTCTGCAGTGTTGGAACTGCGAAGACATGAAGTATCACGCTCTCGCAGGCGAGCGGGGCTTGACAGCCCGAGGCCCTGCGGGACTATTTCCACCCGTCCTTCTTATTAAGAATATGCCTCCCAGCCTGGGCTGCGTTGGTCGGGTGAAGGTAGGCAGCACCTAGTGTGCTTACGGAGCTAGTCTCCACCGCAATCCCCCTCTATAGGGTAGGCGGTTAAGGCGAATGGTGAGCCTTCAGTGGATGCCCCTCCTGCACTAGTGCCCCCATGCCCCATCTAACGGTGAACCCTCTATTCGGGTCACCTTCCTTCCCAGATTCCCCCGTTAGTGGGGGAAAAAGAGGGGGGGGCTGTGTGTTGATGGCCTACTCCTTGCCCTAAGTACACTTTAGACTCTTACCGCTACTGGGTGTCAAAGCGCGCTTCACTTGCTTATTTTTAAACTGGCCGCAGCGTTTTACTGTGCCTTATGCGCACACAGCAGCACTGTTCGGGGAAGCTACGGCGTTTTTCAATTTCCCTTGCTCACTTCGTCAGCCCTCTTCTCTGAAGTGATGCTGACGTAGCTACATTCTCTCCTGATTGGCTGTGCGCCTTCTAGCTTTGCGCGCTCCGGGGGGGAGGCGTGGTTCGGTCTGGAGCGTTCCACGTCATCGCTATTGCCCGCCCTTCGAGGTTCGCTGGGCGCCATTTCCTTCTCGCATGCGCGTGGTGAAGACGGTCCTCCCCTCGCAGACTGTAAGTGCCCTCATGGGTGATCCTTTTTCTAGCTTGTTTCCTCGCGCTCGGCTCTGACATCCCTGTTCCCCTTGTGTCTTTCAGACAGCGGTCATCTGTGACTTCCCCTGGCCCGACGTAGCGCCCGGTCCAGACCATTTTTCAGATTTTACTCCCACTTCCCAGCGGGTTATAGGGGCATCCAGGGTTGCTTAAAGCGTCAATCCCTACTGGCATATTGAATTTAATCACCATATGGAGGCATCCCAGGACATCGCGAACGGGGTCCCCCCGGGACAAGCCCGTCTGTGTGCAGCTTGTGGGGTTTTACCTAGCAGCGGTGACAATGCACGGGTCTGTGTCCCTTGTGCCCAACAGGCACTAGCCAGTCTCCCCACCTCTTCCGAGGCCGGGCCCGCACCTCGCCTTGCTTCCCCTACTCCCCCAAGCTTGAGCATAGCCCCCAATACTAGTGGGGATTCTCACGCTGATTTGGCCTCTAGATTGGCCAGTGTGGAAAGCTTTGTTGCTGGCTCCCTGGCGCGCAAGGCTACTGCCAAGAAGCGTCATTTGAACCCTGAAGCTACTATTCTCCCTGTAGAATCTGATGATTTGCTGCTTTCCTATGCTCAGTCCCCATCAGAGGAAGGGGAACTGCTATCTGACTCAGGATCCTATGAGGACGAGTCCAGGAGTCTGGCTCTGATCTTTGGTCCCAGGACGACATTGACAGACTGTTGTCTCAGATCTTTGATGTTTTATCCCTCTCTCCCCCTCCCGCGGCACCTTGGCAGAGGGGCAATCTGTTTCATACCGCTAGGGTGCGGTTGGAGTTTCCCGAGTAAACTCACTTTAATAACCTAGTGCTGAAAGAATGGGAACATCCCAGTAAACTTCAGGGGATTCCCAAGGCTGTGGATAAGAAGTATCCATTTCCTGACGATCTGGTTAAGTGTTGGACATCGCCGCCCGAGGTCGATGCCCCGATTCTGTCCAATACCTCTATTATGCACTCCCCTGACACTACTACGATGCGGGATTTAGAGGATCGGCGAGTTGATCAATTGGCATGTCATGCTTTTGCATTTGGGGGAGCGTCGCTCCGCCCGGTTTGCGCCTTAGCCATCACAGCGGTGGCGCTCAGGACGGTGGTTAAGACTGCCCTGGAAGGGGCGGATGACTTGCCCTCTGAGGCCGCCAACGCTCTGGCCACCTGTGAGACCTTTGTGAATTATATCCTATCTGCATCGGACGATGCTATTAAGCTGAGTGCTAGATCCTCTGCTCTGGTGGTAGCCATACGCCGTGCGGTCTGGTTACGCCAGTGGGCTGCTGACAATGTCGGGGCTTCCGTTTAAAGGACTGCGCCTGTTTGGAGAAAGATTAGATATCTTAGCCAAGGGGGGCAAGCTGCCCCAGCACAAGCGTCAGATTCGGCCCTTTCGTGGTCCAAGCTCCCATTCTACCCCCTACCGGGGGACCAAGCAAGGTAGAGGGGTGTCCTTCTCTGGGTCGCGCTCAGAACCCTGGAACAAGAACAGAGGACGCCGTCCTGGCTCCTCCTGGGGGCCCAAGTCCAAAGCCCCCCCCCAAGACCCCCCAAGCATGAAGGGGCGCCCTCGCCCGTCAGGGTGGGGGGACGTCCACAGCACGTCGAGCATGTCTGGAGACGCCTCGTCCCAGACCGGTGGATTCAGGAGGTAGTCTCCTCTGGTTACAAGATAGAATTTGTGGTGCTGCCCCCAACCAGGGTCGGTCGGGTCTCGGATCCCGCAGGATCCTGCCTCAGCTCGGGTCTCGATGCTGGCGGTGCAGGACCTTCTGGAGCTCGGGGTCATCTGCAAGGTCCCCTTAAGAGACAGGGGCATGGGGTTTAATTCCAACCTGTTCACGGTGCCCAAAAAGGACGGGTCAGTCAGACCCATTCTGGATTTGAAAATCCTAAACAAGTTTGTCAGAAGCAGGCATTTTCGTATGGAGACTCTGCGCTCGGCTATTGCCTTGCTGCGTCCAGGGGACTTCATGACATCTGTGGACATCAAGGACGCTTACCTGCACGTGCCGGTGTTCTCAGGGCACCAAAGGTTCCTCAGATTTGCGCTGTTGGATCAGCATTATCAGTTCGTGGCCCTACCATTCGGCCTTACGTCGGTTCCCAGGGTCTTCACCAAGGTGCTGGCAGGGGTGATGTCTCAAGACTAAAGGGCATACGTGTGTTGCCCTACCTGGATGATATTCTCATCACCTCTCAGTCTCTGCGGCAGGCAGAGCTGGACACTCGGTTGGTGGTGTCCACCCTGGAGTCCTTCGGCTGGGTGATCAATTACCCAAAGTCCTCTCTGTCCCCCTCCTCAGTGACCCCGTTTCTGGGGATGATTCTGGACTCGGTTCATTCAAGGATGTTCCTTCCTCCGCAGAAGGTGGAAGCTCTGACAACCCAGGCGAGATCCCTGCTCGCGAACCCTCATCCCTCCATCCGGCAGGTAATGCAGTTGGTGGGCTCGATGGTGGCAAGCTTCGAGGCGGTGCCCTTTGCCCAGTTCCATTTGAGAAGCCTGCAGCTTCACCTTCTGTCAGTATGGAACAAAGACCCAGCATCTCTGGACGACAGCTGGGTGATTCGCCCTCGGTCAGACAATCCCTGGCGTGGTGGTTGGACCACAGGAATTTGACAAGGGGCAGATCCTTCCTGGCTCCCTCTTGGGAGACGGTCACAACGGATGCCAGTCTTTCGGGCTGGGGGGATTCTGGAAGTCCCTGCGCTTCCAGGGGAGGTGGGGCCCTCAGGAGGCCCATCTTCCTATCAATATCCTGGAACTCAGGGCGGTCCGATTGGTGCTGGAACGATTGACCCAGCACCTGAAGGGTCTGGCGGTACAGGTACGCTCAGACAACAGGATGGCCGTAGCCTACATCAATCATCAGGGAGGAACCCGGAGCAAGGGAGCTCTCCAGGAGGTGTCTCTGATTCTAACTTGGGCAGAGACCAATGTACAATGCATATCGGCTGTCTACATTCCGGGGACGGAGAATCTGCTAGCAGATGCTCTGAGCAGGGGGTCGTTCCGTCAGGGGGAATGGTCCCTCTGCGACAGGGTATTTCAGTCACTGTGTCACCGTTGGGGTGTGCCGGACGTGGATCTCTTTGCGTCACAATCACAAGCTACCGAGCTTTGTATCCCTGTCTCAGGATCCTCTGGCTCTGGCCACGGATGCCCTGTCAATGTCTTGGAAGGAGTTTCGGCTCCTGTATGTGTTTCCACCAATTCCCCTTCTGGGCAGAGTGCTGCGCAAGATCGCTCTGGAAGGGGTACCCGCGATTCTGGTGGCCCCAAGGTGGCCAAGAAGAGTGTGGTTCACGGACGTGGTTCAAATGGCAGTAGATCAGTACGATCTGCCAAGGTGGCCAGACCTTCTGACTCAAGGGTCTCTACGCCATCCCAATTTACTAACGCTGGCTTTGACGGCTTGGCTATCGAAACCTCCATCTTGATGGAAAAGGGTTTGTCTGCATCTGTTGTGGCTACTATGGTGCATGCCAGGAAGAAGACTTCTGCTGCCATCTATTATAGAGTATGGCGTGCTTACATTGACTGGTGTGAATCTAGGTCTCTTCCCTGCCGGGAATTCTTAGTATCCAGGGTGCTGGAGTTCTTACAACATGGTCTAGGCTTAGGTCTTAAGCTTAGTACCTTGAAGGGCCAGGTTTCGGCCCTGTCTATCTTCTTTCAGAAGACCTTTGCCCATCACTCTCTTATCAAGACCTTCTTTCAGGGGGTCACTCATGTGCGCCCCCCTCAGAAACCTATGGTTCCTGTTTGGGATCTGAACTTGGTGTTGTTGGCCCTGCAGGGGGCTCCCTTTGAGCCTATCCATGAGGCCGCTCTAGCTGTGCTCACGCTCAAGATTGTCTTCCTGGTAGCCATCACTTCGGTCAGACGTGTGTCTGAGTTGGCTGCTTTGTCTATTGAGCCTCCCTACTTTGAGAGACACCGGGATAAGGTGGTGTTTTGCTTCAAGCCAGACTTCCTGCCTAAGGTTGTGTCTGCATTTCATTTGAATCAAGATATTGTACTTCCTTCCTTGTGCCCTAATCCTAGTAACCCTAAGGAGAGGGTTTTGCATTCCTTGGATGTGGTTAGGTGTGTCAAGTCTTACCTGGTTACCACGCAGGCCTTTAGAAAGACGGATGCGCTCTTCGTTGTGCCTCATGGGCCTAGGAAGGGTTTGGCTCCCGCCAAGTCTACCATCAGTAAATGGATTCGTCAGGCTGTTGTTCAAGCCTATACTGCTAAGGGGAAGACTCCCCCCTTTCGTCTTACTGCTCACTCTACTAGAGCTGTTGGGGCTTCTTGGGCTTTTCAGCACCAGGCCTCTGTTGAACAAGTCTGCAAGGCCGCTACCTGGTCTTCTGTACATACCTTTTCTAAGTTTTACAAGGTTGATGTTCGGGCCTCAGCTGACGCTGTGTTTGGCCGCAAGGTTCTGCAGGCGGCAGTAGTTTAGACTGCTTGCTGCTGCCTTCTGTTGGGGATCCCACCCTTCTTTATGGACACTGCTATTGGATGTCCAACATGTTATTACTACTACTGGAGCGGGACATGCTGTATGCTTAGAATAATACAACTCTGTGAAGTACTCACCTGTAGAGTTGGTATTATACGCATACAGCACGTCCTGCTCCACCCCACCTTGTTCTGGATCCCCTGTTTGGTGATTGTTATCTTTGATATTTTTGCGAGTTTTGGGTGGTTGCTTTCTCCTGGTCTCTATTTCTCACTGCTTTTCAATGCTGGGGATTTGTGGGAGGTCCCTCGGTATATGAAGGGCCGGGAGGAGCTTGTTTTCTACATGTCTGCAGTGCACGGCGCCGGAGGCGGAGGACTACCCACATGTTATTACTACTACTGGAGCAGGACGTGCTGTATCCATATAATACCAACTCTACAGGTGAGTACTTCACAGACTTGTATTTTTGCCCTATAAGACGCACTTATTTTTCCCAAAAAGTTGGGGGGAAATATCCGTGCGTCTTATCTGGCGAAAGTGGGCAAAAAATAAAAATTGCTTGCGCTGTCCCGAAAGCGGTGGAGGCAGCCTTCTCTGCAGAGCCAGACACCCAGCCTGTTACAGTGGTGGGCGTGGCCGATGCTCGAGCGTCAGCCACGCCCACAACTATACCAAGCCGAGTGTTCACTCTATGCTGTGTCTGCCGCCTTCTCGCGCTGCGGCCACGCCCACCACTGTTTAAGTCCGGGTGTCTCTGTCTGCTGGCACCATGGAGAGGTGGCAGGGACAGTGCAAGCGGCGGAGCAGCTGCCTCGAGCGTCGGCCACGCCCACCGCTGTTCCAAGCCAGTGTGTCTGTGTAAAGACGGCGAGGACAGCGGGGAGGATTGAAAGGTGAGTTTATTTTTTTTTTTTTTATCTTTTGCCTATGTGGGAATGGGAGGGGGGGATGGAAATGCCACACTACCTATATGGGATGGGGAGGGGGGGATGGAAATGCAACACTACCTATATGGGATGGGGAGGGGGGGATGAATGCCACACTACCTATATGGGATGGGGGGGATGAATGCCACACTACCTATATGGGATAGGGAGGGGGGGATGAATGCCACACTACCTATATGGGATAGGGAGGGGGGATGAATGCCACACTACCTATATGAGATAGGGAGGGGGGGATGAATGCCACACTACCTATATGGGATAGGGAGGGGGGGATGAATGCCACACTACCTATATGGGATAGGGAGGGGGGGATGAATGCCACACTACCTATATGGGATGGTGAGGGGGGATGAATGCCACACTACTTATATGGGATGGGGAGGGGGGATGAATGCCACACTGCCCATATGTGAATGGGGGGTGAATGCCACACTGCCTATGTGGGAATGGGAGGGGGGAATACCACGCTGCCTATGGGGGGAATGCCACACTGCTTATATGGGGAATGGGAGGGGGGTGCCACACTGCCTATATGGGGAATGGGAAGGGGGGGATACTACACTGCCTATGGCAATGGGATGAAGGCATCCCACGCTGTCTATGGGATGGGGATAGGGGCATGCCACACTGCCTATGGGATGGGGGCATCCCACACTGCCTATGGGAGGGGAGAATGCCACACTGCCCATTAGGGATGGGGGGATGCCACACTGCCCATGGGGAATGGGATGGGGGAATGCCACACTGTTATGGGGTGTTTTAGCACAACATTTAGCTTAAAATATTTTTTTTTTTTTTTTCTCCTCCAAATCCTAGGTGCGTCTTATGGGCAGGTGCGTCTTATAGGGCGAAAAAAAATACGGTATTTATTCGATCTGGGTTCCTATGAAGCATATTAGATTATATTGAACCTGGCAAAAAACAGGCAGGGGCTGTACAATGCCAAATTATTTTCGAAGCAAACACAGGAACATTTTCTGAGGGCCTGCTGCAGATAATTATAAGAAACAAGATAAGGCAATAAGGTTAATTCAGAGCCCCTTCTCTATGTTTTTTTGAGGTCTTGCTACCAAATGAAAAATGACGCAAAAATGAAAACATTTCACACAAAAATTCTCGCAGAAAAAGGCTCTGCTGAATCATATGAGAAGGAAAAATGGACGAGAACAGAAATTTTCACGCAAAAAAATGGTGAGGAAGGGGCTCTGATTCAACCCAAATATGAACTTGAAAGTTCAGAGACGACTAGAGAAAAACACAGGAAGAAAGGAAAGGGAAAGTTGTGTGAGAGAGTTGATATCTAAATAAATAATTAATGTACTGTATATTGAAAGGGGAGGGGGAAGGGAAATTTAACCTACTATATGCCAAGGCTTGCTTAACCTAGAATAGAGGCTGAGAGTTATGCTTTACGATGTTCATTTACCAGAAAATAGAAATATATTTTTTGTTATTATAACCTAGCATAACGAGATGTGCTTGCTTGTGAATCTTATCTGTATGTCCTCTCCCCCACGGCTCCAGGAAATGTTCTCGACTCCAAGGTGACTGCGCACATTCCTCTTTCTGTGTCTGATTTATGTCTATATTTTATTTCATGTAAGAATGTCTTTAAATGTCTCTGAAGGGATGGGGCGAAGAGTGCTCCTGTGTATACTATATATTCTGCTCACCCAATAATAAACTTGGAACTTGTATGATGAAAGCTGTTGTATTCACTTTCCCTTCGCTTATCGCATGAGTTCCTAGCTTGCGCTACGCAGAGATTTCTCAGAGGCAGATGCTCAATGGACAGGGGTACAGGAGGATACCCCAGGGAATTACCCCAACATATATAAAGAGAGAGAAAAAGAGGGAGCACCTACATTATTGGTATTATCACTCCAGAAGTTCTCTAATGCTCAAGAAAAAGGATTTGTGTTATTCTAATTTAGGTGTGTGTACTTCTTTCCTGATCAGACAAGCAATGATACCAGGTGTTTTTAGTTAATCTGCGACCGTATGTTTATCATTTATTCATTTATTATATTACTTTAATAAAATTATGATTTTTTAAAAAAATTCTTTAAGGTTTTTCAGAGAAGGATTACAAAGCAGACCATAAGCAAACTATTAAGCCCATGGCCTGGTATATGTAACAGCAAAAGTGGAAGTGGATAGTTCACAGCATATATAGAAGTAGTAATTAAAGTGGACCAACACCCTGAGGTGATCGGCCCGGGAATCTATAAGATTCCCGGGCCGATCACCTCACACACCGCGGGACATCCGAGATCGGGATGTCCCGCGGGGTGTAAACCCCCCAAAAACCTTACCTCTCCTGCCACTGCTTCCGCCGCCTCACTCGCGCTCCTCTAGATGTGCGTGCGCCTGCGCCGGCCATCTCTGAATGGCCGGCGCGGGCGCGCACACATCAAGAGTGACGCGCGGGAGGCGCCGACGGGCAAGCTGCTTGTACGTCGCTGTCAATCAGCTTGTCCGTCGGCGCCGATTGGACGGCGCGGCCACGTGGGAGCGGGGAGAGGTGAGTTTTGGGGGGTTTCACACAACGGGGCACCGGGGAAGTGGACCAATCCCCAGGATAGTCAAAATCCTGGGTGTTGGTCCACTTTAAGTAAATGAAACAGACCATCCAGTAATAGCCTAATTGCCAAAAGCTTTCTGCACACCTGTCCTGTGCCCTGTAATATCACAGCTCCGATATTGCTCATTTATATGACTTTCTACTAAGCCACCTTTACATTTTTATATCAGTCTGGCTGTAAAATAAGGATTTTACTTTCTGTTATAGGGAGATAAAAGATAGAGGTAGGAAAGTAAGAATAGGGGGGGATTTAAAACAAGTAGCGTTAAGTAAGAAAAGACGATTACAATCGAGAAGGGGAAGGTTGAGGGAAACGAAAGAAAAATGACGAGGACTGAAACGAAAAAGGGGGGAAAAAAAGACAAAACCATTGTTTAAATATTACAGGTTTATGACCTGGGGATCAGCTATGGAGGGGGAATAAAGAAACCATGGAGTTATCAAGATGTATTCTATTAGTATTAATCTGGCATTCTTTCTGTTCACATGAATATTGGTTGGTGCTACACAAACAGCAAGATGCTGTCGAGGAAGAGGAAGCTCTCAGCAGGCAAGACAGTGTCTGCTGGCAGAATAGCTAAATGCTGATCATCCGAGTGCCAACAGTCTGCCCTTCCTCCCTGCTTTCTCCACTCCATTGAAGCATGGTGCGGTGCTCCACCTGCACCCAACTGAAGTTTTCAACTTCCCCCTCCGGGCAGTACTGGAGCTAACACTGCAGGAGAAGGCACCATGGCTACTGCTGCTATTGTAAGAAGCCCCCCATGCTGCAAGGACCTCAAGTAATACAGTCCCTCGTTGGACAAGGGATCGCTCTTTACACTGACCCCCTGCACTTTTCAACAAGTGGGCATTAATCATCTTGTCAACACTGCAACACCCCAATAGATAAGGCGGCAATATGAAAGTTTCTGGTGCAACGCGAAACACGGGGACTCCTTACTAGATCAAAGAGGAATAGCCTCTCCAAGAACAACCTCAGGAACCATAAGTGATACAGCTGTAGGATCAACAAAACTGCTACAGACTCCTAGTAGATCTAAAAAGGGATCATAAATAATGACGCTCATATTAGGTTTAGAAACATAGAAGGTTGACGGCAGAAGGAGACCATACGGTCCATCTAGTCTGTCCTTATGTATATACTGTATGTTCTCTGTATCTTATGTGTATACTGTATGTTCTCTGTATCTTATGTATATACTGTATGTTCTCTGTATCTTATGTGTATACTGTATGTTCTCTGTATCTTATGTGTATACTGTATGTGCTCTGTATCTTATGTATATACTGTATGTTCTCTGTATCTTATGTATATACTGTATGTTCTCTGTATCTTATGTGTATACTGTATGTGCTCTGTATCTTATGTGTATACTGTATGTGCTCTGTATCTTATGTATATACTGTATGTTCTCTGTATCTTATGTGTATACTGTATGTTCTCTGTATCTTATGTGTATACTGTATGTGCTCTGTATCTTATGTGTATACTGTATGTTCTCTGTATCTTATGTGTATACTGTATGTTCTCTGTATCTTATGTGTATACTGTATGTTCTCTGTATCTTATGTGTATACTGTATGTGCTCTGTATCTTATGTGTATACTGTATGTTCTCTGTATCTTATGTGTATACTGTATGTTCTCTTTATCTTATGTATATACTGTATGTTATCTGTATCTTATGTATATACTGTATGTTCTCTGTATCTTATGTGTATACTGTATGTTCTCTGTATCTTATGTATATACTGTATGTTCTCTGTATCTTATGTGTATACTGTATGTTCTCTGTATCTTATGTGTATACTGTATGTTCTCTGTATCTTATGTATATACTGTATGTTCTCTGTATCTTATGTGTATACTGTATGTTCTCTGTATCTTATGTGTATACTGTATGTTCTCTGTATCTTATGTGTATACTGTATGTTCTCTGTATCTTATGTATATACTGTATGTTCTCTTTATCTTAGGATAGATGGAAGCTTATCCCAGGCATGTTTAAATTCAGTGACTGTTGATTTTTCAACTACCTCTGCTGGAAGTGTGTTCCCAGCATCTACTACTCTTTCTGTAAAATAATATTTTCTAACATTGCTCCTGATCTTCCCCTCCGACTAGCTTCAGGTTGTGCCCCTTGTTCTATCATTAAGCTTCTTCTTAAAAACACTTCCCTCCTGAACCTTATTCAATCCTTTCACATATTTAAAGGTCTCAATCATGTCCCCCCTCTCCCTTCTTTCCTCCAGACTGTACAAATTAAGTTCTTTAAGTCTCTCCTGATAAGTTTTAAGTTTAAGTCCTTCCACCATTTTCGTTGCCGGCCTTTGGACACGTTCTATTTGAATAATGTCTTTTTGCAGGTAAGGTCTCCAGAACTGCACACAGTATTCTAGCTGTGGCCTCACCAGGGCTCTATACAGCGGCATCACAACCTCCCTCTTCCTACTGGTGATGCCTCGAGCTATGCAGCCGAGCATCCTGCTTGCTTTTCCCACTGCCTGGTTACACTGTCCAATCATCTTGCAGCTATCAGTAATCAGTATCCCTAAATCTCTCTCCTCCGAGGTCCTGGCTTATACAGCGCTGCCCATACGGTACTCAGAGCCGGGATTCCTTCTACCCAAGTGCATAATGCATGAGGTTTGGTTTAGCACAGTGAATAAAGTCATTTGCGCACAGTTTTCATGAGTAAAATCATTTTCCCCTTACTCTCGATTCAGCAGACTTTTTGGGGGCAATTCTTTTGGAGTATATGTGCGTATTGAGCCAGATCTCACCTGCACCTTTTCTCCAGAAGTGTAATTTCCTGTGATTCAGGGAGTGATTTGCAGGTGCGAAATTCTACACAAACAGGTTTTGATGAGGAGTCAATGTACTCTTGTAATAGAAGGAGTGAATGGACTACTTACCTAACTGACATGCTTATTTCACTGATACAATGACAGCCAGCATCCCAAATGGGGGGGTGGGTAATTGGGCTGGGTGCCGCCATGTCACCCACCAATGCTGGCAGGTGACTAGGCAGCCCGGTATCCTTAGAACTGCTCCCCTGTACTCCTTACTAGTTAATCCTAAGCAGTTAAAAATTGGACACCAAACAAAATACATTTATTCTAAATGTCACTCGTTTCTGGTCCCCATCGTTTTTCCCACTGGGCACCACCTTCCTCCACCAGCTGAACATTGGGGGACACAGGTCCGCCATCTTCCATTCTGGCTGGCCCAGCTAGGAACTGCGTGTGGGGAGTCTCTCTGGGGTTTCGTGTGTCACTACATATGTCACAGAGGGGGAGGGACGTAAAGCAGACAGTGAAGGGGCAGAAAATAAAATAATGAGAGCCACCCACATTTTCTAATCACAGCTGGCGGCTCTCATTGGACAAAAGCCCATGCATGCATGTGCCATTGGAAAAGTCAGTTGTAGTGAGCGAACTGGGGGTTTTCACACTGTGGGGCATCCCAATTCAGGATGCCAGTGCCTGCCTTGCCCGAGCCTCTAATGCCAGTGTCTGCCTTGCCTGAGCTTCTAATGCCAGTGTCTGCCTTGCCCAAGCCTCTAATGCCAATGTCTGCCTTGCCCAAGCCTCTAATGCCAATGTCTGCCTTGCCCAAGCCTCTAATGCCAGTGTCTGCCTTGCCTGAGCCTCTAATGCCAGTGCCTGCCTTGCCTGAGCTTCGAATGCCAGTGTCTGCCCTGCCTGAGCCTCTAATGCCAGTGTCTGCCTTGCCTGAGCTTCTAATGTCAGTGTCTGCCCTGCCTGAGCCTCTAATGCCAGTACCTTCCTTGCCCGAGCCTCTAATGCCAGTGTCCGCCTTGCCCGAGCCTCTAATGCCAGTGTCCGCCTTGCCTGAGCCTCTTGTGCCAGTGCCTTCCTTGCCTGAGCCTCTAATGCCAGTTTCTACCTTGCCTGAGCCTCCAATGCCAGTGCCTGCCTTGCCCGAGCCTCTAATGCCAGTGTCTGCCTTGCCTGAGCCTCCAATGCCAGTGCGTGCCTTGCCCGAGCCTCTAATGCCAGTGTCTGCCTTGCCTGAGCCTCTAATGCCAGTGTCTGCCTTGCCTGAGCCTCTAATGACAGTGCCTGCCTTGCCTGAGCCTCTAATGCCAGTGTCTGCCTTGCCTGAGCCTCTAATGCCAGTGTCTGCCTTGCCTGAGCCTCTAATGCCAGTGCCTTCCTTGCCCGAGCCTCTAATGCCAGTGTCTGCCTTGCCTGAGCCTCTAATGCCAGTGCCTTCCTTGCCTAAGCCTCTAATGCCAGTGCATGCCTTGCCTTAGCCTTTAATGCCAGTGACTGCCTTGCCTGAGCCTCTAATGCCAGTGCAGGCAGTGTCTGCCTTGCCCAAGCCTCTAATGCCAGTGTCTGCCTTGCCCGAGCCTCTAATGCCAGTGCCTGCCTTGCCTTAGCCTTTAATGCCAGTGACTGCCTTGCCTGAGCCTCTAATGCCAGTGTCTGCCTTGCCCGAGCCTCTAATGCCAGTGTCTGCCTTGCCCAAGCCTCTAATGCCAGTGTCTGCCTTGCCCGAGCCTCTAATGCCAGTGTCTGCCTTGCCCGAGCCTCTAATGCCAGTGTCTTCTTTGCCCAAGCCTCTAATGCCAGTGTCTGCCTTGCCTGAGCCTCTAATGCCAGTGTCTGCCTTGCCCAAGCCTCTAATGCTACTGCCTTCATTGCCCAATCCTCTAATGTCAGTGTCTGCCTAGCCTGAGCCTCTAATGCCAGTGTCTGCCTTGCCCAAGCCTCTACTGCCAGTGTCTGCCTTGCCTGAGCCTCTAATGCCAGAGCCTGCCTTGCCTGAGCCTCTAATTCCAGTGTCTGCCTTGCCTGAGCCTCTAATGCCAGTGTCTGCCTTTCCTGAGCCTCTAATGCCAGTGCCTGCCTTGCCCGAGCCTCTAATGCCAGTGTCTGCCTTGCCTGAGGCTGTAATGCCAGTGTCTGCCTAGCCTGAGCCTCTAATGTCAGTGCCTTCTTTGCCTGAGCCTCTAATGCTAGTGCATTCTTTGCCCACGCCTCTAATGCCAGTGGCTGCCTAGCCTGACCCTCTAATGCCAGTGTCTCCCTTGCCGGAGCCTCTAATCCTAGTTCCTTCTTTGCCCAAGCCTCTAATGTCAGTGCCTTCCTTGTCTGAGCCTCTAATGCCAGTGTCTGCCTTGCCCAAGCCTCTAATGCTAGTGCCTGCCTTGCCTGAGCCTCTAATGCCAGTGTCTACCTTGCCCAAGCCTCTAATGCTAGTGCCTTCTCTGCCCAAGCCTCTAATGCCAGTGTCTGCCTTGCCCGAGTCTCTAATGCCAGTGTCTCCCTTGCCCAAGCCTCTAATGTCAGTGTCTGCCTTGCCTAAGCCTCTAATGCTAGTGCCTGCCTTGCCTGAGCCTCTAATGCCAGTCTCTGTCTTGCCTGAGCCTCTAATGCCAGTGTCTACCTTGCCCGAGCCTCTAATGCTAGTGCCTTCTTTGCCCAAGCCTCTAATGCCAGTGTCTGCCTAGCCCAAGCCTCTAATGCCAGTGTCTGCCTTGCCTGAGCCTCTAATGCCAGTGTCTGCCTTGCCCAAACCTCTGTCAGTGCCTGCCTTGCCTAAGCCTCTAATGCTAGTGCCTGCCTTGCCTGAGCCTCTAATGCCAGTCTCTGTCTTGCCTGAGCCTCTAATTCCAGTGTCTACCTTGCCTGAGCCTCTAATGCCAGTGTCTGCCTTGCCCAAGGCTCTAATGCTAGCGCCTTCTTTTCCCAAGCCTCTAATGCCAGTGTCTGCCTAGCTGAGCCTCTAATGCCAGTGTCTGCCTTGCACACTCCTCTAATGCTACTGCCTTCATTGCCCAATCCTCTAATGCAAGTGTCTGCCTTGCCTGAGCCTCTAATGCCAGAGCCTGCCTTGCCTGAGCCTCTAATGCCAGTGTCTGCCTTGCCCAAGCCTCTAATGCCAGTGTCTGCCTTGCCCGAGCCTCTAATGCCACTGCCTGCCTTGCCCAAGCCTCTAAAGCTAGTGTCTGCCTTGCCTAAGGCTGTAATGCCAGTGTCTGCCTATCCTGAGCCTCTAATGTCAGAGCCTTCCTTGCCTGAGCCTCTAATGCCAGTGTCTGCCTTGCCCAAGCCTCTAATGCTAGTGCCTGCCTTGCCTGAGCCTCTAATGCCAGTGTCTGCCTTGCCCAAGCCTCTAATGCTAGTGCCTTCTTTGCCCAAACCTCTAATGCCAGTGGCTGCCTAGCCTGAGCCTCTAATGCCAGTGTCTGCCTTGCCTGAGCCTCTAATGCAATTGTCTGCCTTGCCCAAGCCTCTAATGCCAGTGCCTGCCTTGCCTGAGCCTCTAATGCTAGTGCCTGCCTTGCCTGAGCCTCCAATGCCAGTGTCTGCCTTGCCCAAGCCTCTAATGCTAGTGTCTGCCTAGCCCGAGCCTCTAATGCCAGTGTCTGCCTTGCCCACTCCTCTAATGCTAGTGCCTTCTTTGCCCAAGCCTCTGCCAGTGTCTGCCTTGCCTGAGCCTCTAATGCAAGTGTCTGCCTCGCCTGAGCCTCTAATGCTAGTACCTGCCTCGCCTGAGCCTCTAATGCCAGTGTCTGCCTTGCCTGAGCCTCTAATGCCAGTGCCTTCCTTGCCTGAGCCTCTAATGCTAGTGCCTGCCTTGCCTGAGCCTCTAATGCAAGTGTCTGCCTCGCCTGAGCCTCTAATGCTAGTACCTGCCTCGCCTGAGCCTCTAATGCCAGTGTCTGCCTTGCCTGAGCCTCTAATGCCAGTGCCTTCCTTGCCTGAGCCTCTAATGCCAGTGTCTGTCTTGCCCGAGCCTCTAATGCCAGTGTCTGCCTTGCTTGAGCCTCTAATGCCAGTGCCTGCCTTGCCTGAGCTTCTTATGCCAGTGTCTGCCTTGCCTGAGCCTCTAATGCCAATGCCTGCCTTGCCCAAGCCTCTCATGCCAGTGTCTGCCTTGCCCAAGCCTCTAATGTCAGTGTCTGCCTTGCCCTAGCCTCTAATGCCAGTGTCTGCCTTGTTTGAGCCTCTAATGCCAGTGTCTGCTTTGCCTGAGCCTCTAATGCCAGTGTCTACCTTGCCTGAGCCTCTAATGTCAGGGCCTTCCTTTCCCGAGCCTCTAATGTCAGGGCCTTCCTTTCCCGAGCCTCTAATGTCAGGGCCTTCCTTTCTCGAGCCTCTAATGCCAGTGCCTGCCCTGCCCGAGCCTCTAATGCCAGTGCCTTCCTTGCCTGAGCCTCTTATGTCAGTGCCTTCCTTCCCTGAGCCTCTAATGCCAGTGTCTGCCTAGCTGAGCCTCTAATGCCAGTGTCTGCCTTGCACACTCCTCTAATGCTAGTGCCTTCTTTGCCCAAGCCTCTAATGCCAGTGTCTGCCTTGCCTAAGACTCTAATGCTACTGCCTTCTTTTCCCAAACCTCTAATTCCAGTGTCTGCCTAGCCTGAGCCTCTAATGCCAGTGTCCGCCTTGTCCAAGCCTCTAATGCTACTGCCTTCTTTGCCCAAGCCTCTAATGCCAGTGTCTGCCTAGCCTGAGCCTCTAATGCCAGTGTCTGCCTTGCCAGAGCCTGCCTTGCCTGAGCCTCAAATGCTAGTGTCTGCCTTGCCCAAGCCTCTAATGCCAGTGTCTGCCTTGCCCGAGCCTCTAATGCCACTGCCTGCCTTGCCCGAGCCTCTAATGCCAGTGTCTGCCTTGCCCGAGCCTCTAATGCCACTGCCTGCCTTGCCCGAGCCTCTAATGCCACTGCCTGCCTTGCCAGAGCCTCTAAAGCTAGTGTCTGCCTTGCCTGAGGCTGTAATGCCAGTGTCTGCCTATCCTGAGCCTCTAATGTCAGAGCCTTCCTTGCCTGAGCCTCTAATGCCAGTGTCTGCCTTGCCTGAGCCTCTAATGCTAGTGCCTGCCTTGCCTGAGCCTCAAATGCCAGTGTCTGCCTTGCCCAAGCCTCTAATGCTAGTGCCTTCTTTGCCCAAGCCTCTAATGCCAGTATCTGCCTTGCCTGAGCCTGTAATGCCAGAGTCTGCCTAGCCTGAGCTTCTAATGTCAGTGCTTTCCTTGCCTGAGCCTCTAATGCCAGTGTCTGCCTTGCCCAAGCCTCTAATGCTAGTGCCTTCTTTTCCCAAGCCTCTAATGCCAGTGTCTGCCTTGCCCAAACCTCTAATGCCAGTGTCTGCCTAGCCCGAGCCTCTAATGCCAGTGTCTGCCTTGCCCACTCCTCTAATGCCAGTGTCTGCCTTGCCCAAGCCTCTAATGCTACTGCCTTCTTTGCCCAAGCCTCTAATGCCAGTGTCTGCCTAGCCTGAGCCTCTGATGCCAGTGTCTGCCTTGCCTGAGCCTCTAATGCCAGAGCCTGCCTTGCCTGAGCCTCTAATGCAAGTGTCTGCCTCGCCTGAGCCTCTAATGCTAGTACCTGCCTCGCCTGAGCCTCTAATGCCAGTGTCTGCCTTGCCGGAGCCTCTAATGCCAGTACCTTCCTTGCCTGAGCCTCTAATGCCAGTGCCTTCCTTGCCTGAGCCTCTAATGCCAGTGCCTTCCTTGCCTGAGCCTCTATTGCCAGTGTCTGCCTTGCCTGAGCCTCTAGTGCCAGTGCCTGCCTTGCCCGAGCCTCTAATGCCAGTGTCTGCCTTTCCCAAACCTCTAAAGGTATTGTCTGTCTTGCCTAAGCTTCTAATGCCAGAGTCTGCCTTGCCCAAACCTCTAATGCCAGTGTCTGCCATGCCCAAGCCTCTAATGCCAGTGTCTGCCTTGCCCAAGCCTCTAATGCCAGTGTCTGCCTTGCCCAAGCCTCTAATGCCAGTGTCTGTCTTGCCTGAGCCTCTGATGCCAGTGTTTGCCTTGCCCGAGCCTCTAATGCCAGTGTCTGCCTTGCTTGAGCCTCTAATGCCAGTGTCTGCCTTGCCCAAGCCTCTAATGCCAGTGTCTGTCTTGCCCAAGCCCCTAATGCCAGTGTCTGCCTTGCCCAAGCCTCTAATGCCAGTGCCTGCCTTGCCTGAGCCTCTTATGCCAGTGTCTGCCTTGCCTGAGCCTCTAATGCCAATGCCTGCCTTGCCCGAGCCTCTCATGCCAGTGTCTGCCTTGCCCAAGCCTCTAATGTCAGTGTCTGCCTTGCCCTAGCCTCTAATGCCAGTGTCTGCCTTGTTTGAGCCTCTAATGCCAGTGTCTGCTTTCACTGAGCCTCTAATGTTAGTGTCTGCCTTGCCTGGGCCTCTAATGCCGGTGTCTGCTTTGCCTGAGCCTCTAATGCCAGAGTCTACCTTGCCTGAGCCTCTAATGTCAGGGCCTTCCTTTCCCGAGCCTCTAATGCCAGTGCCTGCCCTGCCTGAGCCTCTAATGCTAGTGTCTGCCTTGCCTGAGCATCTAATGCCAGTGTCTGCTTTTCCCAAACCTCTAATGCTAGTGCCTTCTTTGCCTGAGCCTCTAATGCCAGTGCCTGCCTTGCCTGAGCCTCTAATGTCAGTGCCTTCCTTCCCTGAGCCTCTAATGCCAGTGCCTGCCTTGCCCAAGCCTCTAATGCCAGTGGCTGCCTTGCCTGAGCCTCTAATGCCAGTGTCTGCCTTGCCGGAGCCTCTAATGCCAGTGTCTGCCTTGCCTGAGCCTTTAATGCCAGTGTCTGCCTTGCCTGAGCCTCTAATGCTAGTGGTTGCCTAGCCTGAGCCTCTAATATCAGTGCCTTCCTTGCCTGAGCCTATAATGCCAGTGTCTGCCTTGCCCAAGCCTCTAATGCCAGCGTCTGCCTTGCCTGAGCCTCTAATGCCAGTGTCTGCCTTGCCTGAGCCTCTAATGCCAGTGTCTGCCTTGTCCAAGCCTCTAATGCTAGTGCCTTCTTTGCCCAAGCCTCTAATGCCAGTGTCTGCCTTGCTCAAGCCTCTAATGCTAGTGCCTTCTTTGCCCAAGCCTCTAATGCCAGTGTCTGCCTTGCCCAAGCCTCTAATACCAGTGTCTGCCTAGCCTGAGCCTCTAATGCCAGTGCCTGCCTTGCCCAAGCCTCTAATGCTAGTGCCTTCTTTGCCCAGGCCTCTAATAGTACTGTCTGTCTTGCCTGAGCCTCTAATGCCAGTGCCTGCCTTGCCTGAGCCTCTAATGCCAGTGCCTGCCTTGCCTGAGCCTCTAATGCCAATGCCTGCCTTGCCTGAGCCTCTAATGCCAATGCCTGCCTTGCCTGAGCCTCTAATGCCAATGCCTGCCTTGCCTGAGCCTCTAATGCCAGTGTCTGCCTTGCCCGAGCCTCTAATGCCAGTGCATTCCTTGCCCAAGCGTCTAATGCCAGTGCCTGCCTTGCCCGAGCCTCTAATGCCAGTGCCTGCCTTGCCCGGGCCTCTAATGCCAGTGCCTGCCTTGCCTGAGCCTCTACTGCCAGTGTCTGCCTTGCCTGAGCCTCTAATGCCAATGCCTGCCTTGCCTGAGCCTCTAATGCCAGTGCCTTGCCTGAGCCTCTAATGCCAGTGTCTGCCTTGCCTGAGCCTCTAATGCCAGTGCCTGCCTGAGCCTCTGTCAGTGTTTGCCTTGCCTGAGCCTCTAATGTCAGTGTCTGTCTTGCCTGAGCCTCTAATGCCAGTGCCTGCCTTGCCTGAGCCTCTAATGTCAGTGTCTGCCTTGCCTGAGCCTCTAATGCCAGTGCCTGTCTTGCCGGAGCCTCTAATGCCAGTGTCTGCCTTGCCCAAGCCTCTAATGCTAGTGCCTTTGCCCAAGCCTCTAATGCCAGTGTCTGCCTAGCCCGAGCCTCTAATGCCAACCTGCCACGGATGCGCTAGCAATGCCTTGGATGGAGTTTCGGCTCCTCTATATGTTCCCTCCTTTACCTCTGCTGGGCAGGGTGTTGCGCAAGATAGCCCAGGAGGGGGTACCAACCATCCTGGTGGCCCCCTTTTGGCCAAGGAGGGTGTGGTTCGCAGACGTGCAGTTGGCAGTAGATCGGTACATCTTGCCCAAGGATCCAGATCTTCTCACTCAGGGAAAAGCTGCTCAATCCCAATTTACAAACGCTGGGTTTGACGGCTTGGCTGCTGAAATCTCCATCTTGATGGATAAGGGTTTGCCGGTCTCTGTTGTTGATACTATGATTTGGGCTAGGAAGAAGTCCTCGTCTTTTATCTACTACAGGGTCTGGCATGCTTACATTGCCTGGTGTGAGTCCAAGTCTCTTCCTTGTCAGGTGTTTTCTATCCCCAGGATTCTGGAATTTTTGCAATATGGTTTGGATTTAGGCCTTCAGCTAAGTACCCTCAAAGGATAGCTGTAAGCTCTGGCAATTTTTCCAAAGATTCTTTGCCAAAAACCGGTTGGTTAAGACGTTACCCATGTGCGTCCGCCACGTAAGCCTATGCTACCGGTTTGGAACTTGAATTTGGTGTTGTCTGCTCTGCAGGGTCCTCCCTTTGAGCCTATCCGTGGGGCTGCGTTGCCCATTCTGACTCTTAAGGTGACCTTTTTGGTGGCTATTACTTCGGTCAGGCGAGTTTCTGAGCTGGCGCCGCTTCCCATCAAACCACCTTATTTTGAGCGGCATCAGGATAAGGTGGTGTTTTGGCTTAAGCCGGATTTCTAGCCTAAGGTTGTGTCTGCTTTTCATCTCAATCAGGACATTGTTTTGCCTTCATTGTGTCCTAATCCTGCTAATTCCAAGGAGCGGACCCTTCATTCTCTGGATGTTGTCAGAGCTCTGAAGTTTTATTTGGTTGCTACTGAGCCTTTCAGGAAATCTGATGCTCTTTTTGTTCTTCCTTCTGGTCCTAGGAAGGGTTTGCCTCCGGCTAAATCCACTATCAGCAAGTGGATCCGTCAGGCGGTGGTGCAAGCCTATTCTGCCAGGGGGAAGGTTCCTCCCTTTCGGGTTACTGCTCATTCCACTCGTGCTATTGGTGCTTCTTGGGCTTTTCAGCACCAGGCTTCTGTTGAACAAGTTTGTAAGGCCACTACTTGGTCTTCTGTTCATACTTTTTCCAAGTTTTACAAGGTTGATGTTAAGGCCTCAGCGGATGCTGCTTTTGGCCGCAAGGTACTTCAGGCGGTAGTGACTTGAACTGCCTGCCGTTACTCTTTGGGTATCCCACCCTACCTTACGGACACTGCTGTTGGATGTCCCATACGTAAGGACTTCTTGAAGCAGGCCGTGCCATGCAATAGGAAAAAGACAATTCTGTGAGTACTCACCTGTAGAATTGCTTTTACTATGCATGGCACGGCCTGCTTCACCCCACCCTTGTTATCGTTGTTCTTGGTTGCCTCTTTATGGTGATTGTTCCAAGTTAGTTGGGTTTTTTTTACCTTTATTACCTCCCTGCTTCTTGTATCACTGCTTGTCAACGCTGGAGTGGTATCTGGGTGATCCTGTTTTTATAGGGTACCGAGAGGAGCCACAACTCTTCTGCAGTGCACTGCGCCACCTTGTGGTGGAATATCCCATACGTAAGGACTTCTTGAAGCAGGCCGTGCCATGCATAGTAAAAGCAATTCTACAGGTGAGTACTCACAGAATTGTCTTTTCTTCCTTAGGCCATGTCACTGAATGTATGGGGACAGCCTCAGTGGCCATTGTTTTGAATTTGATTAGTGGCCGCTGGGCTGATATGATTGTTAGTATTTGCGATATTTATAGCATTAATCTCTAGTAGAATTATTGGAGATTAACGTGCAGCAAATATTAATAGAAATCATATTTCCCCTTTTTAATTTGTACTCTTTGCTAATCACACCTTCTGTGGATATGGTCATTTAAAAGATTTTAGTGACAATTGTCATCAAAACATTAGGGTTGATTCAGAGCCCTTCTCATAAATATTATGTAGGTCTTGCTACCAAGCGAAAAATCATGCAAAAATGAAAACATTTCACACTAAAGTTCTCGCAGAAAAAAGGCTTTGCTGAATCAGACAAGGGGGAAAAATGAACGAGAATGGAAATATTCACGCAACAAAAAATGTGAGAAAGGGGCTCTGAATCAACCCTATTGTCCTGCATCATCCTTCTTACCTTACTTTTATTAGACCTCATCTGATCCTTGAAATAATTAATGATGTGATAGGCCCTAGCTAATCTGACTTGCATTGTCTATCAATTATATTTGTAGGTATTTATATTACACTACAAATAAAAACCTTGTAACTGCTATAAGAAAGAGCATAACCTTTTCTACTGTAACCAGTCGCTGCCACTATGTCTTAATTGCTGATCTTAAAGAGGACCAACACCCCCCTCAATTCAATAAGATTCTTGAGGAGGTTTATGGGGCATCCCAATTTAAGATGCCCATGTGTCAAACCCCCAGATTGCCCAATTGACTCACTTTTTTTTTACTGAACCCTTGCCGCATCTCAGTGCCACTACTGCATATGCCCCTAACATACCTCTAGCTGGGTGTGCACCCAGTCCAGGCCGCTTTGTATTGCCAGCAAGCGCACACCCACAGCTATAGGTGACTGGTGATGCTTTTGGCAGCGTTTGCTCGAGATTTCCTTGCCACTGTGTGCTCAAAGCAGCAAGGAACATGTGAATGAAACAAACGCCACTGATTGGCTTAGTCGCTCACGCATGCACCATGGGAACAAGATAAGTGATTGCAGGGGATCCTGGGAGATACAGCGGGGCATCCCAAATCAGGATGCCTCAGACAGGAGGACCAAAACCCATGAGTAAAAATCTTAGGTTTTGTTACTTATCACACATTTTCTTTGTAACTAATTTCAGCAGATCCCGGGCTATGGCCAGCTAGTGAAATAGAGCAGAGTTGCAGTTTAATCTTTTGTTTTTCCCTCTATTTATTATCTTAACTATAGGTAGAAGATAGGTAGAAGATCCAAACTAAATAATGCTGGTACCTCTCCAGATGATAAAAGAGAAGATGACACCACATCAAAGTCTACAAGAGAACTAACTACCCCAGATCACCATGTGCACCCTGCACATCTCTTGTTTCACCCCTCTACACAGGAGTGTTATATGGATGTCCTCACCTATCATACAGCTCATAGTTCTAAGAAGCCGTATTCCTGTTCTGAATGCGGGAAATGTTTTTCTCATAAATCAGCTCTTATCAAACATGAAAGAGTTCATACAGGGGAGAAGACATATTCCTGCTCTGAATGTGGGAAATGTTTCTCTCGGAAAATACACCTCATCAAACATGAAAGAATTCATACAGGGGAGAAGCCATATTCCTGCTCTGAATGTGGAAAATGTTTTTCTGATAAAATAGCCCTTAGCAGACATGAAAGAGTTCATACACAGGAGACTCCATATACTTGTTCTGAATGTGGGAAATGTTTTTCTCAGAAATCAGCCCTTATAACACATGAAATAGTTCATACAGGGGAGAAGCCATATTCATGTTCTGAATGTGGGAAATGTTTTTCTGATAAGTCAGCTCTTATCAGACATGAAAGAGTTCATACAGGAAAAACTCCCTATTAATGTTCTGAATGTGGGAATTTTTTTTCTCAGAAATCAAAACATATCACACATGAAAGAATTCATACAGGGGAGAAGCCATATTCCTGTACTGAATGTGGGAAATGTTTCTCTCACAAGCCAGCCCCTATCAAACATGAAAGAGATCATACAGGAACAAGGTCATAGTATTGTGGGAAATGTTTTTTTCAGAAATCACACATGAAAAAATGTAATATAGTGAGGACACTGTGATCGTGTTTTAAATAGGCCTTTCTTTAGATGTGAATTCAATAGCCATATCAACTTATCAGATTTGGTTTCTTATGACGCATATTTACTGGGACAGGCGGGAAATGTGTACATGGGTGAGTAATTGGTTTAATTATATGAAACAGAGGGTGGTTATCAATGGTACAGCGGTGTACTGCAAGAGCCAATTCTCGGCCCAGTTCTCTAGAATATATTATATATATATTTCCTGTTCAGACAACCAAGGATGCCAGGTGGATTCAGTAAATTTGCAACTGTATGTTTATTATAAATTAATTTATTATATTTATGTAATAAAAATATGAAACCCTAGATTTTTGTTTAATATTTAATGAGAGAAGAATTACAAAATAGACAATGCACAATCTATTAGTCCTATGGCCTGGTATGTGTAACACACAAGACACAAGTCACAGCATATAAAGAAGTAATAAGCAAATGAAACAGATCAATAAGGAAACCAAATCTCTAAAAGGTTCCTGTTCATGTTGTTTGCTGCACACCAGTCGCACACCCTGTAATATCACAGCTCCAATGACGCTAAGTCATGACTTTCTACTAAACCACCTTTGCATTTTAATGATATTGGTATATCCAGATAGGATGGATTTTACTGTTAGTCTGCTATATAGAGATAAAGGTGGCAAAGTAATAACAGAGTGATTTTAAACAAGTAGAATGAAGTAATAAAAGAGGGTTGGAATCAGGGGGGTAGAAGAAAATAAATTAAACTTTCCAGGCTTCTCCTAGAAAGGTGCTGACCCCCTCTACCTAGAGGATCAGCTATGCGGGGGGCAAAGAACCCATGTAGATTTTATGATGTATTCTAATAATATTAATCCAGCATTCTTCCATCTGTATCATAAGTGTCACGCTCTGGTAACTCCAGCCCTCTAGGTAAGCCCTCAACCCCCAATCTCCGCAGCCAGCTTCACCTGTAGGGGCCCCCGCTTGCCGGGACGCAAAATACGCCTGCCCGGGATCGGTTGCCCCCAGGACTTCAATGGCTCAAAGGATGAGAGCTTACTAGTTTAGAGGTCTGAAGAACCAATGGCTAAGAGTGAGTGTAGCGGAAGTCCAGAACCAGGCCAGAGGTTGACACGGGGAAGTCAGAGATCGTAGCGGTACAGAGGGAAGAGACAGCTCGAGGTCAAGGTACAAAGCAGAGGTCGGCAACGGAGATCAGATCGAGAATAGTCGGTACAGGCAGGGGTCGGCAACGGAGATCAGATTGAGAATAGTCGGTTCAGGCAGGGGTCGGCAACGGAGATCAGATCAAGGTATATCACGAGTCAAAGCAAGGTACAAGGCGCTATCACAGGCAATTCACAACTGAGGGGGAATTGCTTTTATAGGGACAGACAGGGGAGGGGAAGTGTAGGTGATTGGTGCACTTTGGGAACACACCCAGGATTGGTCTGCAGGGCTAAGTGGTTGGTGAACTTTGGGATTACCCCCAGGATTGGTCTGCAGGCTGAGAGGGTGCTTCCCTAAACTCCTAGGGCATCCCTAAGTGGTTGGTGAACTTTGGGATTACCCCCAGGATTGGTCTGCAGGCTGAGAGGGCGTTTTCCTAAACTCCTAGGGCTCATTGGCCCTTTAAAGTAAACATTCCCTGATCCTCCGGCAGGCGCGCACAGTACAGCGCCGGCGGAGGGCATAGCAACTACGTGCTCGCGCCCGTGCGCGTCCAGAGGCCGCCAGATCCGCCGCCGCCCGGCGCAGCCGCCGCACACCGACAGCCGCGGCCGGACGCCTGGAGACGGCGCAGGAACGGGGGCCAGGTAGGTGATTCCTGACACTACCCCCCTTCACGAGGGGCCTCCGGACCCTCACCCGGCTTCCCTGGATTGTCCCGATGGAACCTCCTTACAAGAGTCTTGGCATGAACATCTCTTGCTGCCACCCAGCACCTTTCCTCTGGACCATAGCCAACCCAGTCCACCAAATACTGTAAAGAATTACGCACCTTACGTGAATCCAAGATCTTATTCACTTCATACTCGGGCTCATTATCGACAAGAATTGGCGAGGGACCAGCAAGAGGAGTATTCTTTGCCGGTTTTAACAGTGAAACATGAAAAGAATTAGGTATTTTCATAGTCGGCGGGAGTTGAATCTTAAAAGACACGTTATTCAATTTCTTGATAATCGGGAAAGGACCAATACATTTCGGACCCAATTTACTACAGGGTTGACGGAGCGCAATATTTTTAGTGGAGACCCAAACTAGATCGCCTACTTGAAGAGTAGGTTCCCGTGATCTACGGCGGTCGGCAAATTTCTTATATCTTAAACTAGTGGTCTTAAGAATTTCCTGAACATGTGTCCAGATATTCTTCCGTTCTTGAAGCCACTCCTCCAACGCCGGCAAGTTGGAAGGTGACACTGAAAGGGAAGAAGCTCTAGGATTTTTCCCTAAATTACAATAAAAAGGTGATATCTTGGTACTCTCACTAGGCGCGTTATTGTAAGCAAATTCGGCGAAATCAATAAATTCTGCCCATTGTTCTTGGGCATCAGAGACATAACACCTTAAGTACTGTTCCAAAGTTTGATTAGTTCTTTCCGTCTGCCCATTGGACTGGGGATGGTAGGCAGACGAAAGAGAGATCTGTATACCCAGCCGCGAACAGAAATGTTTCCAAAAACGGGAAGTAAATTGGACACCCCGATCAGAGACTATATTGGACGGAATACCATGAATACGAAAAATATGTGAAGTAAATAGTCGAGAAAGCTCTGGTGCGGAAGGAAGCTTGGCCAAAGGAACGAAGTGTGCCATAGTTACTGAAACGATCTACGACCACCCAAATAACAGTATTCCCGTGTGATAAAGGCAAATCTACAATAAAATCCATAGAAATATGAGTCCATGGTTCAGTAGGGATTTCAAGAGGAACCAAACCGCCACTGGGAGCCTTGTGAACCCCTTTACTTCGAGCACAAACAGCACAAGCGTCGATGAAGGTAGTAATATCGCGTCTCATGGATGGCCACCATACATGGCGACGGGCAAGCATGAACGTTTTTCGGTTACTCACATGACCAGCAGTTTTAGCATCGTGAAATTTGCGAATTACATCTGAACGCAAATGTGGCGGTACAAACTGGCATCCCAAGGGAACATCACTAGGAGATTCATCTTGAAACGGCGCCAAGGTGTTAGAGAGATCAGGAAGTAACGCCCCGACCACACAACCCATAGGTAGGATCGGATCACCAGTATCACCCCGATCCTTACATTCACCGAACATGCGAGATAGAGCATCCGCTTTAGTATTTTTTACACCCGGCTTGAAAGTAATAATAAAATTAAAACGCGAGAAGAATAATGCCCAACGTGCCTGACGAGAGTTCAACCTCTTGGCAGACCCAATGTGTTCAAGATTTTTGTGATCGGTATACACAGTTATAGGATGTAATGAACCCTCCAGCCAGTGTCGCCATTCATCAAAAGCCAGTTTAATAGCTAATAGTTCCCTATAACCGACATCATAATTTTGTTCCGCGGTACTGAATTTACGTGAAAAATAAGCGCAAGGATGAAGACGCTCAGGGTTACCAGAATATTGCGACAAGACTGCACCCACCCCCAGCTCAGAAATGTCCACTTCAACAATGAAGGCTTTAAGAATATCTGGATGAATTAACACAGGTGCCGAAGTAAAGGCCCGTTTCAAGGTCAGGAAGGCCTCCCAGACAGAGGGAGACCAGTTAGCAGTAAAGGCCCCCTTGCGGGTAAGGTTGGTAAGAGGTGCTACAACATGAGAAAAACCTTTGATGAAACGTCGGTAAAAATTTGCAAAACCTAGAAAACGTTGCAATACTTTTAGGGTCTTGGGTTGAACCCAATCCTGAACCGCCGAAACTTTCCCCGCGTCCATCTCCAAACCCTGGTTGGTAATAATATACCCTAGGAAGGGAACTGTGGTGACCTCAAACAAGCATTTAGAAAGTTTAGCAAATAAGTTGTTCTCTCTTAATTTTTGCAGTACCAACTTAACATGGCGTCTGTGCTCCAATAAAGAATTAGAAAAAATGAGAATATCATCCAAGTAGATGACCACAAATCTACCGAGATACTCTCTGAATATATCATTGACAAAATCTTGAAAGACAGCTGGCGCATTACAAAGACCAAAAGGCATGACCAGGTACTCGTAATGGCCGTCTTTCACATTAAATGCAGTTTTCCACTCATCCCCCTGCCGGATGCGAATCAGATTGTAAGCCCCTCTTAAATCCAATTTGGAAAAAATTTGGGACCCTGTGACTTGATTGAACAGATCCCCGATCAAGGGCAAGGGGTATCGGTTCTTTACAGTGATCTTATTCAAGGCTCGATAATCAATGCATGGTCTCAGGCCGCCATCTTTTTTCTCTACAAAAAAGAATCCGGCCCCAGCAGGCGAGGTAGAGGGGCGGATAAATCCCTTCCTTAAATTTTCGGTGATGTACTCCCTCATTGCTTGCTCTTCGGGCAGAGTAAGATTATAGATTTTTCCCCTCGGGGGAATCGTGCCAGGAAGCAAGTCAATAGGGCAGTCATAAGACCGATGTGGAGGATGAGTATCAGCAGAACGTTCAGAGAAGACATCAACCCAGTCTGCATATGGCTGAGGTAATCCCTGAGGTAAAACTTGCACACTTCTGAGGCCTGTAGTAAAGCAGTGATTTTTACAATGGTCACTCCACTTGATCAACTCCCCAACCCGCCAATCTAAAACCAGGTTGTGGAGTTGTAACCAGGGGTATCCCAAAACCACCGGAGTTTCTGGACAGTCGAAGATGAAAAATTCTAAGAACTCAGAGTGGGAAGAGCCAACAATTAACCGAAGAGGTGGGGTCTTGGTATTTATAGGTCCCCCCTGGATAGCCTTCCCATTGATAGCCAAAACTTGAAGGGATCTTTCAAGAGGAACTAAAGGGATACCTAAAATGGAGATCATACTCCTGTCCAAAAAGTTTCCCGCAGCACCGCTGTCGATAAAGGCGGAAACTGTTTGCTTAGAAGAACCCCAAAACAGGCAATAGGCACTAGCATTTTATTTTGGCGAGAGTTGCAAACTGACTCACCCAGATCACTACTCTCTACCTGGTCTGGGTGTGGAAGTTTTCCGCCGGTCTCCCCTTGTTGGGACAGTACCCTGCAAAATGACCAGAATTCCCGCAATACAGGCATAACCCCTCGGATCGCCTACGCTGTTTCTCTTCTTGGGATAAGCGGGTTCTCCCTAATTGCATAGGTCCTTCCTGGGGAGATGATGAGGTACTTTCCCCACGGGGAACCGGAGACCTATGACCTTGGACTGGCCTGAAGGACGTGGGAGCCCTGACTCTCTCCCTGGCCCTTTCTCTAAGACGTCGGTCTATTTTAATGGAGACCTGCATTAATTGCTCTAGATCCGCTGGCGGAGGAAAATTGACTAAAGCATCCTTGATGCTTTCCGACAGCCCCACCCTGAACTGACTACACAGAGCGGGATTGTTCCATCTAGCTTCGATAGCCCAGCGGCGGAATTCAGCACTGTATTTTTCAGCCGAATTCCGCCCTTGTTTTAAGGCCCGAAGCCTATTCTCTGCTGTAGACTGTGAATCAGGGTCAGCGTATAGGACGCTCATAGCGTTGAAAAATGCAGTTACAGATTGTAAGGCACTATCATGACTCGGCAAACTAAAGACCCAGGACTGCGGGTCTCCTTGAAGTAGAGAAATGACTAAGCCTACTCGTTGGATCTCAGTGCCAGAGGAGACAGGCCTCAGCTTGAAATATAGTTCACATGAATTCTTGAAGTTAGAAAATTTTGCTCGCTCTCCAAAAAATTTTTCAGGCAGAGGAATCTTCGGTTCGGAGAAATGAGGTGGTACAGAGGAAGTCGGCACTTGACGAGACTCCTGGGTGGCCACTCTTTGAGCGAGTTGGTTGATCGCTGTGGCCATAGCTTGCACCTGCTGTACCAGGTCATCCATGTTTTGGCCTGTGATAATGTCACGCTCTGGTAACTCCAGCCCTCTAGGTAAGCCCTCAACCCCCAATCTCCACAGCCAGCTTCACCTGTAGGGGCCCCCGCTTGCCGGGACGCAAAATACGCCTGCCTGGGATCGGTTGCCCCCAGGACTTCAATAGCTCAAAGGATGAGAGCTTACTAGTTTAGAGGTCTGAAGAACCAATGGCTAAGAGCGAGTGTAGCGGAAGTCCAGAACCAGGCCAGAGGTTGACACGGGGAAGTCAGAGATCGTAGCGGTACAGAGGGAAGAGACAGCTCGAGGTCAAGGTACAAAGCAGAGGTCGGCAACGGAGATCAGATCGAGAATAGTCGGTTCAGGCAGAGGTCGGCAACGGAGATCAGATCGAGAATAGTCGGTACAGGCAGGGGTCGGCAACGGAGATCAGATTGAGAATAGTCGGTTCAGGCAGGGGTCGGCAACGGAGATCAGATCAAGGTATATCACGAGTCAAAGCAAGGTACAAGGCGCTATCACAGGCAATTCACAACTGAGGGGGAATTGCTTTTATAGGGACAGACAGGGGAGGGGAAGTGTAGGTGATTGGTGCACTTTGGGAACACACCCAGGATTGGTCTGCAGGGCTGAGAGGGCGCATCCCTAAGTGGTTGGTGAACTTTGGGATTACCCCCAGGATTGGTCTGCAGGCTGAGAGGGCGCTTCCCTAAACTCCTAGGGCTCATTGGCCCTTTAAAGTAAACATTCCCTGATCCTCCGGCAGGCGCGCACAGTACAGCGTCGCCGGAGGGCATAGCAACCACGTGCTCGCGCCCGTGCGCGAGCACGTCCAGAGGACGAGGAAGCAGGGGGCGTGGCCGAGCCGAGCGCTGCTCGAGCCGACGCCGCCGGATCCGCCGCCGCCCGGCGCGGACGCCGCACACCGACAGCCGCGGCCGGACGCCTGGAGACGGCGCAGGAACGGGGGCCAGGTAGGTGATTCCTGACAATAAGCTACCTAATGGTCAAAAAGTATTGATCAAACCTGGAGGAAACATAAGACTCTTTAAATAACTATATCACCAATATAAAATATCTAAAATTTACACCGCGCTAAGAACTAATGGTAGACTTTCTTAAAATTTCTTATATATCAAGACAATTTTTGCAATTATTAGTAATTTGCTACAACGTGTCAAAAAAACTTTTCATTCATAAAAAGTCCCAGAACAAGAGTATAATTGACGGACACGGAGCAACAAGGGCACTGTATAATGTAGCCACAGAAAACAGTCTTTAAAATGCAGAATAAGAACTTGTCCCACGGTGCATGCACTTCACAAAAAAGGTGGTAATATTACATGTGCCCGTCACCTCCACACATGTGCGCTTACCAAATGGCTGAATTGAACACGCCTTGAACCAATTAGTGTTTCATAGAAGGTTCCCAATGCTTGAATGCTTCAGTGCACAATTTATGCACTCATCCCGGCCTTAATGGAATCCGTTCATGTATGGTAAAAAAGCATAGAAAGAATCTAGTGCAACCCCGTGGGAGCTTTTATAAAAATAACTATTTAATAACAGAATACACTCACATATTTTTTGGAGTAAAACACGCCAATATGAATACACAGGTGGGGAGGGAGTCCTTTTCTTTCCCTTTGTCCCTTGTGACTGTTCAACCGGACGTCAAAACTTTAAAATAAGTGGAGTAAAAAGGTAGCCGCCGTCTCCTATTTCCTCTCCTAACGCGTTTCGTTGCATGCGCAACTTTTTCAAAGGATGAGCGGCGCGGCTAATGACAGATCTTATATACAGAGCCAGGATCCTCCTTGTTTGCGTCCTGGACCAATGAAAACTTGGGGCAGTGAATATGATTAAATCACGTGTCTCTAGCGAATATGACGCAGCCCTGTGGGCGGAATACATAAGTGGGAACTGTCGTCATGCTTATTAGTTGGTGGAGGCAGAGCAGGCTCCTGCGCGCAAAGATCCTCCTATTTATGCCCTGGACCAATAGGAACTCAGGGCAGTGAATGTCATTAAATCACGTGTCTGCACTGAACGTGACGCAGCCCCGTCCGAGATCTGAGGGCGGGATGCATACGAGCAAACTGGCGTCATTCATATTCATTAGCAGAGGCGGAGCTGGCTCCGACGGGCCAGCCTAAAGCCATTCCGTTCTTACTATAAACGGAATGTAATATCAAAGTACACCAAAATGAATGCTGCTAATTGTTTCTCGAAATTAAAGTGATTGAAACGGGCCACAAAGCTACCAACATTATCGCTGCTGCGAGCAGGACAGTATATGAAACTCGGCCAGTGTGAATGTTACTGTTTGTGTATTGAATGCCTGATTAGTTGAAGCAAGCCGCAACCAACGCTATCGCTGATGGGGGCGGGATTATGTCTCATTGTCAGAGAAGGGTCTAACACAACCCTATTAGTAATCTCTCAACAGAGTACCTGAAAGTGGTCATGTATTTTACATGAGTGCTAGCAGAAGCGGGACTGGCTCCATCAGACCAGACCGCAGCTATTGCGTTCGCTATTGGGAGCGGGGTGTATTTTACAACTAAGCACTGATATGAATGCTGTGTTTATGTATCAAGAAGAAATGTAACTATAGCAGGCCACACAACGATGGACCATTTTGCTGGTAGAGAATGTAGAATATACTATGCTGCCTTGCAATACAAGGTCATGCAGGGCTATATATGTCATAAAATGGGCCTTCTTACTCAAAATTGGAACATACTGGGCCCATCAAGACATAGGGATATGGACCTTCAAATCTGTATGTCAAAGGTGTGTTGTGTATTTCTAACTGTACTTCTGGCGCTGTGCAAATTATGCACAGACTGTTAGAAGTAAAAAGATGCAATCTTCTGGGAAACCACTATTGGAGAAAGAACCAATTGCTATTACAAAGCACCCTAAGGAGTAGAAGGAATGCGTGAGAAAAAAACCATTTTAGTCTCTAAGCCTGATTCCTGGGTGCCAATTTAGGGAAAACCATTTAAACGATATCACACCTGTGAGGCGGGATTCTAGAGATAAGGGAAAAATAACCTATTTAGGGATAGTCATTGAAAAGGGTGAAAGCTAGTGACCAATGGCTGCCTATAAAAGAATAAATGAACGTGACAGAATCTCAGTGACATGGAAGGAAAGGGATGAGTAAAGGACCCCCTCCTACTACAAGACCATATAAACCAAATAATAACATACCATGTATATTTACATACAGAACATATGACAAAAATAGTGTCACTCTTGTGATCATAGTGCACCAAAAATGAGTGATTAAGCTGTGTCGATAAAACAATTTAAATCAAATTCTATGTTTAAACCTAATGGGGTGAATGTGTTAAGTTCATATATCCATCTACTCTCACGTTTGGAGATCTCACGAGTTAAGTTTGACCCCCGGCAATGCATTTGTACATGATCGATACCCAGAAATGACATGCATTTGGGATCACTGGCATGTGTATGTTTAAAATGAGCAGATAAGCTATGGGTTTCCAATCCTTTCTTAATGTTATAGATGTGTTCTCTAATTCGCACATACAAGGCCCTTGTGGTGCGTCCTACATAGTATAGTTTACATGGACACCATATTAAATATACAACGTACTGTGTCCGACAGGATATCAAGGTTTTTATTGTATAAGTTTTAGTGGTGTTTGCAGTGAATTCTTTTGTTGGCTTTGTATTAGGCAAGCACGTTTTGCACCCCATACAATTCCCACATTTGTAAAATCCACTGAATTTCGTGGTAGTGAGCGGTATTTTTCTTGGGGGATCCACATAACTTCGAGTTAAGAGATCCCTTAAATTTGGGGCTTTTCTATATATTACTCGTGGGCGTTCAGGCAATGTGGGGCCCAGTACTGTGTCATCCTTCAGTATGTGCCAGTGTCTTTGGAGTAATTTCTTGAAGACCTTATGCTGCATACTGTAATCGGTAATGAATGACATGTTATGGTTGGAATCTTGTGATGTTCTCCTGTTTGATGCTAACAAAGGGGTTCTGTCTTTTTCTCTAATTAGTACTTGTTGCTCCTTAATGGTTTGGGGGTTATATCCCTTTTCAATGAACCTGTTCGTCAGAACTGCTGACTGAACATCATAGGTATCTATATGCGTGCAATTTCTGCGAAGTCGCATATATTGACCCTTAGGTATGGCTCCCAACCAGTTTGGATGGTGGCAGCTGTTTTGAGGAACAAAGCCATTTCGGTCCGTGGGCTTAAAAAAGGTGGACGTGGTGAGAGTAATGCCTACTTTCTCTATGGTTAAGTCTAGAAAATTAATAGAACTTGGACTGCAGTCCATTGTAAACGATAGATTGAAGGAATTCCCATTTACCTCTGCAAAGAAGGCTTCCAGATCTAATTGGGAGCCCCGCCATATACATAAGACATCGTCTATGTATCGTTTCCATGCCGCTAGAGGGGGTCGTTCCACTTGGTCTATAAACTGTGCTTCCCACCACCCTACATACAAATTGGCCATGCTGGGGGCAAATTTAGCCCCCATGGCCACACCGGTGATTTGTAAATAATAATTATCTGCAAACCAAAAATAATTGTGTTCCAGAGCGAACGTCAGGCAATCAATGATGAAATCTATTTGTTCCATGGGTAAAGAGGAATCAGAGTTCAGAAAATGTTTGACCGCTAAGATTCCTTTATCGTGTGGTATCACTGTATAAAGTGATGAAACATCAGCTGTGGCTAGCAAGGTGACTCCTGTCCAGTCTCCATTTTCACAGAGATTGATCACTTGTGTGGAGTCTTTAAGAAATGAAGGGAGTTTGGTGACTAAACCCTGCAAGAATACATCAATATATTCACCCAAACGGCAGGTTAGGGACCCCCTCCCACTGACAATGGGGCGGCCAGGAGGTTTTTCTAATCCCTTGTGGATTTTCGGCAACTGGTAAATTGTCGGTATTTTTGGCGTTGTGGGAACCAGATAATTGTACTCTTTGGGGGTCAACAAACCTCTCTCAAGTCCTGCTTCTAATAGCTTGACGAGGGCCTCCCTATAATCTCTTGTAGGGTCCTTGTTCAAAAGTTTGTATGTGGCCCGATCAGACAGGAGCCTATTTAATTCTCCTACGTAGTCGGCCTTGTTTAGAACAACCAACCCCCCCCCCCTTGTCAGCCGGCTTGATGACTATATCATGTTTCTTTTCCAAAGATTTGTATCCTTCATATAAATTGACTGGCCAGCGTTTACGTTTGAAAGTTAGGCTTTTAAGATCTCTCGTCATAGCTGTTTTAAATGCTTCTAATTGAGAATTAGATGTGTTAGGGGGATTAAAAAGTGATTTATTGCGTAGATTAGTGCATTGGATAATGCTCCTATCTCTGTTCTCATTTTCTAATGCCACAAAATTATCTGATTCCTTTGTCAGGAAAAACTTTTTTATTGAGAGTTTCCTGATATATTTTTGTAAATCAACGAAAGTGGCAAACGGATCCAGATTTTTGGGGGGAGCGAACTTCAAACCGCGATCTAAAAGAGATACCTCATTTTTTGTTAATATAACAGAACTTAAATTGAAAATGCCCAGTCCTATTGGCGCCTTATCTTTCTTGTGTTTGCGGCCTCCTCTCCGCCCTCGTTTTCCCCTCCCTTCCGTTTGAGTGATCCCCGATTGGTCGAGTTTGTGTATCTCCCCCTGTCCCGAGGTGGTGTGGGGGTGCGAACCCTGGGTGAGGTGGATCGCTGTCTGTGAAAAGGGGCCGGGCGGGATAACGGACTGTCATTTGTGAAAGAATGTTGTGTATTACCAAAAACACCCGGAGATTGTTCAGAGGTATGGCCGGCGGTGTGTTTCCACCAGGCTCGCTCCAAGTGATTAGGTCATCTGTTATTGTAACTAATGTCTTTTCTTTGATAATGTCGTTTCCTAAAGTTTTCTTTAGGAAACGACATTATCAAAGAAAAGACATTAGTTACAATAACAGACGACCTAATCACTTGGAGCGAGCCTGGTGGAAACACACCGCCGGCCATACCTCTGAACAATCTCCGGGTGTTTTTGGTAATACACAACATTCTTTCACAAATGACAGTCCGTTATCCCGCCCGGCCCCTTTTCACAGACAGCGATCCACCTCACCCAGGGTTCGCACCCCCACACCACCTCGGGACAGGGGGAGATACACAAACTCGACCAATCGGGGATCACTCAAACGGAAGGGAGGGGAAAACGAGGGCGGAGAAGAGGCCGCAAACACAAGAAAGATAAGGCGCCAATAGGACTGGGCATTTTCAATTTAAGTTCTGTTATATTAACAAAAAATGAGGTATCTCTTTTAGATCGCGGTTTGAAGTTCGCTCCCCCCAAAAATCTGGATCCGTTTGCCACTTTTGTTGATTTACAAAAATATATCAGGAAACTCTCAATAAAAAAGTTTTTCCTGACAAAGGAATCAGATAATTTTGTGGCATTAGAAAATGAGAACAGAGATAGGAGCATTATCCAATGCACTAATCTACGCAATAAATCACTTTTTAATCCCCCTAACACATCTAATTCTCAATTAGAAGCATTTAAAACAGCTATGACGAGAGATCTTAAAAGCCTAACTTTCAAACGTAAACGCTGGCCAGTCAATTTATATGAAGGATACAAATCTTTGGAAAAGAAACATGATATAAGGCTCGATTCAGAGAGACACAAACAAACTTTCGGTTTGGTGCCGACGTCGTAAGATTTTCAAAATTTCCCGCTCTCGCATGAACGTTCGATCGATTCTATGCATGCTTCGTAAACCTTCCGTAGCGCGTCCGTGTGCTCGTATGCCAGAGTACGCAGACGAGGATGTCATTTTCCCTCGAAAATGTTCAGATTTATTTTTCCCAACTACCAACGTAGCCTTTCGTTTTTGCCCTTTTCCCATCGTATCCTCACACGAATCCTATCATTTTCCCGCTACATCCTGCTTCATTTTTTCCTAAAGTATCTGTCCAGACGAAATTCTTACGATATTGCGCCTGCGCACTACAAACTTCTCTCATTAAAGTGTTCGCCTACATAATTTCACTTCCATCACTAAACTCACCCTAACCACTTAACGCTCTCCTGCCTTTTCCCTGGAGCTCCCTTAAAGCTCACCCTAACCACTTAGCGCTCTTCTGCCTTTTCCCTTGACCTCCCTTAAAACTTACCCCAATCACTTAGCACCTTGTTTCTTCTTCCATTTTCACACCCTCAAACTTACCCCAATCACTTAGCGCCTTGTTTCTTCTTCCATTTTAGGTCCCTAAAACTTACCCAAATCACTTAGCGCCTTGGTTCTTCTTCCATTTTCACACCATCTAACTTACCCCAATCACTTAGCGCCTTGTTTCTTCTTCCATTTTCACACCCTAAAACTTACCCAAATCACTTAGCGCCTTGGTTCTTCTTCCATTTTAGGTCCCTAAAACTTACCCCAATCACTTAGCGCCTTGTTTCTTCTTCCATTTTAGGTCCCTAAAACTTACCCCAATCACTTAGCGCCTTGTTTCTTCTTCCATTTTCACACCCTAAAACTTACCCCAATCACTTAGCGCCTTGTTTCTTCTTCCATTTTAGGTCCCTAAAACTTACCCCAATCACTTAACGCCTTGGTTCTTCTTCCATTTTAGGTCCCTAAAACTTACCCCAATCACTTAGCGCCTTGGTTCTTCTTCCATTTTAGGTCCCTAAAACTTACCCCAATCACTTAGCGCCTTGTTTCTTCTTCCATTTTCACACCCTAAAACTTACCCCAATCACTTAGCGCCTTGTTTCTTCTTCCATTTTCACACCCTAAAACTTACCCCAATCACTTAGCGCCTTGTTTCTTCTTCCATTTTAGGTCCCTAAAACTTACCCCAATCACTTAGCGCCTTGTTTCTTCTTCCATTTTCACACCCTAAAACTTACCCCAATCACTTAGCGCCTTGTTTCTTCTTCCATTTTCACACCCTCAAACTTACCCCAATCACTTAGCGCCTTGTTTCTTCTTCCATTTTAGGTCCCTAAAACTTACTCCAATCACTTAGCGCCTTGTTTCTTCTTCCATTTTAGGTCCCTAAAACTTACCCCAATCACTTAGCGCCTTGGTTCTTCTTCCATTTTAGGTCCCTAAAACTTACCCCAATCACTTAGCGCCTTGTTTCTTCTTCCATTTTAGGTCCCTAAAACTTACCCCAATCACTTAGCGCCTTGTTTCTTCTTCCATTTTCACACCCTAAAACTTACCCCAATCACTTAGCGCCTTGTTTCTTCTTCCATTTTCACACCCTAAAACTTACCCCAATCACTTAGCGCCTTGGTTCTTCTTCCATTTTAGGTCCCTAAAACTTACCCCAATCACTTAGCGCCTTGTTTCTTCTTCCATTTTAGGTCCCTAAAACTTACCCCAATCACTTAGCGCCTTGGTTCTTCTTCCATTTTAGGTCCCTAAAACTTACCCCAATCACTTAGCGCCTTGTTTCTTCTTCCATTTTAGGTCCCGAAAACTTACCCCAATCACTTAGCGCCTTGTTTCTTCTTCCATTTTCACACCCTAAAACTTACCCCAATCACTTAGCGCCTTGTTTCTTCTTCCATTTTCACACCCTAAAACTTACCCCAATCACTTAGCGCCTTGTTTCTTCTTCCATTTTAGGTCCCTAAAACTTACCCCAATCACTTAACGCCTTGGTTCTTCTTCCATTTTAGGTCCCTAAAACTTACCCCAATCACTTAGCGCCTTGGTTCTTCTTCCATTTTAGGTCCCTAAAACTTACCCCAATCACTTAGCGCCTTGTTTCTTCTTCCATTTTCACACCCTAAAACTTACCCCAATCACTTAGCGCCTTGTTTCTTCTTCCATTTTCACACCCTAAAACTTACCCCAATCACTTAGCGCCTTGTTTCTTCTTCCATTTTAGGTCCCTAAAACTTACCCCAATCACTTAGCGCCTTGTTTCTTCTTCCATTTTCACACCCTAAAACTTACCCCAATCACTTAGCGCCTTGTTTCTTCTTCCATTTTCACACCCTCAAACTTACCCCAATCACTTAGCGCCTTGTTTCTTCTTCCATTTTAGGTCCCTAAAACTTACCCCAATCACTTAGCGCCTTGTTTCTTCTTCCATTTTAGGTCCCTAAAACTTACCCCAATCACTTAGCGCCTTGGTTCTTCTTCCATTTTAGGTCCCTAAAACTTACCCCAATCACTTAGCGCCTTGTTTCTTCTTCCATTTTAGGTCCCTAAAACTTACCCCAATCACTTAGCGCCTTGTTTCTTCTTCCATTTTCACACCCTAAAACTTACCCCAATCACTTAGCGCCTTGTTTCTTCTTCCATTTTCACACCCTAAAACTTACCCCAATCACTTAGCGCCTTGGTTCTTCTTCCATTTTAGGTCCCTAAAACTTACCCCAATCACTTAGCGCCTTGTTTCTTCTTCCATTTTAGGTCCCTAAAACTTACCCCAATCACTTAGCGCCTTGGTTCTTCTTCCATTTTAGGTCCCTAAAACTTACCCCAATCACTTAGCGCCTTGTTTCTTCTTCCATTTTAGGTCCCGAAAACTTACCCCAATCACTTAGCGCCTTGTTTCTTCTTCCATTTTCACACCCTAAAACTTACCCCAATCACTTAGCGCCTTGTTTCTTCTTCCATTTTCACACCCTAAAACTTACCCAAATCACTTAGCGCCTTGGTTCTTCTTCCATTTTAGGTCCCTAAAACTTACCCCAATCACTTCACGGACATCACAATCTTGATTTTCAAATATGTCATTGTCCCCTTGTTTTTGTAAAATGTATGTGTGCAAATAAATGGGACAACATGTTTTTTTGGTTTTTTAATGCTCAATTGACATTTGTTAGACAACTATTTTTGGCCACTTTGGCACAAAAAAATGTTTAACTATATACACATTGCTTTTTGGTTCCTCAAAATATATACACTGTTTTTTAATTTAATTATTAAAACTATATACAATAAAATCTTTGTTTAAAACCATAAAACTATATACAATTAAAATTTTGGGGTCAAAAATAAAATTATGTACAAAGACAACTATGTACAAATGTACAAATCAACAGGGCCAGGAACCAGGACACTAGTCTTCCTCTTCTGTTGTCCCCAACGTGTCCCGCATCGCCTGCAGATCGGCCACCAACTCAAGGACCCTCCGATTGATATCAGCAAGTCGCTGTCTTGTGGTCCCTGGCCATAAATCAGAAATTCAAATTATTCGGAGAACAATACATGTTTATCACCTGTGTATTTAATGTATTTAACGAAACAAATTAAGTATAATGCACATATGATTAATCACAGGAATTAAGGTTAGGAAGTGGCCACAGGACAGTTGGGCAACTAATTAAGCTAATTCAGTGGCCACAGGACAGTTGGGCAACTAATTAAGCTAATTCAGTGGCCACAGGACAGTTGGGCAACTAATTAAGCTAATTCAGTGGCCACAGGACAGTTGGGCAACTAATTAAGCTAATTCAGTGGCCACAGGACAGTTGGGCAACTAATTAAGCTAATTCAGTGGCCACAGGTCCCTCTTATATTGGCATTGACTAGGGCATTATGTGTTTTTGTGTTCATGGGAATTTAGACCGAAATCTCTAGAATGACATGACTACTTACTTGGTTGGTGGCCGAGAGATGGCTCGTTGGGGACAACACCCTGAGGTCCTGGTTCCTGGCTCTGCTGTGAAGAAGTGCCTGTAGAAACATGGGCCAAATGGTTAGTTTGGATGTCTGATTCCGCAGTCCTCAAATGTTTTGAGCTAAGTCTGGGTCACATCACTCACCTTCTCCAGGGTCTTGTGGGCTCCTATCTGCTGCCTCCTGACCCACTACTTCACCCGCAACCGAAACATCTACAAATACAGAATAAAGGATTCAGTTTGGTGATATCAGGAGCTAGCAATTCTCTTTTTTGGTGTAGACATGAAGAGTGACATACCAGAGGATCCCGCATGCGAGGCAGGGTACGACTCCCTGCCCACGCTGTGCCGCCCCTCCTCTGTGGTAAGGTCCAGGGGCTGGTCTGAGGAGGCCACAGAGGAGGGGTCGGCCCGTCGCCCTGGAGATCCACCACCTTCACTCCCAGCTGCAGAATCATGCAGCACTGGTCGGCCTCTGCGCCTCCGGGTGCGGCGAATTCGGTAATCCATTTCCAACACTAGAAAAGAAAAGGCATTCTAAGTAAAGTCCTACCTTCTGTCTTAGCTACATATTGCATGCAATCGCAATCTACTTACTTGGAAAATGGATTCCGAAGAACCTCCGCACCCGGGGCATGTGCAGCCGTTTGAGGTCCGACCAATGCTGCATGATCTGCGTGTGGGTGAAGGTGGTGTTGGTCTGCTGTTGGATGGTCGAGATTATCTCCAGGGCGACGTTGCGTTTTTCAAATGTGTTGGGCAGGTAGTCGTACCTGCGCTCCAGCATGGTCTACAAAACATAAAGAAAACATCGACTTTACTTCTAAATACCTATCAATATGTGTCAGCAAAACATTTTTTTGTGTAATTACATTAACACACACACATTTCTAGTGTTCAGTAATTTCACAATATGGCCTAAATGTTGTTTGGCACGTGTGTTGCGTGCCTTTGGTTGTGCATGTAGTTTATCACATTTTTAACCAAAGCCATTTATTCCTGCGCTTCCTTCACATATAGAGCAGCATTTCCTAATCTAACAAAAGTCCATCGAATACACTTACGAACATGATGATCTCTTCTTGTTGGCGGGTGAAGATAGTGGGTGCCATCTTGCTTCTTTTCCTCGGCAGCAGATAAGTAACGCCCCAGCGCGTTCCGCACGGCCGTGCGAACGTACGCAATGCCTCAGCGGGTTCCGCACGGCCGTGCGAACGTACGTCACACGCTGGCTTGCTTACTTAAAGGTCCCTTCACACACAGCTGATTATTTGCGAAAATCAAAATGGCACCCAAAAAACCTCCTGGCAAAACTGGAAAGGAGCAAACGGGGAAGAAGGCAGCCAAACGGCAGGAGCCTTCCGAAGGGCCCAAAACCAGGTCGCAGCAGCCAAAAGCAAAATTACGGCCTAGTACCAAAACGCCGGCAAAGCCAACTACCAGCTATGGGCAAAAAAAGGAGCAGGCAGGCAAACCAAAGACCCAGGCCACAAAGGCTAGTATGGCTACTGGGCCAAAAACGGGTAAGAGGGTCCGAAGACCCACCCCACCCTGCCCCACTACAACACCCACAATAGTCCGCAGTAGGTCCCGCAGTCCCCCTCGAGGCCGAACCAGGTCCCGCAGCCCCCCTAGACGCCGCAGCAGGCCACGCAGCCCCCCTCGAGGCCGAACCAGGTCCCGCAGCCCCCCTAGACGCCGCAGCAGGCCACGCAGCCCACAAAGAGGCCGAACCAGGTCCCGCAGCCCCCCTCGAGGCCGAACCAGGTCCCGCAGCCCCCCTAGACGCCGCAGCAGGCCACGCAGCCCACAAAGAGGCCGAACCAGGTCCCGCAGCCCCCCTCGAGGCCGAACCAGGTCCCGCAGCCCCCCTAGATGCCGCAGCAGGCCACGCAGCCCACAAAGAGGCCGAACCAGGTCCCGCAGCCCCCCTCGAGGCCGAACCAGGTCCCGCAGCCCCCCTAGACGCCGCAGCAGGCCACGCAGCCCACAAAGAGGCCGAACCAGGTCCCGCAGCCCCCCTCGAGGCCGAACCAGGTCCCGCAGCCCCCCTAGACGACGCAGCAGGCCATGCAGCCCACAAAGAGGCCGAACCAGGTCCCGCAGCCCACCAAGAGTGTGCCAAAAAAAAAAACAGAAGAGGGCCGGCCCTGCAAGATCGCCCTCACCCTTGGTCCGCCCTACTACCTCCAAGGGCAGCACTACTTCAGGCTCAGAACGAAGCTCTCCTGCTCGCCCACATTTGGCACCGGCACAGGTGGAAAGGCAAGGTTACTATGCCACATCAACACCTGGGACTTCTGTGGCCAGCCAGGCCAGAACACCCAGTCCCTTGCCCAGTCCAGGCCAATCCCCAGGCAGCCACCATTCCCTGCATTATACCCCACAAACCCAGCCAAGGATGTCACCCCATTTGGATGACACCATGGAGGACCCACAACCCAAAACAACAGGGCGCACATTGCGAAGAGGGCAGTTGAGTGGGCGTTTTGGTGAGGCCCAAATTATGGCCTTGGCTAGTGGCCTGACCTTAGTTTATAATGAGCTATATGGGCGCAGATCAAAAAACACCACCAAACAGCGCAGAGCCAACATCTTGGCAGACCTAACCAGACAAGTGAATGCAGCGGGGGAAGAGTTAAAGGATGTTGTACAGATTCAGCGCAAGATATCGGACCTCAAATATGCTGCACGGAAGAAAGAAAATCAAAGGCGGATTGACAGGTAAAAATGTTAGCTTTAGGATTAGACTGGATGTTGTATTGGCCACCTGGTTCTAAATTACCCTAACTCTGTTTGGCAGCATGAAAACTGGAGGAGGTTTTCCCTCCAAACTCAAGTTGAGCCCGGCTGAGGAGATGATTTATGGATTGATGCATCCAGTCGCCGTCGAAGGCCACGCGGCCCTAAGGGACACAGATTCCCCGACCCGTCCTGCAGGTGAGTAAGATTTATGTGACCTTTACAATTAGTGAGCATGCACAATTAGCCAGTAACACATCTGGGAAGCCAGGCACCTAGGCTGTGGCTTGTAGGTGATTTCTGTGTTGGGCCAGGGTGTGGCATGTGTGTGGCCACTTAACTTTTGATTTTTGGTCCACATACAAGACGTGAATGTACATTGAACCCGAGTGTAAAAGTTTGTTGGTTCCCATTAAACCGGACCTTCACCCTGATTTAATGAAAAGCCCAAACTCTTAAAAAACAATTCCTCAGCATCTAAAATTAATATATTTTACATGTTTAGTCACTAATTTATTATACTTTCCACCACTGGGCTGCAACTCTGTTCGGCAATTTAGGATACGGCCGCCGCCATCTTGACTCAGAAGCATCACACTTACTGAGGAGAGGAGAGTGGGATAAGGTACAGGGGGGCGGGTTATAGCTGTGCTTTGCTCAGACAGAGCAGAGCTGGGGTCAGGGAAAGGTCAGCAGTCCAAGAATGCAGAGCAGCACAGTCAGGAGGCACTTACTGTTTGCAGGCTGCCTGATAAGATGGCGGATTCCATAAGCCGCCATCTTTGATGTTTAAAGGCTCATAACATGCAGTAGATGCAGGTTGGAAGATTTGTAATGTGGTCAATCTGTATGTACAGGGTGTGGGAAACATAGAAGCTAGACTCTTAATCAGAGTGAAGGTCCGCTTTAATGGCCTATAAGGGATGTGGTCAGCCACATAACAAGCTGAACTTGAATGTTTGGCTTAGTTGAGTAGAACAATGTGGAAGTAGTTGTAGGCCAAAAATTTTTAAACATAATGGCATGGAAATTGAAGCTTATTTGGCCCCGTTGTTGAAGTGCCCATGACAGCTTTGACCCGTTAACTAATTCGGCATATGTCTTTTGACCCGTCAACAATGCATAGGTGTGTGTTTACATAGTGTCTTTGCTTCTCATGCAGGCCACCATCATCGCTCAGCTACTGTGGAATCCACTGCCAGTGTGGACATGCCGTCAACTTCCGTGCAGCCTAGGAGGGAGGAACCGATATATTCTGTAAGTTTATTGAGCAAATGTCGTTTAGCCATGTTACTTTGCATGTTACTACTAACAGATTGACATATGTAGTGGGCAAGCTAACATCTAATTTGTCTCTGTCCATACAGACCCACACACTCATGGATGAAATCCAGGAGCTGGAGGAGGATGGATCCTTTATGTGCCCTTCTGAAGATCTACCCCTGGCCCAGAATCTGCAACTGGTCCAAAATGTTTCACCACCAACTCAGCAGCAGCAGAGGGAATCTGGCAGCATGGTGGCTGCACATGATGGCCAGCATGCACAGACTGACAGTCAAGTCCCCAGTGTTGTCTCTGCTGTTGAGGATAGTGAAAGCATGCCTGTGTCTGTTGAGGGGCCCAGACCAACAGCCTCGGCACAACCCCGAACCAGGGGATTGGGGAGGCGGAATCCGCTACGGCGCAACCAGGGGAGGGGCATGGCAATGTTGGACGCATGGCACCACGAGAGGGTGACCTTCCAGCACCAAAACCAACTAAACCGAGAGGCACTGCATGGCCGGATCGAGACCCTAAATACGACATTACAGGCTGTGCAGAACGAATTGCGGACCCTCAACAGCCACATGGAGACTGCCAACAATGACAACCGTGCCTACAGGGGTGAAATGGTAAATATCATGCGCAACATTTTGGACCAGTTGCAGATTCAGAATGCCACACAGGCCCACGTTCGGGCCAATCAGCAAGGGCCACCACCTGGGTACTATGGCCATCACCCATATTAATGTCTCCACAACATTAATCTGTACAACATCTTTGCTCTTAATCCCCCCTGTATTGACTTGTCTGGTGAGGCAAACCAAGATACCCTTGGTGTATGCCTTGGGTTGTGTGTTTTTGATTTGCGCCCATAGAGCTCCTTAGAGTGGTGAGGTAGGCCACTAGCCAAGGCCATATCTGAATCCTCACTGAACGTGCCACTCAAGCTTCTACACCTGTACCAGGTTTACACCTGTGGCAGGGGCAAATGTGGCCAACCAGGATTGTTTGTTGATTTCATTATTGCCATGGTTGATCTAACCATTAATCCTTTGTGGTTACCAAAATTTTGTTTGCTAATTGGAGTGAGCAGCAACTCCAAGTTTGAGCTCTTATTTTTATAAAATAAACAGTTAAAGACACCTGTGGCTCATAAATTTTATTGTCTCTTTTTTGGGTGTCACAGAGAAATATATACTTGGACATTCACACAGTTCACACATCCAAAAAAGAGATTTGGAAAGCATTAGGCCTGTGGTAGAAAGGGAAAGGGTAGGGAAAGAAAACTAAATCAACAACACAATGTTAAACAAAGGCCAATACAGGTTACATTAAGCAAAATGGGTCGCGATCAAATTAGTCCGCACACTTTGGCCAGACACACTACTGTGTGTGTCCAGAAATGAGTCCTCCTGGTCTTCGCTGGGTGGAGAGGGAGCAAATTCTACATACCGGGGGACCCGTTGTGAAATTGCAAAATTGTGCAGAACAGCACAGGCCATTATTATGTCTATGACCTTTTTCGGATCATATTGCAGGGCGCCCCCGGTATGATCCAAACAACGAAACCTAGTCTTCAAAAGACCAAAGGCCCTCTCTACCACAGCCCTGGTCTTGCGGTGCGCACAGTTGTAGGCATCCTGGGAGGCATCCTGGGGCCGGAGTACTGGCGTCAAGAGCCACGGCAGCAGCGGGTATCCTGAATCACCTTATACATAAGATTAGGAAAACAAACATGTAAGACCATCAAGGCACCAGCAACATCAATAGGAGGCTATTTGTCAATTGTGTGATCAACATGAGGCAACATTTGCCACTGTCCCAGTCCCAAACTAAACATCTGTCCTAGAGGTTTACAAAAGGACAACATACAAAGAGTGAGGATGAGGGACAATCATACATATGGATCCCAGCTCGGGGTTTCAAAGTGTGCTTAGGATGTAGGTTTTGCTGACCCCTTATATGCTTTGTGTGAGACCAAAACAGCAGAAACACGCCACATGCACTTTATCCCGCTCTACTCTCGTGTGGAAGTGCAAACCAGCTTAGCAAAGATGGGTCCTAAACTATGCTCAAGTTAAAAATATCTGGAATTTACACCGCGCTAAGAACTAGTGATGGATTTTCTAAAAATTTCTTGTATATCAAGACAATTTTTACAATTATTAGTAATTTGCTGCAACGTGTCAAAAAACTTTTCATTCATAAAAAGTCCCAGAAAAAGAGTAGAGTTGGCAGACACGGAGCAAACAGGGCACTATATGATGTAGCCAAAGAAAACAGTCTTTAAAACGCAGATTACAAACTTGTCCCACGGTGCATGCACTTCACAAAAAGATGGTAATATTACATGTGCCCGTCACCTCCACACATGTGCGCTTACCAGATGGCTGAATTAAACACTGAATTAAACAAGAATAAAAGGTAGCCGCCGTCTCCTAATTTCTCTCCTAACGCGTTTCGGCGCTAGCAACGAAACGCGATAGGAGAGAAATTAGGAGACGGCGGCTACCTTTTATTCTACTCTTTTTAAAGTTTTGACGTCCAGTTGAACAGTCACAAGGGACAAAGGGATAGAAAAGGACTCCCTCCCCACCTGTGGATTCAGATTGGCGTGTTTTACTTTAAAGAATATGTGAGTGTATTCTGTTATTAAATAGTTAATTTTAAAAGTTCCCACGGGGTTGCACTAGATTCTTTCTATGCTTTTTTACCATACATGAACGGATTCCATTATTGCCGGGATGAGTGCATAATTGGTGTGCTGAAGCATTCAAGCATTGGGAACCTTCTATGAAATATTAACTGGTTCAAGGCGTGTTTAATTCAGCCATCTGGTAAGCGCACATGTGTGGAGGTGACGGGCACATGTAATATTACCATCTTTTTGTGAAGTGCATGCACCGTGGGACAAGTTTGTAATCTGCGTTTTAAAGACTGTTTTCTTTGGCTACATCATATAGTGCCCTGTTTGCTCCGTGTCTGCCAACTCTACTATGCTCAAGTTAAGTGCACGATTCCACACGAGGGTGGTGTAAGAGGGATTATTAAATTAGACAAACAGATAATTTAGAATGTGGCTAATGCAGGCCCAACTTGGCGAAACGCTTGGTTGGTTAATAACTAACATTCAAGTGTGGTTTCACATGGCCAGAAGTTTGTTTAAGGTGTAAGTTTGCCAGACATTACTGCCAAATGCTAATTAAAAACAAACATCCACAACTACATTATGTGGTTTATGTTCACTTACCAAGGAGCCATGCACCGGAAAATTCCCCAGACTCAAACCGTCGGTACAATCCTGATCGTCTAAGGATGTACGCATCATGGGCTGAGCCTGGGTAGCCGGCGAGGACGCTAAGGAACCGCATGTCCGGCCCCACCACTGCCTGCACATTAAAGGAGTGGCCCATTTTGCGGTTCCTGGAAAAAAAGGAAGACAAGAAAACATTAGGAAGGCATTTTGAAAAATGAACACACACATTTCGATAAGGAGGGACCATTACAAGGTGGGACCATTACAAGGAGGGACCCTAACAAGGAGGGACCATTACAAGGTGGGACCATTACAAGGAGGGACCCTAACAAGGAGGGACCATTACAAGGTGGGACCATTACAAGGAGGGACCCTAACAAGGAGGGACCCTAACAAGGAGGGACCATTACAAGGAGGGACCATTACAAGGAGGGACCATAACAAGGAGGGACCATTACAAGGTGGGTCCATTACAAGGTGGAACCATTACAAGGTGGAAACATTACAAGGAGGGACCATTACAAGGAGGGTTAACCTAAAATGAAACCAAAAAAAAAAAAACATTACTTACCTGTATATGTACTCGTCGGCAGCCGGAGGCACCAGGGCGACGTGGGTACAGTCAATGGCACCAATGACGTTGGGCATGTCGGCGATATTATAAAAACCAAGCTTAATGGCGTTTCTGGCTACCATATCATCTGGGAATAAAATATATTTGGGGGTTAGGGTAGCCATGCCTTCCAAAAAATGTGATAGTGCGCGGCTCAGCGTAGGCTGTGAGATCCCCACGGAGAGGGCACCCAGACTCTGGAACGAGCCGTTCGCCAAAAATTGCAGGCAGCCAAGCATCTTGGTCATACCTGAAATTGCATGCCCCTTCCTTGTGGTGCGGGCTAACCATGGCCGCAGCTCACTATACAATTTATGGAGGGAAGCGCGATTAAGCCTGGTCAGCTCGAACAGCTCAACGTCATGCATGCCATTGATGTTCATGCGTCGCCGCCGGTGCAATCTGGGCTCTGTCCTCAAGATCCCATCAATGCCAAACAGAAGAAGAGCTTGATGCTCTTCAAAGTCACTCTCCATCACGCTTGGCTGCCTAGTCCCGAGGTCAAAAAGGTGCCGTAAGACGCTCGACAAGGAAATGACTATATGGGCGTCGGAATACTTGGCAATCAGCTCTCTGAATTAATCGCCAGCCCATTGCAATGACGTAAATGATTTGACCGATCGAAACATTTTCGATTTCGAAGGAAAAAAGTCCCGAAGTTGCGTAAAAACACAAAATTAATTTCGATGGACGAACGAACATATACGTCTATGTTCGAACGTTCGTGCGAGTCGAAAATGCCCAAAAAAAAAGGAAAAAATGACAAACACCCAACAAAACTTTCGATTGCAAATACGAACATAATGACATTTGGGATTTTGAATCGAGCCTATAGTCATCAAGCCGGCTGACAAGGGGGGGGGGGTTGGTTGTTCTAAACAAGGCCGACTACGTAGGAGAATTAAATAGGCTCCTGTCTGATCGGGCCACATACAAACTTTTGAACAAGGACCCTACAAGAGATTATAGGGAGGCCCTCGTCAAGCTATTAGAAGCAGGACTTGAGAGAGGTTTGTTGACCCCCAAAGAGTACAATTATCTGGTTCCCACAACGCCAAAAATACCGACAATTTACCAGTTGCCGAAAATCCACAAGGGATTAGAAAAACCTCCTGGCCGCCCCATTGTCAGTGGGAGGGGGTCCCTAACCTGCCGTTTGGGTGAATATATTGATGTATTCTTGCAGGGTTTAGTCACCAAACTCCCTTCATTTCTTAAAGACTCCACACAAGTGATCAATCTCTGTGAAAATGGAGACTGGACAGGAGTCACCTTGCTAGCCACAGCTGATGTTTCATCACTTTATACAGTGATACCACACGATAAAGGAATCTTAGCGGTCAAACATTTTCTGAACTCTGATTCCTCTTTACCCATGGAACAAATAGATTTCATCATTGATTGCCTGACGTTCGCTCTGGAACACAATTATTTTTGGTTTGCAGATAATTATTATTTACAAATCACCGGTGTGGCCATGGGGGCTAAATTTGCCCCCAGCATGGCCAATTTGTATGTAGGGTGGTGGGAAGCACAGTTTATAGACCAAGTGGAACGACCCCCTCTAGCGGCATGGAAACGATACATAGACGATGTCTTATGTATATGGCGGGGCTCCCAATTAGATCTGGAAGCCTTCTTTGCAGAGGTAAATGGGAATTCCTTCAATCTATCGTTTACAATGGACTGCAGTCCAAGTTCTATTAATTTTCTAGACTTAACCATAGAGAAAGTAGGCATTACTCTCACCACGTCCACCTTTGTTAAGCCCACGGACCGAAATGGCTTTGTTCCTCAAAACAGCTGCCACCATCCAAACTGGTTGGGAGCCATACCTAAGGGTCAATATATGCGACTTCGCAGAAATTGCACGCATATAGATACCTATGATGTTCAGTCAGCAGTTCTGACGAACAGGTTCATTGAAAAGGGATATAACCCCCAAACCATTAAGGAGCAACAAGTACTAATTAGAGAAAAAGACAGAACCCCTTTGTTAGCATCAAACAGGAGAACATCACAAGATTCCAACCATAACATGTCATTCATTACCGATTACAGTATGCAGCATAAGGTCTTCAAGAAATTACTCCAAAGACACTGGCACATACTGAAGGATGACACAGTACTGGGCCCCACATTGCCTGAACGCCCACGAGTAATATATAGAAAAGCCCCAAATTTAAGGGATCTCTTAACTCGAAGTTATGTGGATCCCCCAAGAAAAATACCGCTCACTACCACGAAATTCAGTGGATTTTACAAATGTGGGAATTGTATGGGGTGCAAAACGTGCTTGCCTAATACAAAGCCAACAAAAGAATTCACTGCAAACACCACTAAAACTTATACAATAAAAACCTTGATATCCTGTCGGACACAGTACGTTGTATATTTAATATGGTGTTCAAGTAAACTATACTATGTAGGACGCACCACAAGGGCCTTGTATGTGCGAATTAGAGAACACATCTATAACATTAAGAAAGGATTGGAAACCCATAGCTTATCTGCTCATTTTAAACATACACATGCCAGTGATCCCAAATGCATGTCATTTCTGGGTATCGATCATGTACAAATGCATTGGCGGGGGTCAAACTTAACTCGTGAGATCTCCAAACGTGAGAGTAGATGGATATATGAACTTAACACATTCACCCCATTAGGTTTAAACATAGAATTTGATTTAAATTGTTTTATCGACACAGCTTAATCACTCATTTTTGGTGCACTATGATCACAAGAGTGACACTATTTTTGTCATATGTTCTGTATGTAAATATACATGGTATGTTATTATTTGGTTTATATGGTCTTGTAGTAGGAGGGGGTCCTTTACTCATCCCTTTCCTTCCATGTCACTGAGATTCTGTCACGTTCATTTATTCTTTTATAGGCAGCCATTGGTCACTAGCTTTCACCCTTTTCAATGACTATCCCTAAATAGGTTATTTTTCCCTTATCTCTAGAATCCCGCCTCACAGGTGTGAATTCGTTTAAATGGTTTTCCCTAAATTGGCACCCAGGAATCAGGCTTAGAGACTAAAATGGTTTTTTTCTCACGCATTCCTTCTACTCCTTAGGGTGCTTTGTAATAGCAATTGGTTCTTTCTCCAATAGTGGTTTCCCAGAAGATTGCATCTTTTTACTTCTAACAGTCTGTGCATAATTTGCACAGCGCCAGAAGTACAGTTAGAAATACACAACACACCTTTGACATACAGATTTGAAGGTCCATATCCCTATGTCTTGATGGGCCCAGTATGTTCCAATTTTGAGTAAGAAGGCCCATTTTATGACATATATAGCCCTGCATGACCTTGTATTGCAAGGCAGCATAGTATATTCTACATTCTCTACCAGCAAAATGGTCCATCGTTGTGTGGCCTGCTATAGTTACATTTCTTCTTGATACATAAACACAGCATTCATATCAGTGCTTAGTTGTAAAATACACCCCGCTCCCAATAGCGAACGCAATAGCTGCGGTCTGGTCTGATGGAGCCAGTCCCGCTTCTGCTAGCACTCATGTAAAATACATGACCACTTTCAGGTACTCTGTTGAGAGATTACTAATAGGGTTGTGTTAGACCCTTCTCTGACAATGAGACATAATCCCGCCCCCATCAGCGATAGCGTTGGTTGCGGCTTGCTTCAACTAATCAGGCATTCAATACACAAACAGTAACATTCACACTGGCCGAGTTTCATATACTGTCCTGCTCGCAGCAGCGATAATGTTGGTAGCTTTGTGGCCCGTTTCAATCACTTTAATTTCGAGAAACAATTAGCAGCATTCATTTTGGTGTACTTTGATATTACATTCCGTTTATAGTAAGAACGGAATGGCTTTAGGCTGGCCCGTCGGAGCCAGCTCCGCCTCTGCTAATGAATATGAATGACGCCAGTTTGCTCGTATGCATCCCGCCCTCAGATCTCGGACGGGGCTGCGTCACGTTCAGTGCAGACACGTGATTTAATGACATTCACTGCCCTGAGTTCCTATTGGTCCAGGGCATAAATAGGAGGATCTTTGCGCGCAGGAGCCTGCTCTGCCTCCACCAACTAATAAGCATGACGACAGTTCCCACTTATTTATTCCGCCCACAGGGCTGCGTCATATTCGCTAGAGACACGTGATTTAATCATATTCACTGCCCCAAGTTTTCATTGGTCCAGGACGCAAACAAGGAGGATCCTGGCTCTGTATATAAGATCTGTCATTAGCCGCGCCGCTCAGCCTTTGAAAAAGTTGCGCATGCAACGAAACGCGTTAGGAGAGGAAATAGGAGACGGCGGCTACCTTTTTACTCCACTTATTTTAAAGTTTTGACGTCCGGTTGAACAGTCACAAGGGACAAAGGGAAAGAAAAGGACTCCCTCCCCACCTGTGTATTCATATTGGCGTGTTTTACTCCAAAAAATATGTGAGTGTATTCTGTTATTAAATAGTTATTTTTATAAAAGCTCCCACGGGGTTGCACTAGATTCTTTCTATGCTTTTTTACCATACATGAACGGATTCCATTATGGCCGGGATGAGTGCATAAATTGTGCACTGAAGCATTCAAGCATTGGGAACCTTCTATGAAACACTAATTGGTTCAAGGCGTGTTCAATTCAGCCATTTGGTAAGCGCACATGTGTGGAGGTGACGGGCACATGTAATATTACCACCTTTTTTGTGAAGTGCATGCACCGTGGGACAAGTTCTTATTCTGCATTTTAAAGACTGTTTTCTGTGGCTACATTATACAGTGCCCTTGTTGCTCCGTGTCCGTCAATTATACTCTATATCACCAATATAGACCTAGCAATTCTGTATAATGCCCACAGACAGCCTGTCATCTAATACCTTCCAAACATAGAGCATTGTTCTACTTGAAAGGGTTAGTTTGGCCAGGCTTTAACAACCCTCCTCAAAAAAAACATACCTGCTGTCAAGGAAATGCATGTCACGTGATCACACTAACAGCCCAGCACCTATGATCATGCAGCACACTTTCCTAAATCACCATCCATTTCACCAGCCCAGTGGACGACAAAGCTCAGCGAGGCCACGGACACACAGATTCCTGGCTAAAAAATTTCTTAATTTCACAGGTAAGTGAGATACAGCATAAAGTCATATTAGCTTAGCAAGATGAATGAGGTGTATGGCTCAGGGCATCCAGGAAGACCACGTGTCTTCAGTTAGTTTCTCAGGACTTGTCTCTGTGCCTCCATCCGTCTTGGCAGCCCCTTGGGGGGAAGGGAGGGAGCTGTCAGTCCCCTGAGGTCCTGCTGTGCTTGTCAGCGGTCTCAGTCACTGAAGTCTCAGATAGCATCCCCTCCTCCACTACTTCCACCCAAGTTGCCTGTCCAGATCGACTACCCTGGTCCCGTAACACCCCAAATGTGATGAAACCCTTATGTGGAGACTTACCTGGGGGTCCCATTTCTCCTGGGATTGCCCTCACCTCATCTGCAGGTTCCATCACCACCGTGGTACCAAGAACCCCAGACATGGAGTGGTCGGAATAGCCATCCCCCATCCATTTCCGAGGACCTACCTCCAGGCCTCCGTCGGCCCTGGCAGCCACTTGGTTGGAGGGAAGGGAGCCATTGGCCCCCCTGTGCTTCCAGCACTTCCACTGTGCATGAGTGTGGCTAGAGCCACTGTGACCTGTGCCAGTTCCATCCAAGCCGCCAGTCTTGACAGACCAGCCCGGCCCTCCGACAACCCAGTTGTGGACTCTGTGATGTGAAGTATTTCCCTAGCAAAACACTGGGAGGGATATTTCATGACACCCCACCTCCTGCACACCCCAGTAAAAAAAACTTTGCAAGGGGCAGTGATCATGCACTTCCCTCAATCCCGGAGACTTTTGCAAGGACACCATCTAAGGGTGTACGAGAGTTGTCTCAGTGCCCGTGTATTTAAGTCCCAGGGCCTGGCCCACAGTGACAGGTGTGCCCCATCTGACGCAAACCGGTACCTGGGGGTGTGGGAAAGAGAAATCTGTGGCTGGGAAGACTTATCTATGTACCTGTGCCACATGTGCTTGGCACAGGTACATGGATGAAATTCTCCGGTTCTGGTTAGACCACTCCCCTGAATGCTGAATAAGTTTATAGTCATACTAAATGTAAACAATTGTAACTTAAAATTGACGTATGACGTTAACAAAGTGGGATTTCTGGATCTGGAGATCTCCATGGACGAAACAGGAGCTTTATCCACCGAGCTCTAAATCTATGGCCTCTAATGGCATCTTAAGAGCCGAAAGTGCACACCTGCGGCCCGCTAGTAGATATTATCCCCATTGGAGAATATTTATGGGCATACAGAAACTGATCATCCATGGAGACATTCCAGAGGAAAGAAAATACAATTAGGAAATTCTTTCGGACTAAGGGATACACAAATAAGAGCCTATAAAAGAGCTGCCACGACAGAAAGGCACATACTTTTGGGGTCAGTGCTTAAGAAACAAACACAAAATGTTAAAGATAAACCTTTATGTATAATGACATATTCACAACACTAGTTAATTAGAAATCTAATGCAGAAACATTTGCATATCCTAAATGTAGATCCAGCTGTTAAACGAATTTTAGGACCAAGACCAATGATTGTGTATCATAGAACGAAATATATTAGAGATATGGTAACAGCTAGCCTTTATGATCCAGCCCCACAGAACTGTTGTGGAACAATAGGGACATATGTCTGTCAATCCTGTAACCAGTGTCCCTATATAAAACAGGGGAATACCATACATCTACCATGGGGGGGGGGGGGGAAGATTTGAAATGTAGACCTTATGTGAATTGTAAGAAGGTGTTTTTTCTATTGACTTGTGGATGTGGTGCATATTACATGGGGAAAACAAATAGATGTTTTAGAATGACGATCTACGAACATGTATATGATTATATGAAACTGGATCCCCGTTCCCACTTGGGAAAACATGGTAGAACATGTAAAGAGTGTAGCAAAAAGAATATTACGTTTCAGCCTTTATCTAGAATCCACCAACATATAAGAGAGGGAAATATTGAGGCAATTATCTAACAGGAGGAACAGAGGTGGATAGACCGACCTCCAGGTCATAATGGACAGGTTAGATTTGCACTTTTTTGAATAAGAAATATTAACTGTTTAGGAATTTTTACAAGTTTTTTTCTCTCTGTAATTTTTCTTAGTAATTTTTTAACAGCAGGGAATTATCCTGACACCTGAAAAATTTAAATCCAATGTGGGAAAATGAGGTATGATCAACTATTTATTAGAGTGAATTATTGCAAGGTTTTGGGTTATCAGGGAGCCATAATAATTAGGGATGAGCGAATTGAATCTGATGAATCCAAATTAGTTACGAATTTCAGGAAAAATTTGATTCACAATGAATCTGATTATCAGCAATATTCTATCTTGCAAATCACTTTCTTAAGCTCCATTTAATGCGGTCCAGGCCATCTAAAATAGTGGATCCACATGTTAGGACATATCCCATGGGGCAAAGAATCCTGGGAAGGCATCACAAGCAGCCTATCAGCAGCCATCCCCCTGGTGATGTTACAACCATATATAAGCAACGGCCATCTTCCGGGCACTCATTGCAGCAAGAACTGGACAGGGAGAGAAAGAGAAAGTGCCAGGGAGAGAAAAAGACAGTAAAAGAGACAGGGAGAGAGAGTGTACAGTGTGTTTGCATTTGGTTTTATGCCCAGGCCTTGAAAGCCTAGTTAGTGTTAAAGGCCACACACCTAGCCAAAATATCCACCTCTTGCTTTTGTACCAAAACCTTGTTTTAAAGCTTGCTGTGACGCATTTAACTGGCTCACACTGGGGCATCCCATTCAAGGGCATCTGAGAGTTTTTGAATTTGGTTTTATGCCCAGGTCTTGAAAGCCTAGTGTTAAAGGCCAGACAGAATTACACACCTGCTGCTGTTCCAAAAATATGGTTTTTAGTATAGTGTATTGTTTTCCCCTCATAAACGCACTATGTCAGGCAGAGAAGTGCCAGGATGTGCAAAGAGGAGTGTCAGAGGCCTAAATTCATCAGGTAGAGATCGCAGCAGACTAGGGGCGAGTGGCAGCAGGAGTCGCAGTGATAGTCCTGATCTTCCGGTATCAGCTAGTGGTCGTGTCTCAACCAGCAATGCATCTGCCTTCATCGATTGGTTAACGCGGTGATCCACTTCATCACCAGTGACATCTGACACCCCTAGTCAGTCACAGTCGGTAGGTTCCTTAGACAAAACCCTCAGTTGGTATGGCCCAAGAGCAGTCCCTGTCCTCCCATTGCCTCTGTCCTATGCTGTTCCCTCCCACAGTAATATATCTTATGCTTTGGGTTCAGCTCCACTATTCAGTGAAGGCAATTTGATAGAAGACAGTCAGCATCTACTGCCCAGCCAAGAAATGGAGGAGACATCCGCCGCTTCCTTTGCTAGACGGCCAAGTAGTGATGAGGAGAGTGACGTTGGAGGTGGTGTTGCGAGCTTTCCAGCTCCCGCAGCAGACACTTTTGAGGATCCTGAGGAGGACATCAGTGACGTGCAGACACAACTCGATGATGATGAAATCGATCGCACTTGGGAGCCGGGTGCAGAAGGGGCTTCATCATCATCAGGAGAAGAGGGTTGCAGGTTGCCCGTGAGTCAGCAGCTGAGGCAGCAGGGTGGTAGCATGGTTGGCAGTCAACATGGTGGCAGAATTGAAAAGTTTGGAGGCAAACATGCCCGGGGCCAGGGTAGGCTACCTTCCCGAGAGGTAGTGGAACAGGGCTTCCTGGAGTCAACGGAAATAGCGGCGAATTAGTGCGGACAGTTGGTGGGAAAATCAGCTACTCAAGCATCCGCAGGAGGTTAAGATGACCACATGCAAGATGTGTAGGCAGAAGGTGAAGTGTGGACAGGGCCCCAATGTTGGCACCACGGACAAGTCTCAGTGTCGATCCAGGCTACCACAGGTGCAGGGCACAGCGGTGTCACACTGTTCTTCACATGGTTTGCCTTGGCGAATGGAGTCACTGCTACAATTCATTAATCAAGAAATCAAATCATGGCTTACTCCACGAAAACTGCAAATGGGAACCATGGTGACAGACAATGGGAAGAACATCTTGTCTGTGCTGTGCCAGGGAAGCATGTGCCATGCGCCCTTTATAGCACACGTGTTCAATCTAGTTGTTTCCTGAAGTCTTCCCCCCATCTGCAAGACATCCTAACAACGGGAAGGAAACTTTGCATGCACTTCAGCCACTCCTACACCGCCAAGCACAGCCTCCTTGAGCTACATCATCAGAAAGGTATCCCCCAACACAGTCTGATTTGCGATGTTTCCACCCGTTGGAATTCCACCCTCCATATGTTGGACCGACTATACGAACAAAGAAAAGCCATCACCGATTTCTTGATGATCCAAGCGGATAGGGGGACTCTGCTGTGTAACTTCAATGTAAATCAATGGCAGCTAATACGTGACACCTGTCGTTTGCTCAGGCCCTTTGAGGAAGCCACTTTATTAGTCGCCAGGATTAAGGGATGAACGCTGTCATTCCACTGCTTCATGTACTACAACACATGTTGGTACAAGTGTGGAGGTGTAAGGAAGGGAAGTGGCAGGGGCGGGTTAGTTGGGCATAGTGGGTGAGGTGGAGGGGGTTAGTTGGGCATAGTGGGTGAGGTGAAGGAGTTAGTTGAGTATAGTGGATGGGGTGGAGGGATTAGTTGGTCATAGTGGGAGAGGTTAGTTGGGCATAGCGGGTGGGGTGTAAATGCACACACAAGCGGTTTCCTGTCAGCTGACCAGCTTCACAGAGCACTGAGGCAGCCCGAACACAGGAAGCAGTTACCTGAGCCACCAATCCGTGATCAGCAAGAGCCAGAAGATGGCGCCATTTCCCTGCATCATCACAGCTAGCATCTCGCTTTACTGCCCAAAGAGCAGCACCCCCACCTGGAAGTTCTTCCCCTGTTCTGTGATGCCCCGCAGTGTGGCATCCCACAGATCACCCTTTCCTGGCTCCAATGGCGCATGCGCGGGTTCGCGTCCATTTCCGCCGTAGCTGTGACCTTCTCATTCGGGAAACGACTCTGATGTTCTTCAACGGGGAGTGAGAGCGGAGGCGTCCCCAGCAGTGCGCGCTCCCGCCCGAGCATGCTGGGAAAGCAGCTGCTCACACTCCCTATTGTAAATAATCAGAGCCATTTTATATAGGCTTAGCAGACGCCTCTGGACGATAGCTCACACATGTGCTGTTGGACCAGGGAAAGGTGAGTGAATACCAGCGACCTGGGAGTCACACAGAGGGGCGTCCAATATTCAGGTGGTAGGATAGTATTGGGGCCAGGGGATTGGGACATTCAGTAATGGGAGGCCCCCTACCCAACAGCTGAACAATACCTGCGCTGTGTAACACCCTCGGGGGTGCCGCTAAACTCACCATAAAAGGGGGCAGTGCAGGGGCGTGGCCATAAGCAATGGGGACATGGGGAGGGGCCCAGTTATGGGACAAGGATGGGGTCATGGGGAGGGGCCCAGTTATGGGACAAGGATGGGGTCATGGGGAGGGGCCCAGTTATGGGACAAGGATGGGGTCATGGGGAGGGGCCCCAGTTATGGGACAAGGATGGGGTCATGGGGAGGGGCCCAGTTATGGGAGAAGGATGGGGTCACGGGTAGGGGCCCAGTTATGGGACAAGGATGGGGTCACGGGGAGGGGCCCAGTTATGGGACAAGGATGGGGACATGGGGAGAGGCCCAGTTATGGAACAAGGATGGGGACATGGGGAGGGGCCCAGGTATGGAACAAGGATGGGGACATGGGGAGGGGCCCAGGTATGGAACAAGGATGGGGACATGGGGAGGGGCTCAGTTATGGAACAAGGATGGGGACATGGGGATGGGGACATGGGGAGGGGCCCAGTTATGGAACAAGGACGGGGACATGGGAATGGGGGACATGGGGAGGGGCCCAGCTATGGGAAAAGGATGGGGACATGGGGAGGGGCCCAGTTATGGGACAAGGATGGGGACATGGGGAGGGGCCCAGTTATGGAACAAGGATGGGGATATGGGGAGGGGCCCAGTTATGGGACAAGGATGGGGACATGGGGGGGGCCCAGTTATGGAACAAGGATGGGGATATGGGGAGGGGCCCAGTTATGGGACAAGGATGGGGACATGGGGAGGGGCCCAGTTATGGAACAAGGATGGGATCATGGGGGGGTGCCCAGTTATAGGACAAGGATGGGGACATGGGGAGGGGCCCAGTTATGGAACAAGGATGGGGACATGGGGAGGGGCCCAGTTATGGAACAAGGACGGGGACATGGGGAGGGGCCCAGTTATGGAACAAGGACGGGGACATGGGGAGGGGCCCAGTTATGGGACAAGGATGAGGACATGGGGAGGGGCCCAGTTATGGGACAAGGATGGGGACATGGGGAGGGGCCCAGTTATGGGACAAGGATGGGGACATGGGGAGGGGCCCAGTTATGGGACAAGGATGGGGACATGGGGAGGGGCCCAGTTATGGGACAAGGATGGGGACATGGGGAGGGGCCCAGTTATGGGACAAGGATGGGGACATGGGGAGGGGCCCAGTTATGAAACAAGGATGGGGATATGGGGAGGGGCCCAGTTATGGGATAAGGATGGGGATATGGGGAGGGGCCCAGTTATGGAACAAGGATGGGGACAAGGAGGGGCCCAGATATGGGACAAGGATGGGGACATGGGGAGGGGCCCAGTTATGGAACAAGGAGGGGATCATGGGGAGGCCCAGTTATAAAACAAGGATGGGGACATGGGGAGGGGCCCAGTTATGGGACAAGGATGGGGACATGGGGAGGGGCCCAGTTATGGGACAAGGATGGGGACGAGGAGGGGCCCAGTTACCGGACAAGGATGGGGACATGGGGAGGGGCCCAGTTATGGGACAAGGATGGGGTCATGGGGAGGGGCCCAGTTATGGGACAAGGATGGGGTCATGGGGAGGGGCCCAGTTATGGGGCAAGGATGGAGACATGGGGAGGGGCCCAGTTATGGGACAAGGATGGGGACATGGGGAGGGGCCCAGTTATGGAACAAGGATGGGGTCATGGGGAGGGGCCCAGTTATGGGACAAGGATGGGGACATGGGGAGGGGCCCAGTTATGGGACAAGGATGGGGACATGGGGAGGGGCCCAGTTATGGGACAAGGATGGGGACATGGGGAGGGGCCCAGTTATGGGACAAGGATGGGGACATGGGGAGGGGCCCAGTTATGAAACAAGGATGGGGATATGGGGAGGGGCCCAGTTATGGGATAAGGATGGGGAAATGGGGAGGGGCCCAGTTATGGAACAAGGATGGGGACAAGGAGGGGCCCAGATATGGGACAAGGATGGGGACATGGGGAGGGGCCCAGTTATGGAACAAGGAGGGGATCATGGGGAGGCCCAGTTATAAAACAAGGATGGGGACATGGGGAGGGGCCCAGTTATGGAACAAGGATGGGGACATGGGGAGGGGCCCAGTTATGGGACAAGGATGGGGACGAGGAGGGGCCCAGTTATCGGACAAGGATGGGGACATGGGGAGGGGCCCAGTTATGGGACAAGGATGGGGTCATGGGGAGGGGCCCAGTTATGGGACAAGGATGGGGTCATGGGGAGGGGCCCAGTTATGGGGCAAGGATGGAGACATGGGGAGGGGCCCAGTTATGGGACAAGGATGGGGACATGGGGAGGGGCCCAGTTATGGAACAAGGATGGGGTCATGGGGAGGGGCCCAGTTATGGGACAAGGATGGGGACATGGGGAGAGGCCCAGTTATGGGACAAGGATGGGGTCATGGGGAGGGGCCCAGTTATGGGGCAAGGATAGGATCATGGCGAGGGGCCCAGTTATCGGACAAGGATGGGGACATGGGGAGGGGCCCAGTTCAGGGACAAGGATGGGGACATGGGGAGGGGCCCAGTTATGGAACAAGGATGGGGACATGGGGAGGGGCCCAGTTATGGGACAAGGATGGGGACATGGGGAGAGGCCCAGTTATGGGACAAGGATGGGGACATGGGGAGGGGCCCAGTTATGGGGCAAGGATGGGATCATGGCGAGGGGCCCAGTTATCGGACAAGGATGGGGACATGGGGAGGGGCCCAGTTCAGGGACAAGGATGGGGACATGGGGAGGGGCCCAGTTATGGGACAAGGATGGGGTCATGGGGAGGGGCACAGTTATGGGGCAAGGATGGGATCATGGGGAGGGGCCCAGTTCAGGGACAAGGATGGGGACATGGGGAGGGGCCCAGTTATGGGACAAGGATGGGGTCATGGGGAGGGGCACAGTTCAGGGACAAGGATGGGGACATGGGGAGGGGCCCAGTTATGGGACAAGGATGGGGTCATGGGGAGGGGCACAGTTATGGGGCAAGGATGGGATCATGGGGAGGGGCCCAGTTATCGGACAAGGATGGGGACATGGGGGGGGGGCCCAGTTCAGGGACAAGGATGGGGACATGGGGAGGGGCCCAGTTATGGGACAAGGATGGGATCATGGGGAGGGGCCCAGTTATCGGACAAGGATGGGGACATGGGGAGGGGCCCAGTTCAGGGACAAGGATGGGGACATGGGCAGGGGCCCAGTTATCGGACAAGGATGGGGACATGGGGAGGGGCCCAGTTCAGGGACAAGGATGGGATCATGGGGGGGGGCCCAGTTATGGGGCAAGGATGGGGACATGGGGAGGGGCCCAGTTATGGGACAAGGATGCGGACATGGGGAGGGGCCCAGTTCAGGGACAAGGATGGGATCATGGGGGGGGGCCCAGTTATGGGGCAAGGATGGGGACATGGGGAGGAGCCCAGTTATGGGACAAGGATGGGGACATGGGGAGGGGCCCGGTTATGGGACAAGGATGGGGACATGGGGAAAGGCCGTTATGAAACAAAAATGGGGACATGGGGAGGGGCCCAGTTATGGGACAAGGATGGGGTCATGGGGAGGGGCCCAGTTATGGGACAAGGATGGGGACATGGGGAGGGGCCCAGTTATGGGACAAGGATGGGGACATGGGGAGGGGCCCAGTTATGGCACAAGGATGGGGACATGGGGAGGGGCCCAGTTATGGGACAAGGATGGGGACATGGAGAGGGGCCCGCTTATGGGACAAGGATGGGGACATGGGGAGGGGCCCAGTTATGAAACAAAAATGGGGACATGGGGATGGGCCCAGTTATGGGACAAGGATGGGGACATGGGGAGGAGGCCAGTTATGGAACAAGGATGGGGACATGGGGAGGGGCCCAGTTATGGGACAAGGATGGGGACATGGGGAGGGACCCAGTTATGGGACAAGGATGGGGACATGGGGAGGGGCCCAGTTATGGGACAAGGATGGGGACATGGGGAGGGGCCCAGTTATGGGACAAGGATGGGGACATGGGGAGGGGCCCAGTTATGAAACAAAAATGGGGACATGGGGAGGGGCCCAGTTATGAAACAAAAATGGGGACATGGGGAGGGGCCCAGTTATGAAACAAAAATGGGGACATGGGGAGGGTCCCAGTTATAGAACAAGGATGGGGTCATGGGGAGGGGCCCAGTTATGGGACAAGGATGGGGACATGGGGAGGGGCCCAGTTATGGCACAAGGATGGGGTCATGGGGAGGGGCCCAGTTATGGGACAAGGATGGGGACATGGGGAGGGGCCCAGTTATGGGACAAGGATGGGGACATGGGGAGGGGCCCAGTTATGGGACAAGGATGGGGTCATGGGGAGGGGCCCAGTTATGGGACAAGGATGGGGACATGGGGAGGGGCCCAGTTATGGGACAAGGATGGGGACATGGGGAGGGGCCCAGTTATGGGACAAGAATGGGGACATGGGGAGGGGCCCAGTTATGGAACAAGGATGGGGACATGGGGAGGGGCCCGTTTATGGGAAAAGGATGGGGTCATGGGGAGGGGCCCAGTTATGGGACAAGGATGCGGACATGGAGGGGCCCAGTTATGGGACAAGGATGGGGACATGGGGAGGGGCCCAGTTATGGGACAAGGATGGGGACATGGAGGGGCCCAGTTATGGGACAAGGATGGGGACATGGAGGGGCCCAGTTATGGGACAAGGATGGGGACATGGAGGGGCCCAGTTATGGGACAAGGATGGGGACATGGGGAGGGGCCCAGTTATGGGACAAGGATGGGGACATGGAGGGGCCCAGTTATGGGACAAGGATGGGGACATGGAGGGGCCCAGTTATGGGACAAGGATGGGGACATGGGGAGGGGCCCAGTTATGGGACAAGGATGAGGACATGGAGGGGCCCAGTTATGGGACAAGGATGGGGACATGGGGAGGGGCCCAGTTATGGAACAAGGATGGGGACATGGAGGGGCCCAGTTATGGGACAAGGATGGGGACATGGGGAGAGGCCCAGTTATGGGACAAGGATGGGGACATGGAGGGGCCCAGTTATGGGACAAGGATGGGGACATGGGGAGGGGCCCAGTTATGGGGCAAGGATGGAGACATGAGGAGGGGCCCAGTTATGGGACAAGGATGGGGACATGGGGAGGGGCCCAGTTATGGGACAAGGATGGGGACATGGGGAGGGGCCCAGTTATGGGGCAAGGATGGGGACATGGGGAGGGGCCCAGTTATGGGACAAGGATGGGGACATGAGGAGGGGCCCAGTTATGGGACAAGGATGGGGACATGGGGAGGGGCCCAGTTATGGGGCAAGGATGGGGTCATGGGGAGGGGCCCAGTTATGGGACAAGGATGGGGTCATGGGGAGGGGCCCAGTTATGGAACAAGGATGGAGACATGGGGAGGGGCCCAGTTATGGGACAAGGATGGGGTCATGGGGAGGGGCCCAGTTATCGGACAAGGATGGGGACATGGGGGGGGGCCCAGTTCAGGGACAAGGATGGGGACATGGGGAGGGGCCCAGTTATGGGACAAGGATGGGGACATGGGGAGGGGCCCAGTTATGGGACAAGGATGGGATCATGGGGAGGGGCCCAGTTATGGGGCAAGGATGGGGACATGGGGAGGGGCCCAGTTATGGGACAAGGATGGGGACATGGGGAGGGGCCCAGTTATGGGACAAGGATGGGATCATGGGGAGGGGCCCAGTTATGGGACAAGGATGGGGTCATGGGGAGGGGCCCAGTTATCGGACAAGGATGGGGACATGGGGGGGGGGCCCAGTTCAGGGACAAGGATGGGGACATGGGGAGGGGCCCAGTTATGGGACAAGGATGGGGACATGGGGAGGGGCCCAGTTATGGGACAAGGATGGGGACATGGGGAGGGGCCCAGTTATGGGACAAGGATGGGGTCATGGGGAGGGGCCCAGTTATGGGACAAGGATGGGGACATGGGGAGGGGCCCAGTTATGGGACAAGGATGGGGACATGGGGAGGGGCCCAGTTATGGGACAAGGATGGGGACATGGGGAGGGGCCCAGTTATGGGAAAAGGATGGAGACATGGGGAGGGGCCCAGTTATGGGACAAGGATGGGGACATGGGGAGGGGCCCAGTTATGGGACAAGGATGGGGTCATGGGGAGGGGCCCAGTTATGGGACAAGGATGGGGTCATGGGGAGGGGCCCAGTTATGGGGCAAGGATGGGGACATGGGGAGGGGCCCAGTTATGGGACAAGGATGGGGACATGGGGAGAGGCCCAGTTATGGGACAAGGATGGGGACATGGGGAGGGGCCCAGTTATGGGGCAAGGATGGGATCATGGCGAGGGGCCCAGTTATCGGACAAGGATGGGGACATGGGGAGGGGCCCAGTTATGGGACAAGGATGGGGACATGGGGAGGGGCCCAGTTATGGGACAAGGATGGGGTCATGGGGAGGGGCCCAGTTATGGGGCAAGGATGGGATCATGGGGAGGGGCCCAGTTATGGGGCAAGGATGGGATCATGGGGAGGGGCCCAGTTATCGGACAAGGATGGGGACATGGGGGGGGGGCCCAGTTCAGGGACAAGGATGGGGACATGGGGAGGGGCCCAGTTATGGGACAAGGATGGGGACATGGGGAGAGGCCCAGTTATGGGACAAGGATGGGGACATGGGGAGAGGCCCAGTTATGGGGCAAGGATGGGATCATGGGGAGGGGCCCAGTTATCGGACAAGGATGGGGACATGGGGGGGGGGCCCAGTTCAGGGACAAGGATGGGGACATGGGGAGGGGCCCAGTTATGGGACAAGGATGGGATCATGGGGAGGGGCCCAGTTATCGGACAAGGATGGGGACATGGGGAGGGGCCCAGTTCAGGGACAAGGATGGGATCATGGGGAGGGGCCCAGTTATGGGGCAAGGATGGGGACATGGGGAGGGGCCCAGTTATGGGACAAGGATGCGATCATGGGGAGGAGCCCAGTTATGGGACAAGGATGGGGACATGGGGAGGGGCCCGGTTATGGGACAAGGATGGGGACATGGGGAAAGGCCGTTATGAAACAAAAATGGGGACATGGGGAGGGGCCCAGTTATGGGACAAGGATGGGGTCATGGGGAGGGGCCCAGTTATGGGACAAGGATGGGGACATGGGGAGGGGCCCAGTTATGGGACAAGGATGGGGACATGGGGAGGGGCCCAGTTATGGCACAAGGATGGGGACATGGGGAGGGGCCCAGTTATGGGACAAGGATGGGGACATGGAGAGGGGCCCGCTTATGGGACAAGGATGGGGACATGGGGAGGGGCCCAGTTATGAAACAAAAATGGGGACATGGGGATGGGCCCAGTTATGGGACAAGGATGGGGACATGGGGAGGAGGCCAGTTATGGAACAAGGATGGGGACATGGGGAGGGGCCCAGTTATGGGACAAGGATGGGGACATGGGGAGGGGCCCAGTTATGGGACAAGGATGGGGACATGGGGAGGGGCCCAGTTATGGGACAAGGATGGGGACATGGGGAGGGGCCCAGTTATGAAACAAAAATGGGGACATGGGGAGGGGCCCAGATATGGGACAAGGATGGGATCATGGGGAGGGGCCCAGTTATGGGACAAGGATGGGGTCATGGGGAGGGGCCCAGTTATCGGACAAGGATGGGGACATGGGGGGGGGCCCAGTTCAGGGACAAGGATGGGGACATGGGGAGGGGCCCAGTTATGGGACAAGGATGGGGACATGGGGAGGGGCCCAGTTATGGGACAAGGATGGGGACATGGGGAGGGGCCCAGTTATGGGACAAGGATGGGGACATGGGGAGGGGCCCAGTTATGGGACAAGGATGGGGACATGGGGAGGGGCCCAGTTATGGGACAAGGATGGGGACATGGGGAGGGGCCCAGTTATGGGACAAGAATGGGGACATGGGGAGGGGCCCAGTTATGGAACAAGGATGGGGACATGGGGAGGGGCCCGTTTATGGGAAAAGGATGGGGACATGGGGAGGGGCCCAGTTATGGGACAAGGATGGGGACATGGGGAGGGGCCCAGTTATGGGACAAGGATGGGGACATGGGGAGGGGCCCGTTTATGGGAAAAGGATGGGGACATGGGGAGGGGCCCAGTTATGGGACAAGGATGGGGACATGGAGGGGCCCAGTTATGGGACAAGGATGGGGACATGGAGGGGCCCAGTTATGGGACAAGGATGGGGACATGGAGGGGCCCAGTTATGGGACAAGGATGGGGACATGGGGAGGGGCCCAGTTATGGGACAAGGATGGGGACATGGGGAGGGGCCCAGTTATGGAACAAGGATGGGGACATGGAGGGGCCCAGTTATGGGACAAGGATGGGGACATGGGGAGGGGCCCAGTTATGGAACAAGGATGGGGACATGGAGGGGCCCAGTTATGGGACAAGGATGGGGACATGGAGGGGCCCAGTTATGGGACAAGGATGGGGACATGGGGAGGGGCCCAGTTATGGGACAAGGATGGGGACATGGGGAGGGGCCCAGTTATGGGGTCATGGGGAGGGGCCCAGTTATGGAACAAGGATGGAGACATGGGGGGGGGTCCAGATATGGGACAAGGATGGGGACATGGGGAGGGGCCCAGTTATCGGACAAGGATGGGGACATGGGGGGGGGCCCAGTTCAGGGACAAGGATGGGGACATGGGGAGGGGCCCAGTTATGGGACAAGGATGGGGACATGGGGAGGGGCCCAGTTATGGGACAAGGATGGGGACATGGGGAGGGGCCCAGTTATGGGACAAGGATGGGGTCATGGGGAGGGGCCCAGTTATCGGACAAGGATGGGGACATGGGGGGGGGCCCAGTTCAGGGACAAGGATGGGGACATGGGGAGGGGCCCAGTTATGGGACAAGGATGGGGACATGGGGAGGGGCCCAGTTATGGGACAAGGATGGGGACATGGGGAGGGGCCCAGTTATGGGAAAAGGATGGAGACATGGGGAGGGGCCCAGTTATGGGACAAGGATGGGGACATGGGGAGGGGCCCAGTTATGGGAAAAGGATGGAGACATGGGGAGGGGCCCAGTTATGGGACAAGGATGGGGTCATGGGGAGGGGCCCAGTTATCGGACAAGGATGGGGACATGGGGGGGGGCCCAGTTCAGGGACAAGGATGGGGACATGGGGAGGGGCCCAGTTATGGGACAAGGATGGGGACATGGGGAGGGGCCCAGTTATGGGACAAGGATGGGGACATGGGGAGGGGCCCAGTTATGGGACAAGGATGGGGTCATGGGGAGGGGCCCAGTTATGGGACAAGGATGGGGACATGGGGAGGGGCCCGTTTATGGGACAAGGATGGGGACATGGGGAGGGGCCCAGTTATGGAACAAGGATGGGGACATGGAGGGGCCCAGTTATGGGACAAGGATGGGGACATGGAGGGGCCAAGTTATGGGACAAGGATGGGGACATGGGGAGGGGCCCAGTTATGGGACAAGGATGGGGACATGGGGAGGGGCCCAGTTATGGGACAAGGATGGGGTCATGGGGAGGGGCCCAGTTATGGGACAAGGATGGGGACATGGGGAGGGGCCCAGTTATGGGACAAGGATGGGGTCATGGGGAGGGGCCCAGTTATGGGACAAGGATGGGGACATGGGGAGGGGCCCAGTTATGGGACAAGGATGGGGACATGGGGAGGGGCCCAGTTATGGGACAAGGATGGGGTCATGGGGAGGGGCCCAGTTATGGGACAAGGATGGGGACATGGGGAGGGGCCCGTTTATGGGACAAGGATGGGGTCATGGGGAGGGGCCCAGTTATGGGACAAGGATGGGGTCATGGGGAGGGGCCCAGTTATGGGACAAGGATGGGGACATGGGGAGGGGCCCAGTTATGGGACAAGGATGGGGTCATGGGGAGGGGCCCAGTTATGGGACAAGGATGGGGACATGGGGAGGGGCACAGTTATGGAACAAGGATGGGGACATGGGGAGGGGCCCAGTTATGGGACAAGGATGGGGACATGGGGAGGGGCACAGTTATGGAACAAGGATGGGGACATGGGGAGGGGCCCAGTTATGGGACAAGGATGGGGTCATGGGGAGGGGCCCAGTTATGGGACAAGGATGGGGACATGGGGAGGGGCCCAGTTATGGGACAAGGATGGGGACATGGAGGGGCCCAGTTATGGGACAAGGATGGGGACATGGGGAGGGGCCCAGTTATGGGACAAGGATGGGGTCATGGGGAGGGGCCCAGTTATGGGACAAGGATGGGGACATGGGGAGGGGCCCAGTTATGGGACAAGGATGGGGTCATGGGGAGGGGCCCAGTTATGGGACAAGGATGGGGACATGGAGGGGCCAAGTTATGGGACAAGGATGGGGTCATGGGGAGGGGCCCAGTTATGGGACAAGGATGGGGACATGGGGAGGGGCCCAGTTATGGGACAAGGATGGGGTCATGGGGAGGGGCCCAGTTATGGGACAAGGATGGGGTCATGGGGAGGGCCCAGTTATGGGACAAGGATGGGGACATGGGGAGGGGCCCAGTTATGGGACAAGGATGGGGTCATGGGGAGGGGCCCAGTTATGGAACAAGGATGGGGTCATGGGGAGGGGCCCAGTTATGGGACAAGGATGGGGTCATGGGGAGGGGCCCAGTTATGGGAGAAGGATGGGGACATGGGGAGGGGCCCAGTTATGGAACAAGGATGGGGTCATGGGGAGGGGCCCAGTTATGGGAGAAGGATGGGGTCATGGGGAGGGGCCCAGTTATGGAACAAGGATGGAGACATGGGGAGGGGCCCAGTTATGGGAGAAGGATGGGGACATGGGGAGGGGCCCAGTTATGGAACAAGGATGGGGTCATGGGGAGGGGCCCAGTTATGGGACAAGGATGGGGTCATGGGGAGGGGCCCAGTTATGGGAGAAGGATGGGGTCATGGGGAGGGGCCCAGTTATGGGACAAGGATGGGGTCATGGGGAGGGGCCCAGTTATGGGACAAGGATGGGGACATGGGGAGGGGCCCAGTTATGGGAAAAGGATGGAGACATGGGGAGGGGCCCAGTTATGGGACAAGGATGGGGTCATGGGGAGGGGCCCAGTTATCGGACAAGGATGGGGACATGGGGGGGGGCCCAGTTCAGGGACAAGGATGGGGACATGGGGAGGGGCCCAGTTATGGGACAAGGATGGGGACATGGGGAGGGGCCCAGTTATGGGACAAGGATGGGGACATGGGGAGGGGCCCAGTTATGGGACAAGGATGGGGTCATGGGGAGGGGCCCAGTTATGGGAGAAGGATGGGGACATGGGGAGGGGCCCAGTTATGGGACAAGGATGGGGTCATGGGGAGGGGCCCAGTTATGGGACAAGGATGGGGACATGGGGAGGGGCCCAGTTATGGAACAGGGATGGGGTCATGGGGAGGGGCCCAGTTATGGGAGAAGGATGGGGACATGGGGAGGGGCCCAGTTATGGGACAAGGATGGGGTCATGGGGAGGGGCCCAGTTATGGGACAAGGATGGGGACATGGGGAGGGGCCCAGTTATGGAACAGGGATGGGGTCATGGGGAGGGGCCCAGTTATGGGAGAAGGATGGGGACATGGGGAGGGGCCCAGTTATGGGACAAGGATGGGGTCATGGGGAGGGGCCCAGTTATGGAACAGGGATGGGGTCATGGGGAGGGGCCCAGTTATGGGAGAAGGATGGGGACATGGGGAGGGGCCCAGTTATGGGACAAGGAAGGGGACATGGAGGGGCCCAGTTATGGGACAAGGATGGGGTCATGGGGAGGGGCCCAGTTATGGAACAGGGATGGGGTCATGGGGAGGGGCCCAGTTATGGGAGAAGGATGGGGACATGGGGAGGGGCCCAGTTATGGGACAAGGAAGGGGACATGGAGGGGCCCAGTTATGGGACAAGGATGGGGACATGGGGAGGGGCCCGTTTATGGGACAAGGATGGGGACATGGGGAGGGGCCCAGTTATGAAACAAGGATGGGGACATGGGGAGGGGCCCAGTTATGGAACAAGGATGGGGTCATGGGGAGGGGCCCAGTTATGGGACAAGGATGGGGACATGGGGAGGGGCCCAGTTATGGAACAAGGATGGGGACATGGGGAGGGGCCCAGTTATCGGACAAGGATGGGGACATGGGGAGGGGCCCGGTTATGGGACAAGGATGGGGACATGGGGAGGGGCCCAGTTATCGGACAAGGATGGGGACATGGGGAGGGGCCCAGTTATGAAACAAGGATGGGGACATGGGGAGGGGCCCAGTTATGGAACAAGGATGGGGACATGGGGAGGGGCCCAGTTATGGAACAAGGATGGGGTCATGGGGAGGGGCCCAGTTATGGGACAAGGATGGGGACATGGGGAGGGGCCCAGTTATGAAACAAGGATGGGGTCATGGGGAGGGGCCCAGTTATGGGACAAGGATGGGGACATGGGGAGGGGCCCAGTTATGGAACAAGGATGGGGACATGGGGAGGGGCCCAGTTATGGGACAAGGATGGGGACATGGGGAGGGGCCCAGTTATGGGACAAGGAAGGGGACATGGGGAGGGGCCCGTATATGGGACAAGGATGGGGACATGGGGAGGGGCCCAGTTATGGGACAAGGATGGGGACATGGGGAGGGGCCCAGTTATGGGACAAGGATGGGGACATGGGGAGGGGCCCAGTTATGGGACAAGGATGGGGACATGGGGAGGGGCCCAGTTATGGGACAAGGATGGGGACATGGGGAGGGGCCCAGTTATGGGACAAGGATGGGGACATGGGGAGGGGCCCAGTTATGGGACAAGGATGGGGACATGGGGAGGGGCCCAGTTATGGAACAAGGATGGGGTCACTGGGAGGGGCCCAGTTATGGGACAAGGATGGGGACATGGGGAGAGGCCCAGTTATGGGACAAGGATGGGGACATGGGGAGGGGCCTGTTTATGGGACAAGGATGGGGTCATGGGGAGGGGCCCAGTTATGGAACAAGGATGGGGACATGGGGAGAGGCCCAGTTATGGGACAAGGATGGGGACATGGGGAGAGGCCCAGTTATGGGACAAGGATGGGGACATGGGGAGGGGCCCAGTTATGGGACAAGGATGGGGACATGGGGAGGGGCCCAGTTATGGGACAAGGATGGGGACATGGGGAGGGGCCCAGTTATGGAACAAGGATGGGGTCACTGGGAGGGGCCCAGTTATGGGACAAGGATGGGGACATGGGGAGAGGCCCAGTTATGGGACAAGGATGGGGACATGGGGAGGGGCCTGTTTATGGGACAAGGATGGGGTCATGGGGAGGGGCCCAGTTATGGAACAAGGATGGGGACATGGGGAGGGGCCTGTTTATGGGACAAGGATGGGGACATGGGGAGGGGCCCAGTTATGGAACAAGGACGGGGACATGGGGAGGGGCCCAGTTATGAAACAAGGAAGGGGACATGGGGAGGGGCCCAGTTATGGGACAAGAATGGGGACATGGGGAGGGGCCCAGTTATGGGACAAGAATGGGGACATGGGGAGGAGGCCAGTTATGGGACAAGGATGGGGACATGGGGAGGGGCCCAGTTATGGGACAAGGATGGGGACATGGGGAGGGGCCTGTTTATGGGACAAGGATGGGGACATGGGAAGAGGCCCAGTTATGGGACAAGGATGGGGACATGGGGAGGGGCCTGTTTATGGGACAAGGATGGGGTCATGGGGAGGGGCCCAGTTATGGAACAAGGAAGGGGACATGGGGAGGGGCCCAGTTATGGGACAAGAATGGGGAGGGGCCCAGTTATGGAACAAGGAAGGGGACATGGGGAGGGGCCCAGTTATGGGACAAGAATGGGGACATGGGGAGGAGGCCAGTTATGGGACAAGGATGGGGACATGGGGAGGGGCCCAGTTATGGGACAAGAATGGGGACATGGGGAGGAGGCCAGTTATGGGACAAGGATGGGGACATGGGGAGGAGGCCAGTTATGGGACAAGGATGGGGACATGGGGAGGGGCCTGTTTATGGGACAAGGATGGGGTCATGGGGAGGGGCCCAGTTATGGAACAAGGAAGGGGACATGGGGAGGGGCCCAGTTATGGGACAAGAATGGGGAGGAGGCCAGTTATGGGACAAGAATGGGGACATGGGGAGGAGGCCAGTTATGGGACAAGGATGGGGACATGGGGAGGGACCCAGTTATGGGACAAGAATGGGGACATGGGGAGGAGGCCAGTTATGGGACAAGGATGGGGACATGGGGAGGGGCCCAGTTATGGGACAAGGATGGGGACATGGGAAGAGGCCCAGTTATGGGACAAGGATGGGGACATGGGGAGGGGCCTGTTTATGGGACAAGGATGGGGTCATGGGGAGGGGCCCAGTTATGGAACAAGGAAGGGGACATGGGGAGGGGCCCAGTTATGAAACAAGGAAGGGGACATGGGGAGGGGCCTGTTTATGGGACAAGGATGGGGACATGGGGAGGGGCCCGGTTATGGGACAAGGATGGGGACATGGGGAGGGGCCCAGGTATGGAACAAGGATGGGGACATGGGAATGGGGGACATGGGGAGGGGCCCAGATATGGGACAAGGATGGGGACATGGGTAGGGGCCCAGATATGGGACAAGGATGGGGACATTGGGAGGGGCCCAGTTATGGGACAAGGATGGGGACATGGGGAGGGGCCCGGTTATGGGACAAGGATGGGGACATGGGGAGGGGCCCAGGTATGGAACAAGGATGGGGACATGGGAATGGGGGACATGGGGAGGGGCCCAGTTATGGGACAAGGATGGGGACATGGGGAGGGGCCCAGTTATGGGACAAGGATTGGGACATGGGGAGGGGCCCAGTTATGGGACAAGGATGGGGACATGGGGAGGGGCCCAGCTATGGGACAAGCATGAGGACATGGGGAGGGGCCTAGCTATGGGACAAGGATGGGGTCACACACATAATGGGGCCCATAACATTATACACAATAGGGCCCTAGGGTATGGGGGGCCCAAACAGGCTTCTATAGCCCTGTGTTTCCTTGGTGTGTGTGGGGCCCCCGGGGGGGGGGCGGTCAGAAGCCTGGCCCCGCTGTGTGACGCTCCTCAGGAAGCCCCTCCCCTTGCCTGGCTGCTGCGTCATTCAGCGGACGGATCTGACTGGTTATATTGGAGGTCACATGGTGCACACGCTCCCACCTGTTGATGTCATCAAATCAGTCAGCTCTGATTGGACGAGAGGCCGCACATGCGCTACTGCCGCGGGGAAAGGAGTATTTCATGGGTGTCCTGGAGGGGTGACACAGCGGGGCTTTTCTTTGTAGTTAATATATTTGTGTAGAATGAGAAGCGGAGGAGGCGGCACATGAAGGGTTAATGCCGCACTTACCTCGCCTCTCCTACTTCCGCATCAGCCCCGCCTCTGGTTGCCATAGCAATGGCGTGCCGCCATGTTGGTGTGGGCGGGGCAAGTGATCGCCAAAGCCTCTCTTGTGATTGGCCGCACATCATAACCCCGCCCCCTATTTTCCTCCTCCTCCAGGAGGCTGTTTTGCCTCCTCTGCTTCTCAATCCGGGTGTGTTTATGTGCTGCCCCCAGCTCAGCTCCCATTGGAGGATGTGGCCCCGCCCCCTCTGCAGCACGTGAGGAAGGCTCCGCCCCCTCCGTTAGCGGGAACATTCCTTGAAGTTTCGCGCAGCCATTTTGTTGTAGTGTGAATTTTGGATTCGGTTATGAATTTTCGCAGTTCTTTCCTGTACCTCGGATTTCCCGCCCTCCAGAAACGGCAGCGGCTCATCTGAGGTAATTTAATATAATTTACATTGAGTCTAGCGCGAGGCGGGCGCCATCTTTCTGTAGCCAGCCGCAGTGTCCTCAGTGCTGCAGGCGGCCATGTTGCCGGTTACCGGAAGTGTAGCCGGGAGAGGAGCTAGAAGTGCGGGAAAGCGGCGGTGCAGGCGGTGAGTCACGTGTGTTCTATATTATATTCTATATATTACCTGCCGTTACCCCTCACCTGTAACATGTGACCGTGACGTCATCACCCGAGAACCTTATTGTACACTCAGCCTAGGGCAAGGGTTAAAGTGTATTTTGTCTAGTCTGGGTTTTGGTCTTTTACCCCTGATCGGTGAGTGTAAATAACCTCTTCCTGGTCCTATGGCGCATGTGTGGGCGCTCGTCCAATCAGAGCCGCAGACGTCACGCCATCTAACTTGGCGTCTAAGGACAGCGGCTCTAAGCGTGCTGATGGTCGCATCCCCCGCTTCCCTCTAACAAGGAGCGTGCACGTGCCGGCCATTCACAAAGGGCTGATTCGGGCATGCGCCTTGCTAGAGGGATAGTGGGATGCGAATGCGTCATTGGACTGGGAAGCCAGGTAAGTGTATGGGGCGACCTAGGGCGGGGGGCATCCTGATTTTGGAAACCCCAGGGGGAAGGAATCATTTGGCCTGGGATTGTTAGATATCACACTGGGTTCTGGTCTACTTTAAAGAGGAACATCTACAAGACTCCCATGCCGTCTGAGTTCCACTCTTTGGGGCATCAGAATTATCATCCCCGCTAAGGAACCCCAATCGCCAGTTTCACTCCTTTCCCTTCTGGAGCCCTCGCCGCCCCCCGCTCACCTGTAGCTGTGCGTGTTCCCGGCCTTTCTGCATGGCCACGGATGCAGGGGGGGGGGGAGCAGCTGGTGGCACTGCTCAGCTGTCCAGGCAGTTTAGCCGTCACCGGCGCCAGCTGGAGCCAAGTGACAGCAAACGTGCTGATTGGCTGAGCACCGCCTGAGTCTGTCCCGTGGCAGCGTTAGGAAGGTGAGTGAAACAGGGCGACCTGGGGGTACACACAGCGGGGCCACACAGAGGGACAACACATGGGAAAGGGACATGTTCCTCTTTAGAAGCATATCTCTCAAGTGCCCCTAATTTGGAGGGACTGTCCCTTTTTTGAGTCCATGGCCCCCTGTCCCTCATTGTCCTCATTTGTCCCTCTTTGAGGTGTAACATGCAGATGTGCAGCAATAAATTATTCATTTGCCTATTCAAAGTGTTTCTGTTGTAACTGTTACATCCTATCTCCTATCCAACCCTCAATGAGGGGGGCGTGGCTTCATCCATCCCACATGGAGGGGGTGTGGTCTAATATCACAAATGTTCCTCTTTTCCACCCTGAAAAATTGGTAGGTATAATGAAAGGCATTAGGAGGGCAATTTATGCGGAGCTTGTCCCACCTATAGGGATCCAGGCCGGGGGAGGGGTGTGAAACTCCTCCCACCTATGGGGATATAGTTTGGGGGGAAGATGTGTGAAACTCCTCCCACCTACAGGCCAAGGGAAGAGGTTTGAAGCTCCTCCCACCTGCATAAATGGAGGCCAGGGGGAGGGGGTGTAAAACTCCCCCCATTTACAGGGACACAGGTCAGGGGGAAGAGGTGTGAAGCTCCTCCATCTACAGAAATACAGGCCAGAGGGGAGGGGTGTAAAGCTCCTCCCATCGACTGGAATACAGGCCAGCGGGGAGGGATGTGAAGCTCCTCCCATCTACAGAAATACAGACCGAGGGATAGGGTGGGAAGCCCCTCCCATTTACACAGGCCAGCGGGGAGGGATGTGAAGCTCCTCCCATCTACAGAAATACAGACCGAGGGATAGGGTGGGAAGCCCCTCCCATTTACACAGGCCAGGGGGAGGGATGTGAAGCTCCTCCCATCTACAGACACACAGGCCAGTGGGAGGGCTTCTGTTAGAGGAGGAAGGTGGCTGATGTCACACGCCTTAGGAGCGTTTGGAGGACTCCCTATCACAGGTGGGGAGGAGGTGATCTCTCAGGTGTCTGAGGAAGAGGCGGGTCTCCATTGGCTCCTCCTTCTTGTCTCTCTTCTCCCCTTAGCTGTCTCTTAATTTCTCTTCTCCATGTTGGCTCTCATGTTGTGTTTGGTTCCTCTGATCTCTTCTTGTCGTCCCTTCTTCTCCTTCTTGTCTCTTCTCTTTGGTTCACCTTCTGCTGCTCGTCCTCCTCTGACTCTTTCCTGTCTTCTCTTCTAGTCTCCATCTCCCCCTCTGTGTCCATTTGCTTCTCCTTCATATTGAGGATCCATCATAGATTTGCCATGGCAGCGAGTCATTCTGAGCTTCCTGATCCTAAATTCTCCCCTTTGGTGTACTAGCAAGCCCCGTCCCTCAGCTGTGTGTGTGCTGCTGGGATATCTCCCGGCCTGGCTCCTCCCATATCTCTCATGTCACATCTCATGTCTTCCAGAGCCACGCCTACCAAGCTGACAGACAGGGCGACACCAACCTCTCTACAGGGGGGACACCATGATGGAGGCTCAGCAGCTCCTCCCATCACAGGGTAAGAGGTGGGGCTATATCTGATTACAGAGCGAGTATAGGGATGCCAACATCTCTACAGGGGGGACACCATGATGGAGGCTCAAGCTCCTTCCATCACAGGGTAAGAGGCGGGGCTATATCTGATTACAGGGGGAGTATGGGGACACCAACATCTCTATAGGAGGGGACACCATGATGGAGGCTCAGTAGCTCCTCCCATCACAGGGTAAGAGGCCGGGCTATATCTGATTACAGGGTGAGTATAGGGATACCAACATCTCTACAGAGAGGACACCATGATTGAGGTTTAGCAGCTCCTCCCATCACTGGGTAAGAGGCGGGGCCACTGATCACACCTCCATTACCACACGCTTGCATCTTCTCATGGCCTCACTCTAATCTTTGTTCACAGACCCCAGAGCCACTATGACAAATAAGGAGGAAGAAAAAATATATGTGAAGAATGAAGAGGTGGAAGTTCCTCGACAGATCAGCCCAGGTGAGTAATAAACCTTCTATAGCAAATATTCCCCCACGTTTCGGTCACTCCGCACACTCTGGTGTTTCATAGATCTCAGTATAGGGGCGTGACTCTCATCTTTATTCACAGACCCCGGAGACTCTATAGAGAGAAATGTGACACCTGAGGAGGGAGAAGTATGTGTGAAGAATGAGGAGGAGAAAGTTCCTGTACAGATCAGCCCAGGTGAGTAATATCCCTCTATTGGGCCTCTCCACATGCACTGTGTGTCTCATACATCTGCACTTGAGAGTCGCACACGAATAGTGAGTTGATAACTGGCATTTTTTGTAAGATGATGATTGGCCATTGAGCCCCTTCGCTGACCCCGCCCCAATCATGGCTTATTGGCCAGAGACCAAAGAAAGCTGCCCAGACCCCCTCTCCTGGAATGGTTAGAGGATTGTGTTAGCTGCTGGGGGTGTGATTGCTGATGATGGGGTAAGGGCAGCAATGTGGGGATGAGGCGCCTCAGCTATGGCTGGGATAGGTGAGGTATGAATATGGCCGCCCGAGGTCGTACATAGGAGAAGCGGGTGACATGCAGTCAGGAAGGAAGCTGGGTGATTGCCAGGATCAGCGGCTCATCCAAGCACAGATGAGCAATGTTATTTCAGGGATAAATAGCAGATTAGCATGCCCCCATCCCGCCATTGTAAGCCATAGAAGACAGCCTGGCCCTAGGAGTGCAGACACAGGTGAGCAGTAGCCAGGCTTGTTACAGGGTAATGCGGAGGTGACAATTTAGAATAAGCACCTTTTATAATGAATTATAACTCTACACTATCACAGACATTATAAGCCCTTTTTGTCATCGGTTACATCTCACTTTTTGTCTTTTTCAATATTTTTATTTGGACAAGAAAGGAGAGCGATACAGGCACGGCCGTCAGCGGCCCAACAATAGTGCAAAAGCCATCCCGCGCAGGGGAGGCCAGTAAAACGAAGCGTAAAAGATGACAGCAATAAGTTGAAGTAGAAACAGATTCTTTTTAACAGAACTGTAATATATATATGTATATGTAGCAGAATTGCCGCATCAGAATTTAATGCCATTAAACTATCAACTGGACAGCGTCCGTTTACATTGATTCCTTTATTCTCGCCGCCTCCCAGGTCTGGGAAGCCATATTTAGCAGACGCATTCACTCTCCCGCCCCCCGGGCCGGGCCGCCCAGCGTTCGCCAGGCGCTCCCACCCCGGAGCCCAGGAAGGCGGCGCAGGGCAGGCCGCCGCGCAAGCAGCGAAGAAGCCATGTACAAAAGAAGATAGGAACAAGGGGAAGGGAGAGAAGAATAAGAAAAAACAGAACGCAACAACATTAAAAAAGACAAGAAGGGTAGGTAGGTCGGGAGGGGAAGACAAAGGGAAGGAATGGGGAAGAAAAAGGAAAAAAAAAAAAAAAAAAAAAGGGGGGGGGGGGGAACCTCGCAGACCAACCCGCCTCACCTAGCTCAGTACACCCGCCGGCGCGTCAGGCCAGGCATGTTGTATCCATGGTTCCCAAGTGGAAAGGAACTTGTCCTGAGTATCGGCCAGTATGCTTGAGAGCCTCTCGTTAACTAGAAATCCATTCATCCTGGCCGACACCTCCGACAATGGTATAGTCTGCTTTTTCCACCCTCTGGCGATGGTTTGTTTAGCCGCCAGAAGCAGGTATACAAATAGCTTATGTTGCTTGCGGGAAAGCTCAGGGGGTTTGCAATGGAGGAGGGCCACCCAAGGGTCTCTTCTTATGGACGTTCGAAATAGTTTGCCAGCTATCCTGTGAACTTGTGCCCAAAAACGAGTCAGCATGGGACAAGTCCACCAAATATGGAGGAAAGTGCCCTCAGTGTTGCATCCTCTAAAGCAAGTATTAGCTTGTCCTGGGAACATTCTACCGAGGCGGCTCGGTACCAAGTACCACCTATATAGAACTTTGTAGGCCGTCTCGGTCGTCAGGACATTTATAGAACATGAGGAGGCGGTTTTCCAAATATCCGACCACCCCCCTCCCAGGGTACACGGGCCCAAGTCGTGTTCCCACCTATTAACGTGTACATGTGTGTTCTCCCTCATGGCATTTAATGCAGAGTATATCGTGGATATTGTCCCTTTGCAAAATGGTTCCTCTCCGCAGACTCTCTCGAAAGGGGTACATCTCTGAAAGGGTAAACCCAGTCTAATCAGGGGGGACAGCCAGTGTTTTAACTGCATGTACTGAAACAGGGCCCCCTGGGGAGCGGCATGTTTATCCTTCAAAGTGCTAAAGGGTATAAGGCCATCCTCCGAGAGGAGATCCCACACCCTAAGCAGGCCGTGATCCTCCCACCACCTGAAGGACAGTCTATTGTCCCGGCCCGGGGGGAACGCCGGATTACCCCAAAGATGCGCCAGGGGGGCGTGCGGGGACATCAGGGAGGCCGAATATTTTACTGAGTCCCACACCAGGAGGGAGTGCCTCATCAGGGGACTAAGCGTCTTAGGTCTAGCTGCCGGGTCCATCCAAAGGAGACCGTCCACAGGGGTCGGGGAAGCATTAGGGAGCTCCAGAAAGGTCCAAAGGGGGGGCTTCGATGGGGAGTGCATGGGAATCAATTGGGCTATCTGGGCCGCCTTATAATAAAGGCCGATGTTAGGGACTCCAAGCCCTCCTGTCGACCTATGGGCCAGCAGCGTACGCCTGGGTACTCGCGGGCGCCTTCCAGCCCAGATGAAAGCTAATATCTTTTTTTGCATTGCACGCAGTCTATATGAGGGGATCGAGACCGGAAGCACTCTGAAGAAATACAGGAGTTTAGGGAGAATGGACATTTTTACTGCATTGACCCGACCCAGCCAGGAAATCGGATACGGCATCCAGGTATCGAGGAGCTGCGCCACGGACCTAAACAAGGATGGGTAGTTAGCCCCATAGAGGTCATCATACCTCCCCGGGATCCGGACCCCCAGGTACGGGAGCGGCTCCGTTGACCATTGAAAGGGAAAGTTCAATTTAATATGGGCCACCAATTCAGGTGCCAGGGACACGTTTAATGCCTTAGATTTATCGCTATTTATTGCCAAGCCAGAAATGCGGGCAAAGTGGTCTAGCATTTGAAATATGTTTGGAAGAGAAGTAATTGGTTGTGTGACCGTCAGCATGGCATCGTCAGCAAAGAAGAGAGCCTTGTGCTGAACTCCCGCGACCTCTAGCCCCTTAACGTTCTGATTCTGCCTAAGCGCTATTCCCAGAGGCTCTAGAGCCATTATAAAGAGGATCGGGGAAAGGGGGCACCCCTGCCTAGTACCTCTATAAATGTGAAAGGACTCCGAGCTACAACCCAAATAGCGCACACGGGCCGACGGGGCTTTATAAAGGGCTTTTATCCAGTCTAAGAAGCGCTGCCCAAACCCCCACCTCTGCAAGACCCAGAGCAGGTAGTCCCAGGAAATGGTGTCAAAGGCCTTCTGGATGTCTAGGGACAACAAAAAAGCCGGGATATTCCTTGTCCGAGCGTGGTGAACCAGGTGGACCACCCTTCTGATATTGTCCCCAGCCTGCCGAGTCGGAACAAAGCCCACTTGGTCCCTGTGTATGATGCCTTCCAGGAACGTGTTCAACCTGCCCGCCAGTACCTTGGCCAACAACTTCACGTCAGTGTTGATTAAAGAGATCGGCCTGTAGTTTGAAATTATCAGGCTGTCCCTATCTGGTTTGGGTATCATACAAATGTCCGCCAGCAAGGCGTTCGGACCCATGGATGACTCCGCGCACATAGCGTTAAAGAGGTTGGCCAAGTGGGGGGCTAGGAGGGGTGCAAATTTCTTGTAGTAGAGACCTCCAAACCCGTCCGGCCCTGGGGTTTTAGAAGTCTTAGTAGCCTTAATGGCCAGGAGAATCTCTTGGGGAGTAATGGGGGAATCCATCAGGTCTAAGTGATCTTGGGCAATAGGCGGCAGCTCAACGCGCTCAAAGAATTTCTCAAGATCGGCATTTCCGGCCCTCGGGGGGGCCGAGTACAAGTTTGAGAGAAAATCGCGAAAAGCCCCCACGACCTTGTCTGGGTTGGCCGTGATTGTGCCCTGTGGAAGTTTAAGCTTAATCGGCTGCCGGCGATCCAGTTCGGCTACCCGCAGCTTCCGGGCCATCATAGTGTCAGGCTTATTGCCCCTCGCATAGAATTTTTGCTTGGCCCAGCGGAGCCTTTTCTCAGCCTGATCATCCAAAAGCACGTTGAGCTCCAGCCTAAGTCTATCCATGGCCTTCCTGTTCCTAGCGGTTGGGGTTGCCTTCCAGAGCAGTTCTGCTCGTTCGTAGCGCGCCGTTAATTCCTTCTGACGCTGTTGCCGCTCTTGTTTCTTACGGGAAGCTATACCAATGATATTGCCACGTATAACCACCTTTTGAGCCTCCCAAAGAGTAATCGGAGAACGGACAGATCCTATATTTAATGCAAAGTAATCTTTAAGGGCCTCATGGATCTTCGAGCAGGTATCTGGAGAACTCAGGAGGGAGTCATTGAGTCTCCAAGTAACGGATCTCCTGGTTGAAACCAGGAGGTCCGCCACCGCCATCACCGGGCTATGGTCCGACCAGGTCGAGCTGTAAATTCTGGAGTTGACCATAGCCGGGAGGAGAGATTGGGGGACAAAAATGTGATCAATCCTGCAAAAGGAGCCATGGGGGTTAGAGTAGAACGTAAAATCCCTGGTGGTGGGGTTTCTTTCCCTCCAAACATCGCACAGGCCAGAGGTGTCTAAAAGGTCCCTAAACGTAGCGGAGTGGGGGTCCAGTTCCTCTCTCGCCCTCGCCCTTTGGCCCGTCCGGTGTCTGTCCGCCCTGGGATCCAGCACCATGTTCGAGTCTCCGCCCATTAGCAAGATACCTTTAGTGTTGTTACGGATGACCGTCAATAGGTGTTTAAAAAAGCGTGTTTGGAAGGAATTAGGAGCATAGTATGTCACAAGGGTCATATCGACGTCGTAGAGGGACCCCTGCAGCAAGACATACCTACCGGTCGGGTCAATAACTTCTTTAGAGCAGATAAAGGGAAGATTTTTTCTAAAGGCCACCAGGACCCCCCTTTTCTTTTCTCTAGCGCAGGCCATGTGGGACACTGGAAAGTGGTTGCTTAGGTACTTGGGTCTAGAGTGGGTCGAGAACCTGGTTTCCTGGAGGAACAGTATATCTGCCTTACATGATTTATAATAATGGAAGGCCTTGCTCCTTTTAACAGGGCTGTTGAATCCCTGGACATTATGGGAGATTAATTTAACTGTCAGTCCCACCATTGGGTCTGATTCTCACAAGAGAAGACAGAGGAGGCAGGCTGGTCGCGAGGGGGGAAAGGAGGGGGAAGGGAAATGAGGGGAAGGTAACAACATACAAAAGGAAGCATAACATTGCAAACCATATACACGTGACAAAAAAACAATAAGGACCGTAGTCCAAAAAGACCCTCTGGGTCAAAGAGGACCCAAAGGATTCCTGCCTGGGCAGGAAGTTGTCCAGGCACCGGGGGCAAAGGCATCCCAGTCCGGGACAACTCGTACAGTATGGGGGGTGGTACTCAGAGGCACAGGCCCCACCCCGATTTAAAACCCGACAGTAATCAGCACAGTAAACATTATTAATTCAACCCGGCGAGGGGGGGGGGGGAAGAGACCCGCCTCCCCTATCCATCCGTCTAGCCCATGCCAAAAGGGGAACAGCCCCGCCACTCGGTGGGTCACTGTGCTTTACAACATTGCTGGCCGTCCCGGGTCCAGGGCTCCAAAGCCGCTGCACCCCGAGGGCCCCAGGCAGGCACTCATTCCCCCTCGAGCGGGCAGAAGGGTCCCCCGCTTACGCCACCATGAATAGCCGGTCTGGAGTAGAAAAAACATTGTTAAACCTATTGGCATAAACGTATAACATAACCTTAGTAAACATAAGTAACTGTCAAGTAACTCGGAGGGGGGAGGGGAAGGCAGGACCTAGGGAACCGAGCATATAGACCCCGCGCTCGTTCAGCAGAACCTATTCAAAAGTGGAAACAAAGCGCAGTTCGCCAACTCTGACCCGTCCCGACGCCAGAAAACCTCAACCCGGGTCCGAGTCAGAGTGCGGCGCACGGCCGGCCCCCCGGTCCCGCCTCCTCCGCGGGCGAACCCTCTCCCAAATGGGCCGCAGCGGCTGACGTTGGGACCCCCGCTGGGCCGCCCGATCCGGCGCGGCCACAAGCGGGTCCCTCGAGGGTATCCCAAGTTCCCGGATGAGGCCCTGAAGCTCACCAAGGGAGCCCGCCGCACACTGACGACCCGCGTGAGAGAACATCAGCCTAAAAGGGAACCCCCAGCGGTACCTGATACCGTTCAACTTCAAAACCTCCAGTCCTGGCTTCATCTCCCGTCGTCGCTGGAGCGTCTGGGGGGCAACATCTGGGAATATCTGATAGGCGTGATTCCGAAAAGAGAGGTTGGTTGCCACCCTAGAGGCCTCTAGGATAGCCTCCTTTGTACGATAAAACGTGGGTCTGATAACAATGTCCCTGGGGCGACCGTCCGATCTTTTGGGACCCAAGGCCCTATGGGCCCTGTCCAATTCCAAGCGCTCGACTGGCGTAGAAGGGAGCAGTTCCTGGAGTAATGCTGTGACCGTAGCGGGAACATCCTCCATGGACTCCGGGAGGCCCCGGATCCGGATGTTTTCTCTTCTGGATCTGTTTTCCAAGTCTTCCAGCTTTTGTTGAAGTAAAGACACCTCTTCTCGCACAGCCGCGGTGGCCGACCCACCGGAGTCCAGGGCCGTCACTATTTCATCCACTCTCTCCTCCAACGTATTGGTCCGGTCACCCAGGTCTCTGATGTCGCTGGCGAAGCTAGTGGAAAGCTGGGACACTGCCGCGGCCAATTCTTGTTGCAATAACTGCTTAAATTTAGCCAGCAACTGTTCGTCGCGTACAATCGAATTAGCTGGGTATGGGGATCCCTGGGCACTCCATGGGTTCTCCCCCCGGGCATCTTCAACCAAGGGCTGGGAAAAGGCGCTGCTGCCCGGCCTGGAGGTCTCTTCGAAAATTAGTGGAACGTCCCTGCTGCCAGTGAGGGACAGAGGCAGGCCGCCGTCCACATCGCGGGCGGGGTCCGCTGGGCTCAGATGTGGGGGCCCAAACCCTCCAGGGCTCCCCCCCGGCTGTGCATCTTGTGGCGGAGGTGGGGGATCAGCTGCAGGTGGCGGATGTCGCTGGCCGCGCTGTGGCCGTGAAAGAGGGGGGGAAGGCTGTGTGGGTGTAATCAGGTGTGGGGACCCCACACCTCCAGGGCTCTCCCTCGACTGTGCTCCTCGTGGCGGAGATGGGGGATCAGTCGCAGGCCGCAGGCCCTGCCGCGGACGCGAGGGAGGGGAGGAGGGCTGCATTGGTGTGGTCAGGTGTGGGGGTTCGACACCTCCAGGGCTCCCCCTCGGCTGTGCGCCCTGTGACGGGGATGAGAGGTCTGTCCCGTGCTGCGAGTGTCGCAGGCCATGCTGCGGCCATGAAGGGGGGGGGGAGGGCTGCATGGATCCGGGCTGAAGTGCAGCTTGAGGGTGCAGTGGCGGGAAGTCCGTGTCTCCCCCCCAGTCCCCCCTCGCCCCTGGGTCAGAGGGGTGCTCCATTGGACCCGGTGGCTGGGTCAGGCCAGATTTCTCCCCCTGCGGTTGGGGCAGATGCTGCGGCGGTGGGGACTGCCGCCTCCCGCTCACGTGGTCGGGGCCGGGGCCAGCGCCCGCTCCTACCTCCTCCTCCGGCGGTTCCCGGGTTGCGTCCCGCTGGGCCGGCGGCGCCCGATCCGGTGAGTGCGACCGGCCGCTGCGCTGCGTGTCCCGGCCGGCGCTGGAGTGGTGGGCGGCCCGGGATTGGCGCCGGAGCTCCGCCATGATGTCCGGCTGGCGGAGGCCCGCGGCGCTCTTCCTCTCGCCGCCGGTCTTTCTCTCCTTCCCTCTGGCCCCGCTTCTCCCCATATGCAGGCTGGGGCAGGTAGTGGGGATGAGCTGCTGCCAAGCTGTCGGCTAATCTTGCTGAAAAGAAGCTGCTGTGGGGTGGGTTCTGTGCTCCGAGGCGCCGAGCACTAGCAAGAAGCAGCCATCTTCTTCAGCGTCCGGCCACGCCCCCCACATCTCACTTTTTGTTGCCACACTGTGGCCTCACCTGACCCCGGAATCATCTGCTCAGGTGATCTACTTGCACATTTATACAGCATGTCACACACACAAGAAAGAGCACTTAGCCACCACCTTTGCGGCATAACTAAAACTTTCGCACAGAAGGCTGGCAATAAAGCTTGTGGTTCCTGCGTGAGCATATTTCCTATAAGTCTACTGATAAAGGAGTTCAAGGAATTCCTGTGACCTATATCTAGCTAAATTACTGAGAGCAGGACATTCCTAGACACTTAGACAATCCTACTGCTGGAGTTAGCATAAGTTGCCCGCTGTGGCTTTTCTGATTTTATCCTTTATAGTCCTATTCCTTGTTTCAACTATTCCGGAGCTCTGAGGGTGGTATGAAATGTACTAGCATACTTTTGTTGATCAGTCAAAAGTCTGGTAAAGGAGGGGTATTTCTGTTGTTAGCATGGGCATTTACATGTCTGCTGTTTGTGTGTATGTTCTTAAGAAGGAAAGACACTTTGTGTGTAATGTGTAAAGTGAAGTTTATTATGTCCCAAAGTAATGGGGTGGGGGCTATTCCCACCACCACTGCACACATGGCCAGGGCTCTGTGACACGCAGACATGCCCTTTACCTGCCTAGGGACCACCTTTGAGAAAAAAACAACAGGGCACAACTTGCCTTTGTGCTTTTGTGCTAGGACACCTGCAATGATTTTACAGTTTGTCCCTGACAAATGAGTGAAACATCTTGCCATAATCTGGAAAACCTAACTCCGGGACTGTCACCAAAGCATTTTTCAAATACACAAACGCATTACACATTTAATTTAACCATTTCAGGGTGTCAGGTTTATCAACATGCTTCTGAGCTCTCAATATGCTGTCATAGTATGAACAATCTGGAATCCATTGGCGGCAGTAATCAGTCATACTATGGAAGGTTAGCATTTCCTTCTTGGTAAGTGGGCGGGGCAGACCCACAACAGCAGCTACTCTCTTATGGCTCACTTCTCTTATTCCCTGGGAAAAGCACAAAACCCAGGTATTCAACCTTTTCCTGACACCATTGCAACTTTGCAGTGCAGACTTCTTTAGACACATTATGGCCATTTTCAAAAAGACAATACAAAAGATTCCTCCTTTCCCCCAGGAAGGCCTCAAAACTGCAGAGAAGAAGGCTTTCTGCATTAGGACGGAACTATGGCCTGGTGTCCATGCCTTAAGAGGACTATTGCAAAAACTACTAGCCAATTCACATAGCCCTGAGGCAAACATGACTTGAAAAAAAGTGGGTTGCGTCTCATCATCCACTGGGACGCTGATAAAACAAGTTTCTTAAATCAATGGTGCTACACCAGCCCGTGTCATGAGGAATGGAGGTGAGAAGAGATGGCACATCAGGCACTATTGGGGCAATTGGTATCACTAGATTATTTATGGGCCTGAGATCTTGGACAAATTCCCTGGTTTCAACATGTCTTTGTAAGGTGTGCAGGGGATAAATCCTACATCCAGGGGGCCCTCAGCCCACAGCTGTGGATCTATGTCTATGTCATCTGTCAAGAGGCAAGGGATCCAAGCCTTCTATATATTATCTAGTTTGAGTCTGCATATAACCACCCTTTCCTGTTAAGTTTTATTGTGATTCACAGTTTGCCTAGCAGGTCCCTGCCCAGGATGCTAATAGGACACCCTGGCATAAGTCTGAAAATATGTTTGATTCCCCATTTAGCCTGGAGGGGGTCAGGAATCAGTAAGGGTGGTGTTTCGTAGGCCTTGGTCAGTATCCCATTTATTCCCACTGCTTATGCTGCTGCTGCTGCCAGCTAAGCAGGGCATCTGACATCGTACTGGAGAGAGCTGACTGGCTGTGGCACAGGGGCTGCAGGGTTAATTGTTTTTTCCCCAGCATAGGGGTTCATTTAGGTAGATTAAAACCATCCCACAGCTTCTTTCCCAGTCAGTTTACTTTTAAAACTCAGTCTGATATTTGCTGCTTTACTATCAGTATCAGTATTATGTACAGCGTGCTGAGCCCCTCAACAAAAACTGTGCATTTCTGCTCTTTTCATCTCTTTCTGTGACCACACACACACACACACACACACACACACACACACACACACACACACACACACACATCCTGCCAGCTTGCGTGTCTTTAGCTCATATGCTCCCCCACAGCCTGGGATGTCTCTGAAATAATCTTCACATTACCCCAATACCAAACTGATGTGGAACCTACCAAAGCATCTGATTATTCCTATATCTTCCTGGGTATAATTACATCCTTTACATGCTCCTTTTAAATAGCTCATAGCTCCTCTTGAGCTAGCTGTGGCTTTGGGACAAAGCTTAGTGATCTTATTAAAGTGGACCGTCACCCATAGGTGATCGGCCCGGGAATCTATAAGATTCCCGGGCCGATCACCCCCCTCACCGCGGGACATCCGAGATCGGGATGTCCCGCGGTGAGGGACCCCCCCCAAAACCCCAAAAGAACTCACCTGATCGGCGGCGGCAGCGGCCGCCGCCGCCTCCCGCGCACTCCTCTAGCCGTGCGCGCGCCCGCGCCGGCCGTTTGTGAATGGCGGGCGCGCGCACTGTCAGAGGGGCGCGCGGGAGGCGGCGGCGGACGCGCTGCCTTGTCCGCCGCTTGTCCGTGGAGCGTGGTGAGGTGAGTTTGGGGGTTTCTGGGGGGTTTTACACAGCGGGGCACCCCTAATCGGGGTGCCCCCCTGAAGTGGACCAAAACCAAGGATAGTCAAAATCCTGGGTGTTGGTCCACTTTAATATCCTCTATAACTAAAGCTTTCTTTACCAGTAGGTTATCAGCTTTCATAAAAGGCATACTGGTTGCTACAGGACCCACTTACTACTCAGAGCCTTCTTCCTTAGCACCCTACCTTTCCTGCATCTGATGTGCTTTTTATTTTCTATCTTTTGCCTATTTACTAATGTGTTCTATCAAATCCTTATATTTGGTGGGGCTTTTAGACTTCCCAGGTTTTCCTTCTTGTTATTGTCTGTCACTAAGCTCTCCCGCTGTGGAGGCAAATAGCTGTATAACTTCTTTGGAAAAAGGTGTATTTTGTTGAGAACGGGCTGACCTTCTGGGGCATATGGAAAAAGGCGCAGAGGGTGTCATAAATCTCATTACCATTTTTCCTTCTATTTTCTTTTCTCTCTCATGCATTCCTGGCGATGACCTGTTCATAGGATTAGGATTAGTCTTCTGTGTTCTATTATGCTATTATTCTATTATAATAGGGGCAACAATTAACCACTGTTCTCCTTTCTTCATGTAATCCTTATCCAATTGAGGGTCTCCCTGATAATAAGGGAAAGCCTTCTGATGCCCTAAACCTAATCCTTTAAAGTGGACCATCACCCTCCCGTGATCGGCCCGGGAATCTATAAGATTCCCGGGCCGATCACCTCCCTCCCCGCGGGACATCCGAGATCGGGATGTCCCGCGGGGTGAAACACCCCAAATCCCCCTACCTTGTCTTCGGTGGCGGCCGGCCGCCGCCGCCTCCCTCGCGCCCCTCTAGACGTGCGTGCGCGGGAGGCGGCGGCGGAGGAGCCGCTTGTCCGCGGCTGTCAAAACGCTTGTCCGTCGGCGCGGGGAGAGGTGAGTTTTTCGGGTGATCGGGGGGGTTTCACACAGCGGGGCACCCCGACCGGGGGTGCCCCGCCGAAGTGGACCAAGACCCAGGATAGGCAAAATCCTGGGTGTTGGTCCACTTTAACCATATCCATATGAAACTCCATCATTATCCCCATCCCTAGGAAATACACTTGTACTTCCCATAGCCTCTGTCTATCACACTAGATGATCTAGCCAGGGATCTACCAAGTTAGCTGATCCTGTAACTCTAATCACATAACATTTTCATGTTTCACCTACCTCCAGAGGAGGATAGGTTTTGGTTTGTCTTTGTCCCATATTAAAATAAAACAGGTGCTTGCGTGCTCACCTTCATACAGGTCAGTCCCATACAAACAAAGAGAATACAGTAAGTGTCCGCATGCTCACCTTCACACAGAGAACAATCTTGAACAAACAAATAAACGTATACTTCTACACGACAGAGAAGAAAAAGCTACTGTTTTAGACAGAACATTTGATCTACTTTTCCAGACTGTGATCCCACCTCTGCCACCATTGATTGTTGGGGACTCTACTGGGTTACTCTGTCCTCCCTCGCTCAAGGTTCGTCAGTGTTCCGTCAGCAGCTGCTTGAGGTCAGATACTGAGAATAACGAGTTGTACGCTATGTACTATTCAAAGGCTGATCTAAGTTTATTCAGAAATCATCGCACATTTATACAGCATGTCACACACTAGAAAGAGCACTTAGCCCCCACCTTTGCTGCATAACTAAAACTTTCACACAGAAGGCTGGCAATAAATCTTGTGGTTCCTGCGTGAGCAAGTTTCCTATAAGTCTACTGATAAAGGAGTTCAAGGAATTCCCATGACCTACATCTATATAAATTCCTGAGAGGAGGACATTCCTAGACACTAAAACATCTGTTGGCTTCATGCTCAAAACGTAACATATCACATGTATATTTATATAACTAAGTTTAATATCAAAGTATAGAATATAAAGATGGAGTCTTCTTTCTAACATGGCGGCCATTAGTCGAATTTCACCCTTCACATGGTGCTTCCTGCACAACATAGTGTCAAAACAATTTCTATGTTATAAAGAACTACAAATGGTCATTGGTTAGATTTGCAGCAGTAACAGGTCACATTTACTGACATCGAAGCCTGTTTCTCTCAAAAACGTCTCTCACAGGCTGAGTGACATAGTAACATCGGAGACCTTCTTTGTATCACTTTTACAATTCGTCCATCCATTGAACTTGTGAGTATTTGGAGTTTATTTGAAGGATGTCAGAATAGGTTCCCCCCCCCCCCCCCCCCCCCAGAGCTGCTGTTTTGATGTGGACTGCCCCCCCACCTTTATCTATTTTTGTTTCCAATGTTTCTGAACATGGTTGAGGTCAGGGGAAGGTGGACGCTGTACCATAAGTCTCTCTCCCATTATGGCCATAGCAGCCAATGCCTCAGAGGTATCTTTGCAGCATGAGATGATTGTTCTAAGGTGGGCTTCTTCCATTGCACCATGAGAGAAAGTGATCAGTCTATTTAAAACAAGGCCCCCCTCTTCTTGCTTGTCAGCACTGGTTAGTAATGGAACAATAGTGTGCACAACTGCAAGCCTCAAGAATACATCTTAAGGTTGTCGGGACTCCAGAGGCCCCAGCAGCTTCACATATCTGTTTCCTGCCTTGTAATGGCATTTTAGTCTCTGCACATTCGGCCTCTTTAGTGTAGTTTTATATTCCTGTGTATTATTCCTCTTTAATAGAAAAAAAAAAGTAAGCAGTTCCATGAGCCTCTCTGCAGTGCCAAGAAAATTCCATAGAATCCAATTTATGTAAACAATTTACTCTAATATCTCCTTGGATGGCTCCCCAAATTATGTAATAACTATAATATTCATAATATTATATATATTTATCCTGCCCGGCTCGACTAAAATAGGCAAACACATTTACAAATATCAATATTTGGCCAATGATAACACAATGGATACACGCATAAGACTGTAGGTTCTTTCGACTTCCGGTATATACAGAGGACACTGAGACAAATGGTAAATAAAGAGATATATTGTAGGTAAAATAACAATGCAACCTGACAACAAAATACAACACACAATCAGAGTTAAAGGATTGGCATACATATTTACAGGGATTAAGGCAACATTAAAAGCATTACCCTCCTGAAACGGGCACCCACAAGCAGACCATGCAGCCTTCATTCCTCCTCTCTTATTCCTTCCTGCCCCTGCTCTCCCCCTGCCACCTAAGGCTCACCCCAGTTATACACAGAAAAACCTTTGATCTCTGGTCTCCTTCTTCTTTGATCTTTTATGACCCTAGCCTAATCTGGCTTCTCTACCTTTTTCCCAGGCTGCTTTGTTTGGATTTTATTGCTTTATTGTCTCAGGATGCTGATATTATCTTTTTTGAATACAATTCCTGCCCTAGGCAACCTAGTATTCCAAGCAGCTTCCCCCTGATGTCATGCCATGGACTATTTTGCTGTATATTCCTATATTTATATATGCAACATTATTAGCAATATTGATTTTCCATAGTCCCATTATTTACATATTGGCTCCAAACATTTACCACCTTTCAGTTCCATTTCTCCATAACGCTCTCTCTGACGGACACCTTGTTTCCGGCCACTCTTGGTGTGAGCAAGTACGGCAAGCCACAGTGGTCCCACAGCAGGGAATGCTGAAGTCTCATACAGTTTCACCATGACACATCCTTTCAGAAATTGAAGTGGCTTTACATAGATAACATAAAGGTAGTTACACATCATCTGAGATTTTGGGGAGCTTCTCTTACATTAATCCCAAGGGGATAAAATGGGAGGAAGTTGGTGCGTGGCCAGACTGGGACTTTGAAAACAACAGTTCAACTTCTCTCTGCTATACAAGTGTGTATGCAACTGATTGACACCTAAGGTTCCCTCCCTAAATCAGGTTGACAGGTTTACAGCGGAACAAAACACAAAATTTAGACTTGGTTTTGTTCTGTTCCTGTGTGAAGGCCCCCCCGAACGCTCCAATAAACTCACCTCTTCCACGTTCCCACAGCACATGCACAGCCAATGGAGAGGTTTGGTAAAAATGTCCTAATTGTATGTGTGTAGTGCATTTGCAAACTGTGTCATCCCGTACCTACCTAATAAAACTAGGGACTGCACCCTGGGGCATTCCGATATGAGGTGAAATGCGGGATGCCCCATTGTTAAAATCTCAAGCCGCAATGATTGCAGCATCATGATGATGAAATTGTTAATAGGTGAGTGTGTCATGCAACTCCTTTAAGGCTGTGTCTGTATATGTCATCAGTGGCATAGAGACAGCACTGATTATGATAGCAGTAAATTCATGAGTGAGGTAGGGAAGGCGGCACTTAATGGACAGGAGTTCCAGAATAGGTGTATAGGAGCATATGAGGGCGACAATTCTCCTGTTTTGTATTTGATGGGTAACACCTTGTTTTAGCGTCTCCTCAATCCCCAGTCTAACCTATGTGGTGGGGCGAGAGAAAGCCAGCTGGTTGGTTAGGGATGCCTGAATTTAACCATGCCTCGGCCTCTTTTAGACTTGACTCTTCCGGAAGTCATGAGGTCTAAGGAGGCAAAGGGACCCAATGTGCCCGACTTGTGTACTCGGCTTCTTTCCCCCAGGAACGTCTTCTCTACTCATGAGAGGACGGAATAAAAAAAAAGTTGTGCTTGGATTTAGGCCATTTGAGATAAGACTGATCCTATTGAATATATCCCAACACATCCATACTGGTTTCTGATTGTGCTGCGGCCTCTGAGGTTACAGGTGCTTCAGCAATTTCATGATACCAAGGCCTTCTGGGAAAACCTGCCTATTATCTATGCTTGTCCAGTGAACTTCTATCACCATTTATTCCAAGGCCTGCGTAAATGCCTCATGTGCACCACTCTCCTGTTGGTACTTTTTACCTCTGACACTGATTACGTATCACAGTGGGTTTTATCGCAGGTCTGTCCAGGTGTGAACTGAGGCCAAAAATTATCCAAGGTATAACCTGCCCCACAGCCTGTACAGTATATGGCCGACTCTCAGGTTCCAATAGTTTTAATCATCCAAAGAAATAGCTGGTCCCTATTTTCTGGTATTAAGAAAACAGTACAGGGACAAGGTGGCAGCAGCATTTCCCATGACTGAAGCATGTACTGGTAAGTGAACCCCATTTGAGCCAGCAGACAGGATAGACTCCTTCTATTTGACATGGGGGCCAGCAAGTCACACCTTTAGTGGAGATGGTCATTTAAAAGATTTTACTGACAATTGTCATCAAAACATTGCCCTGCAGCTTGTCTTACTTTTTTTAGACCTCATGTGATCCTTGAAAGAATTAATGATTTTATAGACCCTAGCTAATGTGACTTGCGTTGTCTATCAATTATATTTGTAGGTAGTTATATTACACTACAAATAAAAACCTTGTAACTGCTATAAGAAATATGTGAGGGGGTATCCTATACTGTCACTTTGCCCCACACTAAAGAAACTTCTGCTCAGCTTGAGCATAACCTTTTCTATTGTAACCAGTCGCTGTGCCTCTATGTCTTAATTGCTGATCTTAGAGGACCAAAACCCCCCTCAATTCTATAAGATTGTTGAGGAGGTTTATGGAACATCCCAATTTAGGATGCCCAGCTGTGTCAAACCTCCGGATTACCCTATCGACTCAACTTTTTTACTGAGCCCTTGCTTTATCTTAGTGCCACCACTGCATCCCTAGCATACCTCTAGCTGGGTGTGCACCTAGGCCAGGCCGTTTTGTATTGCCAGCAAGCGCACACCCATAGCTATAGGTGACTGGTGATGCTTTTGGCAGCATTTACTCCAGATTTCCTTGCCACTGTGTGCTCAGAGCATAAAGGAAGATATGAATGAAACAAGTGCCACTGATTGGCTTAGTCGCTCACGCATGCACCATGGGAACAAGATAAGTGATTACGGGGGAACCTGGGAGATACAGCTGGACATCCCAAATCAGGATGCGAAAAACGAAGAGAAGATCCGAACTCCTTAAAATCTTGAAGTTTATTCATATGCAGAGTAAAACCAGCATCTCCATAAGAAAAAAAAGGCAGTTTAAAACCAGTGAAGAACCCCGGCAAGTCAAAGCATGCCATGTTTTCTAACGCGTTTCGAACGCAATTGATGGGTCCTTAATCATAGATGGTAAGTGGCATTATAAGAGGCCTTAAATACTAAAAGGATGGACTCACCTCCAGCTGTCAGCAACACCGAGCATGTCCGTTCCCACCGCCACTGGAAGTAGAATGACGTCATACGCAAGCGCGGCCAAACTTCGCACCAATCAGGCGTCTAAGTCATAGGCCAATCAAAAAAAGAGAAAATACCTCATCACAGTAAAAGCAACAGCAAAGCGGTTGCTAGGTGACGGAGACGCCGAATAAAAGAAAACACGGCGGGGGGGAGGGAGGCAGCCACGGAGTGCGGCTGGGACAGAAAAGAGAGGTTAATAGCAGTAGCATTCTTAAATATAGACTACGGAAGATAGATAGTATCTTAGGCATCTCATTACTATATATAGTGCTATTACCAACTAATATTCCATAAATGGTATGAACCACGGTACAGTGAATATACAGTAAATACTGCAACCTAATAAACAACAAAACCAAGTCAAACTGGCCTAGATGTTAGAAGACAAAATCTGTATCTAACTGTAAAGAGTACAGCATTCTAGCAAGCAGTCTGCACAACATACTATTGATTATAAATACACATCATAATCCTAATAATTAATAAAAGAAAAAAATATATATAAGCATACAAACATGCAAAATAGTACAATAGCAAAGATAGCATATGGATAAAGAATGCAGCGCAGCCAGCTGGATAAACTATCATTCATGACAGAAATAATATCTGAAGAGAGCTGACGTTAATTTTCAAAGGAAATATCCCATTTATGATTGAGGCCTAGGGGGGAACGAGTATTGAGAGTAAAAATCCAAAATGCCTCCCTTTGGCCCCAAGCATACCTTCTCAATGGCACTAACTTTGATCATGATCTTATTGTTAGGGTGTGATTGGTTAAAATGTCTGGCAACATTCGAATTTTTTGTCAATTCAGGTCTGCCAACACCGTACAGATGTTCTGTTATACGTGTTTTCAGCTTACGTTTTGTGCACCCTACGTACTGCATTTCACAGTACATGCACGTAATAAGATAGATGACCATTTTAGAATTACAATTTAATAACGATTTAACAAAAAAACTTTTGCCAGTAATTGTAGAGGTATATTTATTCCCTCTATGGACATATTTGCAGAGGCCACAACAAGTGGCACCACATGGGAAAAACCCCCGTGGGGCTATAAGGATCAGACATTTGAAAAAAAATAGGTGACAGTGAACTAGACAAACTGGGAGACTTGCGGCTAACCACACGAACTCCTTTATCCAGTACATCTTTTAGGAGGGGATCAGCTTTTAATATAGGTAGATTATTTCTAATAATTCTACTGACCTGCTTAAACTCTAAAGTATATGGGGTACTAAAGGTAACACCCTCAAACGGCACTGATCTAGTACCGCAGACTTTTTTGTTCCTTTCTCTCAAAATGGTAGCCCTTGGCTTTTTAGGGCTATATCCTTGGCCATTGAAAGCATCCAGGGGGGATAACCCCTCTCAATAAGCCTAGATTGTATCTAGGTGGACTCCTCAACAAAGGACTCTAAGCGGGAACAGTTCCTTCTGCTGCGTACCATTTCCTCCACAGGAATAGATCTAATTGTGTGTGGGGGATGGCAACTCGACGCTCGTAAAATATTGTTACCTGCTGTAGGCTTGCGGTATGTAGAGGTCTGAAGAACCTGATTTTGTGGATCTACCGTTTCATTTCAGGTCCAGGAATTCAATTTCCATAGGATGTACATATGCAGTAAATTCCAAATTAAGATCGTTATTATTGCAGTATTTAATAAAAGTCATAAGGTCATCCTCAGTGCCTCGCCATAACGGTAATAGATCGTCAATATATCTATAAAAGGCCACAATGAGATGTCTCCACTGATTCTTATCACTGTACATGGAGTGGTGTTCCCACCACCCCATGTACAGGTTTGCTAAGGAGGGTGAAAATGGGGCCCCCATGGTAGCTCATCTAATTTGCAAATAAAAAGTGCCATCAAATACAAAATAATTGTGTTGCAGCAGGAACTCAGTTGTCATAACTATAAAAGTGCAGAGATCAGGGTCATAATCTGAATAATGGGCAAGATGAAATTCCAAGGCCCGAATAGCAAGGTCCTGTGGAATTGAAGAATAGAGGGACGTAACGTCCATGGTACATAAGGATAGACCCGGTTCCCAGTGCACTTCAGATAAGAGTTGTATAAGGTGACCAGTATCCTGCAAGAAACCTGGAAGTCTACGTACCAGCGGCTGTAGCATAGTATCCAACCACCTGCCCAAAGGCTCATGAAGCCCCCCAATACCTGCCACTATAGGTCTACCCTTGGGGGGGTTATCCTGTTTGTGAATTTTGGGCAAGTGGTGGAACAATGGCACAATCGGATAAAGTACTTTGAGACGGTCAACAAGTTTAGATGATAACACCCCTAATGAGTGTCCCCCTCTTCAATTAGTCTGAATAAAAGATTCTGAAATTCCTTAGTTGGATCCCCAGGGAGCTTTCTATATGTAGTAGTGTCACTGAGCTGTCTAATTGCCTCATCCCGGTAGGTAACTTTATTCAAAACAACCACTTTGCCCCCTTTGTCGGCCTGTCTTATGACTATCTTGTCATTACGTTTGAGATCCGATAAAGCCTTAACCTCCTTAGAAGAAAGGTTATTCCTGTAACCTGAAGGATTCTGTGGTTTGAGATCCATTAGATCCTGTTCCACTGAATCTTGAAATAAATTTAAGATATCACCCCTTGAATTAATAGGGTAAAAATCGGGATTACCAAAATTAGGTGCCGCAGGAGCGCTCACACATGAGTGGGCAGATTTCTGGCCCAACTCGAACTGCAGTTGGTCAATATCGGTGTTCCTACATAGCTCTGAAAACTTAGGTATAGGGGAAAGGTGGATCTCAGTCTCCAGCCTCTGAGAATCATGTGACAAATCAAAAGGCTGGATATTATTGGGCTTATCGCCTGAATTCACCCTACACTCTACACTGGAAAAATGCCGTTTCAGGGTTAATGATCTTATAAATTTATTCACATCCAAAAGAGTGTTAAAGGGGTTAAAATGTATATCTGGAATGAAGGACAGTCCCTTGGACAGTAGAGAAGTTTCCACAGGTGACAGTGTATAGTCGGATAGATTCAGGACATTGTCCATTTTTAACGCCGTGGCCTCCGCGGGCCCTGTCTTGGTGGCGCGTCTATGTCTGCGACCTGCCCTCCTGCACGATCTCTTTGTCTGGAACGCATAATCATCCGTGTGGACTGTCCATGGTTGCAGTCCCCTAAAAAACCATCACCAATATTATCCTGTGATCGGTTAGACCTGTGGGGAACAGGTCGATGACTCATATCGCCAAATTTCAATCTGGTATCAGAGGAGACCATTTAATCGTATTGGTCATGCTGATCATATTGATCCGAGTCAGAATCAGATGTCAGAAAAGTCACCCGTTTGGGTCTGGGTCTAACTGCCCGTTTTAAGTTTGGTCTGGGTCCCTGTTTCCTAGGGCCATATATATTCCAATCATAAACCCTGTTGTCCAGATAGTCATTGGTATCCCTCTGATATTTCCGTTTTTTTACGCTAACAATGTTAGCCTCTAATCTTTCTTGTGTTTCCAACATTCTCTTGTATAAAGAGTTAAAGTCCGATACAGATTTTTTGTTTTCTAAGTCAGCTGTGGATTTTTCAAGGGAGGCTTGCAGCTCGTCAAGCCTCTGACCCTGATATTCCACTAAAATAGGCATCAAAGACAGAGAAGCTTCTGTGAGGACATTATTCCATCTGGTTTTGAATGTCTCCGGAAGCTCAAAGTGGGTAACTTTTTAATCCTCAGCCCACGAAGAATCATGCGATCATCAATGTATTTAGATAATGTAGACATATCCCACCAGATTTTTGTCTCCTTATTTTGAAGATCCGCATGGAGTTTAAATAGTGCTTGTATATCCATGGTGGATCCTATAGATTCAATGGACTCTTGTGATTTTTGTAAAAAGGTATCCAGTTGGGCCAATCGTTTGCGTTTGTCAGTAAAAAGAAAGTCCATATCCAAAGAATTGTCGGGGGTATCTTGAGCAACTGCCAATCTTGAAGTAGCCATAATCAAGGGTACTTAGGTCTGGAAAAGCCAGGTGCTATTCGCAGGAACACCAATAGTCAGATACAAAAACAAAAAGCAAACGCACTCTGGCTGGTGGGTGTGAGACCTGGGGCCGTCCCTGCCCCACGTGAATCAAAAAAACGAAGAGAAGATCCGCACTCCTTAAAATCTTGAAGTTTATTCATATGCAGAGTAAAACCAGCATCTCCAGAAGAAAAAAGGCAGTTTACACCCTGACAATAAGACCATGATCAAAGTTAGTGCCATTGAGAAGGTATGCTTGGGGCCAAGGGGTGGCGACATATACAAAAAGTTATTAACTAAGGAGGCATTTTGGATTTTTACTCTCAATACTCGTTCCCCCCTAGGCCTCATTCATAAATGGGATAGTTTCTTTGTCACCGAAAATTAATGTCGGCTTTCTTCAGATATTATATTATTTCTGTCATGACTGATAGTTTATCCAGCAGGCTGCGCTGCATTTTTTATCCATATGCTATCTTTGCTATTGTACTACTTTGCATGTTTGTATGCTTATATATATTTTTTCTTTTATTATTAGGATTATGATGTGTATTTATAATCAATAGTATGTTGTGCAGACTGCTTGCTAGAATGCTGTACTCTTTACGGTTAGATACAGATTTTGTCTTCTAACATCTAGGCCAGTTTGACTTGGTTTTGTTGTTTATTAGGTTGCCGTATTTACTGTATATTCACTGTACCGTGGTTCATACCATTTATGGAATATTAGTTGGTAATAGCACTATATATAGTAATGAGATGCCTAAGATACTATCTATCTTCCATATTCTATATTTTAGAATGCTACTGCTATTAACCTTTCTCTTTTCTGTCCCAGCCGCACACCGTGGCTGCCTCATCCCCCCCCCCGGCCGCCGCGTTTTCTTTTATTCTGCGTCTCCGTCACCTAGAAACCGCTTTGCTGTTGCTTTTACTATGACGAGGTATTTTCTCTTTTTTGATTGGCCTATGACTTAGACGCCTGATTGGTGCGAAGTTTGGCCGCGCTTGCGTATGACGTCATTCTACTTCCGGTGGCGGTGGGAACGGACACGCTCGGTGTTGCTGACAGCTGGAGGTGAGTCCATCCTTTTAGTATTTAAGGCCTCTTATAATGTCACTTACCATCTATGATTAAGGACCCATCAATTGCGTCTGAAACGCGTTAGAAAACGTGGCATGCTTTGACTTGCCGGGATTCTTCACTGGTTTTAAACTGCCTTTTTTCTTATGGAGATGCTGGTTTTACTCTGCATATGAATAAACTTCAAGATTTTAAGGAGTGCAGATCTTCTCTTCATTTTTCTGATTCACGTGGGGCAGGGACGGCCCCAGGTCTCGCACCCACCAGCCAGAGTGCTTTTGCTTTTTGTTTTTGTACCAAATCAGGATTCCTTAGACAAGAGGAACAAAACCCATGAGTAAAAATCTTAGGTTTTGTTACTCTTTACACGTTTTCTTTCAGCAGTTTCTGGTCTATGGCCAGCTAGTGAAATAGAGCGGAGTTGCAATTTAATATTTTGTTTTTCCCTCTATTTATTATCTTAACTATAGGTAGAAGATCCAAACAAAATAATCGGGCCAAACATGCTGGTATCTCTTCAGATGATAAAAGAGAAGATGACACCACATCAAATACTACAAGAGAACTAACTACCCCAGATCACCATGTGCACCCTGCACATCTCCTGTCTCACACCTCTACACAGGAGTGTTATATGGATGGACTCACCCATCATACAGCTCATAGGTCTAAGAAGCCATATTCCTGTTCTGAATGTGGGAAATGTTTTTCTCATAAATCGGCCCTTAGCGAACATGAAAGAGTTCATACAGGAGAAAAGCCATATTCATGTTCTGAATGTGGGAAATGTTTCTCTCAGAAATCATCTCTTATCACACATGAAAGAGTTCATACAGGAGAAAAGCCATATTCATGTTCTGAATGTGGGAAATGTTTTTCTCATAAATCGGCCCTTAGCAAACATGAAAGAGTTCATACAGGAGAAAAGCCATATTCATGTTCTGAATGTGATAAATGTTTTTCTCGGAAATCGCACCTTATCACACATGAAAGAGTTCATACAGGAGAGAAGCCACATTCATGTTCTGAGTGTGGGAAATGTTTTTCTCAGAAATCAGCCCTTATCAGACATGAAAGAGTTCATACAGGAGAGAAGCCATTTTCCTGTTATGAATGTGGAAAATGTTTTTCTGATCAATCAGCCCTTATCGCACATGAAAGATTTCATACAGGAGAAAAGCCATTTTCCTGTTCTGAATGTGGGAAATGTTTCTCTTGCAAATCAGCTCTTAACAGACATGAAAGAGTTCATACAGGGGAGAAGCCATATTCATGTTCTGAATGTGGAAATTTTTTTTCTAAAAAATGGTCCCTTATCACACATGAAAGAGTTCATACAGGAGAAAAGCCATTTTCCTGTTCTGAATGTGGGAAATGTTTTCCTCAGAAATCTAACCTTATATCACATGGAAGAGTTCATACAGAAGAGAAGCCATATTCCTGTTTTGAATGTGGGAAATGTTTTTCTGATAAATCAGCCCTTATTAGACATGAAAGAGTTCATACAGTAACAAGGTCATAGTCTTGTGGGAAATGTTTTTCTTAGAAATCACACATGAAAAAATGTAATAGAGTGAAGGTGTTGTGATCAGGTTGTAAATATGGGAAATATCTTCCATTAGCTTTTAATTTTTTTTAGATGTGAATTCAATAGCCATATCAACTATTCAGATTTGGTTTCTTATTAAGAATATTTACTGGGACAGGGGGGGTGTGTACATGGGTGAGTAATTGGTTTAATTATATGAAACAGAGGGTGGTTATATAATGGGACATACTCGGATTGGATCACATTACTAGCGACGTACTGCAAGAGTCAATTCTGGGCCCAATTCTCTAGAATATATATATATATATATATATATATATATATATATATATATATATATATTATTTCCTGTTCAGACAACCAAGGATACCAGGTGGTTCAGTAAATCTGCAACTGTATATTTATTATAAATTCATTTATTATATTTATGGGATAAAATTATGAAACCCTATATTTTTGTTTAATATTTAAAGTCTTTGAGAGAAGAATTACAAAGCACACCATGAGCAATCTATTAGGCCTATGGTCTAGTATGTATAACACACAAGACACAAGTCACAGCTTATAAAGAAGTAATGAGCAAATGAAACAGACCAAAAAAGAAACCAAATCTGTAAAAGGTTCCTGTTCATGTAGTTGTTTGCTGCACACCAGTCCCACACTCTGTAATATCACAGCTCCAATGACCTTAAGTCTTATGACTTTCTACTAAACCACCTTTACATTTTAATGAAATTGGGATTTCCAGTAAGGATGGCCATAGGATGGATTTTACTTAGTCTGTTATATAGAGATAAAGGTGGGAAAGTAATAATAGAGAGTCTTTTTTTAACAAGTAGAATGAAATAATAAAAGAGGGTTGGAATTGGGGTAGAAGAAAATTGTTTAAACTTTCCAGGCTTCTCCCCCTCTGCCTAGGCTGACCCCCTCTACTTAGGGCAGCGGTACTCAACTAGCAGACCGGGGTCCGAATGCGGACCTCAGTACCAGATTTCTGGACCTCTGCCCTGCCCACTTTACTTGATCAGCGATGTAGTGCTTAGTCTCCTTGCCAGTGTCATGATTTTGCTCCCTGGCACCTAGCATTGCAATATGAAATATTGCACAGATGGGAAGTGTCATTGCAAGGTACATACAAACTTTATTTCTCAGTTTCTTTGCCCCATCCCATCCGCCCCAGCTCAGCCCCATCCATCCCTGTTCCGCCATCTCTGCCCCACCTATCCTCATCCTCCCAGCTCAGCCACATCCACCCTTGCCCCATCAGCTCTGCCCCAATCCATTCCTGGCCTCCCAGCTTTTCCCATCCAAACCCTTTCCCCCTCAGGTCTTCTAATGTATGGTGGTGAATCCAGCAATTCACCCTGAATAGTTCCCAAAACACCGCACCTCCTCCACAGTAATAAATAATACAACTAAATTTGTATCATAAATTCATAGGTACATTTTATTTTTAATTATTTACCCACATAAATCACATTACAGACAATTAAAAAACATAAAAAACTGGACCGTACACTCCCAGGGGCATCCCAATTTTACCTATATCCCATCCCATGAATAACAATATTTCAGTGCCAATATTACAATAAGCCAAAGTGCATAAGTGCTACTGTGCAATTATCTATTTAAAAACACAAGGTGGCAAGAAGAAAAAGGGAAACGAACTCCATTGTGAAATACAACAATCAATTTGAAAAATAAAATAAACACATCACCTGAATGTATGACCCCAAATAACCCCTAGGATTGTCCAGGTCAAGTAGCGATCCCCAACGCGTTTCGTGGTCCCCCCGCTCAGACCACTTTATCAAGGTATGAAAAGATACCCCATCCCATTGCTCCTATAAATAGAGACTAACCTGCGGTAATTGGAACACGCGTCCGGGCACGCAGCACGGCCCTGGCCGGAAGCCGCCTGCACGCTCTCACACAGCTGTGCTCCATGCTCAAATCAGAGCAATTCGGCCGTCCGGCAGCGTCACAGCCCCACCCCCCAGATCATCCCTCCAACCAGTCGCACACACCAACGCCGCTAATTGCGTGTATGTCACGGCCGCAGGAAGGATGGAGGGGATGGGACACATCACGCGGCCAGCACGGGTCTCCATATAAGTGACAATAATACAGAGGCAATAGGATGTAACGATCAGCCACCATATACAGCCAATTACAAGACTACACAACAAAATCCCCACATATTAAAGATTAAAAAGTTTTTAATAATAAAAATCTAAAAACATAATCCCTAAATGAGTATTATATAAATCAATTTCTACATACCACAATTATACCAATAATATTATTAGTCATTTTCCATATGTATACAAGTAATATACAAAAATATGTACAAAAATATATACAAAGCGATCTACAGGTTATGTAAACAGTGTCACAATTATACATTTTAACAATTTATATACTTTTCAGGATTTTGCGGGTTACAGATGTATCTAATACTCCAAAAGCATATAGTGACGGGTAATATGGGGTATAAAGAGGTATAAAGGTAAACTACTAAATAAATTTAATAATCTCTCAATTTGATAATTTTAAAATTTCATTATTTTAAAAATAATTATGGGTATTACTAATAATTTGATGGTTTTTAGTTTTTAATTTTTCATTTAATCCAATTTATACCAATATACTAAAATTCCATTTCATCCCCTCCTTATATATAAAAAAAAATATATATATATATATATATATAGGCGCATACCAAACAATCAATAATAAAGAAGAAGTAACAAAGAATACAAAAATAACAAAAATCCAAAAAATACAAATCTATACAAAAATAATAATTTTCTTTTATGTATGAGTGTGCCCAAAAATGTGAATTAATAAAACCTTATATTAATAATAATAATAAACAATTAAGATAAATGAATTAATAATAAATAAATAATAGATGAGTGAACATATAATTCAATCCCTTAATTAAATAAATAATTTACCCATTAATTTTTACCAAAAAGATCCCCCTTAATAATATATGACAAAATTAAATAATAAAATTATAAAATTAATATAAAAGAAGGGGAAAAAAATCCTAATGACATTTAATCAATTAATTATTAGAATAAATTAAACCAATATTAACTTGGGTGATAATTTCCAAAAATAGTGAAAATAAGTGATCAAATAATAATAAACTAACAATAAATAAATAAAGATATAAATACAAAAATATTATTATTATTATTATCCTTTCTCTCTCCCCTCTTTCCTTTTTAGCATTTTGTTATACATATATATAAAACCTCCATCATCAATTATGTTCCATATATCACATCATTAATTATACACATATATATACATTCTCCTTTAAAAGGATGTTCTTCTTCAAGGGATACTTCAAGCTTCAAAGCGTGGTGGAAAAATGAAAATAGAATCAGATCAATATTTTTAAGTTCCCACTTAAAGAAACAGAGAAAAAGAACCGATTAATAACATAAAATAAATTAACAAAAATTATTTTTTTTATATAAGAAGCAATCAATTACCCCAATACAATTCCATATTAAGCATTTATATGTATTGTACCATATTATACTATACTTACCCCCATAGTCTCCCTAAATATTATTGTTGTTAATATTGTTATAATTATGTCACTATCTCCCCAAGAATGATCCAAAGGCTATGTCTTCATTTAGTCCCATAGGTGCCGCCGTGCCCAGTTTATAAATCCATCTGAGTTCCTTTTGAAGTAGGATCTTTTTCAGATTGCCACCCCTTATTCCTAAGTTTACCTTATCCAATGCTGTCACTCTCAAGGAGTCCAATTTTCCCCCATGAGTTTTTAAGAAGTGGTCCGCCACTGGTGATATAATTCTACCAATTTCTATATCCCTTGTGGCCAATCTAATATTTGATATGTGGGCCTGTATGCGTTTTCTCAATTCGTTTTTAGTTTCCCCCACATATCCAAGTTCACATCCACATTCTAATAGGTACACTATGCCCTCCATTCTGCAATTCAAAAATTGCCTAATTCGGAAGGTCTCCCCCGTGTTTTTATTCTGCACTTGATTTGTTTTTTTTCACAAACCTGCATATGGAGCATCTTCCACATGGATGGCAACCCATTGTCCCACCTTTCTCCAACCAAACTCTGGGTCTCGTGAAGTGGCTTCTGCATAATCGATCTTTAAGATTAGGGGCCCTTTTGGCCGTCAGTTTGGGTTTCTGTGGGATGAATGAGTTAATAGAAGCATCTAGGGTTAAAATACTCCAATGTTTGTTTAGGATTGTACGTAACGGCCCCCAACTACTATTATAGTTGGTAATAAATCTTACCATATTATCTTTTCTTTTCATTCTTGGTTTCAACATCTCTCCCCGGTCTTTATCCTTTATATCTTGAAAAGCTCTTGAGATTAGTTTCCTTGGGTATCCCCGATTAAGGAAACGCTGTGTATGGTCCTTAGCTTGTGCTTTAAACGGGATTTCCTCAGAACAATTTAGTCTAAGTCTTGCAAACTGGCCACGTGGAATTCCTTCTCTAGTATGTCTTGGATGGAAGCTCTGGTAGTGGAGTAAACTATTTACCGCAGTTTCCTTTCTATATAACGTCGTGGAGATCCTTCCATTTTTCATATTCAAATTTAGATCCAGGAAATTGATCTGGTCATTGGATATGGGATACGTTAGAAATATGTTCAGATCATTTTGGTTAAGCTTTTTTAAGAAATTTTCACATATATCTCGGGGTCCCTGCCACAAGAGTAGTATGTCGTCCAGGAACCGATACCAGCCTGTAATAAACGGCTGGTATTCATTCATATCCTCACCTAAAACAATTTCCCTCTCCCACCATCCCAGGAAGAGGTTAGCTATGGAGGGTGCACATCGTGCCCCCATAGCCACCCCCCTGGTCTGGCGGAAGTGTTGCGAATCGAATGTAAAGTGATTGTGTGTTAAAATATAGTCTACCAACTCCAAAATGAATTCGTGTTTATTTCTCAAGGAAGCATCCTCCATATCCAAGAAATACCTTACCACCCTAAGTGCCCAATCATGGGATATGTTCGTATAGAGGGATTCCACGTCTGCCGTTATCATTATTGTATCTGTGTCCCAATAAGTTCCTTCCAGTTTATTGAGGAGGTCCAGAGAATCCCGTAAGTATGATGCTAATGTAACCACAAAACCCTGCAAATGAAGATCTATAAAGGTACTAGCGAATTCTGTGAGGCTACCCACACCAGATACAATCGGGCGTCCCGGTGGTGTTTGAAGATTTTTATGTACCTTAGGAAGTAAATAGAAGGTAGGGATTTTTGGAAAATCCACCTTTAAAAAATCATAGGTATGTATTATCCTTTTTTCAATCGCCCTATCCAAAATATTGTAAAATTCCTGTGTGTACTCCGGTAGTGTTTTTTTTGTTAGCCTCTCATAATTATCCTTGTTGTTAAGTTGTCGCATAGCCTCCTTAACATAGTCCTCAACTCCCCATATGACAATGTTTCCACCTTTATCCGCCTCACGGATTATAAAGGTGTCATTACTTTTAAGGGATTGAATAGCCTGTTGTTCCTCCCTTGTGATGTTGAAACCCCTTCTATCATTGGGCATGCTTTGAATATCATTACTTACCACCCGATAGAAGGTTTGAACCGCCGCACATAAGCCAAATGGGGAAGTGTATGATGATGGTCTTCTCAGGGGAGGTGGATTAGATATGATTGTAGTTGTCTCTTCCGTCCGGATTATGGGATCCATCCCATCACTTCCCGTCTCACATTCCAAAATCTCAGGGATATTTTCCAAGATATTTCCATCATATTGTCTCCTCAATAGTAATCTTCTACAAAAGAGGTAGAGATCTCTAGTTACATCAAATTTATCCATACCCATTGTTGGAGAAAATTTTAGACCCTTACTTAACACACTTTTTTCAGAGGTGGACAATTCATAATTCGTAAGATTGATAATCTCCAAAGTATTTGCATCTGTGGTGAGGTTTTCCCGAGTTGGTCCTAGGGTCTGTGGGGGTCCTGGGGTCTGTGGTGGTTTCACAAACGCCGTTGTTTGTGGCGTTGGGGTAGCATCCTCAGAGGCTCCCAATTGCTGTTGTTTTATTCCCACCGTCTGTCCCTTCTTCCTCTTGCCACATTTTCCCCCTCTCCTAATCCTCCTACGGTTTCTCCCCTCTCGCTGTCCGACAAAAAATGATCATTCCCTGTGTGTCTAGACGATTGACTAGAAAAAGATGAGTTTTCACTCCTATCCTGACTGGATTGTGTCCACATTCTATTTCCTGTGTAGTTGTTCCTTTTATTTCCAAGGTGTTTTCACCTATAAATTCGATTCCGATCCCTGTCCTTCCTATCCCTCCCCATCTTAATTTGTTTATTCCGTATCACACTCTCCTCATATTTATCCATATCCCTTTTCAATGTGTCTTGGAAGTCCTGGAAAGATTCCTGGGCTGTACAATCAGCAAGTTTGTGATATAGTCTTTTTAGGTCCTCTTTAACCCTGACTAATATACTCCTATCAAATTCAATAAGCATATCCATTAATGCTTCTGAACATGAGTGTAAATGGGACTCCCATCTCTTCTTAAAACTCTCCTCCACTTCCCATGCCGGGAATATTTGAACTCGTAGGCCCCGTGGGATTAGATGTTGTTCCTTATACCAGTTTAAAGTGTTAATATTCCACCAAAGGCAGATATATTGTTTTCGAGCCATCTTTAATTGTCTAAAAATGTGTTTAATATCATTCTTATCCCGGGGACCTCCTCCCTCAATAGTGGGTTCTTCCAAAGATAATAGGGTCTTAAATCTATTATTCCAAGATTGTTCCTCACTCTCAAAGTCAAAACCTGTAGCCATTTTGTATAGTGTGCAGGAATTTTATCCCAATATATGGGATAGCTGGGCAGCAACTCAGAACTATGTATATTAATTCCGCACCACAAATTTAATTTTTTAATATTTTAAATCAAATAACTGTGGCCGTGCAGTGGTGAGGGACTATCTCAATCCTGAAATGGTATTCTAATGTATGGTGGTGAATCCAGCAATTCACCCTGAATAGTTCCCAAAACACCGCACCTCCTCCACAGTAATAAATAATTCAACTAAATTTGTATCATAAATTCATAGGTACATTTTATTTTTAATTATTTACCCACATAAATCACATTACAGACAATTAAAAAACATAAAAAACTGGACCGTACACTCCCAGGGGCATCCCAATTTTACCTATATCCCATCCCATGAATAACAATATTTCAGTGCCAATATTACAATAAGCCAAAGTGCATAAGTGCTACTGTGCAATCATCTATTTAAAAACACAATTTGGCAAGAAGAAAAGGGGAGAAGGGAAACAAACTCCATTGTGAAATACAACAATCAATTTGAAAAATAAAATAAACACATCACCTGAATGTATAACCCCAAATAACCCCTAGGATTGTCCAGGTCAAGTAGCGATCCCCAACGCGTTTCGTGGTCCCCCCGCTCAGACCACTTTATCAAGGTATGAAAAGATACCCCATCCCATTGCTCCTATAAATAGAGACTAACCTGCGGTAATTGGAACACGCGTCCGGGCGCGCAGCACGGCCCCGGCCGGAAGCCGCCTGCACGCTCTCACACAGCTGTGCTCCATGCTCAAATCAGAGCAATTCGGCCGTCCGGCAGCGTCACAGCTCCACCCCCCAGATCATCCCTCCAACCAGCCGCACACACCAACGCCGCTAATTGCGTGTATGTCACGGCCGCAGGAAGGATGGAGGGGATGGGACACATCACGCGGCCAGCACGGGTCTCCATATAAGTGACAATAATACAGAGGCAATAGGATGTAACGATCAGCCACCATATACAGCCAATTACAAGACTACACAACAAAATCCCCACATATTAAAGATTAAAAAGTTTTTAATAATAAAAATCTAAAAACATAATCCCTAAATGAGTATTATATAAATCAATTTCTACATACCACAATTATACAATTATACCAATGGTATTATTAGTCATTTTCCATATGTATACAAGTAATATACAAAAATATGTACAAAAATATATACAAAGCGATCTACAGGTTATGTAAACAGTGTAACAATTATACATTTTAACAATTTATATACTTTTCAGGATTTTGCGGGTTACAGATGTATCTAATACTCCAAAAGCATATAGTGACGGGTAATATGGGGGTAAGAGGTATAAAGGTAAACTACTAAATAAATTTAATAATCTCTCAATTTGATAATTTTAAAATTTCATTATTTTAAAAATAATTATGGGTATTACTAATAATTTGATGGTTTTTAATTTTTAATTTAATCCAATTTATACCAATATACCAAAATTCCATTTCATCCCCTCCTTATATATATATAAAAAAAAAAAAAATATATATATATATACGCATACCAAACAATCAATAATCCTCCTCAGGTCTGCACCATCCAGCCCAGTCTCTCTGTCCCATCCATTCATGTTCTTCCAGTTTTGCCCATCCAATCCCTGGCCTCCCAATATTTGCCCATCCATTACTTTTTCTGTCACCTCTGATTATCTACCCCCCCCCCCCCAGTTCTGCCCATTTGGTTCTACGTATCCACCCCTTCTCCCAGCTCTCTATCCCTCCCTGTTCTGTCTCTCTTCCTTACAACTCCTCTCCAATCCACCCCTTTCACCCAAGCTGTATCAGTGTTACCAAACCTTATTGACACTAAGATTTTGGGCCATAGCCCACCCCTGTACACAAGCAGTGTGCCACAGGCCAGAGCTGTAGGTTCTGTGAGGCCCCCAAAAAAGCTCCTGTTTCTTCTCTTGGGGTGGGAGTAGGCAAGCTGCCTTTTTTAGTTTTGCCTGTGGAATACACCCCCCCCCCAGTGTGCTGATTTCTAACTATCCACCCCCACGAGAGCCCTCCACCTGGACCTTCCCCTCTTATGGATGCCTGTAAATGGACCTTTACAAGAAATGGTTGAGTACCCCTGACCTAGAGGATCAGCTATGCGTGGGGCAAAGAAATCATGTAGATTTTATGATGTATTCTAGTAATATTATTCTAGCATTCTTCCATCTGTATCATAAGCTACCTAATGGCCAAAAATATTGATCAAACCTGGAGGAAACAGATAAGGCTCTTTAAAACTATCATAACTATATCACCATTATAGACCTAGCAATTCTGTATAATGCCCACAGACAGCCTGTCATCTAATCAATACCTTCCAAGCAACAACAGCATAGAGCATTGTTCTACTTTAAAGGGTTAGTTTGGCGGGGCTTTATCAACACTCCTCAAAAAACATACTTGCTGTCAGGGAAGCGCGTGTCACATGATCACACTAACAGCCCAGCACCTATGATCATGCAACACACTTTCCTAAATCACCAGCCCAGTGGACGACAAAGCTCAGCGAGGCCACGGACACACAGATTCCTGGCTAAAAGATTGCTTATGTTAAATATAGATTTAATGCAGAGGGCACACTGGGCAGTTATTACAGGTATGGAATTTACAATACCAGTCTGATAAATGGCTTACAGATTACAAGTAAGTGAGTTACAAGCAAAGATACAACATAAAGTCAGATTATCAAGAGGAATGATGTGTATGGATCAGGGCATCCAGGAAGACCACATGTCTTGAGTTATGTTCTCTGGACTTGTCTCTGTGCCTGTCTTGGCAGCCCCTTGGGGGAAGGGAGGAAGCTGTCAGCCCCCTTAGGTCCTGCTGTGCTTGTCAGCGGTCAGTCACTGAAGTCCCAGATAGCATCCCCTCCTCCACTACTTCCACCCAAATTGCCGGTCCAGATAGACTCCCTGGTCCCTTAACACCCCAATTGTGATGAAACCCTTACCTGGGGGTCCCATTTCTACTGAGATGGCCATCACCTCATCTGCAGGTTCCATCACCACTGCTTTTTGCCCTGAGCTAGTTTTCTCAGGCCGAGGTACCAAGAACCCCAGACATGGAGTGGTCAGACTACCCATACCCCATACATTTCACAGGACCCCCGTCCAGGCCTCCGTTAGCCCTGGCAGCCACTTGGTTGGAAGGAAGGGAGCCATTAGACCCCCTGGGCTTCCAGCACTTCCACTATGCATGAGAGTGGCCAGTGTCACTGTGACTTCAGGTAGTGCCTGTGCCCCTTCCAGTTCCATCCAATCTGCCAATCTTGACAGACCAGCCTGGCCCTCCAACAACCCAGTTGTGGAGCGACTCTGTGATGTGGACTTACCTAGGGGTCCCACATCTGGAACAACCCCCACCACCACATTCCCTGTAGCAGGCAGTATACACATTACTTGCACCCATCGGGTTACACATGTCTGGGGGACCAGACCTTGGGAGTTCAGTGGACACATTCTCGGACACTAGCTACCCCAAGTCAGTCCCTAGCAAAACACTGGCAGGGCTTTTTGACGATACCCCACCGCCTGCACACCCCAATAAAAAAAACATTGCAAGGAGCAGTGCAGTGCTCATGCACCTCCCTCAATCCCAGAGAGCGGGAAATAGGAGGAACAGAGGTGGATCTACAGGTAAAAATCAGATAGACCTCCAGGTCATAATGGAAAGGTTACCTTTTTTGTTTCAGAAATGTTAACTGTTTAAGAGTTTTTACAATTTTTTTTCTCTGTAATTTTTCTTTGTAATTTGTGAACAGCAGGGAATTATCCTGACCCCTGAAAAATAAAAATCTAATATGGAAAAACAAGGTATGAGCAACTATTCATTATAGTGAATTGCTGCAAGGTTTTGGGTTATCAGGATGCCATAATAATTAGGGATGAGCGAATCGAATCTGGTGAATCCGAATTTATGAATTTCAGGAAAAACTTGAATCCAAATATCGCAGAGATTCTTTCGCACAAATCACTTTCTTAAATTCCATTTCGTGCGGTCCAGTGCGGTCCAGCCTATCTAAAATGGTGGATCCACATGTCAGGTTGTGTCCCATGGGGCAAAGAATCCTGGGAAGGCATCACATGCAGCCTATCAGCAGCCAGCCCACCCAGTGATGTCGGCCATCTTGCTGGCACTCATTTCAGAGGTGTATTGCGGCTAGAACGGGCCGAGGAGAGAAGGAGCCAGAGAGAAAAAGACAGAGTGACAGTGTATAGTGTGTTTGCATTTGGTTTTATGCCCAGCTCTTGAAATCCTAGTTAGTGTTAAAGGCCACACACCTAGCCAGAAATATCCACCTCTTGCTTTTGTACCAAAACCTTATTTTAAAGCGTACTGTAACATATTTAACTGGCCCTCACTGGAGCATCCCATTGAAGAGCCTCTGAGAGTTTTTGCATGTTGTTCTATTTCCAGGTGTTGAAAGCCTAGTTAGTGTTAAAGGCCACACAGAACTACACACCTGCTGCTGTTCCAAAAAATGTAGTGTAGCGTATTGATTTCCCCTCACAAACGCACTAGTATGCGCTAGTATGTCAGGCAGAAAAGTGCCAGGATGTGCACAGAGGAGTGGCAGAGGCCTAAATGCATCAGACAGAAGTCGCAGCAGACTAGGGGCAAGTGGCAGCAGGAGTCGCAGTGAGAGTCCTGATCTCCTGGTATCAGCTAGCGGTTGTATCTAGACCAGCAACGCATCTGCCATCATCGATTGGTTAACACGGTCATCCACTCCATGACCGGTGACATCTGACAGCCCCTGTCAACAGTTGTTAAGTTCCTCGGACACAACCCTCAGTTGGCATGGCCCAGGAGCAGTCCCTGTCCTCCCATTGCCTCTGTCCTATGCCATTCCCTCCCCCAGCAACGTATCTTATGCTTTGGGTTCAGCTCCACTATTCAGTGAGGATGATCTGATAGAGGACAGTCAGCACCTACTGCCCAGCCAAGAAATAGAGGAGACATCTCCCGCTTCTTTCACGTCGGAGGTGGTGTTGCAAGCATTCCAGCTCCTGAAGCAATGTTGAGGAACCCGAGGAGGACATCAGTGACGACATCCGGTTCCACCCATTGGAATTCCCCCCCCCCCCCATTTGTTCGACCGACTATACGAACAGATAAAAGCTATCACTGATTTCTTGATGATCCAAGTTGATAGGAGGACTCCCCTGTGTAACTTCAATGTAAACCAGTGGCAGCTCATACGTGACACCTGCCATTTGCTTAGGCCCTTTCAAGAAGCTACTTTATTAGTCAATCACCAGGATTATGGGATGAACGGCATTCCACTGCTTCATCTACTACAACACGTGTTGGAACCCATGGCTGGTCAGGTATACTTCTACACGGCAGAGAAGAAAAATCTAACGTTTTAGACAGAACATTTGATCTACTTTTCCGGACTGTGATCCCACCTCTGCCACCATTGATTGTTGGGGACTCTACTGGGTTACTCTGTCCTCCCTCGCTCAAGGTTCGTCAGTGTTCCGTCAGCAGCTGCTAGAGGCAACCTGACAACAAAATACAACACACAATCGGAGTTAAAGGATTGGCATACATATTTACAGGGATTAAGGCAACACTAAAAGCTTTACCTTCCTGAAACTGCCACCCACAAGCATACCATGCAGCTGGCAGCCTTCATTTCCTCTCTTCTTCCTTCCTGCCTCTGCTCTCCCCCTGCCACCTAAGGCTCACCCCAGTTATACACAGAAAAACCTTTGATCTCTGGTCTCCTTCTTCTTTGATCTTTTATGACCCTAGCCTAATCTGGCTTCTTTACCTTTTCCCAGGCTGCTTTGTTTGGGTTTTATTGTCTCAGGATGCTGATATTATCTTCTTTGAATACAATTCCTGCCCTAGGCAACCTAGTATTCCAAGCAGCTTCCCCCTGATGTCATGCCATGGACTATTTTGCTGTATATTCCTATATTTGTATATGCAACATTATTAGCAATATTGATTTTCCATAAAGTCCCATTATTTACATATTGGCTCCAAACATTCACCACCTTTAAGTTTCATTTCTCCATAATGGTCTCTCTGACTGACATCTTTTTTCCGGACGCTGTCGGTGTGAGCGGAAAGCCACAGTGGTCCCACAGCAGGGAATGCTGAAGTCCCATACAGTTTCACCATGACACATCCTTTCAGAAATTGAAGTGGCTTTACATAGATAACATAAAGGTACTTACACATCATCTGAGATTTTGGAGAGCTTCTTTTACATTGATCCCAAGGGGATAAAATGGGAGGAAGTTGGTGTGTGGCCAGACTGGGACTTTGAAAACAACAGTTCAACTTCTCTCTGCTATACAAGTGTTTATGCAACTGATTAATGACACCTAAGGTTCCCTCCCTGAATCAGATTGAGAGGTTTACAGCAGAACAAAACACAAAATTTAGACTTGGTTTTGTTCCCCAGGGGCATCCCAATTTGGAATGCCCTGCTGTGTGAAGGCCCCCAGAATGCTCCAATAAACTCACCTCTTCCACGTTCCCACAGCACATGCACAGCCAAATGGAGCGGTTTGCTAAAAATGTCCTAATTGTATGTGTGTAGTGCATTTGCAAACTGTGTCATCCCGCAGCTACCTAATAAAACTAGGGACTGCACCCTGGGGCATTCCGATATGAGGTGAAATGTGGGATGCCCCATTGTTAAAATCTCAAGCCTCAATGATTGCAGCATCATGATGATGAAACTGTTAATAGGTGAGTGTGTCATGCAACTCCTTTCAGGCCGTGTCTGCATATGTCGTCAGTGGCATAGAAACAACACTGATTATTATAGCAGTAAATTCATGAGTGAGGTAGGGAAGGCGGCACTTAATGGACAGGAGTTCCAGGATAGGTGTATAGGAGCCCCAGGAACGTTTTCTCTACTCATGAGAGGACAGAATAAAAAAAATGTTGTGTTTGGATTCAGGCCATTTGAGATAAGACTGATCCTATTGAATATATCCCAACACATCCATACTGGTTTCTGATTGTGCTGCGGCCTCTGAGGTTACAGGTGCTTCAGCAATTTCATGATACCAAGGCCTTCTGGGAAAATCTGCCTATTATCTATGCTTGTCCAGTGAACTTCTATCACCAGTTATTCCAAGGCCTGCGTAAAAGCCTCATGTGCACCACTCTCTTGTTGGTACTTATTTTTACCTCTGACACTGATCACGTACCACAGTGGGTTTTATCACAAGTCTGTCCAGGTGTGAACTGAGGCCAAAAATTATCCAGGTTATAACCTGCCCCACAGCCTGTACAGTATTTGGCCGGCTCTCAGGTTCCAATAGTTTTAATCATCCAAAGAAATAGCTTGTCCCTATTTTCTGGTATTAAGAAGACAGTAGAGGGACAAGCATTGCCCATGACTGAAGCATGTACTGGTAAGTGAACCCCATTTGAGCCAGAAGACAGGATAGAATCCTTCTATTTGACATGGGGGCCAGAAAGACACACCTTTAGTGGAGATGGTCATTTAAAAGATTTTACTGACAATTGTCATCAAAACATTGCCCTGCAGCTTGTCTTACTTTTTTTAGACCTCATGTGATCCTTGAAAGAATTAATGATTTTATAGACCCTAGCTAATCTGACTTGCATTGTCTATCAATTATATTTGTAGGTAGTTATATTACACTACAAATAAAAACCTTGTAACTGCTATAAGAAATATGTGAGGGGGTATCCTATACTGTCACTTTGCCCCACACTAAAGAAACTTCTGCTCAGATTTAGCATAACCTTTTCTATTGTAACCAGTCGCTGTGCCTCTATGTCTTAATTGCTGATCTTAAGGAGGACCAACACCCCCCTCAATTCTATAAGATTGTTGAGGAGGTTTATGGGGCATCCCAATTTAGGATGCCCAGCTGTGTCAAACCCCTGGATTACCCCATCGACTCAACTTTTTTTTACTGAGCCCTTGCTTTATCTTAGTGCCACCACTGCATCCCTAGCATACCTCTAGCTGGGTGTGCACCTAGGCCAGGCCATTTTGTATTGCCAGCAAGCGCACACCCATAGCTATAGGTGACTGGTGATGCTTTTGGCAGCATTTTCTCCAGATTTCCTTGCCGCTGTGTGCTTAGAGCATAAAGAAGGATATGAATGAAACAAGCGCCACTGATTGGCTTAGTCGCTCACGCATGCACCATGGGAACAAGATAAGTGATTACAGGGGATCCTGGGAGATACAGCGGGACATCCTAAATCAGGATGCCTTAGACAAGAGGAACAAAACCCATGAGTAAAAATCTTAGGTTTTGTTACTTTTTACACATTTTCTTTGTAACTAATTTTAGCAGTTTCTGGTCTATGACCAGCTAGTGAAATAGAGCAGAGTTGCAATTTAATATTTTGTTTTTCCCTCTATTTATCATCTTAACTATAGGTAGAAGATCCAAACAAAATAATCGGGCCAAACATGCTGGTATCTCTCCAGATGATAAAAGCGAAGATCATACCACATCAAAGTCTACAAGAGAACTAACTACCCCAGATCACCATGTGCACCCTGCACATCTCTTGTCTCACCCCTCTAGACAGGAGTGTAATATGGATGCCCTCACCCATCATACAGCTCATAGGTCTAAGAAGCCATATTTCTGTTCTGAATGTGGGAAATGTTTCTCTCAGAAATCATCTCTTATCACACATGAACTATTTCATACAGGAGAGAAGCCATATTCATGTTCTGAATGTGAGAAATGTTTTTCTCGGAAATCGCACCTTATCAGACATGAAATAGTTCATACAGGAGAGAAGCCACATTCATGTTCTGAATGTGGGAAATGTTTTTCTCAGAAATCAGCCCTTATCACACATGAAAGAGTTCATACAGGAGAGAAGCCATTTTCCTGTTATGAATGTGGGAAATGTTTTTCTGATAAATCAGCCCTTATTAGACATGAAAGAGTTCATACAGGGGAGAAGCCATATTCCTGTTCAGAATGTGGAAAATATTTTCCTGACACGACAGCTCTTATCAGACATAAAATAGTTCATACAGGGGATAAGCCATATTCATGTTCTCAGTGTGGGAAAGGTTTCTTTCAGAAATCATCTCTTATCACACATGAACAATTTCATACAGGGGAGAAGCCATATTCTTGTCCTGAATGTGGGAAATGTTTCTCTCTGAAATTACACCTTATCAGACATGAAAGAGGTCATACAGGGGAGAAGCCATATTCATGTTCTGGATGTGGAAAATCTTTTTCTGATAAATCAGCCCTTATCACACATGAAAGAGTTCATACAGGAGAAAAGCCATTTTCCTGTTCTGAATGTGGGAAATGTTTCTCTTGCAAATCGGCTCTTAGCAGACATGAAAGAGTTCATACAGGGGAGAAGCCATATTCATGTTCTGAATGTGGAAAATGTTTTTCTGATAAATCAGCCCTTATCACACATAAAAGAGTTCATACAGGAGAAAAGCCATTTTCCTGTTCTGAATGTGGGAAATGTTTTCCTCAGAAATCTAACCTTATATCACATGAAAGAGTTCATACAGGAGAGAAGCCATTTTCCTGTTCTGAATGTGGGAAATGTTTTTCCCAGAAATCAGCCCTTATCACACATGGAAGAGTTCATACAGAAGAGAAGCCATATTCCTCTTCTGAATGTGGGAATTTATTTCTGATAAATCAGCCCTTATTAGACATGAAAGAGTTCATACAGTAACAAGGTCATAGTCTTGTGGGAAGTCTTGTTTTTCTTAGAAATCACACATGTAAAAATGTAATACAGTGAAGATGTTGTGGTCAGGTTGTAAATATGGGAAATGTCTTCCATTAGCTTTTAATTTTTTTTAGATGTGAATTCAATAGCCATATCAACTATTCAGATTTGGTTTCTTATTAAGCATGTTTACTGGGACAGGGGGGGGGGGTGTACATGGGTGAGTAATTGGTTTAATTATATGAAACAGAGGGTGGTTATATAATGGGACATACTCGGATTGGATCACCATTACTAGTGACGTACTGCAAGAGCCCATTTCTTTAGAATATAATATATATATCTATATATCTATATATATATATATATATATATATATATATATATATCCTGTTCAGACAACCAACGATACCAGGTGGTTCAGTAAATCTGCAACTGTATGTTTATTATAAATTAATTTATTATATTTATGTGATAAAATTACGAAACCCTATGTTTTTGCTTAATATTTAAAGTCTTTGAGAGAAGAATTACAAAGCAGACCATGAGCAATCTATTAGGCCTATGGTCTTGTATGGGTAACACACAAGACACAAGTCACAGCATATAAAGAAGTAATGAGCAAATGAAACAGACCAATAAGGAATGCCAAATCTCTAAAAGGTTCCTGTACATGTAGTTGTTTACTGCACACCAGTCCCACACCCTGTAATATCACAGCTCCAATGACGCTAAGTCTTATGACTTTCTACTAAACCACCTTTACATTTTAATGATATTGGGATTTCCAGTAAGAATGGTCATAGGATGGATTTTACTGTTAGTCTGTTATATAGAGATAAAGGTGGGAAAGTAATAATAGAGAGTCTTTTTAAACAAGTAGAATTAAGTAATAAAAGAGGGTTGGAATTGGGGTAGAAGAAAATAGTTTAAACTTTCCAGGCTTCTCCCCCTCTGCCTAGGCTGACCCCCTCTACCTAGAGCAGCGGTATTCAACTGGCGGACCTCGGTACCTGATTTCTGGACCTCTGCCCTGCCCCCTTTACTTGATCAGCGATGTAGTGCTTAGTCTCCTTGCCAGTGTCATGATTTTGCTCCCTGGCACCTAGCATTGCAATATGAAATATTGCACAGATGGGAAGTGTCATTGCAAGGTACATACAAACTTTATTTCTCAGTTTCTTTGCCCCATCCTATCCGCCCCAGCTCAGCCCCATCCATCCCTGTCCCGCCATCTCTGCCCCACCTATCCTCATCCTCCCAGCTCAGCCACATCCACCCTTGCCCCATCGGCTCTGCCCCAATCCATTCCTGGCCTCCCAGCTTTTCCCATCCAAATTCTTTTCCCCTCAGGTCTGCACCATCCAGCCCAGTCTCTCTGCCACATCCATTCATGTTCTCCCAGTTTTGCCCATCCAATCCCTGGCCTCCCAATATTTGCCTATCCATTACTTTTTCGGTCACCTCTGACCATCTACCCCCCCAGTTCTGCCCATTTGGTCCTACGTATCCACCCCTTCTCCCAGCTCTCTATCCCTCCCTGTTCTGTCTCCCTCTTCCTTACAACTCCTCTCCAATCCATCCCTTTCAGCCAAGCTCTATTGTTGTTACCAAACCTTATTGACAGTAACATTTTGGGCCCTAGCCCACCCCTGTACACAAGCAGTGTGCCACAGGCCAGAGCTGTAGGTTTTGTGGGGCCCCCAAAAAAGCTCCTGTTTCTTGTTTCGGGGTGGGCGTAGGCAAGCTGCCTTTTTTAGTTTTGCCTGTGGAATCCACCCCCCCAGTGTGCTGATTTCTAACTATCCACCCCCACGAGAGCCCTCCACCTGGACCTTCCCCTCTTATGGATACCTGTAAATGGACCTTTACAAGAAATGGTTGAGTACCCCTGGCCTAGAGGATCAGCTATGCGGGGGGCAAAGAAATCATGTAGATTTTATGATGTATTCTAGTAATATTAATCTAGCATTCTTCCATCTGTATCATTAGCTACCTAATGGCCAAAAGTATTGATCAAACCTGGAGGAAACAGATAAGGCTCTTTAAAACTATCATAACTATATCACCAATATAGACCTAGCAATTCTGTATAATGCCCACAGACAGCCTGTCATCTAATCAATACCTTCCAAGCAACAACAGCATAGAGCATTGTTCTCCTCAAAAAACATACTTGCTGTCAGGGAAGCGCGTGTCACATGATCACACTAACAGCCCAGCACCTATGATCATGCAACACACTTTCCTAAATCACCAGCCCAGTGGACGACAAAGCTCAGCGAGGCCACGGACACACAGATTCCTGGCTAAAAGATTGCTCATGTTAAATATAGATTTAATGCGCAGGGCACACTGGGCAGTTATTACAGGTATGGAATTTACAATACCAGTCTGATAAATGGCTTACAGATTACAACTAAGTGAGTTACAAGCAGAGATACAACATAAAGTCAGATTACCTTATCAAGAGGAATGATGTGTATGAATCAGGGCATCCAGGAAGACCACATGTCTTGAGTTATGTTCTCTGAACTTGTTTCTGTGCCTGTCTTGGCAGCCCCTATGGGGGAAGGGAGGAAGCTGTCAGCCCCCTTAGGTCCTGCTGTGCTTGTCAGCGGTCTCAGTCACTGAAGTCCCAGATAGCATCCCCTCCTCCACTACTTCCACCCAAATTGCCGGTCCAGATAGACTCCCTGGTCCCTTAACACCCTGATTGTGATGAAACCCTTACATGGGGGCTTACCGGGGGGTCCCATTTCTACTGGGATGGCCATCACCTCATCTGCAGGTTCCATCACCACTGCTTTTTGCCCTAAGCTAGTTTTCTCAGGCCGAGGTACCAAGAACCCCAGACATGGAGTGGTCGGAATAGCCATACCCCATCCATTTCCCAGGACCCCCGTCCAGGCCTCCGTTAGCCCTGGCAGCCACTTGGTTGGAAGGAAGGGAGCCATTAGACCCCCTGGGCTTCCAGCACTTCCACTATGCATGAGAGTGGCCAGTGTCACTGTGACCTCAGGTAGTGCCTGTGCCCCTTCCAGTTCCATCCAATCTGCCAATCTTGACAGACCAGCCTGGCGCTCCAACAACCCAGCTGTGGAGCGACTCTGTGATGTGGACTTACCTAGGGGTCCCACATCTGGAACAATCCTCACCACCACATTCCCTGTAGCAGGCAGTATACACATTACTTGCACCCATCGGGTTACACATTGCATCACAGTCTGGGGGACCAGACCTTGGGAGTTCAGTGGACACATACTCGGACACTTGCTGCCCCAAGTCAGTCCCTAGCAAAACTCTGGCAGGGCTTTTTGATGATACCCCACCGCCTGCACACCCCAGTAAAAAAAAACTTTGCATTGAGCAGTGCAGTGCTCATGCACCTCCCTCAATCCCAGAGAGCGGGGAATATTGAGGCAATTATTTTACAAGAGGAACAGAGGTGGATCTACAGGTAAAAATCAGATAGATCTCCAGGTCATAATGAAAAGGTTAGCTTTGCACCTTTTTTTGATTCAGAAATGTAACTGTTTAAGAGTTTTTACAATTTTTTTCTCTGTAATTTTTCTTTGTAATTTGTGAACAGCAGGGAATTATCCTGACCCCTGAAAAATAAAAATCTAATATGGGAAAACAAGGTATGAGCAACTATTCATTATAGTGAATTGTTGCAAGGTTTTGGGTTATCAGGATGCCATAATAATTAGGGATGAGCGAATTGAATCCGGTGAATCCGAATTTATGAATTTCAGGAAAAACTTGAATCCGAATATCACAGATTCTTTCGCACAAATCACTTTCTTAAATTCAATTTAGTGCGGTCCAGGCTATCTAAAATGGTGGATCCACATGTCAGGTTGTGTCCCATGGGGCAAAGAATCCTGGGAAGGCATCACATGCAGCCTGTCAGCAGCCAGCCCACCCGGTGATGTCGGCCATCTTGCTGGCACTCATTTCAGAGGTGTATTGCGGCTAGGGGGGGATGTGGAGAGAAAGAGCCAGAGAGAAAAAGACAGAAAAAGACAGAGTGACTGTGTACAGTGTGTTTGCATTTGGTTTTATGCCCAGCTCTTGAAATCCTAGTTAGTGTTAAAGGCCACACACCTAGCAAAAAATATCCACCGCTTGCTTTTGTACCAAAATTTTGATTTAAAGCTTGCTGTAACGTATTTAACATGCCCTCACAGGGGCACCCTATTTAAGGGCATCTGAGAGTTTTTGCATTTGGATTTATGTCCAGATCTTGAAAGCCTAGTTAGTGTTAAAGGCCACACAAAGCCATACACCTAGCCAGAAATATCCACCTCTTGCTTTTGTACCAAAACCTTATTTTAAAGCGTACTGTAACATATTTAATTGGCCCTCTCTGGAGCATCCCATTTAAGAGCCTCTGAGAGTTTTTGCATTTTGTTCTATTTCCAGGTGTTGAAAGCCTAGTTAGTGTTAAAGGCCACACAGAACTACACACCTGCTGCTGTTCCAAAAAATGTAGTCTAGCGTATTGATTTCCCCTCACAAACGCACTAGTATGCGCTAGGCAGGAAATTGCCAGGATGTGCACAGAGGAGTGGCAGAGGCCTAAATGTATCAGACAGAAGTCGCAGCAGACTAGGGGCAAGTGGTAGCAGGAGTCACAGTGAGAGTCCTGATCTCCCGGTATCAGCTAGCGGTTGTATCTAGACCAGCAATGCATCTGCCATCATCGATTGGTTAACACGGTCATCCACTCCATGACCGGTGACATCTGACACCCCCTGTCAACAGTTGTTAAGTTCCTCGGACACAACCCTCAGTTGGCATGGCCCAGGAGCAGTCCCTGTCCTCCCATTGCCTCTGTCCTATGCCATTCCCTCCCCCAGCAACGTATCTTATGCTTTGGGTTCAGCTCCACTAATCAGTGAGGATGATCTGATAGAGGACAGTCAGCACCTACTGCCCAGCCAAGAAATGGAGGAGACACCTCCCGCTTCTTTCACATGGGAGGTGGTGTTGCAAGCATTCCAGCTCCTGAAGCAATGTTGAGGAACCCGAGGAGGACATCAGTGACGACATCCGGTTCCACCCGTTGGAATTCCACCCCCCATTTGTTCGACCGACTATATAAACAGATAAAAGCTATCACTGAATTCTTGATGATCCAAGTTGATAGGAGGACTCCCCTGTGTAACTTCAATGTAAACCAGTGGCAGCTCATACGTGACACCTGCCATTTGCTTAGGCCCTTTCAAGAAGCTACTTTATTAGTCAATCACCAGGATTATGGGATGAACGGCATTCCACTGCTTCATCTACTACAACACGTGTTGGAACCCATGGCTGGTCAGGGCACTGGATACATCTCATGACCACATGAACCCTGTGGTGGTTGAACTGGAGGAGGGGCACATTGAAGCACCGTTTAGGTTTTGCGAAATAGGCGGTTTTTCTAGTCATCTGACGGAAGAGTAAAAGCAGGAGCAGCCAGAGGAGCTAGAGCAGGGGTGGGCAATTATTTTTTCCATGGGGCCACATGAGAAACTAAAAATATTGTGGAGGGCCACTGAGCTATGGGCGTCTAAGCGATGTCTAAGCTCAGCGGCTCTGAGTGTGCTGGCGGCTGCATCTCGAGCTTCCCTCTAACAGGGAGCGCGCCGTGCTGGCCATTCTCAAATGGCCGACACAGGCACGCGCCCTGCTAAAGGGATAGCGGGCATGCGGCCGCAGCTCGTGCATGCGCCGTTGAACTGGGAAAGAAGGTGAGTTTATGGGCGACCTGGGGGTTTCACACAGCGGGGCATCCTGATTTTGGATGTCCTGCGGGTAGGGGATCTATAAGATTCCCAGGCTGATAAAGCAGGGTTTTGGTCCACTTCAAACGTTCTGATGTGATAATTTCCCAGCCAATCAGAGAAGCCCTTGGCTTCTGGCAGTCTGGAAGGAGAGCTCAGATCAGCTGGGGCAAAGTGTAAGAATGGTGGGCAGCAGAAAGGGGGCATGGTGAAAGCATGGTGGGCAGCAGGAAGGGGGCATGGTGAGAGCATGGTGGGCAGCAGGAAGGGGGCATGGTGAAAGCATGATGGACAGCAGGAAGGGGGCATGGTGAGAGCATGGTGGACAGCAGGAAGGGGGCATGGTGAGAGCATGGTGGACAGCAGGAAGGTGGCATGGTGAGAGCATGGTGGGCAGCAGGAAGGGGGCATGGTGAAAGCATGGTGGGCAGCAGGAAGGGGGCATGGTGAAAGCATGATGGACAGCAGGAAGGGGGCATGGTGAGAGCATGGTGGACAGCAGGAAGGGGGCATGGTGGACAGCAGGAAGGGGACATGGTGAGAGCATGGTGGACAGCAGGAAGGGGGCATGGTGAGAGCATGGTGGACAGCAGGAAGGGGGCATGGTGTGAGCATGGTGGACAGCAGGAAGGGGGCATGGTGAGAGCATGGTGGACAGCAGGAAGGGGGCATGGTGAGAGCATGTGGACAGCAGGAAGGGGGCATGGTGAGAGCATGGTGGACAGCAGGAAGGGGGCATGGTGAGAGCATGGTGGACAGCAGGAAGGGGGCATGGTGAGAGCATGGTGGACAGCAGGAAGGGGGCATGGTGTGAGCGTGGTGGAGAGCAGGAAGGGGGCATGGTGGACAGCAGGAAGGGGGCATGGTGAGAGCATGTGGACAGCAGGAAGGAGGCATGGTGAAAGCATGGTGGACAGCAGGAAGGGGGCATGGTGGACAGCAGGAAGGGGGCATGGTGAGAGCATGTGGACAGCAGGAAGGGGGCATGGTGAAAGCATGGTGGACAGCAGGAAGGGGACATGGTGAGAGCATGGTGGGCAGCAGGAAGGGGGCATGGTGAGAGCATGTGGACAGCAGGAAGGGGGCATGGTGAGAGCATGGTGGACAGCAGGAAGGGGACATGGTGAGAGCATGGTGGGCAGCAGGAAGGGGGCATGGTGAGAGCATGTGGACAGCAGGAAGGGGGCATGGTGAGAGCATGGTGGACAGCAGGAAGGGGGCATGGTGAGAGCATGTGGGCAGCAGGAAGGGGGCATGGTGAGAGCATGTGGGCAGCAGGAAGGGGGCATGGTGAGAGCATGTGGGCAGGTACATGGTGAAAAAGAGACAGCAGGCAGGAAGGGAAAATACAAGCAAACTACATAATCTTTCTGAGCAGACTTACTGATGCTCTGGAGCTCCTACTCTGTCCTTCCAAAGTCCCCAGGTCTCTATCACCTGCTCATCGGGTCTGGCTTCCTCAGAGGAAGGGAGAATGTGCCAGACCCGACGAGCCGAGCGGCCGATCAGCTGCTGCTTAACCTAAGCCTCTCTCACTGTACACAGGCAATCACCTAAGTTAAGCAGCAGCCGATCGGCCACTCGGCTCGTCGAGTCTGGCATGTTTTCCCTTCCTCTGTGTCTCTTACTGGCCAGCTCAGCCCGGGCCGGTAAGAGCCTAGCAAAGGGCCGTATACGGCCCGCGGGCCGTACATTGCCCAGGTCTGAGCTAGAGGGTTGTGATGAAGGTGAGACAGAGGACCCAGACACACCTTGGCAGTATGCAGTGGAGATGGAGGCAAGTAGTCCCTCCGAGTCACTTGCACAAATGGCATGATGCATGCTCACGTGCTTGTGTAGTGACCACCGAATTGTCACTATTTGGCAGCAGGATGACCTCTGGCTCTCCACCTTATTGGACCCTTGTTACTGGCAAACCCACTGAGAGGGCGGACAAACTGACCTACTACAGAGACATCCTACATAGTCAGTTGGCCGATGCCTATCTGTGCCATCGTCCATTCTCTCGTAGGTCTTACTCGGGGGAGCCTTCTGAGCTCACCTTCCACTGCCATGGCTGCTGGGGAGGGGTGGGGTGGCACCAGCCTGAGTCTACAGCAGCAGCCTGAGTCTACAGTCACTGATGAGTAGCTTTCTACACCCGCATAGTGAGACAACTCATGAGCAGCAGGTAGACCTGGAGTAGGACCTGAACCAGCAGGTGGTGGCATACCTTGACATGACCATGCCAAAACACCTTGAGGATCTGCTGGACTTCTGGGCAGCCAAACTTGATTTGTTTGCCCTGGAAAAGCTGTCCTGCTTGGCCAGCAGTGTGCCATCAGAGCGGGTGTTTAGTACGACAGAGGTCATATCAACCCCTAGGAGAACTCATCTGTCCACAACAAATCTGGAAAGACTGACCTTTGTAAAGATGAATCAGGCATGGATCAGCCAGGATGTCCACCCACCAATGCCTGATGCATCAGAGTAGATTGATCATGGTGCCACACCAACACTTCACAAATATGGATAGTGCAAAACAGATTTATGGCACTGTTCCCCAGTTGCAGACATTTCTCTGCATCAGACCTCAAGTAAGTATTAAGGAAATGCATTACCTAAAACATAACTTTTAATAATATTCTTAGGATAGCATATATGTACCCAAAATTGTTATATCTTCTTCTCATGCTGTTGCCAACTCCAGGGTGTCTTTCAGGCAATATATAGTCTCCTCATGCTGCTGCCAACTCCAGGGTGTGTCAGGCAATATATGGACTCCTAATGCAGCTGCCAACTCCAGGGAGTGTTTTTCAGTCAATATATGGTCTCCTCATTCTGCTTCCAACTTCAGGGTGTGTCTTTCGGGCAATATATGGGCTCCTCATGCTGCTGCCAACTCCAGGGTGTGTATTTCAGGCAATATATGGTCTCATGCTTCTGCCAACTTCAGTGTGTGTCTTTCAGGCAATATACGGGCTCCTCATGCTTCTGCCAACTTCAGGGTGTGTCTTTCAGCCAATATGTGTGCTCCTCATGCTGCTGGCAACTCCATGTGAAGAAATCTGCCCCTATTTCCCGGCAGATATCTAAGAGCGACTCCTGCTGAGCCCTCTACCTGGGATTACCTTATTTGTCTGTAGACCAAAGTTACCTCGACACTTCAGACGTCCGGAGCCCATACCAAGCGCAAGAAAGACACATAACAGCTATTCTCGATGTGAACTGTTTATTACATCACGATTTTCAGTATATAAAGCATGATAAGGCCTAGGCGGGGAAAAGCTCCTAATAAGGTTATAAAGTGGACATTTGCTTTTTAATTGGAGTAATTAATTCAATAATCTGCTGTCCGAGGTGTGTGTTAGGCGTGAATATACATCAGCCCACCGTATGTCATGGGACTTCCCAGAGACCAACTTACCCATGGACATTTCTCAGAAAAAGTTGTTATGTTCTATTCTGCAGTCAGAACATTCCGTTCACACAGATAATGGCTGAGGCTCCGTTATTCTCACAGTTGAACCTTAAAGTAATTCTCTAAGTGTAAGCTATGCAGTAGCCATTTTGTTACTCTATACCTATGCATCCTTTCAGCCCCGGTTGTGGGCTAAATAAGCAGCATAAGTACCTTGGGCCTTGCTAGCACGCATAGCAATCACACACATTATAACCTTAAAGGCTACTACTGCAATTGTGATAAGCATGATTATAATGACAAACTGAGTTAAGAATCCCTTCCAGAGAAGAAATCTTTAAAGCAATTTCCCCAGTCCTTCTCCGAGCAAGCATTTGTTTTCATCTTTACTGATAGAGTTTCCAGGTGTCCTGTTGCCTTAGTCACCTTCCCATTAGGTCCGGTGTTATCTGGGATGTAGGTACAACACTTCTCACCTACCATTTTACATGCCCCTCCCCTTTCAGCTAACATCATGTCAAGTGCCATTCTATTCTGGAAAACCATGTGGGTAGTGGGAGTTGTTCTGCCATTCCCTTAAATGCCTTTACAGTATCATTAACAAACAGTTGCTGGTTGTAGTACAGGTAATTAACCCAATCAGCATTTTTGTTGATAGTGACAATGGGGGCAAAGAATGACTCAAAACCAGTCTTCACAGGGTCTCTCACCTTGAACTCATTAGGTATCCCACGGGGCACCTCTAACCCATCTAGGTACACTCGGGCGTCGAAACTTCCCTTCCGTGTAGCCGTCTCACGCTTACTCCTTCTAGGGGTGCCCTGCACCTGCCCCTCAAATACATGTCATTCCCAGTCCAGCTCGGGTGAAATGACAAAAGACATAATTAATTTAACCGGTGCGCACTGTCCTTGCCAACTGAATGACAACCTAGGGTACAACACACTGCCACCACATAGCCACCAGATGTCCCCCAGCGCCACCTTGTGTGGACCTAGCTTATCCTGGGTAAAATTTGCTATTTCTGCACACCATCCCTCGGGCATCTCACCTACATCCACAGTTCCTTCCTTTCTCTCAAAACAGGTGTAATTTCCCTTGTAGGCGTGTATGCCCGGGCCTATGGCAGCTGGGTGGTCCAGCTGGGGGAAGTGTTGGGGCTCGGGGCTTACTCCTGAAACTGGACATATCCTGGGAGTAAAACCTTTCTATAGTGAGGGTAAAAGTTGAGCAGGGATCTCTCCCTTTGGCCTGAAAGCGGCAGATGTGTGAGGTGGGGACCCTATCCTTATTTATCCCTATCATACACATAAACATTTTAAACAGCAAATATAAAAGCAGAAGCATTAAAAGTATTGACTAGTATTTATATTGACTAATTTAATTCAAAAGAACGCTTTACCTCATGGTCTTTACCACGACCAATTACAGGGATTAGGACAGCCATATAACACCATCCTTTCAGCTCTAGTGGGAACCAAGGGTAACACACTTTCCCCACAACAAATGTAGATGTTATTACACAAGCTTATGCCTTGTGTTATGCTCCCATTTCTAAACTTCCTTTATATTCCTCTCCATCAAAACATCATAAGAAATTCAGTTAGGCACGTACAGATTAATCAAAATGAAATTTCAGCCAGTTGCGTTGTACTGGGCATTGCTCTCAGCTGGCTTAGAAATATTAAACTAAGAATGGGATTTTCACTTCCCTATTAGATTTCCCAAACTTAAAACCAGCAGTCTGGGTTGTGGGTCTTATATCTGAAGCAGGGGCTCTAAGCGGCCTATTCTTATTTTTCTCTGTGCCACATCACTATATGTTAACCTTGGACCTACTGGGATATTTGGGTCGTAGCACGTTGAGCAGTTCTCATTTGTATAACAAATTTTAGAGCGGTAATCTTTCCCAAATTTTTTTTAGCTATCAAAGGAATATTTGTAATATTTCAGGGTGTAATTTACTACAAATCCAACACTGGACCTTCAGGCAAAGGCATTTATAAACTTTAGAAGTAGCATCTTAGGATGTCACCTTCACTTGTCCCTCTTTAACCTAATTTCTCTAATTTTACTTTTCCCACATACACCTTGAGTGGGGCCTAACACCTGTGGGTCATAAATGCATAAAGTAAGCACATATATTATCACAAAAAGAATAAAAGCAAGTATTAAAAGTTTAGCCATTTCAGCCCCATAGTCCAGCAAATAAGGCCTCGTCAAGGGCTTTGTCTGTTCTTCCTTCTTCGGGGACCCTAGATCCCCCGCATTAGTCATCATCTTCATGCTTTTCCGTTGCTCTAGGTAGCACGGTCTGCTTGTCCTCCGCTCTAGGTAGCGGTGTCTGCTTCTTGCTTGGGCATTTCTTCACTCGGCACCCACGACTGGCAATCCTCCACTAGGACTGGTTCTGGTCACTGCGATCACCGTGGCAGCCTTTCTTCTTTCTGCGATTCAGCTACTGGATCACAACCGTCACCTACTTCAAAAGGATGGATGGATGGATGGATGAGGGACATCTGTGAAGAAAAAGAGAGATGCGAGACAGAGAGGTGCAAGCCATATTTCTTTCAACATTTTCCAAAGTTTTAATCAGCTTACTCCCATATTCATCCTATATCAGGTCTAGGTCCCCTCTTTCTAACATAAAAGGGCACCCTAGCCCAGGGGGTGGGGAATGGTCTTCCCATTAAAACCTTGAATGATGACTACCCAGTGACCTTAGGAGGGGTCATTCTAATTTCTACCAATTCTACTACTGGACGTATCCTTTTACATTTAGCATAAGTTCCCTCCTGCGGCTTTTATAATTTATCCTCTCTGGTCCTATTTATTTATTTTTTATTTTTTCCCAACTATTCCAGGGCTCTGAGGGTGTTAAGGGATGTGAAACTTCCACTCTATCCTAAGGGTTTTCTACTAAATCCTGACATACCTTCACAGTGAGGGACAGGCTATTTGGATTTACCCACAAAGAGATACCTTGGGAACATATCCACTATCACAAAAATTACTCGTCTTTTCCCTAAACTAAGCATGTGAGTAAAGTCAATCTGCAGATGTGTGAACAAGGTTGTTGGAATGTCAGGTGCTCGCTTTGCTTGCTTTCTGTGGGTTAAAAAAGAGGTGCAGCACTAGCAGCTGCACAGTTTCCCTAGTTTTCCCCTCTTTGCACAAAGTCCATGGACATTTGTCCTGCCTTTCCTCAATCCTCCCTGTCCTTTTTACTAGCATATGTTTGTAAGTCAGTCAAAGTCTGGTCAGGGAGTGGTATGTCTGGTGTTAGCTTGTGCATTTGCATGTTTGCTGTTTGCGCGTATGTTATGGCAGGACAATCCCCTCGATTCAAAGAGCAAAAGTTAATTGATTTCGTATCGAGAATCGTAAGTTTGGTTGGGTGTTAGTCATTTTTTCCAGTTTTTTTGGCCATTTCCGACTCGCACGACCCTACGTACGAATGCGTATATGCTCTTACGATCAGCGGAAGTTCGTTCCTAAATTTTAGGATCAAAACGTAAAACTTAGGATCAAATCCTAAAACTTAGGATCAAAACGTAAAACTTAGGATACTCGGATGTGTTTAGGTGTGATTCAGAGAACAGTTTTCAAACCTCTAAATACGTTTTAAAAGAAAGCCACTGCCGACACCTTTTAGCAGTCGGATTGCTGTTCTTGAACAGGTTTTTTGGCTATGTGGAGGAGTCTGCGCGTCTTGAGCTCCAATGAACTGCATGTATCAGCATGGCCGAGGCCATAAATTGTATGGCAATGCATACCTGATTCAATACATTTCATGTATGCCTTATAAAAGCATTTTAATGTGGACCTTAATTAGCCCTTTGCATGTAAACCTTTATTTTGCAATATATTTGCGTTAATTAAAGAAACTTATGTCCTTTGTTATTTATTTTTAAATTGATGTACTAGAATAATATTTTTAGATTGCATTTATTGGTGTAGTTGTTTACCTTTGCTTTGTTTAATTATTTAAGCACATCTTTGGTCAGATGCATCACACTTACTGAGGAGAGGAGAGCGGGATAAAGTGCAGGATGTGGGTTACTGCTGTATTTTGCACAGACACAGCAGAGCTGGGGGCACGGAAAGGTCAGAAATCTAAGAATGCAGAGCAACACAGTCACAAGGCCCTTTCTGTTTGCAGGCTGCCCGAGAATACCTGAGCCGCCATCTTGGCTGTTTCTAGACTCATAACATGCAGAAGTTGCTGGGTGTTTTTTTTATATTTGAGAGCAATCTGTATGTAGAGGGTGTGGGTAACCACACACAAAATTTTAAGTTGTACCATTTGAAGCCAAAATATTAAAATTAAATCCACAAGTAAAAAATGCAAGTTAACTAAAAATTAAACAAAGTAAGATTTACTTATGCAAATGCATTCATTAATGGTTGGTTACTACAAAATGAATGAAATAAAGAAAAATAAGACCAAATATTTAGAATGCCCTTTAATGAGGTAAGTTTGTAGTGCGCAGCCGCAAGATCAGAAGGATTTACGTCCAGACAAAAAAGGAAAAAGGGCAAAACCAATGTTGCAACCTGAGAAATGAAACGGAAAATTCAGGATGGAAACTGACATAGGTCCGATTCCCGAACTGCCATACGAACGGACGTAAATTTTAGGATAGAAACGTATTTGCTTATAGAATCACTCGCAAGTTCATACGAACGCACGAGCGTTTGGGAAAAATAGGATGATCGGCACCAAAATCAAAGCTGTTACATGTTTCTTTGAATCGACCCTATTATCTAAGCGCTGTCGAAACACCCTAGGAACAGGCAATCTGTGCCTTCTCCTCTGCAAAGAGAATAAAAAGGCTCCATGGTCCAACAGCAAGACAGTTTTATCCTCCACAACAGAGTTCTCTCTTCCTGTGAGCAACCTAAAAAAACTTGTGTGAAACTCCACAATTTAAAGCATGTGTGCAGGTAATCAATGACAGCTGAATCGCCCGAAATATTTTGCGATCACAAAATCTACACTAATTAAATTCGACTAATGAAAAATTTTCGCATCCAACGAAAATTTGAATTAGACCTTTAATGAATCAGGGCCAATGTGTGAAAAAATACAATTCTGTGATTACTCACCTGTAGAATTGGTAATATATGTATAAAGCACGTCCTGTTCCAGGATATTCCTTACACATGGGTTATACATCCACAAGATGGCGCTGGACTGCAGAAAACAGCTTGTGGCTCCTCCCGGCCCTATATAAGCCAGGGACCTCCCACAAATTCTCCAGTATTGACATACAGTTAACAAGAAGCCGGGAGAACACTAATAACCAGAATTTAAAAAAACATATAAACAATCACCATAAAGAGGTAACTAAGAATAAAGATAACAACGGTGGGATGGAACAGGACGTGCTGTATACGTATAATACCAATTCTACAGGTGAGAAATCACATAATTGTATTATTCTAAGTATACAGCACATTCTGTTCCAGAATATTCCTTCCCTTTGGACAGCCAATAGCAGTGTCCCTAAGGTAGGGTGGGATCCCCAAAAAGTAACATCAGGCAGTTTAAACCACTGCCGCCTGCAGAACTTTGCGACCAAAAGCAGCATCAGCTGTGGCCCTAACATCAACCTTGAAAAAGTGTGAACAGAAGACCAAGTAGCGGCCTTGCAAACTTGTTCAACAGAAGCCTGGTGCTGGAAAGCCCAAGAGGCACCAATAGCACGAGTGGAATGAGCAGTAAGGCGGAAGGGAGGCTCCTTCCCCTTAGCAGAATAGGCCTGTACCACAGCCTGACGGATCCACTTGCTGATAGTGGACTTAGCTGGAGCCAGACCCTTCTTAGATCCAGACGGAGCACAAAATGAGCATCAGTCTTCCTGAAGGATTTAGTAGCCACCAAATAGAACTTCAGATTCCTAACTACATCCAGATAGTGCAAAACCCTCTCCTTAGGGTTACTAGGATTAGGACACAGAGAAGGCAAAACAATGTCCTGATTGAGATGAAAAACAGACACAACCTTAGGGAGAAAATCTGGCTTAAAACGAAACGCCACCTTCTCCTGGTGTCTCTCAAAGTAAGAGGGTTTGATGGAAAGCACCGCCAACTCAGAGACATGCCTAACAGAAGTGATAGCCACCAAAAAGACTACCTAAAGTGTCAAAATAGACAAAGGTGCCTCACGCAAGGGCTCAAAGGGAGACCCCTGCAAGGCAGATATAAGACCAAGTTCAAATCCCAGACTGGTAACATAGGCTTACGTGGGGGACGCACATGAGTAACCCCCTGGAAGAAGGTCTTAACCAAATGATGGTGAGCAAAAGATCTTTGAAAGAAAATGGCCAAGGCAGAAACATGACCTTTAAGGGTACTAAGTTGAAGACCCAAATCCAAACCATGTTGCAGAAACTCCAGAATCCTAGGGACAGAAAACACCTGACAGGGAAACGACTTAGATTCACACCAGTCAATATAAGCATGCCATACCCTATAGTAGATGGAGGACGAGGACTTCTTCCTAGCCCTAATCATGGTATTAACATTAGAGGCAGGCAGCCCCTTTTCCATCAAGATGGAAGTTTCAGCAGCCAGGCCGTTAAAGCCAGAATTTGTAAATTGGGATGGCGTAGCTGCCCCTGAGTGAGCAGGTCTGGAATCTTGGGCAGGATGTATTGATCTACTGCCAACGGCACGATGTCTGCGAACCACACTCTTCTTGGCCAACAGGGGGCCACCAGGATGGTTGGCACCCCTTCCTGGGATATCTTGCGCAGCACTCTGCCCAGCAGAGGAAACGGAGGGAACACATAAAAGAGCTCTGCCAAGACATTGCTAGTGCATCCATGGCCAAGGCCAGAGGGTCCTGGGACAGAGAGACAAAGGCTGGAAGCTTGTGATTGCGATGGGACGCAAACAGATCCACATCCTGCTGACCCCAATGGTGGCACACGGAGCGAAACTCCCTGCTGCTAAGGGACCATTCTCCCAGGCGAGAAGTCCCTCTGCTGAGGGAGTCTGCCTCCAGATTTTCCACCTCCTGGATGTATACTGCCGAGATGCAAGGGATGTTATCCTCCGCCCAGGACAGTATCAGAGACACTTCCTCGAGGGCCCTCTTGCTCTGGGTCCCTACCTGATGATTGATGTAGGCAACCGCCGTCTGGTTGTCCCAGCGGACCTGAACAGCCCGACCCCGAAGGTGTGGAGTCAGTTGGGCGAGAACCAACCGTATCGCCCTCAGTTCCAGAATGTTGATATGGGTGTGGGCCTCCTGAGGGCCACACTGACCCTGGAATTTCAGGGATTTCCAGAAACCCCCCCCAACCTGTCAGACTGGCATCTGTGGTGACTGTCTCCCAGCACGGAGCCAGAAAGGATCTGCCCACCAACAGGTTTCTTAAGTCCAGCCACCACGAGAGAGACCGCCTGACCAGAGGGGACAGAACAAACACCCGATCCAGGGACACCGGGTCCCAATCCCAAACTGACAAGAGGTGAAGTTGAAGAGGCCTCATGTGAAACTGAGCATAAGGAACAGCCTCAACGAGACGTGATGAGAATGTCCTCCAAGTAAGGAAGGATGCGAATGCCCTGAGATCTCAGTAGAGCCATAATGCCCACCAGCACCTTGGTGAATCCCCTGGGAGCCGAGGTGAGACTGAAGGGCAAGGCCACAAATTGGTAGCGCTGATCCTCCAGAGCGAACCTGAGGAATCTCTAATGACCTGGAAAGATTGGTATATGAGGGTAAGCATCCTTGATGTCTACAGAGGTCAAGAAGTCCTCCAGGCGTAGAGTCTCCATGCAAAAGCATTTGAATCTGACAAATTTGTTGAGGCGCTTTAAATCCATGATGGGTCTGTTGGACCCGTCTTTCTTGGGAACAGTGAAAAGATTGGAATAGTAGCCTCTGCCCCTTTCCTGTAAAGGCACTTAGCAGATGACCCCTAACTCCAGAAGTTTCTGGACATCAATGAGCAAACCCTGGGTTAAAAGGGGGTTTTGAGCCATCCGGGATTTGATGAATATTGGGGGCGGCCAGGCTGCAAACTCTATCTTGAAACCGGAGGACACTACCTCCCAAATCCACCGGTCTGAGACTTGAAGTCTCCAGACGTGAGCAAAAAGCCGAAGCCATCCCCCCACCCGGATGGGTGAGGGCGCCCCTTCATGCCTGAGGGGGCTTGGGTGAAGTTTTTGGCTTGAGACCCCAGGAGGGGCCAGGACGGCCACGTCCTCTGCCCCTACCCCAATGGTCTCCACGGGCCCCAGTAAAAGAGGCTCCACGGTTAGTTCTGGAACCACGGAAGGATGGGAGAAAGGCACCTGTCCCCCGAAAAGATCGAGATGGCCTCCTGCGTTGAGGTAACCTACCACCCTTAGCAAACACATCCAAGTGTTCCCCAAAGAGATGCAGGCCCTTGAAGGGGAAACCAGTGAGAGCCTTCTTAGCAGCATTGTCAGGCACCCACTGACGTAGCCAGACAGAGCGGCGTATAGCCACCAACAGGGCAAAAGTCCTACCACACATTCTAATGGCATCATCCATGGAGAGGATATAAGCAAGAAATTCCTCACAAAGCAGGAGAGATCTATACTCCTCTCTACCCACATCTCAGATGCCCCATCCAAAATACACTTAAGCACCCCTTTAATGGTAATAGCCGAGGCACAAACCGGGCGCAGTGCCGTCCCCACACAGACAAAGGCATGACAGGCCAGCTGGTCCAAACGCCGGTCCTCGGCATTTCGCAGGGTAGTTGTGTGAGGAGAATGCATGACAGATGTATTGGACAACCCAAGAATGGGTACATCCACCTCAGGAGGACATGACCAATGCTTAACAACATCAGCAGGAAAGGGATACCTCTTGTCCCAACTCTTAGGCACCCCGGGCAGCTTGCTAGGCCGTTCCCATTCTTTGAGCACTAGATTATTAAAGTGAGACTGCTCAGGAAACTCCCAGCGTGGCTTAACTGTATGAAAAAGCTCACCCTGCTGCTGTGGAGCCACTGCCGGGGGAGAAATACAAAGCACTTCAAATATGTGACTCAGCAATCTGTCAGTGTCAGGGGACCAAGGGTCTTCCCCAAAGGGAGTCCCAGTACCACCGTATATCATAGGTTGTTCACTTACAAAAGGGGTGGCATCAAACAATTATATAAATATATTTCTGTGCTCACTATAACCAACTAACTATACAAACACAGAGGGAGGGGCTTAGCACCCTAGGCCCTTGCCACAACCCCTCCAAATAGGAGCACCAACACTTCATAAAAAATCCAAATTTCATTTATTTGTACAATGTCAAGACAGTATATCATAAAAACACCAAACAAATACAATACATACAACACTTATTAAAACCACAACTGCTTCTGTCCAAGTAATATTCTATCCAATGCAGAAATTAATGACCATGGGATACTAGTAATCACATACATATAAATATTATATTTATACCCCTGGGAACTGCTGTCTAGTGTTTAATTAAGTGCCCCTAATATCTATAGAAAGAGTTCTTAAGAAATAAATATACAATTAAATCATTAATTAATTATTAATCCAATAATCAGTCTGACCTATTCTTATCACTATATTAATTGACTTATTATTAAGTTTATATATACATAAATATCTAATGTTTATTAGTTATTTTGTTTCTAATATTGTGCCGGCACAAGTCCTAATGACCTAATAAATCTATATGTATAAAAAGAAAAAGCGATTGTTTGAATATGATTGGACTCAATCAGATTGATAGAATCCAATCAAATAGATACACCAACAGTGAAATTCCTATATACAACTAATATAACCCAATATAAATATGAAGATAATTTAATGAAATTATCACTTGCTAACAATATATAATACAAGTAAAAACAATTACAACTACAATAATTACATTGTTATCCTATCTATAAGTATTATACATTAACAAGTGTTGCAATAATAACTAAAAAATGTGAACACCAATATCAATTATGGACTCAAGAGGGCAGTAGATACCAGGCTATAGTAAACTGAATGAGATTACTAGATTTTAAACAGAATATGAGTACTACACCAGATCAGGCAGCAGATGAATACCCGGGGAGCCAAAAATCGTGGACATGAAGCAGTTGAGCACTACCACCTACGTGCGTGGCTACCCATGCCACTTCTGAAGGGTAAAGGGAAATTGTTATCTTACCTCCCTGCTTTATATATCCCGCCATTGCCGACCCCTCCACTCCCCACCGCTGTCCTCGTTGCAAGTGATGCAACAGGTTCAAGGAAACTGAAGTCGGACATCCCAGGCTGCGTTCCAGCGCCCAGATGTGACATAGATTAACAGTCACCTCTGGGAAAGCCAGAGAGAACACCAAAGCGGTGTTAGCAAACCTGGATGCGCGCGCATCCCATCTCGAGAAGCCCCTCCCTCTGTGTTTGTATCTTAGGTTGTTCCTCAGAGGATTCTGAATCAGAAAATAATTCCCCCTCCTAAAGGGGGTAGGGACCCGAGAGTGAGTAAGGGCCCTCATCTTCCTCAGGGAAGAGGGAAACCGCGGGTGATAAACGCGGCTTCTTAGCATTAGGCGGGGCAGACCCAGCAAAGTTTTCAATGCTGGCGACCCGTGCAGCTAAATCAGGTTGAAACTCCACACTAGTATTCCCCGCAGTGGGGTCAGATGTAAGTGTGGGGGGGTAGGTGAGGCGAGAGGGGGCGCACCACCAGGCCCAGTAACAGACAGCCCAGACTGCAGCGCAAGCACCTGCTGGGCGCAGGGTACACACACCCTAACATCATCACTAATAGGGGATCCCCACACACAACACATAGCCTGGCTTGTCCTGAAGGAACCCCAAGCCCATTATCCCAAGAAGCCTCCATATGGTGATTTGAATAGCACAATAGGCCAGTAAGGGTTAACGCTAAAGAGCTACCCGGGATGCCCCAAGAACCGCTAGGGAAGTGAGAGTTAGGGAAAATGGCCGGGAGAAACCACAGTACTGAAGTATTCACCCGCCTGGACATTTCCATGAGAATAAGGTAGTTAAAAAACTTCTAGAAAAAAAATCACCCCATCGGGGTTACTCATGGACCGCAGAGAGCCAGGCAGCATGCAGCAAGGAGACAAAATGGCGTCCGCAGACCTCCAGGGGCAGGCCAAGGAGTTTTGAGGTAAATGCATCATCCACAGGGCCCGCCCCCCCCAAGGGCGCCAAACACGCCCACGTGATCCGGCCGGCCAATAGCAGCCCAGCAGCTCTGAGGTGAACGGGGCTGCCAGGCGCGGAGCGCAGTACAAAGTGAGGCGGCGCTGTTTTATAAAGTTACAAGCACTTAAAAAACATGTCAGGAGTGAAATACAGTGTTGAATCACTAGACAACCCCCCCCTCCCCCAAGGGGAGATTGAGGGAGGATAACAGCAGAATTCCCAGGGACGATGGTGCCCAGAGGACCAATATGAGAAGTGAGGGTGGAGGGGGAATGAATAGGGTTTAACTACACAGAATAACCTGGCAAAACCCATGAGGCAGTGGGGGCATCCCAAAAAGGCTCACCATTAGCCTAAACCACCTACCCTGTTAGAGCAGGGACTGTGGTAGGAGCCTAGCTCCTCAGCACCATTGGTGCTTGCTAACCTACCTTCACCCTAACCTTAACAGCCGAACCTGGGAGGCAAAATGAGACGGAACAGGTCGAAATAGTTTTGCAGGGCCGCAAGCATATAAGCCCTGCTCACTTGCGCCACAGAGACCTATCTTCTGTCTTCGCAGTCCAGACTGCAGAAAGAACTGGGGAATTTGTGGGAGGTCCCTGACTTATATAGGGCCGGGAGGAGCCACAAGCTGTTTTCTGCAGTCCAGTGCCATCTTGTGGATGTATAACCCATGTGTAAGGAATATTCTGGAACAGGACGTGCTGTATACTTAAGAATAGTAATTATTTTTAATGGAATACAGAGAATAAAAGCATAAAAACATTTTTAAAGTAACAAATTGTATTAGAGTCACAAGAGCAAATATTGTCTAAAAACACTTTAGTCAACGGGTGATTCAGTACAAGTAAAGTAACAATAGCAATAATTCAGCATACACATAATGGACTAGAAACTCTCTGGGTTACCGGGCAGACTAATGATAGAGCTGGGGTCAGAATTGGTGGGATATAGCGGCCCCCTGGACAATCTGAGGATTTAGATAACTTGTCAATAGATGAAATCAGTGGAATGGCAGAGAAGGGGAACATTGTAATTATAGGTTATAGACTTTAACCTGCCTGATGTGGACTGAAATATCCCAAATGCATCGACATGCAAGAGCAGGAATATATTAGAGGCCCTTAATGGAGCATCTCTAAAACAACTGACGTCACCAACTAGAGGAGATAACATTCTGGACTTAGTTCTGACCAATAGGGATCTGGTGTCTGAGGACAGGGTAGAAGAAAATCTGGGTTCCAGTGACCATCAATGCTTATGGTTCAGGATAAAAACAGACATTGTGCAATCACACACCAGAACCAAAGTGTTCCAAACTTCAAGGAAATGGCTGACTACATAGAAAGGATATTAGGTCAGTGGAACAGAGCAGCAGAAGTGACTGCCCAGTTGTCACCGTTACAAATGGCAACTAAGCAATATGTCTAACAAACTAGCAAGAATAAAAGGAAGAAGAAACCGCTCTGGACTGCTAGGGAAGTTAGCATTATAGTAAAATAAGTCGCCTATAAGAAGTATAAAGAAAGTGGAAGTGTAGCTGACAGAGAGACCTATAAACAGAGGGAAGCAAAATTGATTATAAAACTGCTAAAGGGAAAAAGGAGGAAGAAATGGCCAAATCCGTGAAGAGGGAGAGAAAACCTTTTCCGATATATTAGTGACAGAAAGAAGAAAAACAGCTCAGTCTCTAAAATTAGAAATAGGGAAATAATTATATTGATGGCTGTGGCTGACCATCTGAATGGCTACTTCTGTTCAGTAAGTGTTGGATGAAGGTGGTGCTGTGGATATGGCCTATCTGGATTTTAGCAAAGCCTTTGACACTGCACCACATAAAGAGCTCATATATAAGTTATTAAAGGTAGGACTCGATCCCTGGGTAGTTTGGTGGATTTCTAGTTGGCTGAAGGATCATTATCAGAGTGTTGTTGGTGTGCAATCTGAACAAAGGCGGGTTACAAGTTGTGTGCCACAAGGCTCTGTCCTGGGCCCCGTTCTTTTTAATATGTTTGTAAGAGGCATAGGAGAAGGCTTGATATTCCTGGAGGTGTCTGCAACATGGAAAATGATTTAGCTTCACTGAATAGATGGTCAAAACTGTGGGAACTAGAGTTTAATGTCTCTAAATGTAAAATCATGCACTTGGGTAGAAGGAATCCCAGCTCTGAGCACTGTATGGGCAGCCCTGTGTAATCCAGGGCCTCGGAGGAGAGAGATTTAGGGATATTGATTAGTGATAGCTGCAAGATGTTTGAGCAGTGTAGCCAGTCAGTGGGAAAAGCAAGCAGGATGCTCGAGGCATCACCAGTAGGAAGAGGGAGGTTGTGATGCTGCTGTATAGAGCCCTGGTGAGGCCACAGCTAGAATACTGTGTGCAGTTTTGGAAACCTCCCCTGCAAAAATACATTATTCAAATAGAACGGGTCCAAAGGCCGGCAACAAAAATGGTGGAAGGACTTAAACTTAAAACTTATCAGGAGAGACTTAAAGAACTTAATCTGTACAGTCTAAAGGAAAGAAGGGAGAGATGGCATGATTGAGACCTTTATTATATGTGACAGGAGGGAATAAGTTTCAGGAGGGAAGAGACTTAAAGATAGAATAAGGGCACAACCTGAAGCTAGTCAGGGGGAAGATCAGGAGCAATGTTAGAAATAGTTACAGAAAGAGTAGTAGATGCTTGGAACAAACTTCTAGCAGAGGTAGTTGAAACATTGACAGTCACTGAATTTAAATATGCCTGGGATAAGCCTCCATCTATCCTAAAATGAGAACATACAGTATACACATAAGGGCAGACTAGATGGATCGTATGGTCTTCTGCCGTCAACCTTCTAGGTTTCTATGTCCCACATTAAGGACATGAATACGGATTCTCATTTGTATGACCTTTTTCATGTCTGATAAGGTTTGATTTAAGAGAGAAACCTTTCCCACATTCAGAACATGAATATGGCTTCTCCCCTGTATGACCTTTTTCATGTCTGATAAGGTTTGATTTTTGAGAGAAGCATTTCCCACATTCAGAACAGGAATAAGGAGTCTCCCGTGTATGAACTCTTTCATGTGTGATAAGGTATGATTTATCAGAAAAACATTTCCCACATTCAGAACATGAATATGGCTTCTCCCCTGTATGGCCCTTTTCATGTCTGATAAGATTTGATTTGTGCAAGAAACATTTCCCACATTCAGAACATGAATATGGCTTCTCACCTGTATGACCTTTTTCATGTCTGATAAGGGTTGATTTTTGAGAGAAACATTTCCCACATTCAGTACAGGTAAATGGCTCCTCCCCTGTATGAACTCTTTCATGTGCATTAAGGTGAAATTTCTCCACTCTATGAAGTCTTTCGTGTCTGATAACGGCAGATTTCTGAGAAAAACATTTCCCACATTCAGAACAGGTAAATGGGTCCTCCCCTGTATGAACTTTTTCATGTATGATGAGGGTTTGTTTGTGGGAAAAACATTTCCCACATTTCGAACAGGAATATAACTTCTCTCCAGTATGAGTTCTTCCATGTCTGATAAGGGCTGGTTTATAAGAAAAACACTTCCCACACTCTGAACATGAATATGGCTTCTCCCCTGTATGAACACTTTCATGTCTCATGAGGTTTAATTTGTAAGAGAAGCATTTCCCACATTTGAGACAGGAATATGGCTTCTCCCCTGTATGAACTCTTTCATGTGTGATAAGGACTGATTTCTGAGAGAAACATTTCCCACACACTGAACATGAAAATGGCTTCTCTCCTGTATGAACTCTTTCATGTGTGATAAGGTGAGATTTCCGAGGAAAATATTTCCCACATTCAAAACAGGAATATGGCTTCTCCCCTGTATGAACTTTTTCATGTCTGATAAAGAATGACTTCTTAGAGAAACATTTCCCACATGTAGAACAGGAATATGGCTTCTCCCCTGTATGAATTCTTTCATGTGCAATAAGGTGTGCTTTCTGATAGAAACATTTCCCGCATGTAGAACAGGAATATGGCTTCTCCCCTGTATGAATTCTTTCATGTGTAATAAGGTCTGATTTTTTAGCAAAACATTTCCCACACACTGAACAAGAAAATGGCTTCTCCCCTGTATGAACTCTTTTATGTGTGACAAGGACTGTTTTCTGAGAGAAACATTTCCCACACACTGAACATGAATATGGCTTCTCCCCTGTATGAACTCTTTCATGTCTGATAAGGTCTGATCTTTTAGCAAAACATTTCCCACATTCAGTACAAGTAAATTGCTTCTTATGAGCAGGATGATGGGTAGGGGAAACAGCCTGACGCTCCTCTTGTGTAGAGGGGTGAGATGAGAGATGCGTATTGTGCAGTCCTGGATGTGGGTTTGAGGTAGTCGGATCCCCTGGAGCTGTTGCTGTAATGTCATCAGCTTCTCGTTTCACACTTGGAGTGACAACAGCATGTTCGAAAATATTATTCTGGCTGCACCTTCCACCTGATGGAAATAAGAAATGGACAGAGATAAAATTAAATGGCAACACCACTATAAAACACAAGCTGAACATAAAACAAAGGATACCGTGATCACTTGTAAAAATATATTTTAAGGGACAATCCCTTTTGTGGGCTTGGAGAGGTTCCCACTGCAAAGATGGTTAATCTAATGGTTAATACTGTGAAAATAGATTAGCCTTTCGTGGTTTCCTCTGCTACTGTCCTCAGGATTGCGTATGCCTAAGTGGTAATGAACAGAGCGGGACTTTCTTGCAAGTCTTCGAGACTTGGCCATTACCATGGTCCCATCTCAGCCGTGATGACTGTTCTGAGCTCTAAAAGTGTGTCTCTGGTTGAAGGCCTCTGCATCTAGCCATCTACTCTGCCTCAGATACATCAACAGGGATGGCACTTTATCCCGGATAACAGATCTACACAGGAAACAAGCTTGGACACTGGAAACACTATCACTCTTTTACCACCTTTTCTACATTTTCCATATTAGAATAACTGTATTCTTTGCTTCTTTACCCAAAAAGTTGGGCACCTGACAAAATATGTGAAGTGGCCGGTGGGAGAGTGCCAAGTGCAGGGCAGAGGACCAGCGTGTGAGTGGCTAGCAGCCTCTAGCCAATGCAGAGCGGCAAAAATGAGCCAGGACTCACATTCAGGACTGGCACCAGAGTACAGCTTACCCCTGCACCCTGGGAGGGAGGGGGAGCAGCAGCCAAAACATTTCTTATTCCTCCTCCTGCAAAGAGCTCAGCATAATGACATCACCCCCTGTGAAAGGGGGCAGAGCCTGTAATGTCTGTGTTCGCACTGGAAATATATAACTAAGCCCAGCAAGACCCAAATGCCGAGACTGTGATGCTTTCCTGGGATGCTGAGGAACCACAACTCCCAGCAAGTCCCAAATGACAAGACTACAATGCCTTCCTGGGCTGCTTAGAAGTTATAGTTTACTGTGAGAGGTGCTGGCAGTGGAAGACACACAAAAAGCCACCTGAGAGGAGGACAGACAAGAAGTTACCTGAGACTTGCAGGCAGTGGAGGACAGACAAGAAGTCACCTAAGACTTGCAGGCAGTGGAGGACAGGCAAGAAGTCACCTGAGACTTGCAGGCAGTGGAGGACAGGCAAGAAGTCACGTGAGAGGTGCAGGCAGTGGAGGACAGGCAAGAAGTCACCTGAGAGGTGTGGGCAGAGGACAGACAAGAAGCCGAGTGAGAGGTTCAGGCAATAGAGGACAGACAAGAAGCCATCTGAGAGGTGTAGGTAGTCGAGGACAAACAAAAAGCCACTTGAGAGGTGCAAGAAGTGGAGGACTCACAAGAAGCCAACTGAGAGGTGCAGGCAGTGGAGGACACACAAAAAGGCACTGGAGGACATGTCTTGACTTGACCACATGAAGATGCGTGCGAAAGGAAATCTCTAGCTAATGTGACAAATAGCCCTGAGAATCCATCTAAACGTCCGGATAAACCAATGAACAAATATAGGAAATATCCTACAAGAGAACCCACTAGAGGATCCATCAAGGTGTACTTCACAGCTGAGGACCGAGGTACAGGAGACAGCATGGGCCGCAAGGTGGTGGTGGTGGGGCAGCACTAACCTCAACTCCCTCACCCATTCACCCAGACCCCATAATACCCGATGCTGCTGCTCCCAAGAGCAGGGGGGAGGGGAGATTCAGGACCTGTCCCACCAGTCAGCACAGAGAAATCCTGAGGTGAGTTACAACAAGGACTCCAGGACCACCAGGAAACCCTCTATGGACGGGCTCCTTGTATGGAGCCGACATCACCGCACTGGAGCACACAGCTCCCTCCCGCCAGACACATGCAGCGATGACAAGAAGCAGGAAGACAGCACACAGAGTGCCCGAGACCAGTGAGCAGAGATCTGGGAGCCGGAGGGCTTGCCCTCACCACAGAACAGACATTAGGAATAGCAGGTAAGAGACTCTCCCTCCCACCATGACATATAGGCTGCCTGGCGCCAGCTCCTCATCCCCTTACACACAGAGCTTCTCCCATTGACATGCCGGAACACAACACAGCACAGCCCAGCCGGATGGGGGACCGGGGGGAAGTAACCAAGCCCCTGTGCTAGACCCCCAAAGCTAGGAGATAGAGCCCCTGCTGTTCATGATGCATGGCTGAATGATTATCAGGGGCAGGCAGATAACACAAGGGCCCTGGAGCCTGGCCATTTGACAAGCCAAAATCAAAAACAATGAAGAACAGACTTGGGGGGGTGCTCTATCAAGCACACGCTTGCTCCGTGGCTACTATACCACTGTGAAGGGCAAAGTAATTGTAGGTGAGGTGTATACCTCACCCTTTGCAGTTGTATAGCAGCCATGGAACACGCCTGCTAGCGCACCCTCCTAAGCCTATTCGTGTCTGCAGCGATATTTCAAGATAAGTCTTTCACTGTTGTTTTAGATTTTTCACCATGATACTGTGCACTGTAGCTATGTCATTTTTAGGTATTGCACTTTTACAAATGTTTTACAGTTCAGTGCCTCATTTTTCGTTATGTGTCTTTTTAGTACTTACTTCTTTTATTAAAGTAAGTTTCCACTTGATTAGTCTTCGTCTATTTATTCTTACATCATTTTGACTAAATATGCGTTTATTTTTAGCGAGCCTGGGTGAGATGATGTTCCAAGTTTTATATTGCCTTGACCACACGCCTGTCATCAATTCAGTAGTCTTCTTTACTCAATATTGGATTCTACTTTAAGTCTAAAGTCGTTCTTATGGGGGGTCCCCAGAAGCTATCCTAGTAAGATATCAAAAGTTTGGCCAAAATTAGAAGCAAGGGTTCTTTAAAAGTCCAATAGTAATGTGTCCATGAAACTTTCCCACATATTGAAAAACGTTTCTGCTTTGGCCTCGTCGCTTAGCTAAGCCTCCACTCATTACATTTGAAAGAGATGCCTCAGTTTGGTCAAAAAGTGTGATAATGACCAGGGTGTAGAGGAGATCCATTGCTGCAGGTTGTCTTTTTACCTACAGCGGAGATAATAGCTGCAAACCTCCTACCGCCTATGGACATCCTCCACAAACTCGTCTGGCCAAACTCGCAGTATCATCCACTCTGGTGTGTACAGGAGATAGTTAATAAGAAATATGAGCAAGGATCTAAGTACCTGCGGCTAGAGCTGTTTTATGTTTGGGCATTCCCAGAACTGATGGAAGAGACCTGTAGCGTGGGCACCGCATTTCAGACAAGTATTCAGATAATCCCATCAGAAATGCCCTTTGGGGAGCATATGTTCCATGGTATATCCGCAGTCATCTGTCCGTAGGAGGCTGGTATTGTACGCCAGGTGTAATAGAGCATTTTTAGGATGGCTTATAGGGGAACATGTTGGGAATCTTAAATTCCACTTCATCAATCCTGACTGCCTTACATTGTAATCCGGAGCTTCCCTGAAATATAGGTAAATATGGCTGTTGACTGGCATAGGAAAGATTGTCTCGGAGTAGGGTATCAAGGTCCTTATTAGTTTTGGCAAGACAGTGTTTAAATTGTAGGTTATCCTAATGTAGGCTTCCAAATTTTGTGCCATCCGGGGAAATTTCTTTGCTGCCTGTCCTTGAGTGAGAGCACTCTTATGTCTCCTGTTTACTATTTCCCCACTTTCTAGGGCCATTGCCCATTCATTGTAGGTTAAACTTCGACCACGTTCCCCCTACATCTCACCACCCTACTTTTAGTTGAAACAAGGAAGAAACCATAAATTAACTATTAACTTGTAAACAGGTAAAGTTAACACCAACATGTATTCACTCAAAAGTTGAAGTAGTTTTTTGAACCAGAACTTATGTAGTACCATATGTTCTCAGACACACATTATCAAAACCTCAGATCCAACAGGATGCCTAATCAGGTTTTATAAGTATTCGTGCTAGGGGACCCCTCTGATGTCTCTAGATCCTACCGCAGCACAGTCAGGGCCCTCTTGGGATCCTCCCACATTTTAATTTGGGTCCTGAATGTGATTTTTAGTTTGGCTGCGTACATTGGACTCAAATGAAGGCCATGGTCTATTAGTAATTTGCACGCCTGCCCAAATTCCCTTCTTTTTTGCAATTGAGTTACAGAAAATTCCAGGAAAATTAGGATTCTTGCCCCATCTACCACTATCTAAGTTTTCTGTAAGCTTGAAGGATGGCTTCCTTATCCAGATAGTGAAAAAATGTTGTGACCACTGGCCAGGGTCTGGGGGTTGTATCTTCTGGTACCAATTGTGTCGGCCCTTTCAATTCGTCTACAGGAGAAGGTCTCCAGTTTCAGGGCTGACATAAGGTCTAAGACATAAGAACGTTTTTAAGGCCGGTTCCGCTGTATTTTTCTGGGATCCCAATAAATCTGAGATCAAACCTCCTACTCCTGTTTTCTAGGTCTTTGAGTTTATCAGTCAAAAAGGTGTTATGGATATTTTGGGACTTTATGGTCTTCTGGGCTGTCTGGAGTTGATCCGTGAGGTCGCTGACCCTTTGTTCCACCTCATCCAGTCAGGCCATATTGATGAGGTCAATGCACTTATCTGGTGTCAGTAAATCAATACGTTTCATGCAACTTTCTGGAGATCAGGCCGATGCAGATACAGACAGCTACCTGCAATACTACCTGCGGCCTCCCCAGAGAATGCAGGCTGGGGAAATTCAGCAGAGGGGAGGGCCGGATATAATGCAGAATCAGGAACGGAGGAAGATCGAGAAGGCAGTAGAGAATTAAAGCTAACTGTAAGGGAAACCAGTGAGGGTAATTGGTAGAGTGCTACACCACGCACTGGCTTCAGCTTGGGGGGAGTCCGCCGGTAGATCAGGTTTTTGCCTGAGCCTTCCGCAAGGGGGGGGGGGGGGTGTCAGACTGCGCTGCAGAAAAGTCGGGGTCCCACTACTGTTGCCAATGGCCAGTAAGCCCAGTCTGGGTTTTCGGGGAAGACAGAAAGTCCAGAGCCAGGGAAAGCTGTAATCCAGTGCCAAAGTTCAGAGAGCCAAAATGGGTAGTCATTCAAACTGGTAATCGAGAGCCAGAGAGAGGTCAGTTTCCAAAGACAGGGGGTCAGAGCTGGAACGCAGTTGTAACCCAAGAGTCAAATCGGGTCATAATTGTCAGGATTGTACCTAACACCCGTCTGTCTTAAGCCAGTATCCCCCAATCTCCACCGCCACTTCTGCCTATAGACAAGCCCCCGCTTGTAGGAGACGCGAGCAATACCTCTCCCAGTCGGTTGCCCCCAGGACTTAACAGGCGCAAGGGATAGTAGCTTAAGGTGCAGTTTGGTGTTAAGCAGGGAATCCCGAATGAGGATGCCGGGTGCGGAAAGTCCGTAAATCAGGCCGAGGTCAAACCAGGAAGTCACAGGCGAGGTATCCAGGGGAGAAGACTGAGGATGGTCGAGGGTAGCCGGGGTCAATTCCAGGAGGTCACAGGCAAAGTACAGGAGGGTCAGGCAAGAGAATGGTCAGGCAAAGCAGAAGGTCAGGGCAGGCAGCTAGCAAGAATAGTCAGGGTCCAAATCCAAATCCAAATCCAATATCTTCACAAACACAGCAGCACACATCCAGAACCCAGAAGCTATAACGGGCACTGGGAAACTGGAACAGTGCAAATATATAGGGAAGTCTGGCCAATGGGAAACAGGGAAAAAGGAGGGAAGGAAGGTGCTTGGTGCAAACAAGGAAGTGGGATCGGTCCCAGGAGCTGGACGGCCCAGGCCAGACAGGCCGACCAGTCCCTGGGTCCGATCCCAAGAACCGGCCACTGACTGGACAATTCAAACTCGCCCCCGGCGGGCGCGCTGGGGGAAGCGCCGCCGGGAGGCATAAAGCAGACGTGCTCGCGCGCGCGCGCGAGCACGTTGATGATCGGGCGCGCCCCCGCCAGGAAGGGGAAGCGCAGAGCTGGAGGGGAGAGCCGCAAGGCCGCGCAGCCGCGCGGAGCGGGCTGCGACGCGGCCACCCATGGCGTCCTGCGCCGCCCGCCCCAGATCCCCGTGACGGTGCCGAGGAGCTGGCAGACCCGGGGACCGCCGGGCCGCAGCCCGGTGGGAGCCAGCCGGCAACGCGCCGCGGGACCCGGAACGGCGGTGAGGTAAGTGCCTAACATTACCCCCCCCCTGAGGAGGGGCCACTGGACCCTCCAAGCTGGGTTTTAACGGATTCTCTCTATGAAACTTCTTTACTAAATTCTGTGCATGAACTTCTCTGGCAGGAACCCAAGATCTTTCTTCCGGACCGTACCCCTTCCAGTCAATAAGATATTGAAGAGAGTTCCGAAAGAAACGAGAATCAAGGACCCGGGCAACCTCAAACTCCTGATGCCCATCAACTACCACAGGACTAGGGGGACTATTAGGTTCATGGTTTCTTGCGGACTTAAGAAGTGAAACATGAAAGGATTTACAGATTTTCATGGAAGAGGGGAGGGCCAACCGGTATGTCACCTGATTAACTTTGTGTGTTATGGGGAATGGGCCAATAAACTTAGGTCCTAACTTAGCGGAGGGTTGGCGTAGCGCCAAGTTCTTGGTTGAAAGCCAAACCCAGTCACCCACTTTAAAGTTAGAATTAGACGATCGCTTGCGATCAGAAAATTTTTTCTGTAAACGAGCGGCCCTAGTTAGGTGTTGTTGGATTTTATTCCACTCCCCTGGCCATTTAGAAACCCATTCATCCACGGAGGGAACTCTAGAGGGTTGGTCCGAAAGAGCAGAAAACTTCAGATCCTTGCCATAAACACAGTGGAAAGGAGAAACCCCTGTGGATGAATGCGTAGCGTTGTTAAAAGCAAATTCTGCAAAAGGTAAGAAGAAGGCCCAATCAGTCTGAGAACCCGCCGTAAAACAGCGCAAGTATTGTTCCAGGGACTGGTTCGTCCTCTCGGTTTGACCATTCGATTGCGGATGAAAGGCCGAGGAAAGGGAGACAGTGAACCCCAACTTGGCACAGAAGGCCCTCCAAAACCGGGAGACAAACTGGACCCCCCTATCCGAAACAACATCCATGGGAATACCATGAATCCTAAAGACATGAGTAATGAAAAGTTGAGCAAGAGTTTGAGCTGAGGGGAGTTTCTTTAAAGGGACGAAATGGGCCATCTTGCTAAAACGGTCCACAATTACCCAGATAACCGTATGACCCTGAGACGGAGGGAGGTCAGTAACAAAATCCATGGCCAGATGTGTCCACGGGGAGGCAGGAATGGATAATGGAAGGAGTGGGCCTTCCGGTGAGCTCCTCAAGGACTTACTTTGGGCACAGACTTTGCAAGCGGAGACAAATTTTTGAGCGTCCTTCCTGAGAGAAGGCCACCAAACTTGGCGTAACAATAAAGCTATGGTTTTTTTAATCCCTGGATGCCCGGTTGTTTTGGTATCATGAAAATGGGACAAAAACTCAGACCGGTAAGCAGAAGGCACAAACAGGGCTGACGCGGGTTTCCCAGGAGGAGCTTGGGCCTGGAACTGAGTAAGATCAGGAAGTTGGGGTTGAATGGCGGCCACCACTAGGGAGCGAGGTACGATGGGAGAAACCACCCTTTCCGGTAAGTCAGGGGGAGAGAAACTCCGAGACAGGGCGTCCGCCTTTACATTCTTAGACCCGGGTTTATATGTTATAGAAAAGTTAAACCGAGAAAAGAATAAGGACCAGCGAGCCTGTCTAGGAGTTAACCTCTTGGCGGACTGGATGTATTCCAGATTTTTATGGTCAGTAAAGACCGTAACTGGATATTGAGCCCCCTCCAACCAGTGCCTCCATTCCTGGAAGGCAAGTTTGATGGCCAGTAATTCTCTGTTACCGATATCATAATTCTTTTCGGCCGCTGAGAATTTCTTGGAAAAGAAGGCACATGGATGGAGGCGAGCAGGTGAGCCGTAGTATTGGGACAAGACCGCTCCGACCGCTATCTCTGAAGCATCCACCTCTACAAGGAAAGGTCGTTGTTCATCGGGATGGACTAGGACGGGAGCAACGCTAAATACCCTCTTAAGATTCTCGAAGGCCTGGACAGCTTGAGCCGGCCAAACCGGGGGGTACCCGCTTTTTTTTTGTCAAATTAGTTAGTGGTGTAACCAGGGCTGAGAAATTCTTAATGAACCTTCTGTAAAAATTGGCAAAACCCAAAAACCTCTGCAGGCCCTTCAAATCTCTGGGCTGCTCCCATTCCAAAACAGCCCTCACCTTAGATTGGTCCATAGACAGACCAGACTTGGAGATAATGTAACCGAGGAACGGAACCTCAGATACCTCAAATTGACATTTCTTTAATTTGACATATAAACAATTCTCTCTAAGTTTCTGCAAAACTAGGCACACATGTTTTCGATGCTCATCAAGGGATGAAGAAAAAATTAAAATGTCATCTAGGTAGACAACCATAAACCGGCCAAGATAATCTCGGAAAATTTCATTAACAAAACTTTGAAAAACCGCAGGGGCATTACACAGGCCGAAGGGCATAACCAAATATTCATAATGCCCTTCAAGGGTATTAAAGGCCGTTTTCCACTCGTCCCCCTGCCTAATTCTTATGAGGTTATAGGCCCCTCTGAGATCTAGTTTGGAGAAGACCTGCGCCCCGACCACCTGTGTAAAGAGCCCCTCAATAAGCGGTAGGGGATATTTATTTTTTACCGTGATGTTATTTAAGCCCCGGTAATCGATACAGGGGCGAAGTCCCCCATCCTTTTTCTCCACAAAAAAAAACCCTGCCCCCGCTGGGGAAGATGAAGGCCGAATAAACCCTTTTTCTAAGTTCTCGGCGATATATTCCCGCATGGCAAGGGTTTCTGCTCGGGTCAAATTAAATATTCTCCCTCTGGGAGGCATCGTACCAGGGAGCAGTTCTATTGGGCAGTCCCAAGGTCTATGGGGAGGAAGTTTGTCTGCTGCCTTTTCTGAAAAAACATCAGCAAACTCCAAATATGGAGTAGGAATCCCACTAGGGAGTAAGTGTGTGACCCTGAGGGGAAATTCAAGGCAGTTCCGGAAACACTGGTGTCCCCACTTGGTAATTTGCCCCGAAACCCAATCAATTTGAGGATTATGCGCCTGCAGCCATGGCAACCCCAGAATCAAAGGGGTACCAGGCATGCTCAAAATCAGGAACCTGATAACCTCAGAATGACTGGCTCCTATTTTGATTTGCATGGGAGGTGATTGAAACCGAACTAACCCCCCGGCCACTGGAGTGCCATCAATGGCTGACACCCGGATAGGAGTTGGCAAGGTCTGTGCCATGATTCCTAGAGTCTGAGCTAGATCAGAGTCTAGGAAGTTCCCAGCTGCTCCAGAATCGAGAAGAGCCTTTAAGTTAATATATTTGGCACCAAACATAACCTGAACTGGGACAAAAACTGGAGACGATACTTGAGGAGATACCTTACAGCCTAGGAGGGCCCCCTCGAAACCCCCTAGGCTCTGAAGTTTCCCGACGGTTTCTTTGGGCAAAGTCTAACCATGTGGCCGGTCCCACCACAGTATAGACAGAGCCCCTCGGATAGGCGTCGTCGTCTCTCGCCTTCGGTGAGCCTGGTGGCACCTAGCTGCATAGGCTCTTCAGAAGGTTGAGCGACAGGAACCTCAGATTTTGCAGCGGATTCAAAATGTGATCCTTTCTCCAGGCGCCTTTCCCGGAGTCGGCGATCAATGCGGATGGCCAAATGCATTAACTCATCCAGTGTTTGGGGTTCCGGGTAGTTCACCAGGGTATCTTTGATAGCGTCAGCCAGACCTAACCGGAATTGGCCACAGAGGGCAGGATTGTTCCAGCGTGAGTCAACTGCCCAACGCCGGAATTCGGAACAGTAGTCCTCGGCTGGACGGCGTCCCTGGCGGAGGGTACGTAACTTTGCGTCAGCTGAGGCCCCCTTGTCAGGATCGTCATAAAGGACCTCCATTGCAGTGAAGAAACTGTCCACTGACTGGCGGATGGGGTCCTGAGCTGATAGACTAAAGGCCCAGGACTGAGGGTCTCCATGTAACAGGGATATAATCAAGCCCACTTTTTGTTCCTGTGAGCCCGAGGACACCGGGCGAAGCTGAAAGTATAGTTTACAAGAGTCCCGGAAATTGGCAAATTTTGCCCTATCGCCAAAAAATTTTTCAGGGAGCGGGATCTTGGGTTCCACCGTCATTGCGGCCGGAGCCCCCTGAGAAGTGGGGACCATGGGAGTTGGACGGTTCTCCTGGGCCGCAACTCGATGAGCCAGGTGCTCCACCGCCGCCGTCAGGGCCTGCACCTGCTCCAGAATTTGGTCCATTCTTCGGGCCCGTTATAATGTCAGGATTGTACCTAACACCCGTCTGTCTTAAGCCAGTATCCCCCAATCTCCACCGCCACTTCTGCCTATAGACAAGCCCCCGCTTGTAGGAGACGCGAGCAATACCTCTCCCAGTCGGTTGCCCCCAGGACTTAACAGGCGCAAGGGATAGTAGCTTAAGGTGCAGTTTGGTGTTAAGCAGGGAATCCCGAATGAGGATGCCGGGTGCGGAAAGTCCGTAAATCAGGCCGAGGTCAAACCAGGAAGTCACAGGCGAGGTATCCAGGGGAGAAGACTGAGGATGGTCGAGGGTAGCCGGGGTCAATTCCAGGAGGTCACAGGCAAAGTACAGGAGGGTCAGGCAAGAGAATGGTCAGGCAAAGCAGAAGGTCAGGGCAGGCAGCTAGCAAGAATAGTCAGGGTCCAAATCCAAATCCAATATCTTCACAAACACAGCAGCACACATCCAGAACCCAGAAGCTATAACGGGCACTGGGAAACTGGAACAGTGCAAATATATAGGGAAGTCTGGCCAATGGGAAACAGGGAAAAAGGAGGGAAGGAAGGTGCTTGGTGCAAACAAGGAAGTGGGATCGGTCCCAGGAGCTGGACGGCCCAGGCCAGACAGGCCGACCAGTCCCTGGGTCCGATCCCAAGAACCGGCCACTGACTGGACAATTCAAACTCGCCCCCGGTGGGCGCGCTGGGGGAAGCGCCGCGGGGAGGCATAAAGCAGACGTGCTCGCGCGCGCGCGCGCGAGCACGTTGATGATCGGGCGCGCCCCCGCCAGGAAGGGGAAGCGCAGAGCTGGAGGGGAGAGCCGCAAGGCCGCGCAGCCGCGCGGAGCGGGCTGCGACGCGGCCACCCATGGCGTCCTGCGCCGCCCGCCCCAGATCCCCGTGACGGTGCCGAGGAGCTGGCAGACCCGGGGACCGCCGGGCCGCAGCCCGGTGGGAGCCAGCCGGCAACGCGCCGCGGGACCCGGAACGGCGGTGAGGTAAGTGCCTAACAATAATCCAAAGCCAGAAATCAGAGCCAAATGTCAAACCAGGGAGTCACATAGGAACAGAGGCAAGTGCCAAGAATATCTTCAGGCAACTTCCTAACCTTATAAATGATTAAGCAATACCTCATGGTAAACTCTTTCTATAGTCCTTGGTATTTACAGTATGCAAATCAAAAGCCAGAAACATTCATCTGTAGACAGAAAAGGGGGAGAGGGTAACAGCCCCAGGCAACAGCAGGGAAGTTTCTAATGAATATGGACACTAGAAGTGAGTGGAGAGTCCTGGTACATGCCCAAGTAGTGGCAGGTAGATGAAATTCAACAGCGATCCCACCTAGAGAGTAACAGAAGCGAGCAGTTGGAGGCAGAGGGAAATTCAGGGGTCTCAATACAGCAAAAATTCTGCTGGTTAAAGCAAGTGGAGGGGAATCTACTCCAGGCAGTGTCAGAGAAAGGATGTAGAAAGAGAGGGGTAATGGATCTCCTTTGGAGTCTGAGGGGATTAGGGAAGTCTCTCAGCCTGATCTTTTGAGGAGGAGAGAATCTGTCTGGGTGTCGCCAAAGGAACCCTCAGACAGAGCCCGGTCTCGGGTGTGGGATGGAGAGGGCGATAACCCGTGTCACGAGAGGGATCAGTGAGGACCTAGGGGCGCCGTGGCTTCTATTAGGGTGACTGCTATTCCGAAAGGGGTTAAACTCCCTTCCACAGGTGAGAGATGGCCTAGAGGAGCAAGGGGGATCGTAGATTCTGGGCATCCCACACACATCTTCAAATGTATTCAGAGAGGAGTCACAGATGTCTCCCACATCTGGGGAAAACAAGCAGTAGCTGGAAGCGGGAGAGATCCCCCGCCCCGTGTTCAGAGCGCAGCAGACCTCACCTCCATGGCCAGGGAGTGCTGTCCGTCTTCGCCTCGGTCGGTCCAGTAGCGATGAGGCACCCCCCCCCCCCCCCCTGGTAAGATGCAGGAACAAAATTAGAGCAGTGCCTCTAATGCAGGGCTGGAGGGCTGCTGTGGTGGGGAGCGTAAAAGAGAACTCTTGACATCCCAGCAGGAGGAAGGCAGCCATGGAGATACCCCAGTCTGGGGAGGGAAGTGAGGCAGACGATGTTGGGGAATCTCAGAGGAGCTTGTAGTTTGTGCGCAGTAGTGCCAATGGTTGCATCCAGCTCTCCCCCCCCCCTTCAGCTACCCCCGGACATCGTGGCTTTCGAGGCAGCGCAGTGCAGCCTGCTCCCGAAATAGCACCAGAGGTGAGGGGCGTGACCAGGCCAGAGGGAACCCACTGCTCATGGGCCTCTGCAGATTGGACGGTAAAGTAAACTTCTCAGTAAAACATGTCCCGCATACGGAAAAGGAATATGGTATCTCTCCCGTTTAATTTAATAAAACACAACAAAACTACAAGCAAGGAGAATAAACTATCACAACACCTTAAAAAGTTATACTAAAGGCGAGCGCCCGATTGTTGTCCCGTTGTCTCGGGCTACACATTGCACTGTCTCAAACTTCAGTCTGTTTTCAAAAAGACCTTGTAGCTCCTAAGTTCTCTTTGAAAGTATTAGAGCATTGGAGATTCAGGAAAAACAATAAAAAGAAAAAGTGGGCGTGGTAACAGCAATGTGATGTACGCACACTGTGTGCTTAGAACCGTCTGGTGAGTGATTTATTACCGTACCTTGGTGATGGGAAAGTCTGAAGCCAATAGGTATTGCAGGACAAGAGAACCTATTATATTCAGAGACTTTTTATAAGATTATTAAGGTGCTTGTAGCTCTATTGTGTTTTATTTTTGCTAACCCTATTTGGGACGTTGTCGTTTGATACTATTTGCAGTCTAGCGCGTTAGAATTTTTGCTGTATTCATGGCTGATCAGCTTCGATCTCTGAGAAAAATACTCCCCACACTTGGAACAAGAATAAGGCTTCTCCCCAGTATGAACTCATACGTGACTAATAAGCTGAGATTTCTGAGAAAAATACTTCCCACACTTGGAACAAGTATACAGCTTCTCCCCCGTATGAACTCGTTTGTGACTAATAAGTGGGGATTTCTGGGAGAACGATTTGCCAGATTCACGGCACGAATGCGGCTTCTCTCCTTTATGAACTCTCTCATGTTTCAGAAGGCCCGAATTCTGAGAACAACATTTCCCACATTGTGAAAATGTATATGGCTTCTCTCCTGTATGAACTCGTTAGTGACTAATAAGCTGAGATTTCTGGGAGAATGACTTCCCACATTCACGGCACGAATGCGGCTTCTCTCCTTTATGAACTCTTTCATGTTTCGGAAGGACGGATTCTGAGAAGAACATTTCCCACATTCAGAACATGTATATGGCTTCTTAGAGCTTTGATCTGCATGATGCTAAGGAAAACAGATTGATCATCCTCCTGCTTGGAGGGGGCGGTAACAAATATGAGGGGGGCTTGTGGTAGTAGATTCCCCTATAACATGTGCCGTCATATCATCATCTTCCCTCTTACCGCCAGGAGTGTTAACGGCCTGTTCAGTCATATCATTCCGAGTGTATCTTCCATCTGGAGAAAGGAAAACATTGAGAGGGGAAAAAACAGAAGAGGTTAAAGGGCAACTCTGCTCTATTCCCAGACCTGGATATAAAACAAGAGCTACTGAGCTTATAAAGAAACAATATAGAAATACAAGCGACTATCCCTAGAATTGTTTTCTCATCTCTTGCTCTCAAGGTCATCACAAATATGATACTTACGGCTAGCCCACAGCCGTAGGCATGACTACAAGATAAAAATGTCTTGTTCCCCCCCAGGCTACATATACCTCTGGCTGTATAGCTCTAGTATAGTTATTGAAAAGCAGTAAGACACAGCCAAGGAAAGAATCTTGGCCAAGGTGAAACCCCCTAATAATTATTTGCCAAGGTATAATGTACTGTCATAAGTCAGGTTAGGGCGAGACCCACGTTAGGTTCTATAGGGTGAATAAAGGGATCTAAAAGCCTTCTATTGAAAGGTACAAGGAAGCGGCTAGGTAGCTAAAGTATCTGCATGGGGCATACAAGCCAGAGGACAGAATTTCTCCCAGAATCCTTTGCAGTCAGCGAGCTCAAGCAATGATCCCCTTACCCCCCGGTGTCACAAAATGGCAGGGGGAGTTTTGCAACCTTTGTTATTTAACTTCATTGAGATATTGAACTGAACTTCCCTGGACATTACTTAGAGGCGTCTCCCGAGTTGTCATCAGCTGCTGCACCCCCAGATCCCGATACCTGCTGGACACACCCTGAAGCTCAAGTGTAGACGTACAAGACTCACATGAACACATGCAGAGGGATCTTCAGGTAATATTACTCACCTGCACTGATACATAGAGGAACTTCCTCCTCTTCCTTCTTTACAATTCCTTCTCCCTCCTCGGTTTTCACATTGATCACCATAGTGTCTCTGGGGTCTGTGAATAAAGAGGAGAGTGACGCCCCTGTACTGACACATTGCAGAGTGTGTGTGAGGAGGGACTCAGAGCTAAAGTAGCAGGGAACAATGGGCCAGGGCTGAGTGGATAAGGATGAATGGATCAGAGCTGAGGGGACAGGTGGGTCAGGGTTGAAGGAACAGGGATGGATGAATGAGGGTTGTGGGGACAGGCACAGATGAGTCAGGGCTGAGGGGAACAGGGGCGGGTGGGTCACGCCTGAGTGAATAGGGATGGATGGGGCAGGGCTGAGTGGATAGGTATGGATGGGACTGGGATGAGTGGATAGGTATGGATGGGTCAGGGCTGAGTGGAGAAGGATGAATGGATCAGAGCTGAGGGGACAGGTGGGTCAGGGCTGAAGAGAACAGGGATGGATGGATGGATCAGGGTTGGGGGGAAAGGCACAGATGGGTCAGGGATAAGGGAACCGGGATCGGATGGGGCAGAGATGAGTAGATAGAGCTGCATGGGGCAGAGACAGAGGTGCACTGTGTACCTTGCATTGCCTTCTTCCCACACGTGCAGTACTTCCTGTTGCAATGCTGGGGCCAGGGAGCAGGGTGATGACACCTTTCGGGGCGGGGTTAGGTTTTCTATGGTGCGGAGATGGCGCACAGGCAAAGCCGGGGAGTTTTGTATCCTTTGTTATTAAAATTTACTCCGTTGTTTGCCAAGTAAACTTTCTTGGACATTACTTAGAGGCGTCTCCCGAGTTGTCATCAGCTGCTGCACCCCCAGATCCCGATACCTGCTGGACAGACCCTAAAGCCCAAGTGTAGACGTACGAGACTCACATGAACACATGCAGAGGGAGCTTCAGATAATATTACTCACCTGCACTGATCTGTATAGGAACTTCCTCCTCTTCATCCTTTACAATTCCTTCTCCCTCCTCAGTTTTCACATTGATCACCATAATGTCTCCGGGGTCTGTGAATAAAGAGGAGAGTGACGTCCCTGTACTGACACATTGTGGAGTGTGTGTGAGGAGGGACTCAGAGCTAAAGGGGCAGGGAACAGGGACGGATGGGTCAGGGCTGAGTGGATAAGGATGAATGGATCAGAGCTGAGGGGACAGGTGGGTCAGGGCTAAAGAGAACAGGGATGGATGGGTCAGGGTTGGGGAGAGAGGCACAGATGGGTCAGGGATGAGTGTATAAGGATGAATAGATCAAAACTGAGGGGACAGGTGGGTCAGGGCCAAAGAGAACGGGGACAGATGGATCAGGGCTGAAGAGAACAGGGACGGATGGATCGGGGCTGAGGGGAACAGGGACGGATGGGTCGGGGCTGAGGGGAACAGGGACGGATGGGTCGGGGCTGAGGGGAACAGGGACGGATGGGTCGGGGCTGAGGGGAACAGGGACGGATGGATCGGGGCTGAGGGGAACAGGGACGGATGGGTCGGGGCTGAGGGGAACAGGGACGGATGGGTCGGGGCTGAGGGGAACAGGGACGGATGGGTCGGGGCTGAGGGGAACAGGGACGGATGGGTCGGGGCTGAGGGGAACAGGGACGGATGGGTCGGGGCTGAGGGGAACAGGGACGGATGGGTCGGGGCTGAGGGGAACAGGGACGGATGGGTCGGGGCTGAGGGGAACAGGGACGGATGGGTCGGGGCTGAGGGGAACAGGGACGGATGGGTCGGGGCTGAGGGGAACAGGGACGGATGGGTCGGGGCTGAGGGGAACAGGGACGGATGGGTCGGGGCTGAGGGGAACAGGGACGGATGGGTCAGGGCTGAAGAGAACAGGGACGGATGGGTCAGGGCTGAAGAGAACAGGGACGGATGGGTCAGGGCTGAGGGGAACAGGGACGGATGGGTCAGGGCTGAGGGGAACAGGGATGGATGGGTCAGGGCTGAGGGGAACAGGGACGGATGGGTCAGGGCTGAAGAGAACAGGGACGGATGGGTCAGGGCTGAGGGGAACAGGGACGGATGGGTCAGGGCTGAAGAGAACAGGGACGGATGGGTCAGGGCTGAGGGGAACAGGGACGGATGGGTCAGGGCTGAGGGGAACAGGGACGGATGGGTCAGGGCTGAAGAGAACAGGGACGGATGGGTCAGGGCTGAAGAGAACAGGGACGGATGGGTCAGGGCTGAAGAGAACAGGGACGGATGGGTCAGGGCTGAAGAGAACAGGGACGGATGGGTCAGGGCTGAGGGGAACAGGGACGGATGGGGCGGGGCTGAGGGGAACAGGGACGGATGGGTCAGGGCTGAGGGGAACAGGGACGGATGGGTCAGGGCTGAGGGGACAGGGGTGCATAGGGCAGAGATAGATAAAGGAAGTGTGTGCACTGTGTACCTTGCATTGCCACCTTCCTAAACGTGCAGTACTTCCTGTTGTATAGCTGGGGCCAGGCAGCAGGGTGATGACATATCTTGGGGGTGGGGCTTGCAGGGAGACTCAGCTATATGGGGCAGTGATGATCACAAAAACACACGAGAGGGTGCAGGGTTGTGAGGGCTGAGGAGTGGCCGTGAAATCTGGTGCCTGAGGTCCACATACAGACCATGGTCCGCCAGTTGAGCACCGCGGCACTATAGGTTCTCTATGGTGGGGAGATGGCGCACAGGCAACGCCGGGGAGTTTCACATCCTTTGTTACTGAACTTTATTCAGTTGCTGAACTGAACTTCCCTGGACATTACTTAGAGGCGTCTCCTGAGTTGTCATCAGCTGCTGCACCCCCAGATCCCGATATCTGCTGGACACACCCTAAAGCCTAAGCGTAGACGTACAAGACCTTCAGGTAATATTACTCACCTGCACTGATCCGTAGAGGGACTTCCTCCTCTTCATTCTTTACAAATCCTTCTCCCTCCTCCTCGGTTTTCACATTGATCAGCATAGTGTCTCCGGGGTCTGTGAATAAAGAGGACGCCCCTGAGATGTGACATCAGAGATATGAGATGTGACATCAGAGATATGGGAGGAGCCAGGTGGGGAGATATCTCAGCAGCACACACAGCTGAGGGGGTGGAGCATGCTCAGCATTCGGGGGAGAGTTCAGCACCTGGAAACACGTGAGAGCTGTGGCAGACAGTGGAGGCTCCTGCATTGTCCGGGTACTGGCCACATTACAATACACTTCTGGCCCAGAGCTCTTCTTCTTAAGCGGCTGCTGGGCAAGATGGCGCTGTGCAGCTCACGCAGCCCTCACATGTTCCAGCACTTCAGCCGGCTGCCACTAGAGGGCACCACCTCCCAGTCCTGCACCGGAGAATTACAGGCAATTTTCAGTGGAGAGGAAAAGCCTGGATTTGGTCGCTGCCTCTTCCCCTAGTTGAAGCTGCCTGTGGCCGGGACAGAAGGGGAAACACAGGGTCACTCCCCCGCCGCCCGCACAGACCCCTTCACACGCGTTGTGCAATGAAATCTCCAGTTTGCTTGATGGGTAGATGCCCCCCACTTAATATGATCCCTTATGCCCCGCTCACTCCTCAGCTCTATTCGTCATCTGAATGGCAGCCACTTCATTCCTCTGATCGCTCTCCTGCCAACCAATGCTGGAATTCCCCCCCCCCCCCTCTCGGACTGCACTGCCAGGGCCGGTAGTAGCCACTGCACCCCCTCCTTCTCCCTCCTCTTGGCCGGAGAGCTTGCTGGGAGCAAGTGCAGCAACCTGCTTCCTGTCTCCTCCCGGCTGGTGTTGGGCAGGAGGGCAGCAGCCATCACCACCAGAGACCCAATCCCTGTCAGCAGGCGGGGGAGGGGCTGTACCAACCCCACTGCCCCTGCCAGCCAGGGGGCGGAGCTTCAGAGAGAATCCCTGCTATATTTCTCACCCATGGCCCGAGATGTCGGAGGCTCTGATTCATAAACCACCCTATGCAGAGTGTGGGGGGGGGGGGGGGCAGCTTGTAGCCAGACAGATACCGGCACGGTGCTGGGAATATCTGGGCCGCCGCTCACCCGAGTCACAGGCCCAATACATGTGCAGAATGTGGAGGCCCAGATGCGCCCACACATAGGTCCCCCATTGCTGTAGGTGGCTCATAGCCCCAGATATGGGGAGTCATGGCAACCCATCACGTTTTCACCCACAAGATGCAACAGGGCTGGAGGGAAACTAGTCCAACTCCACAGGAGCACCACTCAAAATACTGATCAAACTTGTCTTAAGTTTGCATGATTTTATTGAAAATAACATATACACAACACACAATACAAAGGACCAACAAAAACACTGCACAGCCCCTAATGCTTCCAGTGCTACCAGAATACTGGTTAGCAATGATATCTGGGAAACTCCACAAGTATAAACGTGATCGGAACTAAATAGAAGTATTTTGTGCCGGCACAAAAACCTTAATATATAAAATAAACAATACAAAAAAGCTGCCAAACTAATGTGCAAAAAGTCAATAGTAATAAAGTGACAGTGCATAAGCTACAAAGCTATTATGACAAATTACCCAATAATCGTTAAAGATACTATCTCTACATCAATGGTGGGAATAAGACTAATAATAATAATAATAAAAAAAAAAACACATATATATTGTAAGCGGGCAAACAATCAGCAGTGACGACAATGGATTTGAACGGCAAAACGGCTTTTATTCAGCAAAGTTCAGTAGATAGACCAAAGATTGCAGCATAAATGCAGTAAGCAAAAAGGGTTCCTTCACCAACCAAATAGTCCTGGGCTGGGTACTCCAGCAAGCTGATCAGTTCCAGTCCACTTTACAAGGCGTATCAGCCCTCTGCTCAATGTCCAGTGCTATCCTTCACCACGGTGCAGCTCAGCCTGGGCTCACTCCAACAGGCTAGTCATCAACAAAGGAAAGGCTGTGTGCTCTCTTCTGTATAAGGCTTCCCCTGTAATCAGCGTGCACACTTGTGGAGGCCTTAACATGTAACAACCCGTAAGGGAATTGGGGAAGTGACCGGGGTCCTGAAAACCCGGGCCGGATTGTGCTTTATACAACCAAGCAGGGAAGAAACAGACATTTTGATACAATTTAGCACATATCCCCCCCCCTCTTCTTCAGACCCACGGTCTGACAACCTTCAGCGGCCATATAGTGGGCTCGAGACACAGTGACTACATTCCCCGGCTTATGTTCCGCTTTAAAGTTCACTTTTTCTGTCATGGGTACTATTCTCCGCACTCGGTCACCCTGATTACAAGCCCTCACCCTGGTCGGCCTATTACACATGTGTTGGGGATCACACGTCTAACGGACTTAACAGGGAGGGTTACCAGTTCTGCCGGGGGTACTCCATTGTTGGCAGGAGGGATACACCTTTCCCACAAGGGCCAGAACAAGGGGAAATCCCACCCAACCATGACATCATAGCCTAGGCGTTTTACTACGCCAACCTCATGGGACAATAGGCTCGATTCAGAGAGACACAAAAAAACTTTCAAAACGGTGCCGATGTCGTATTTTTTTCAAATGTTCCCGCTCTCGTATGAGCGTTCGAGCGATTCTATGCATGCATTGAAAACCTTGTGTAAAGTTTCCGTCCGTTCGCACGGCAGATTACGAATTACGCGGATGTCATTTTCCATCCAGACTTTTCCGTTTCATTTCCACATGTTACAACGTAGGCTTTCGTTTTTTCCCTTTTCCCATCGTATCCTCCAACGAATCCTTTACGTTTCCCGATAGATTCTGTTTCCATTTTACCGAAAATAATCGTCCAGACGGAATCCTTACGATCTTGCGCCTGCGCACTACAAACTGAACTACAAACAATGTTTAGCTAAACCACTTAGCACTATCCTCCATCTTCCCTTATGGACCCTTAAAGCTCACCCAAATCACTTCTCGGTCATGTGAATATTCATCTTTAAATATTTCTGTGCCCATTAGTTTTGCGTTAATGTAGTTTGTTAATGAAATGACAATGTAACTTTTTTTTTTAAATTACCAGCATCAAATATGCATTTTTTAACAATGTGTTAAATTTCAACTTTTTACAACTATAAAAAACTAAATACATAGCAATGGCAGGCCACTGAACATTATTCATCATCTGTGGTCCCCCAACGTGTTGCGCAGCTCCTGCATCTCGCCCACCAACTGAAGAACCCTGACACTCAGTTGTGGCACTCTGGCACGTGTGGTCCCTGTAAATTAAAATTTTGGTATAACCTTGTTGGGGTCATACTGCAGTGCCCCCCCCCCCCCCGTATGGTCCAAACACCTAAATCTGGACTTCATAAGCCAGAGGGCCCTCGCCACCACGGGCCGGGTTTTGCATTGTGCCCGATTAGAGAACCCCTGGCCCGCATTCTGCAGGCAAAGAACGGGCATCAGGAGCAAGGGCGAGTGGCACATCTTGCAGTTCCTGCAACCAAATATAAAATAATTACACAAAGCAAAGGTAACCAACTAAAACACTAACTCCTACAACACATTAAGATTCAAGTTCAACAATCCCAATATAATTCACAAAGTACATAAGTCTAAAAAAATATAGCAATTATATGGATGTGTGGAAAAATAAATGTTTACATGCTAAGGACTAATTTAGGTCAGCATTAAAATGCATCTATAAGGCATACATGAAATGTATTGATTCAGGTATGCATTGCTATACAATTTATGGCCACGGCCATGCTGATACATGCAATGCCATGGTGCTAAAGGCGCGCAGACTCCTCCACATAGCCGCAAAACATGTTCAACAATAGCAATCCGAGACCTCAGAGGTGTCGGAAGTGGTTTTACAATTTAACGGATTTTTAGGGTGGAGAGCCGTTGGAAATCTGCTCTCGGAATCAGACGGAAACCATCCCAGCAACGGAAGTTTTCTGAAGGAACGGAAATTTTCCGATTTTGTTTGGAAATGTTCCGAACTGCTTCCGTTTAACGAAAGCGCATATACACATTCTCCCGAACGTTCGTGCGAGTGAAAAATGTACGAAAAAAAGCAAAAAAATGACAAACACCCACAAAAACTTTCACAGACAGCTACGGAAGTCCGGACGAATGTTTCTTTCAATCGAGCCTAATGTTCCCGCGGGGGTCTCAAACTTACCCACTGCAACAGGGTAAGTCACGATATCCCCGTGGATGCAAAGCACACTCAGCTTTTTCTTTGGTTTGCAACCACCATGCACCAGGTTGGCCCGGACCAAAGTTACCCGGCTACCTGAGTCCAATAATGCCTTTACTGGGCGACCATTCATCTTTAAAGACACAACCTGCGTTTCAGATTTTGACCGCTGACTGGCGGCACAACCGGGGTATGCCAACAGGGATCTTCTGCGACCCGCGTCACATTCCATGGGTTCAGGGCCGAGGGGGCAATCCGCGGCTATGTGCCCCCACTCACGGCACCTCCAACACTGGGGACCCCGGAACCTCCTTGCCTGGACGTCTTCCCTAGGGTTAGGGGGCCTCTGGGGGTCAGGGACAGTCTTTTGCCCTCTCACAGCTCTCCACACACTTTCCAGGGGAACTTGTTTACTCACTGGTCTGCCGGTCTTGTCAGGGGCATCCCGAAGTTGGTCCTCAGTCGCGACAAATCGTTCCACGACGTTAACTAGCTGCTCAACAGTCTGTGGGTCACCCTGTCCTGCCCATTGCTGTAGCTTCGGCGGCAGTGCCTGAACAAAATGGTCCCCCACGACTTTTTCGATGATCTGCGCAGGGGTCAAACGCTCTGGCTCCAACCACTTTTGGACCAGATGAATTAGGTCATACATCTGCAATCGGGCAGGTTTATCAACAGAAAAAGTCCAGTTGTGTACTCGCCTTGCCCGAACCGCTGGCGTGACTCCCAGGCGAGCAAGGATCTCCATTTTTAGCTTGGCATAGTCCCGCACATCCTGCTCCCTGAGATCAAAATATGCTTTTTGCGGCTCACCTGACAGGAACGGTGCAATCACATCAGCCCATTCCGTGACTGTCAGCTGCTCTCTCTCAGCCATGCGCTCAAACACCGTGAGGAAGGCCTCCACATCATCCTCATGGGTCAGCTTTTGTAGGACCCGCTGTACGGCTCTCCTCGCACCCTCCGACTCAACTGGGCTTCTCTCCGGTTGTGAAACTTTAGCACCACCAGTCTCTCTAATCGTAGCTATCTGTTCCATCAACAGGCGATTTGTCTCCTGCTGCTGGGCTAGCTGCTGTTGTGCCAGGGCCTGCTGCTGGGCTAGCTGCTGTTGTGCCAGGGCTTGCTCATGCCGGAGGTCAGCTTGTATTAGGTGTTTTATCACCTCCTCCATTTGCTTTTTTTGAGACATCTTGATTGCTGCCTTCGCCAACGACAAGCAAAATGCAGTGCGTTTTGTCACTTCGTTGCCCCTAGCAACAGTCACTGTGCCCGCATCCTCCACCATTTGTAAGCAGGCAAACAATCAGCAGTGATGACAACGGATTTGAACTGCATCATTTCTGCTTTTATTCAGCAAAGTTCAGTAGATAGTCCAAAGATTGCAGCATAAATGCAGTAAGCAAAAAGGGTTACTTCACCAACCAAATAGTCCTGGGCTGGGTACTCCAGCAAGCTGATCAGTTCCAGTCCACTTTACAGGGCGTATCAGCCCTCTGCTCAATGTCCAGTGCTATCCTTCACCACGGTGCAGCTCAGCCTGGGCTCACTCCAACAGGCTGGTCATTTACAAAGAAAAGGCAGTGTGCTCTCTTCTTATACAGGCTTCCCCTGTAATCAGCGTGCACACTTGTGGAGGGCCTTAGAACATGTAACAACCCGTAAGGGAATTGGGGAAGTGACCCGGGTCCTGAAAACCCGGGCCGGATTGTGCTTTATACAACCAAGCAGGGAAGAAACAGACCTTTTGATACAATTTACCACAATATATACAATTAATTGTGACTATGATACAACTATAATACAACTGGTCATAAATACAAACAAGGTGCAAAAGTGCATGAATCAAACTACAACACCAAACATAGTATGCAAAAAAGGATATATAAAAACCATGAGCCAGGCAACTGAAGCCGATCACACATATGGGAGCAGGGGACACCTGCACACGCGGCCGCCCATGCCGCTTCGCCGGGTGAAAAAAGGTGTTTTAAATTGTTGGTCCTTTGTATTGTGAGTTGTGTATATGTTATTTTCAATAAAATCATGCAAACTTAAGAATTTGGTTTGATCAGTATTTTGAGTGGTGCTCCTGTTGATAGGGTGGAGTTGGACTAGTTGCCCTTCAGCCCTTTGGTGTTGGTTCAGGTAATTTTACAGTGTAGCACAATTAATATTATAGGAGGTGCACCCCCAGGGTGTAAACTACTGCACCCACAAGATGCATCAGACCAAATCGCCGACCTTCCCACCCAAAGTAATGGTCCAGAAATAGACTTACCAAATTATAGCTAAGTGGGGGGCCTGAGACTTCCCCCCCGAAGGGAAGGCCCAGACTCCCGCCGCCCCCAAAAGGGAAGGCCCAGGCTCCCCTCCCCCGAAAGGGAAGGCCCAGGCTCCCCTCCCCCGAAAGGGAAGGCCCAGGCTCCCCTCCCCCGAAAGGGAAGGCCCAGGCTCCCCTCCCCCGAAAGGGAAGGCCCAGGCTCCCCTCCCCCGAAAGGGAAGGCCCAGGCTCCCCTCCCCCGAAAGGGAAGGCCCAGGCTCCCCTCTCCCAAAGGGAAGGCCCAGGCTCCCCTCTCCCAAAGGGAAGGCCCAGACTCCCCTTTCCCAAAGGGAAGGCCCAGGCTCCCCTCTCCCAAAGGGAAGGCCCAGACTTCCCTCCCCCAAAGGGAAGGCCCAGGCTCCCCTCTCCCAAAGGGAAGGCCCAGGCTCCCCTCTCCCAAAGGGAAGGCCCAGACTCCCCTTTCCCAAAGGGAAGGCCCAGGCTCCCCTCTCCCAAAGGGAAGGCCCAGACTCCCTCCCCCAAAGGGAAGGCCCAGGCTCCCCTCCCCCAAAGGGAAGGCCCAGACTCCCCTCCCCCAAAGGGAAGGCCCAGGCTCCCCTCCCCCAAAGGGAAGGCCCAGACTCCCCTCTCCCAAAGGGAAGGCCCAGGCTCCCCTCTCCCAAAGGGAAGGCCCAGACTCCCTCCCCCAAAGGGAAGGCCCAGACTCCCCTCCCCCAAAGGGAAGGCCCAGACTCCCCTCCCCCAAAGGGAAGGCCCAGACTCCCCTCCCCCAAAGGGAAGGCCCAGACTCTCCTCCCCCAAAGGGAAGGCCCAGGCTCCCCTCCCCCAAAGGGAAGGCCCAGACTCCCCTCCCCCAAAGGGAAGGCCCAGGCTCCCCTCCCCCAAAGGGAAGGCCCAGGCTCCCCTCCCCCCAAAGGGAAGGCCCAGGCTCCCCTCTCCCAAAGGGAAGGCCCAGACTCCCTCCCCCAAAGGGAAGGCCCAGGCTCCCCTCCCCCCAAAGGGAAGGCCCAGGCTCCCCTCCCCCCAAAGGGAAGGCCCAGGCTCCCCTCCCCCCAAAGGGAAGGCCCAGGCTCCCCTCCCCCCAAAGGGAAGGCCCAGGCTCCCCTCCCCCCAAAGGGAAGGCCCAGGCTCCCCTCCCCCCAAAGGGAAGGCCCAGACTCCCCTCCCCCATAGGGAAGGCCCAGGCTCCCCTCCCCCAAAGGGAAGGCCCAGACTCCCCTCCCCCAAAGGGAAGGCCCAGACTCCCCTCCCCCAAAGGGAAGGCCCAGACTCCCCTCCCCCAAAGGGAAGGCCCAGACTCCCCTCCCCCAAAGGGAAGGCCCAGGCTCCCCTCCCCCAAAGGGAAGGCCCAGGCTCCCCTCCCCCAAAGGGAAGGCCCAGGCTCCACTCCCCCAAAGGGAAGGCCCAGACTCCCCTCCCCCAAAGGGAAGGCCCAGACTCCCCTCCCCCAAAGGGAAGGCCCAGGCTCCCCTCCCCCAAAGGGAAGGCCCAGGTTCCACCCTGCCCCAAGAAAGGGAGGCCCAGACTCTGCCCTGAGGGGAAGGTGCTGGAAGGACGAGGAATTTTCTGGTTTTCCCATGTCTCCCTGCTTCACTACCTATGTTCCGCTTGGCTGTGGTCACCTGACTTACCTGCTCATTCTGTGTAATTACCACCGGTGCTTTGCCAATCTGACCTGTATATGGACCAATCATTACTTGTATTTGTCATTAGTGTGCGCTTACCGCTATTAAAGTGGACCAAAACCCATCATAGAGCCTGGACCAAGGAGAGGGGGGGGGGTTGCTAGGTGACTGGCGGGGGCGTGCCTCAGGGTAGTGACCATCCTGGGTGTGGGGAGTGAGGGGCATCACGTGTTACCCTCACACTGGCCCATGTGGTCACCATAGGGATTAGGGGCATCCCGTGTTATCCTCACACTGGCCCGTGGGGTCACCATAGGGATCAGGAGCATCACGTGTTACCATCACACTGGCCCATGGGGTCACCATAGGGATCAGGAGCATCACGTGTTACCATCACACTGGCCCATGGGGTCACCATAGGGATCAGGGGCATCCCGTGTTACCCTCACACTGGCCCATGGGGTCACCATAGGGATCAGGGGCATCACGTGTTATCCTCACACTGGCCCATGGGGTCACCATAGGGATCAGGGGCATCCCGTGTTATCCTCACACTGGCCCGTGGGGTCACCATAGGGATCAGGGGCATCACGTGTTATCCTCACACTGGCCCATGGGGTCACCATAGGGATCAGGGGCATCACGTGTTATCCTCACACTGGCCCATGGGGTCACCATAGGGATCAGGGGCATCCTGTGTTATCCTCACACTGGCCCGTGGGGTCACCATAGGGATCAGGGGCATCACGTGTTATCCTCACACTGGCCCATGGGGTCACCATAGGGATCAGGGGCATCACGTGTTATCCTCACACTGGCCCATGGGGTCACCATAGGGATCAGGGGCATCCCGTGTTACCCTCACACTGGCCCATGGGGTCACCATAGGGATCAGGGGCATCCCGTGTTACCCTCACACTGGCCCATGTGGTCACCATAGGGATCAGGGGCATCCCGTGTTACCCTCACACTGGCCCATGGGGTCACCATAGGGATCAGGGGCATCCCGTGTTACCCTCACACTGGCCCATGTGGTCACCATAGGGATCAGGGGCATCCCGTGTTACCCTCACACTGGCCCATGGGGTCACCATAGGGATCAGGGGCGTCACGTGTTACCCTCACACTGGCCCATGGGGTCACCATAGGGATCAGGGGCGTCACGTGTTACCCTCACACTGGCCCATGGGGTCACCATAGGGATCAGGGGCATCCCCGGTGTCCTGCTCCTGATTGGCTGTCAGCTCTCCTCAGCTCAGGACACGTGTGACGTCACTGCTGTTGTTACCATGGCAGCCGCCCGCTGTGGTCTCATCACTTTGTGCCGTGTTATATGTGATAATGACGGGTTATTGTCTCACACACTTACCGGACACGGCGACGACACATCAACTTCCGCTTCCGCCCACAGTAGGGGGCGTGGTTTAGTGACATCGTGACGCGTTACACGTGCCCTGCTCGGCCACGCCCCTTTTGTATAGCACCCTTCGCTGGTGGGCCGAGTTGCCGTCTATAGGGGGCGTGTCCGCCTTCGCCCTGCGCCAGTCAGAGCGTCGCTATGGGTTGGTGAGCGTGGCCTGAGGCGTGGCGTTGATGTGACGCGGCGGCCATTTCGTCGGAGTCCGGCGAGAGGCAGAATGAAGGCGGGTGTCGTCACTGCCGGGCGCCGCCATGTTGGTGTAGACCTGGAGCGGCCGTGCATATAACTGATACAAGGACCGCTAACATGGCTGCCCCTCGCTTCTCATTGGTGGCCTCTGTCTCCTAGGAGATGGTCACGCCCCTCCCTGAGGTCTCTAAGCAGTGAGCTCCATCTGCCCCCTCAGGTGTTTCCATGGCCCCGCCCCTTCCTGCAGCAATTTGCCCAGGAAACTCCCCCCATGGCGCAAGCTGTGGGGCCCTTATAATAAACATGGGGGATACCACACTATACATGGGCTCAGGGCATTGGCTGGGGTGAGGGGTGTGCTCACACTGTCCATAGGTGGGGGGTGACCTCTGGGAACTCAGGTCTCCATGGTTACCGTGCTACAGGTCTCCATGGGTAACCCACTACAGATCCCCATGGTAACACCGCTACAGGTCTCCATGGTTACCCAATACAGGGTTCTCGTCTGGCACCCCTAGTGACCGCCCATTCGCCTCTAGCTGTGGGCCTGACCACACGGCCATTTACAAATGCCTGCTGCAGGTACATGCCACAGATAGAGGTGTGCCAGGTATGCAGCCATGAGGCACTGAGGGATCCGGGAAGAGGTGAGTGAATGGGGTCATCCAGGGGGGTCACACAGCAATTCGGGATGCCCCTGGAGTCTGCCTCCGGTGTTCCCCTTTAAAGGGTGGGGCAGGAAATGAGCTCCTCCCCTCTGTGGAGCGTACAGACTAGGGGGAGGGGCTTTACAATTCTCAGTGGAGAAGGCGGTGTGCCAAGTCTGACCCCGCCCCACCCGTCATTGCCCAACAAGAACAGGCCGGAGAACAAGATGGAGGAGCTGTACCACAGCTGTTCCTGGAGGTCACTGGCTTGAGGAGCTTATGGCTGGAGGACCCCCAATCACAGGTGGGGAGGATGCACTCTCTCGGGTGTCAGAGGACGAGGTGGGGTTTCCTTTGGCCCCTCCTCCTCATTGCATTTCTCCTCCCTCCCCACTTGGCTCTCCTTGTTTTGTCCCCGCCTTTGTTCCTCCTCATCTTCTTTCTCTGGATGGGCTGAAGCAGCGTGAAGATAAGAGAAGCTGGGACCAACCAGATGGCGGGTGTCAAAGGAAGAGGCGGGGTCTCATTTGGCTCCTCCTTCTCTTTGTCCTCCTCACCCCCTTGTCTCTCTTCTGCTCCTTGTTTTCCCTGCCTTTGCTTCCCCTTCATCTTCCTGCCTCTGGGAGTTTGTAGCCCCTCTTCATTTCTTGTATGCTCCTCCCCCTTTGTCTCTCTTTTACATTATGCTGTTTTTCCCGCCTTTGCTTCTCCTCCTCGGCTCTCTTCCCATCTCTGGAAATCTTTGGTCCCTGTGTTCTCCTCCTGGAGACCGTTCCAATTTGCAGAGGGAGTGTCACAAAAGGAGACCTGGTCCTACTCACGTGCTTGGTTGCGCCCCTCAGGTGTCTCCGTTCAGGTTGTGGGTGTGTGCGTGCTCGTGTGAGCGCTCGCACTTCTGCACATGCGCAAAAGGCACTTCATGGGCAGCAAAGGGCCTTTAAAAGGGGGCGTGCAGCACTAGGAAGTTGCCTGCAGATCTTCTCGGATTGATGCCTCCCTCTGTTCCTGAGTGACTTTCTAGTTTGACTTTTGACTCTGACTCATGGATTACGACCCCGCTCTGACCCTCTGATTTATGGATTACGACCCAGCTCTGGCTCTGACCCTCTGACTCATGGATCACGACCCCGCTCTTGCTCTGACCCTCTGACTCATGGATCACGACCCGCTCTTGCTCTGACCCTCTCATTTATGGATTACGACCCAGCTCTGGCTCTGACCCTCTGACTCATGGGTTACGACCCCGCTCTTGCTCTGACTCATGGATCATGACCCGCTCTTGCTCTGACCCTCTGATATATGGATTACGACCCTGCTCTGGCTCTGACCCTCTGACTCATGTATTACCACCTCGCTCCGGCTCTGAACCTCTGACCCATGGATTATGACCGCGATCCAGCTCTGACCCCCCTGGCTTTTGACACTGGCCCCTCTCTGGCTCTTGACCCTCTGCTTGGATGATTACCTGTTTTGGCTCTCTCTATACTCCGGCACTGGATTATGGCTTTCCCTGGCTCTGGACTCTCTGGCTTCCCTGCATCAGCTTCCCCCCGAAACCCCGAACTGGACTTATATATATTTGGGCTTACTGGCTGGCTAGCGACAGTAGTTATCTGCAGTGTAGTCTGCCCCTCCTTGCGCAAGGCTCTGACAGGAACCAGACCTGTTGGCAGACTCCCATGCTGGAGCCAGTGCGTGGTGTAGCACTTTACCAGGTACTCCCCTGCTGGCTCCTTTAAGTTACAGTCAGCTTAAATTCTCTATTGCCTTCCAGATCTATCTCCCTTCCTGCCTGTTGTTTGAGATTCTGCATCATCCTCACATGTAACACTTCAGCCCTCCCCTCTGCTGAGTTTCCCTGTCTCCACTCTCTGGGGAGGCCACAGGCAGTAATGCAGGCAGCCGTCTGTATCTATAGTGGTCTGGTCTCTTGAGAGTGGAAGATTGCTGAGGCAGTGTCTAGTACAACCCCTTTAATATTAAACTATTCAGATTCAGGTTTATTTTGCCCTGTACCTAGTAGAAATTTGTTGTGGCAGAGGACTCTTACATCAGGTGGGGACCAATTATTTAGCAATACAACTAAACATTGGCAGTATATAGGACTGAGGAACTCAAAAATAAAGCATCCCTCAAAATCCCAGGCGCCAGCCAGGTTCAAGGTGCCACATGGACTGCGCATGCGTGCACTGGTTCTGATGCAAGAAAGTACATTGTCCCTGAGTGACCGATTGCACTTTTCTGCATTCCCAAGCGCTAAGGTGAATATTCTTATTGATGTAGCGCTATCTTCTTCCATAGCACTTTACATTGTAGTAATTACAGAGTAACAGATACATAGACAGTTGCAGACCCAATGCAACAAACTGCAACATGAACACTATGAGAGCAGGACACAACAGGAGAGAGAGCTCAACCCTTGAGAGCTAACAGTCTAAAGCAAAAGGGAAGAGACAGAGGGATCGGGTCAAAAGTATTGAGTTTGGCAGCATGTGCCCAGTGGAATTGCTTAAACCAGGTTATATACTTGCCTGAAGATGGGGGTTTTGCAACAGTTCTGAAAGCTTTGAATGTTGAGGAGCATCAGATTGAATAGGGGAGAGCATTCCAGAGAATGGGAGAGGCATGTGAGAAGTCCTGTTGAGTGAGAGGAAGTGACCAGGGTGAAGAACAGGCAAAGATCAAAGGCAGAGTAAAGGTTGCACCCAGGTGGATGGTGTTTCATTAAAAAAAATTCAGCTCTGCAGACAAAGTGCGCACCTTGCACTTTTCCAACCAAAATAACCCTTTACATTGGGAATACCCCCCACAAACCATATATTCCCTTTAATCTTTTATTCACATTAAGCTTTCTATGCATATCCAGCTTGTTGTGGGCTCTTCTTTCTGGAAGTAATCCCTTGAAAAATTCTTGGGTTGCACAGGGTTTCCCTAATAAATTTATAAAAAAGCAGAATCAAAAACATGTTTTTCAATATGAAAACAAGAAACAACAAGCTAAATCTGAAAGTGCAAGGTCCCCCGAGCAGAACAATGCCCAACATGCATAGGCATTTTTAACTGCCCACCTACTTTCATTTTTCACCATTTTACGCTGTGTTTAACTGCGCTACGTTTAATTTGCAGGGATTTCAGGGAATATTATATATATTTTGTGGCAGAGTTTAAGCCTTAACATGAAATATCTTGTTTAATTTTTTTCTACAGTTTTTTAAAATATTTTGATTAAAAAATTTTTTGGGGAAAATTGTCTCCTTTATTTTAAATAAAAAATGTATTTTATTAAAGAAAACCATATTGCATGTGAAAGCCCCGTTTCTCCTGATTACAACGGTACCACATATGTATCGGTAGCCCCCCATTCCTGTCCAGGAGACCCCCAAAAGAGCACATTATAACATTTACAAATAAAATACAACTACTATCGACACTATGAAAGGTTAAACCAGATAAGACATTGGCACGGGGTACCCCTTCCCAGAAGGGGAACCACATTTTTAGGAGGAATTTTAAGCTGGGCTTGTAGAACAGGGTACAGGGGCCAGCTTTGGCCCTCTGCCCTGCCAGATACAAACCTGCAAATCCTGAATGGCCCTGGGCTTTACTGCCCCCATTGGTTTTGGGGATGCAGGTAATGGTGGCAGGGGGTTGCCACAGGTGACTTGCCAGACCTCTAAGCCTTGCGAACTGGTACCAGTTCATTAAGGTTTAACAATAAAAAAAGACACACACAGAGTGAAAATGTTTTTTTTTTCTTTACTCACCTCTGAACCTCTGCTATCCATGATAAGTTTTAGATCAGCATCTTTCCATAGTAGCTCTGCAACATTAGGTAAGTTGGTGGATTTTTCCTTCATGATCTCAAAACTGTCATGATTGAGAAATGAGAGTGGATCATCAAGGTGTAATGGTTGCCGTAGTCATCGAGTACCCCCCTTAAAAGAGGGAGAAGAGTGGCAGGGTTCAAGGTATGGCAATGAGTCAGGGTGGCATTGCCAGATATTAAAATGGAGGCCTGCAGTCTGAGGTGGTGTGCTGCTGACAGGTGCTTGCGTGGAGTCTGACTCAGAATAGCTGATATGTCATGGGGGTCCAGGGCCTGTAGAAGGTGTCCCAGGGCAATGTCACTTGTCTTATCCAAGTGGACATGGGCAGCAAAGACTGTGCCCACACAGGTGGGAGCTCCTCTTGCCACAGGGTCTAGTCTTGCAGAGTAAGTCCTCCACCATGTTCCAGATAGGAAACATGACAACTGGAGCTGAAATATGTGAGCAGGGGAAAATGAATATTACTTTTCTACCTCAATACAAGATTGCCGCCAATGTCTACTATATTTCTAAAGATAATTTTACAAAAGAACAAGGTCTGAAGCGGGCTAAAGTTGACAGGGCAGGCGTTCTGTGGACACCCCCTTTTTCCTTAGGGAACATTTCATATATTTGTGGTGGGAAAATTTGCTATCCATGACTACCTAATAAGCCCCAGTGATGGTGTTTTCTAGCACAGATTGTGCCAGTTATGGGAGTCATGGGAAATGATAAAGGGAAACATCTTTTTGAAGCCAGTGTACATCCAAGATACCCTTTAAGATATAAAGTTAAGAATCCCTATTCATTGAGGGAGATATGGTCTGGGCCTGGTTTCACTCCTGGACTGGATGTGGAATAAGTTTTATATAAATATATTTTTATAAAAGTAAATAATTACAGTGACATTTTAGATGAAGTGCTCACTAAGAATGGCGAAGATGTTAGAAAATTAAACACTATTAGAAAAGAATTAGAGCTTCATTAGCTGGCTATTGAAGGACTGTCCACAGCCTTGACAGGATTATGTGAGATGACTGAGGATTATGAATGTCGTACTTGGATACACAATACCTCAGTTGAAATACCTGATTATGATATTATAAAACAACATAGGAAAGAGGTCAAAGGGTTGTAAGAAAAAGCCAAAAATATAGCTAAGTACTGGTCACCATTTGGTGACCGGGGTCTTGGCCTGGGAGGAATGTTTAAATGGCTCAAACAATTGTTTGTCACTGTCTTTCTTTTTTTGATAGTTTTGCTTATACTATTTCCTGGCATTTAAATTGACTCTGTGTTTGATGAGTTCTTGTACTGCATTATACTGCTTGAAGGGCTTGTTGCAGTCTGGTTATCCCAAAGCTGGATCTGAAACAATGGTGTCTTTAATGTGGTCCTTCACTCTAAATAGGAGTTTATCTTATATGTTTCCCACACCCTGCACATACAGATTGCCCACATTAAAAATCATCCTACCTGTATCTACTGCATGTTTTGAGCCTTATGGCGGCTTATGGGACTGCTCTGCATTCTGGGACTGCTGACCTTTTCCTGACTCCAACTCTGATCTGTCTGAGCAAAGCACAGCTGTAACCCGCCCCATGTACTTTATCCCACTCTCCTCTCCTCATTAAGTGTGATGCTTCTGAATCAAAATGGCGGCGCCCATGTCCTAAAGTCCTGAACAGAGTTGCAGTCCGATGGGGGAAAGAATAATAAGTAAGGGACTAAAAACTTAAAAAATATTAATTTTAGATGCTGGGGAAATGCTTTTTAAGGGTTTGGTCTTTTCAATAAATCATGGTGAAGGTCCGGTTTCAGGAACCTGAAAGATGTCCACCACCTCTGATGACAGATGAAAGGGCTGATTGTCAATGCACTCGAAGAGGTGCTACATCAGGAGGGAGGCAAACAGGATCCAGGGTCTGCAGTAGGAGACTAGGCTCCAAAAAGGCTTGCAGTGCTATTGGGGTTTTGGGTGGGTGCATCTGGCTAATGGCACTCTTCCTTGCTTCTATTAGATGCCTGGTGCCCTGTAAAATTCAATATCCTAGAAAGGTTACTCGCTCTTGACACCACTTTTGTCTTTCCTTTGGATGCCTTGCACCCTTTAGGAACTGATGTAAAGAAAAGGAGAACCATGGAGCAATCTTCAGGCAAGGGACACTCAAGCCCTGCCTGCCACCTGTCCTGACCCTAGAAAACAGAGGGGCTGTTTTGCACGCCATATACTAACACAGTCGACATGTAACTCCTTCCCCATAGGTAAATGCTCATGTAAGGTATTGAACCAATCTGTATTTGGCCTTAGCCTGACTGGGCTCTGGTTTCTTTCTTACTGGAAACAAAGTAGTGTTAGCTGAGGGAGCACAAGGTCTCAACACCCCTGTCTTGAGGTAGCCCTGCACCTGTTCCTCTATTGCTTCACTCTGTGCCATAGATAGAGGGGGCCTGTTTGAGCGGAGGAACGTCTGGTCTGAGCTGGACCTGCACTTCCCACATCATACAGGCCATTCGCCAACACTTGCTCTGCGATGAGGGCAAGAGCCTCAGAAGGGATCACTTTTGCACATTTCCTTTCCTCCCTATCCAGTTCATCTGTCTTGGGACTAAATAAGGAGGCTAGTAGCATGGTCTCTTCGGGGCAGAAGGGCCAGGTGAGTGTCACTGTACCATCAGATAAGTGAGGCAAGCTTGCAGTTTATGCAGCAAATCAGAGCTCAACAGTTTCATAGGGCAGGACTGGGACCTGGGACAGGACATGGTGATTGGGGTGTATCCAAGTTTCATTGGTGTAATAAGGGGGTGATCACTTGGGCTTCCCCTCCACCCCCCCCCTGAGTGACAGGAGATATCAGGAAGTTCTACGCGGTGAAGCACGCTATGCTTTGTACCTGCGGGGGGACCTACACTGATTTGTGACCTGACTTCCCTAAGTTATAACATTTCTTTTGCTTTCTTTTCTGTGGGGAGGGGTTAAGGCTGGGTTGATCTCCCATCATCATGAGGGTGGCCATTTTCATTCCCAGTCCTGATTCCAGCCTGTGGGTTACAGTTACAAGGGTGGTTACAGGTAGTGTATGGTACTCAGGACTGGCCACTATCAGGCCTATCATTAGCCTATCTACAAAGGTCTTAGCATCAAATGCTGGATCGGCTTAGCTGCATTATGACCTATGCCTTCAAAGGCACGTACTAACCCGATACCCCAGGCTTCTAAACTTTTATCCCTTTATTAGGTCGTATCAGTAAGACATACTGATTAATCGGCAGTCTTGTCTTTTGCCTACATCTTTATCTGTTTTGTCAGCTGGCGCCTGTTTGATATGCCCCTTTGGCATCTAGATTATAAATTTTCACTGGTCTGGTCAGGGCTGCATCAATCAGGGGCCAAAATTAAATTCCATTATATTTCCATCAAATCTGCCCAGGTAGCAGTGTAGGTCCCTTTGTGCCATTTTCTCTATAAAAATAACATGGGCTGTGTTTCTGGGTCTGGCAGGGACTGTCAGAGTCTGCCAGGGATCGTAGGAGACATGGATGAACCCGCCATGCTTGGTGTATCCAGCATTCTCATCTTCTTCCTCCCCCTCATCCTGTCTTTTTCTCAGCCTTTTATTTCTCATCTTCCCCAGGCTTCATCAAGGGAATAGAGGATGGTGTAATAAGAACCAGGATGGGAACAGTTAATGGGGACGAGGCTAGAATAGGGGCAGGCATAGGGGAAGGAGCCAAAGAGGTGGGTGACTCCACCTCTGGGCTGGTTAGAAGATACACAGAACCCGCCCTCCCACATGGACCGAAGTGCTTTTCTTTTTTCTATTGATTTGAGTACAGACGTTGCATGGTCCAAATCAATCTATAACACCATAACATAGGAAGAGGGGTTACTGCTGCCAGAGAAACAGACCTTTGTACACATAACGCATACCATCCTGGAGCGTATCTTTTAGGCTCGTCATTGTAATGCAACATTACAGCTGTCCTCTGCCATGCTAAAACATTCCTAATATTCCTTACACAAAACCAAGTCTATTGCAGTTCTCTTCACCCGCATATAGCTTGCTAGCTGGGAGTTCAGTGTTTTGGAGTCTCAGTCACCCTTCACTCTCTGTGATAAATCTGTGACACTCAAAAACTTCCTTGGAATATACAAAGAGTCACACATGCATACAGACTTAAATTGCTAAAAGCCGTGGGGAGTCCGGACTTTTCTTTAGCCCGATGTCAGCCATCCTCTATACCATAGCATAATGCGCAAATCTGTGACAGCCTACTTTCCCTCAGCTCAAACCACAAATCGCGTATGCCCTGACTCCATTCCACAATTTACACACTTGCCGTAGTTAAGCCCGGCTCTTCATCTGCTGAGTATCTCTGAATTCATAGCTGTCCAAATCAATTAGAGGCTTAGCCACCCTCCAGTGTGGGTTTGATCAAACAAGCATCTGCGTCTGCTCTTGCCATTCAGAAAGTTTTTTTTTCACTCAGCCTTCTCTGACTCAGCGCCTTGCGTGCACAACTCAGACACATAAAGACACAGCACAAACTTATATTGAATCAAGCGTCTTTATAAAATAGGCTAAAAATGCCTGACCTTTTTGCAGTTCCTTTACCTCATCACAGACCAGAGAGGCCAGGTGAGTGGGACAGGGCACTGTAATATAAAGTTTCTTACCCCGGAGTTACACAGGCTCCCTGTGAGTGGCCTATTCCTGTCTTCCAATCTCCAGAGGCTCTGCAAGCTTCAGACAAGCCCCACAATGGGCAACAACTGTTATTTACGCTAGACCATCCCAGAGACTGCTGTGCTCAATCGGTCCCAAATCAGTGAAGAAAGAAACGAAATGAGGAGTCAGCACGCCGAACTGATGTTAACACCACATGCTGAAGATGCGCTTCTAACCCCAACTTTTAGGCTTTATTTATACAGCATAGAAAACAGAGGCTTACATAGGAAATAACTATTCTTTATGTCTCTATTCTAGTTTATGGATTACTTCATCCTTACCTATTTAGTGCATGTCACACAGGCACAGTACGCTGTAAATTACATCGCATCTAGATAGGGTCCTGTCATAGTCACCATCTTTGAGTGTAGTGTTCTTCTCCTGATGTCATTTTTAGGTGTGTCTCTTTCTCTGATGCCATCTTGTCTTAGAAATGTGAACTTTATTTTTGAACATGTGTAACATGAGGGGGTGTGACTACATGTAGTGAACACCCCAGACATCTTCGGGATGCCCCCATAAGGAAAGAAGATCTGGGCAGCAAGGGGACAGGGGCACTTCTAGTCCAGAAACATTCCAGATAGGAGTTTACACTGGGGCATATGGTTTGGGGAAGGTAATATTCACTAAGGTTCCTTCCCCCTCAGGCTGCTGTCCAAGGCGGGTCAAGAGTCCAGCTAGCTAGCCACACAGAGATCACATGACAACCCTTTCTCTTCAGGCAAGCGCCAGTTTAATTGGCACCTCAGAAAAACAGTTTAAGCAGGGGTCCCCAACGTATCCATGGAAACCACTAATGCTCACCTCTTATGCACTGTCCCCCACACGGCCCTCCCCTCGCTCATCCTTACCTATGTAGTGCATGTCACATAGGCACACTACGCTGTAAATTACATCGCATCTAGATAGGGTCCTGTCGTGGTCACCATCTTTGGGTGTAGTGTTCTTCTCCTGATGCCATCTTTAGGTGTGTCTCTTTCTCTGATGCCATCTTGTCTTAGAAATGTGAACTTTATTTTTGAACATGTGTAACATGAGGGGGTGTGACTACATGTAGTGAACACCCCAGACATCTTTGGGATGCAATTTCAAAAGAAAACAAAGGGTATAGCCGCACTCAAGTCCAGTTTAGGGTGCAAGACCTGGGGGAGTCCCAAAACCCCACTTGGTATCCAGGAAAAATATAGCAATTGGTCAGCACTCCTTAAAACGCAATACTTTAATCAAAGTGAGAAAAAGCATCCATTGGGATGCCTCCATAAGGGAAGAAGATCTGGGCAGCGAGGGGACAGGGGCCCCTCTAGTCCAGAAACATTCCAGATAGGAGTTTACACTGGGGCTTATGGTTTGGGGAAGGTAATAATCACTAAGGTTCCTTCCCCCTCAGGCTGCTGTCCAAGGCGGGTCAAGAGTCCAGCTAGCTAGCCACACAGAGATCACATGACAACCCTTTCTCTTCGGGCAAGTGCCACTTTAATTGGCACCTCAGAAAAACAGTTTAAGCAGGGGTCCCCCAACGTATCCATGGAAACCACTAATGCTCACCTCTTATGCACTGTCCCCCACACGGCCCTCGCTCAGGTGGGCATTGCTTCAGGGAGCTTCTCCTTCATGATGAAGGGGAGGACAGTACCCGCTTATGGACACTACTGCCAGGGGCATCTTGAACACGGGAACACCCACATCCCCTTGAGGGCCAATGCTTGTAGGTCAGAAGCCGTGTCAGCCTCCTCCCTCTCTCTGCCCCAACTTGCACATCTCACCAGCTGTCTCTGGACTGAAGCAGCACTGACTGGGCCTCCCTTCAACCTCATTCCACCCTGGCGAAGTGTCATTTGGACACGTAACGCGTCGGGGGCGGCTGCTACGGGGGACCCGGGGGTGACTAGGTATGTAATGATAGTTTCTTTTTTACACTCAGCTTATATTTGCTCTGGGGGTGCTCCTATTTAAACACCAATACTGGTCCTGGCGCTCATTGGTATACACGGTTTTGCATAGCACTGTCTTTAATGGTTGGGTATTACAAGTGTCTTTTGTTGGTTGTTGGTTTTGTCACGGTATACAATTGTATGCCATAGTGGGTATTTATGCACATAGCACTTTAAGTATTAATCAGTTTTATTAATTGCATGTCACAGTTTGTATTTATGCACAAAGCACTTTTTGAAAATAGCTGCTTACATCAATAGTGTGATAATTATGGTTTTCTTTTATAATTTCACTTGCTTGGTCACGCTGTCAATTTAAACATTCTGCCCAGCAGTATGCTCAGGATATACTTTTGAATACGTATATATACACGCCCAATTTTTAATAAATATCTATAATACTTAAAATAGCCATAATTATGGCTTAATTAATATAGTCACATACTCTAGGTTAATCCCCCGTTGTGTGTTTATATGTTTTTTAAATTATTGTGTATTGTACTGTGATGTGTTGTATATTGTGTTGTCAATTTTTAAGAAACCATTCAATAAAATATCATTGCTAAATTTTATTTTCAGAGTGCGGCCTTACATATATGGGGATGGTAGCTTAGGGGTAATCTAGGACTCCTTTATTGTTTACAATTGTGTCTGGTTTCACATCCCCCTTGGCCAGCACCTACTTCACAATTATATAGATCCTTAGCAGTGCATATCCACCTTGTTTGAACGGATGTCAACTTACATGTCTAACTGTATCCTGAAATGGGCTCATTATTCTATATGATAGAACTTTTATTATAATCCATGTTACACACTCAATGAAATATTCATGTATGTGTATAACATATATGATTTTATTAGAATAATCAATATAATAAATACATATATAATAATACATGGAATCATACAGTCACAGTTATATTGGACCACTGTACATCATTGATTGCTTTATTGTGAAACACCAGTATACAAACCCAAATGTTCACCCCAAATGAGAATAACACGCATCCTTTCTCTTGAGAATTGGAGAACTTCTGGAGTAAAATTTATAATAATGCCTTTGCCCCCTCATTTTTTTCTCTCTTTATATATATTATAATTTATTCATGTATTTGAATATCAACTGTCCCACTCCCACTTTCCCTTTCGACTCTTTACCCGTTGTTACTTTACTTTTTCTTCTCTTATTTTGAGTTCATACTTTCGTCTCTGGTTTTCTATAACTCTCTGCTCGTGGTGCCCTATTTCAGATTCCCTCAGTGGAACATCTTGACGGAGCTGTTTATGTTTATTCACAGCATTTTCCTAGAGAAATCTAAAGTTATCATTATAGATAACAGTAGCACTTGCCTATATGCATTACAAGAATGTATAATGTATTACTCAGCAAAGCTCTTGTATGATAAAACTGTCTCTTTCTATGTTTGGTTATCGGCTAATTTTCCTTCCTGTGCCGTCACTCCTTTCAAAACCTAAAAAAATATTATTATATTGATTAACTGACCTATATTTAAAATCATATTTTCTTCTGGGAATAATGTAAAAGGGAGCATGGGCTTCAGGCTCTGAGAAGATACACGTGTGCTCCTGTGTTTGTGTCTGACATATATTAGCCTCATACAGCCCTTTTAGTTTCCATATAATCTAATATGATTCATAAGAACCCATGTCCGATAAATAACCTCTTCTGGTTAAAATAATTCCTATCTGAACAATAACAATTAACAGCTACTGGAAAACATTTCCTATATTTAGAACACGATCACAGTGTTCCCACTTTTTTCCTGTGTCACTGCCCACATTAAGGACATGTATGAACTCTTTCATGTCTGATAAGGCTTGATTTATGAGAGAAACATTTCCCACATCTATCTATCCCTGCTTCGTAGGGAAATATCAAGCTACCCAAAATTGGAGGGGGGCTAATATAGTGAGAACCCTTTTCCAGCTTCAATCAAGATGGATATTTAAAATGAATACTTTACAACCTATAGGTTTAAATATTGAATTTGACCTTAACTGTATCATTGGTACTAATTAGATTTTATAGTAAGAAAAATAAATGGTAGAACTATGTAACAGTATTAATAGGGGTTTGTTGTCTTTGTGTCTGATTTTATTTACGATTAACATCATTGCATTTTATTCAGCCATTTAACTTCTATAACTGTTTCTATGCATGTGTCATGCACATATGGCTTAGTATTATATTTTTTTAACAAATGTTTTTTAATAATTCTAATCTTTCTAAGCAAGCCATAGTAATTTATGTGATTAATGGTTTTAAGATATTTTAACTGTATCAGCTAGAGGGAAAGCATGATTTGGCATGATATTTTTACTCTCCCCCTGTTGTGTCTGTGGTTTACTGAAAGTGATTTAACCCATTGTTTTCTGGTGAGCATATCTGAAACATCTATTTGAAGTGCGCTTATTTTTACATTACACTATGTTAGCTTCACTTTTTGTTTTATGAGCTATCAATTGATATAATACATTTAGGAGTCTTTTTTTTTTGGAGAAGTTGCTGAGTTGGATCTATTATATACACAATAAAGCAGACCTACAATTACTGGTTTGCTCATTGCGTGTTGTTAGAATTGTAAGTAAGATAGAAATTGTTGATGTTAAAGAGGACCTAAATGCATTTTTTCTTTTGTATATCTAAGACATGCACAATTGGAGTTTATGCACGCAATGGATTAAACAAAAATGAATTACTAACATGATCGTTAATTGACTTAATGTGTTTTAGACATACACAACTTATTTCTATGCTCGTTTGTAGATATTACAAGGAAATTGGTTATAAAAAGCTATTTTAAGTGTGCAGGTTATTATATTAGATCCTAGGTGATCTAAATGATCAATTGTTAATCCCTTAGGCAGGATTTTTTTATTATCCCAGTGCAGTATTCAACATTGCACTTTAATGGTCTGTTGTCATAAATATCTACTTGTATGTGCGCAACCCCATATGATCTATTTGATCAAAGATTTTCCTCTGTATGAGCTCTTTCATGTATGACAAGGTTTGATTTTTGAGAGAAACATTTCCCACATTCAGAACAAGAATATGGCTTTTCCCCTGTATGAACTCTTTCATGACTGATAAGCTGTGATTTGTGAGAGAAACATTTACCACATTCAGAACATGAATATGGCTTCCCCCCGTATGAATTCTTTCATATGCGATAAGGACTGATTTGTCAAAAAAATATTCCCCACATTCAGAACAGGAATATGGCTTCTCTCCTGTTTGAACTCTTTCATGTCTGTGAAAGTGTGATTAATCAGAAAAACATTTCCCACATTCCAAACAGGAATATGGCTTCTCCCCTGTATGAATTCTTTCATATGTGATAAGCTGTGATTTGTGAGAGAAACCTTTTTCACATTCAGAACAGGAATATGGCTTCTCCCCGTATGAATTCTTTCATGTGTGATAAGCACCGATTTCTCAGAAAAGCATTTCCCACATTCAGAACAGGAATATGGCATCTCTCCTGTATGAACTCTTTCATGTTTAATAAGGTTTGATTTTATGAATTATTTCATGTCTGATAAAGTATGATTTATGAGAGAAACTTTTCCCACATTCAGAACATGAATATAGTTTCTTTCCTGTATGAACTCTTTCATGTCTGATAAGGGTTAATTTACGAGAGAAACTTTTCCCACATTCAGAACATGAATATGGCTTCTCCCCTGTATGAACTCTTTCATGTCTGATGAGGTCTGATTTACAAGGGAAACATTTCCCACATTCAGAACATGAATATAACTTCTCCCCTGTATGAACTCTTTCATGTCTGATAAGGTGTGATTTTTGAGAGAAACATTTCCCACATTCAGAACAAGAATATGGCTTCTCCCCTGTATGAACTCTTTCGTGTTTGATAAGTTTAGATTTTTGAAAAAAACATTTCCCACATTCAGAACATGAATATGGCTTCTCCCCTGTATGAATTCTTTCATGTCTGATAAGGTTTGATTTTTGAGAGAAACATTTCCCACATTCAGAACATGAATATGGCTTCTCTCCTGTATGAAGTCTTTTATGTGTGATAAGTGTTGATTTACGAGAGAAACTTATCCCACATTCAGAACAGGAATAAGGAGTCTCCCCTGTATGAACTCTTTCATGTGCGATAAGGACTGATTTATCAAAAAAATATTCCCCACATTCAGAACAGGAATACGGTTTCTCCCCTGTATGAACTCTTTCATGTGTGATAAGCTGTGATTTGTGAGAGTAACATTTTCCACATTCAGAACAGGAATATGGCTTCTCCCCTGTATGAACTCTTTCGTGTGTGATAAGCACCGATTTCTGAGAAAAGCATTTCCCACATTCAGAACAGGAATATGGCTTCTCTCCTGTATGAACTCTTTTATGTCTGATAATGTCTGATTTGAAAGAAAAACATTTCTCACATTCAGAACAGGAATATGGCTTTTCCCCTGTATGAACTTTTTCGTGTTTGATAAGTTTTGATCTTTGAGAAAAACATTTCCCACACTCAGAACAGGAATATGGGGTTTTAGAACTATGAGCTGTATGATGATTGAGGACATCCATATAACACTCCTGTTCAGAGGGTTGGGACAAGAGATGTGCAGGGTACAGTGGTACAGTGGTATTCGGTTCTCCTGTAGACTTTGCTGTGGTGTCATCCTTTCTTTTAGCATCTGGAGAGGTAACAGCATGTTTGGACAGATTATTTTGGCTGGATTTTATATCTGAAGAAGATAATAAATAGAGGGAAAACTGAAGGTTACATTATAACTCTATTTCACAAGCTGGTCATAAACCACAATCTGATGACATCACTTACAAAGAGAATATAACTGTCAGCCTACCTAGAAATTTGGCCACCCTCTGTTATCAGACACCTTTTCACCATGATGTGCTATATATGTTTAACAGCACTAAGAAATTTAAATGTTGGATATTTTTTCCGCAGTTTGGTCTTTAACATGACACATCTTATTTGTAATTTTTCCTTGTTTTATCAATATTTTGGGGTGAAATATGTAAAAATAAATACCCGTTAGACTTACCAAGAATTGGTATTTCTACAATTCCAGTACTGCCCACGAAGAGGCTCCTCCCATGGAGAAGAAACACAACTGGGAAAAGTTAAAAGCCCCACCCTTTCCATCAGTCCCCAGTATTCCCCATGGAAAACTGAAGGACTAATAAGGGAGAGTTGTAGAAGCCATCCTGAAGGACGGCAATTTTCTCCCATCGATATTCAGGACAGCTCATAGCGAGGATAAGCAAGTAATTTATATTTAAGGATAGGGCATAGATTGAAGGACTTTTTTACCAAATGACTGCTGGCTGTCTGACATGAGATCTAACCAGTAGTGTGAGGTGAAGACAGTTTTCTGTATTTAAATTGAAGCAGAAATGACCAAAATATCAAAGTTTACACTTTCACCTCATGATTTCTCTTCTAAAGGACGTGGGAGTGGCCCACAGATAGCAATGTGATAAATCTGGCAAAGGCGGAAGCAGAGGGAAGGACCAGCAATCATGTGCCGCTATGCTGAGGGGAACAGGATGAAAAAGATAATGTCGTCATTGGCTGAACCTGTAAAACTCTTCAACTTAAAAACAGAACGCGGATTAAGACAGCGCCAAATGTAGCCCATGCGATGGTGCAACAATTTGAAGTATAACTTTAAAGGAGACAAAAAGTCAGTCTGACTTCCTACAGGAGTAAGTGTGCTCCAAATAGAACACCAGGCATCTCCTAACATCGACACAATGCGTGGGGTCATCCTCACCCTTCGTGTTAGCTAAAAGCGAGGGCAGGACAATATCCTGGGACCTGTGGAAGGCAGAAGAGATCTTAGGTAATTACAAGGTGTCTGGTCTCAAGATGGCTCTGTCGGGGAGAAGGGCCTGAAGGTCACTAACCCACCGTGCTGATGAAATGGGCAACAAAAAAAATAATTTTAGTGATCAAAATTTTATCAATAGGTGCCCCCCTGACGTGGGATAAAGATGAGGCAATGGAGGGGGTCTCAGACCCTACTAGAAGCCTTGTTTACATGGATGTCCACCCCATGGCGACTCGTTCCATTTTCTCACCTGTGAATATGCAAAGCTCCTGTAAGAATATTGATCTGGAATGGTCCTTGGGGTCCAGTGCGGATCCCCCGACCAGCTTATCACCCAGGCGGGAGCATTCAAACAGAATGAAGGCAGCTGACATCATGGCACCAGTGCCTGCTCGCCTGGGCTTTCCCCAGGCTCCCTCCCGCAGCATGCCATGCACGGCCAGACAGTCCCGACGCCCGTTATCGACTCGACTATCCAGGCCATCATGCAATGCCTTCCGACAAAGGCAAACTTAAAGCGGACCTAAAGGCAGTGGTGATTAGAATCGAAAAGGGCGCTGTGCAGAGAGCTCCAGGATATTCAACAGAAATCTTCCGCTTTGGAAACTAAGGTCTCCATACTAGAGGACTCTCGCACAGACCATGAGAACCGACTTGCGGCCCTTGAGAGAATGCAGGTACAGCACCAACAACAAATGATTGAACTGCGACTACAGTCAGATGACCAGGAAAACAAAAAACAGGCCCAAAAATCTTAAGCTTCGAGGAATCCCTGAATTGATCAGGGCTGAAACTCTATGCTCAACAGCAACGGCATTGTTTAACTCTGCTTGGGAGACCACTTGATTCTGAGCTGATTATAGACCGAATCCACAGAGTGGCTGGTCACCCGACGGGGGGCCTTCAGACTCCTAGGGACGGTTTGTGTAGGATGCAATTCTTTACTGTTAAAGAGGATATTCTTTGACGGGTGTGGGAGCGGGGGCCAAATCAACTGGAGGGGTTCGCAGATCCTTATCCTGCCAGATGTATCACGCCGCAACCTACAGATGGGACGCACTCTCCAACCACTTCTAGACAAGCTTCGGGAGTTGGGGGCCTCTTACAAGTGGGGCCATCCGTTCCACCTCATAATACAGGAGGACAACTTCACCTTCACTCTGTGAAGCAGGGTGGACCTGCCCAGCATATTCGACTTCCTGGGACTCAAACCCTTTCCTGTCTTGGATTGGTTGGTTTTCAGTCAGCCTCATCCGCTGCCGCCGACGGAAAAGGAGAGGGGGCGCCTTCCGGAGGAACCTGGAGCACTATTGATTCCCTAAATCTATCCCCTGCCCAGCCTTATTTGTTCTTAAAGAGCAGGTACCTGCGACCGGATCACCACTCTGAATCAGTAATAGTGGGACGCCCAATGTAACGGGACTAATCCCAATAGGACTCTTTTGCTGCAATGAAGCACTGGATCCTCTGCCTCAATGGGCTCCCAGATGGATGGGGGGTGTGTAGACTGATGCTCCAGGAAGTTCTGACCCCTACCTGGGTGGGCCAAATGTTTTGAGAGGGGGGTTCGGTCAGCCAGGGGGCTGTTTCCTCTCTACAGTCCTGTGTTTATCAAGCCAGGCGGTGGAGAAGGGATGGTCTACCTTACCCAGAAGGGGGCCCAAATGGGGATAGATGTGCCAGTGAGGGTTTGTGCCCCATCTCCAGTGAAATTCCTCTGTAGGTGGCAGCTGGTGTTAAAGTTATGCAGTTATATATTTCTTTTGTTGTTTCTTTTGATGTCTGCTAAGTCATTACAACTGTGGTGGAAATGCAGTTTATACTGGGGTGCTGTGAGGTCTGCCTCACCTCAGCAAAGTGATGGGCCCTGTTTTCCAATGGCGGGCATGCAGGGTATGGTATGGTTGGCCTGGACTACCCTGGGGGACTGTTGAGTCCTTGAGGGTTGTTGTGGCTCCCATCCATGTGTGAGAACGAGGTAGAGTGGGTCCCCTTCTGAGTCCCGGGCCCTTTGCCTGGCCCTGGCCGGGGAGGCGTGTGTCTATACATATCTTTGCTATCTGTGGGCTGCACCCTTGGGCGCTGGGGGGCGGCCATGCTGCGCCCATGTACCTGAGTGGCCATCCGTCCTCCTGCCTGGGGTGGGGCAAGACCCCCTGGGATACTCAACAGACGGGGACTGGGGCCTGGAGGGTGGCCCCTACTGCATCTGGCAGGGGTGGTCCCTATGTCATCCTCCGTGGGACCTCGTCCTGGAGAGGGGAAGAGTGTTTGAGGTGGTTGGGCGGGGGGTACGTGGGACCCTTTAGCGTGCCCGGGGCGGCGGGCACAGGTGTTAGGCTCACAAGCGGCACAAGTCAGGTTCCTTGCAAAAGAAGCTGGGCATTAAAGGATATGTTGTCATTAATAGGGACTCGAGACCCAAGCTGATGGCCCACTCAGAGAGACAGCTATTTCCCCTCTTGAATTTGGGGGAAGATAGAAATCCTCTTGAAACTCAAAAGTGGGCCGGCCGGCGCTCGCTCCCGAGTTGTGAGGCCACTTTCGCCCAATAGTTTTCTGCGCCATTCTGCAGGATTAAGACCCTGCAGGATCAGCGTAGACCTTGGGAGTTAAGCTCCCCCACATTCTTTTTTGCTCTCCTCTATAAGGAAGTGCTTTCCTTGTTTATATGTCTTTCTCTACAGTTTCTCTTGCAGTACCCAGAGCCCGGGACTAGACACGCCTACCTTGAGACCCCTCTAGCTGTTTTGCAGCCCCCCACCATTTTACAGTAACGAATCTAAACTCCCAAAACTCAGGACAGATAGCTGCAATGGCGGATTTTAAAACTTTCAATGCCAAGGGGCTGAACATCCCATAAAAGAGAGCAAAGATTCTGTATGGCCTCCATAAGGCAAAGGTAGACATTGTTCTGCTGCAGGAGACACACTTCTGTAGTGGGAAATCATAGTAACATAGTATGCAAGGCTGAATAAAGACTTTAGTCCATCCAGTTCAGCCTGTTTAACACCTTCCAGTGGTCTAGTAGCCATAGCTGGAAATGTTATTACATGCCAGGATGCATCAAGGCCACTTTTGAATGTTTTTACTGTATCCATCATTACTACCTCCTCTGGCAGCGAGTTCCATAGTCTCACAGCTCTTACAGAGAAGAATCCCCTCCTATGTTGGTGGAGAAAGCACCTTTCCTCTAACCTTAGTGGATGCCCTTGGGTTATAGTTACACTCCGGGGTATAAATAGATTGTGGGACAGATCTTTGTATTGACCCCGAATATATTTGTACATAGTTATTAGATCACCCCTCAATCGTCTTTTTTCAGTTCTGATATGTCCTTCTTAAAGCGGACCTTCACCCTGAATAAGAGCATATATTATATGTTTTCCCCACCCTGTACATACAGATTGCTCACATTAAAAATCATCCTACCTGCATCTACTGCATGTTTTGAGCCTTTAAACATCCAAGATGACAGCTCATGGGACATCAGGCAGCCTGCAAACAGGAAGTGCCTTCCAACTGTGCTGCTCTGCATTCTGGGATTGCTGACCTTTTCCTGACCCCAGCACTGCTCTGTCTGAGCAAAGCACAGCTATAACCTGCCCCCTTGTACTTTATCCCGCTCTCCTCTCCTCAGTAAGTGTGATGCTTCTGAGTCAAGATGGCGGCGCCTGTATCCTAAAGTCCTGAACAGAGTTGCAGCCCAGTGGGGGAAAGAATAATAACTAAGTGACTAAAAACGTTGTATTAATTTTAGATGCTGGGGAATCATTTTATAAGGGTTTGGGCTTTTCAATAAATCATGGTGAAGGTCCGGTTTAAGCACAGGTGCCCAGAACTGTACACAGTGCTCCATATGGGGTTTGACCAGTGACTTGTACAGGGGTAAAATGATGCTCTGGACATGAGCACCTATGACCCTCCTGATGCACCCCTTGATCCTATTTGCTTTGGCAGCAGCTGCCTGGCATTGATTACTACAGTTGAGCTTATTGTCAACTAAAACCCCTAGGTCCTTTTCCATTGTTGTTTTACCAAGTGTTTCTTTATTTAGTCTGTAATCATGACACAGATTTCTCCTTCCCATGTGCATAACCTTACATTTATCTGTGTTAAACTTAATTTGCCATTTAATTGCCCATGCTTCCAATTTATCTAAATCTGTTTGTAGCTGCCTGCTGTCCTCTTTTGTTTTAATTACTTCACACAGCTTGGTATCATCTGCAAAGATTGAGACTTTACTGTTTAATCCATACCCAATGTCATTTATATATATATTGAAGAGAATCGGTCCCAGAACTGACCCTTGTGGTACTCCACTAGTAACAGTGACCCAGTCTGAGTGTGTACCATTGATAACCACCCTCTGATTCCGATCATTAAGCCAATTTACCACCCATCTGCACACGTTTTCTCCCAGTCCAAGCATTCTCATCTTTTGTACCAGCCATTTATGTGGCACAGTATCAAATGCTTTAGAAAAGTCAAGATATATGATATCCAATGACTCCCCCTGATCCAATCTTGAACTTACCTCCTCATAAAAGCTGATTAGGTTTGTCTGGCAGGAGCGATTTCTCATAAATCCATGCTGATATGGAGTAATAAGGTCATTTTCCCCAAGGTGCTCCAGGATAGTATCCCTTATGAAACCTTCAAACAGCTTGCCCACCACAGATGTTAAGCTTACCGGTCTGTAGTTCCCCGGTTCCCCCCTAGATCCCTTTTTGAATATTGGCACCACATTTGCCAAGCGCCAATCCCTCAGAACAGACCCTGTAGTTATGGAATCCACAAATATTAGAAATAACAGCTTGTCTATTACTGTACATAACTCCCTTAAAACACGAGGATGTATGTCATCTGGTCCCGGGGATTTATCGATTTTTATCTGCTTGAGACGGTGCTGGACTTCTTCCTTGGTTAGACATTTAATGTAGGGTTTCGGTTATTCCCCTGCATTTCACTCGGCATGTCAAATTCTTTTGTGAACATAGAAGCAAAGAAGTTGTTTAGTAAATTTGCTTTCTCCTCATTTCCCTCTATAGGTGTCCCCCAGACCCTCAGGTTTGTACCTTTTACGGTTTATGTAGCTAAAGAATAATTTGGGGTTAGTTTTACTCTCTTTCGCAACCAGTCTTTCTGTCTCCAGCTTAGCTGCCCTTATCTGTTGTTTACATTGTTTATTTTCTTCTTTATAATTTTTTAAGGCTTCCGCTGTCCCTTCCTGCTTTAAACGTTTAAATGCCTTTTTTTTTGTTGTTTATTGCCCCCTTAACCTTTTTGTTTAGCCACATCGGTTTACATGTGTGTCTAATAGTTTTATTCCTGTAAGGTATATATCTGTCACAATGAAAATTAAGGATTCATTTGAAAGTATCCAATTTAGTGTCCATGCTTTTGTTTTTAAGGACATTTTCCCAGTCAATGCAGTTTAGGGCATCTCTAAGTTGGTCAAACTTTGCGCATTTTTGTGACTCCTTGATAAGGCCTAGTGACTGCTAAGTGGAAATTAACAATATTATGATCACTGTTTCCAAGGTGTCCCCTAACCTGTACCTTTATTACTTTGTCTGGTACATTGGTTAGTATTAGGTCCAATATGGCTTTCCCCCTTGTTGGAGCTTGTACTTGTTGGGAAAGGTAGCCATCTTTTGTTTTAGATAAAAAACTATTACTTTTATGCGAACCACATGTTTCAGCGTCCCAGTCTATATCTGGGTAGTTAAAGTCCCCCATAATCACTACCTCATTTAGTTTAGCGGCTATATCTATTTGCCTTAGCATCATATTTTCTGTGGATTCGGATATATCTGGAGGTTTGTAGCAAACCCCATCAGTATTTTATTTTTGTTTCTCCCTCCATGTATTTCTACCCATACAGACTCCACATGGTCATTCCCCTCACATATATCCTCCCGTGGGTTGTAGAGAGGATTTTACAATTAAGCAGACTCCATCCCCTTTGCGTTTGTTACGATCCCTCGTAAACACACAGTAGCCCTGTAGTTTTACTGCCCAGTCATAGCTTTCATCCAGCCAGGTCTCTGTTACCCCCACTATGTCATATTGTTCTTCTGCTATTATCAATTCTAGCTCATCCATTTTATTAGTCAAGCTTCTAGCATTTGTGAGGATGCATTTCAAATGCTTATGATAATTTTGTATATTGCCCTTTTTCCTCCTAGATGTGCTAACCCCTCCCCCTCTCCACCCCCAGTTTCATGTCTATACCCACTGTCACTTTCTTTCCTACCTTCCCCTTTGAAAATGCTTTTACCCTCCCCCCAGTGCTTAGTTTAAACACTCCTCCAACCTTTTAGCCATCCTCTCCCCCAGAACAGATGCACCCTCCCAAATGAGGTGCAACCCATCCCTGCCAAAGAACCTGTAGCCCACTGTGAAGTCGGCCCAGTTCTCTAAGAACCCAAACCCCTCCTTTTTACTCATTACCAATTTTTGAGCCACCTGCTTACCCCTCTAATCTCCCGCTGCCTCTCTGGTGTGGCTCTTGGTACTGGTAGTATTTCTGAGAATACTACAGTTGAGGTCCTTGCCTTAAGCTTACGGCCTAAGTCCCTGAAATCATTTTTAAGGACCTTCCACCTACTTCTTCCTATGTCATTTGTGCCAATATGCACCATGACCGTAGGGTTCACGCCAGCCCCTCCCAATAATCTGCCAGCCGCTTCGCTACATGCCGTACTCTTGGCCCAGGAAGGCAACACAGTGTTCGGCAATCCCAGTCTTTGTGACAGATTACCCAGTCTGTTCCCCTAATAATAGAGTCACCCACTACCAGCACCTGTCTTGCCTGCCCTGTTCTCCCATTTCCCCTCCCTTTCTTACTGGAGCCGACAGATGTGTCTTGCTGCAGCTGTGCCATCCCTGAGCTAACATCCTCCTCATCTGCCAACCGAGCAAACTTGTTGGGAGGTGCCTGTTCAGGGATAGCCTACCTGTAACTTTTACCCCTACCCCGCCTTTCTAACTGTTATCCAGCTAGCTGCCTCACTTTCCTACATTTCCTTTCCCCCATCCTAACACCCTCCCCCTCCCCTGACCTATGGAGTGCCAGATCAGTGAGATCCAGACTCTTTTCCATGACAATAATATCTCTCGGTGTTGCCAGTTGCTTATTTAGATCGTGAATGACAGCTTACAAATCAGCAATTCGCAGACATCTGGAGCATAAATATCCACCATCGACTGATTGATCAAAAAGTGCATACATAGCACAAGATGTACACTGGACAGCATTGTTAGGCATGGAACCCATTGTATCAATTTGTTGGAACACAGAGTGAAGAATTTACAACACTTAAAATAACAATCTGAAATCAAAGGTAGATACTTACAGCTTCAGCACTTCTGCTTGTAACTTCTGCTTTAACTCACCACTTACCAAGCAGCAACTTACAGAGTCAGCCTCCATAAATCCCCAGAATAAAACAGGTACTAGTATAGGGACTCTTTGGAGGATCCTTTTAAGCTAGAGGAAGTGACCAGGGCCATAGGAGAGACCCCCGGGATCGGACGGATTTACCCCCAGGTTTTATGCAACACCGGGGACCCAAATTGCACCCTTCCTGTTCAACACGATATCCAGTCGTTGCCCCTCGCCCCTAGCTAAGCTCTAGTAGCGCACATATCGGTTATCCCGAAACCTGATAAAGATAGAACTTTACTAGGTAACTGTGACAGAGGCTCTGTCTTTTGGATGTCATCACTATTCGATTGCCCACCGGGTCATTCACTGGCCTTTTCTTAATTAGGTTCCAGACAATGTAATTGTATTTTGATACTGTTACAGGCAATGTCATTGTATTTTGACTGCCATTGTGTATTGTTGATTACGTCACAGTCAATGGCATTGTCCTGATTGATTGTATTACGGCCTGCTATTGTTCTACTGATTGCGTCACCGGCAGAGTTGAGGGATTGTGTGCCCTGCTGCCATTGGTCAGTGTGGTTGTCATTGCATGGAGCATTGCATATAAGGCCCAGTGTGGCACTAATAAAGTACACTTCACCTTCACCCTCAATACTGAAGTTCTGTCTCTTATTGGGGGAAACGCTATATTACAATTCACTAGCCCTTGTAAGGGCTGTTCCTGTTTTCCTCACGGACGACTCTGGAATTCCAGCAGCACCTCTTACGATTGGGAAAAGGACGTCTCGGGCGGTGAAGCCCTCCGGCGATAAGGGTTATCGCTACAATTGGTGGCAAGCGGTCGGATGGTCCTTTGTACCCAGAGAGAGTGCTACCCTGATGGAGAGTCAGTAGGACAAGTTGAAAAGGCTGACCCTGAAGGATCTACTCGAGAGCCGGGGAAGGTCAGCTAGCAACCGTCCACGTCAGGAACTGATAGCCGAGCTGATCGAAATGGATCATGCAGCAGTGAGGACCGAAACCAATATAGAGATCGAGGAAGACGCTGCTCTTGTTCAAGCGGTTCGGAACAGATTGTCGGTCTATGGCCCGAATCCATCACAGGAACTGATCGACCGAGTCTTTGCCGCAGCGGAGGCAGAGGCCAGTAAGCGAAGGGAAGATCGACGACTTTCAACCCAGCAGCCTCTCAGCCTCAGTTACACTGAGGGGAGAAAGATTCCATTTGCAGCATTTAAGTCCTTCCAGGAAAGTGACGACGAGATTGACGGATTTTTGGCCGATTTTGAACGGCAGTGCGCTTTACACCGGGTACCCACGGAGGAATGGGTCACCATATTATCAGGGAAACTATCTGGGAAAGCTTCCGATGCTTTCCGGGCCATCCCTGATGTGGACTTACCACACTACCATCTGGTAAAGGAGGCTTTGTTAGCCCGGTACGCTGTCACCCCAGAGGCCTACAGGCGACGATTTCGGGAATCCCAAAAGAAGGGAGGGGATTCTTACACGGAGTGGGCATGTCGCCTCCATCGTACAGCATCACACTGGGTCACTGGATGCAAAGCCACGACCGCTGAGGATGTACTACAGTTGTTTTTACTAGAACATTTTCTCAATGCCCTGCAACCAGAGCTAAGAGAGTGGGTACATGACCGGAGGCCTCTAACGCTACCTGAGGCTGCTCGTCTAGCCGACGAGTACACCGATGCTCGCCAGACAGAACAGTCCGCTCCAAAACCACCACCTCCCATCAAATTTCAAGCACCTGTGGCTTCAGCGCCAACTCGTGACTCTGGGCCACATATGCCAGCGCAGCAACCGAACCTCTCCACAGTTCAGTGCCATTGTTGCAAACAATGCGGACATTATCGCAGTGATTGCGCCCTAGAGCCTCCCCGAAACACGTGGGGGCAAAAGCAACCTTCCACCTCCCGTACTCCTGTGGCACACTGTTTGGAAGCTGAGAGCAGTTCGGAAGAGTATCTGGGGGTACTGTATGAAGCTGATCCCGTACAAGCGGCCATCCAAGACAACCGACAGCACCATTGCCAGGAGGTACGAGTCAATGGGCGCACCGCGCAAGGATTACGCGACACCGGAGCCACACTTACCTTGCTCCAACCTCATTTGGTCAAGAACAAAGACCGCACCGGACACACCGTTGCAGTAACGGTGGCGGGAGGAGCTGTGTTTCGACTCCCCACCGCCCGAGTACATCTTGACTGGGGCGCTGGATCTGGCAGGGTACAGGTGGGACTTATGGACAACTTACCAACAGAAGTACTATTGGGAAATGATCTAGGACCAATGACTTCTGCCTACGCTACCTCTGGACCAGCCAGCGTCAACCCTGTTACAACCCAGGCTCCAGCCCGAGCTGCCGACTCCAGCCCACTGGTCGGGGAGACCCAGGGGTTTCGCCTGCATCACATCATGTCTGTTACAAGAAGCCAAGAAGAGGATCAGCCATCAGGTTACGTCCTTCCAGAAGGGAAACTTATGCCAAACACTATTTTGTTGGGGGCATTGGCCGTCGGATTAATCAGCCTGAAATTAAGGATGTTTTTTCAAAGTATGGCGCTGTAAAGAATGTCAAAATTATTAGGGATGCCTCTGGCGTTTCTAAGGGTTATGGTTTTGTCTACTTTTACGATGATGTAGATGTGCAGAAAATTGTGGATTCTCCGATCAGCTTCCATGGAAAGAGATTGAAACTTGGGCCAGCTATAAGAAAGCAGAGCACCTGTGCACACATCCAACCAAGGACTTTGGTGCTGAACTCACCAACGCCACAATATCCCAGTGTTTGGACCCCACCCATGACCGATTCCTATGTACAGCCCACGTCAATGTTTAGTCCGGTTACTCACTATGTGCAGACTTGTCCTTACACAGAACTCTGCCCATAACAAGAGTCCGGACAGCCCCACGTTAACCCGAACAGGGTCAATCCGGGTCTGCCGGGTGTTCCACAAAAAGGGGGCATTGTGACAGAGGCTCTGTCTTTTGGATGTCATCACTATTCGATTGCCCACCGGGTCATTCACTGGCCTTTTCTTAATTAGGTTCCAGACAATGTAATTGTATTTTGATACTGTTACAGGCAATGTCATTGTATTTTGACTGCCATTGTGTATTGTTGATTACGTCACAGTCAATGGCATTGTCCTGATTGATTGTATTACAGCCTGCTATTGTTCTACTGATTGCGTCACCGGCAGAGTTGAGGGATTGTGTGCCCTGCTGCCATTGGTCAGTGTGGTTGTCATTGCATGGAGCATTGCATATAAGGCCCAGTGTGGCACTAATAAAGTACACTTCACCTTCACCCTCAATACTGAAGTTCTGTCTCTTATTGGGGGAAACGCTATATTACAATTCACTAGCCCTTGTAAGGGCTGTTCCTGTTTTCCTCACGGACGACTCTGGAATTCCAGCAGCACCTCTTACGATTGGGAAAAGGACGTCTCGGGCGGTGAAGCCCTCCGGCGATAAGGGTTATCGCTACAGTAACTATAAACAGATCTCACTGATTAATGTGGATGTTAAGCTTAACACTAAAATCACTACTAGAGAATTCAATCTTTACTTCCCGCTCTCATCAAATACTAGGTGGGGTTCGTCACGTGGAGGCAAGCGAGGGATAAAAACAATTTCCTTGATGCACTATGTCCACTTGATCCCCTTGTTCCTATTGGCATTAGATGCAGGGAAAGCCTTCGATAGGGTGCACTGGAGATTCCTGAAGGCCACGCTGCAACAGGCTGGGATATGGCAATCTATGCTAGAGAGAATTATGGCCTTGTACCATGGCCCAACCACAAGGGTAAAATCAATGGCACCCTCTCAGGTCCATTTAACATCAGAAATGGTACCCGGCAGGGGTGCTCCCTGTCCCCTTTGCTTTATGTACTTGTCATGGAATACCTCGCCAATGCTCTGAGGGCATCTCCTGTGGGGGGGGGGGGGGTATAATCTCTCTCTCATCGCAGATGATCTTATACTGTATATAACTTTGCAGCACACCTCCCTGCCCTCGATTGTGGCAGAATTTGACCGATTCTGCAATCTCTCTAAAACAGAAGCTTTACATATTTCCTTAAATGCGCAAACGCAGCAATTGCTGCAGGCAAACTTCCCTTTCAAATGGTAAAAAGAAGCCATCAAATATCTGAGTGTCCAGCTCCCCTCTGACTTGGAAAAGCTATGTAAACTTAACTATGATCTGCTCCTTGACAATACTATAGCTAACTTAAGATCTTACTCCGGGCGGCTGGGGATTACTGCTTCTTATCCCTCACTGCAATGAGATGTCGGCCATGAAGAGCGATGCGCAACAATGGGTAGGATTGCCCGATACTGATATATATGTGTGGCCAATAATAATATGTATGAATTAATTGGGGTGGAAAGGGTCGAGGGTAAGCCCCAAAAGTACGCCAAAACATGGTCCCTGTCGTAGGATTCGTGGGGAACCCTGGGTTTCCAGGCACTCCTGGAGTAATATAAATGAGGGGAGGGGGCTCAGCGGGTGTGGTGATATGGGGGCTGGAAACAAAAAGACTTATCTGGAAGCACTCCGGTTTAGGGCTGGGGTCCTGGGTTCTCGTGGCCTCTGTTTTACTTTCTCTCCTTCCTATCATGCCTTCTTGTTTGCATTGTATGATGTAGCTTCTTGAAAAATGTAATAAAGATATATTGCAAAGAAAAAAAAACAAAGTAAGGTCCTGGGTGAGACATCTAGTGTCAGGCCGGAGCGTTCTCCAATATGAACTCTCCGCCAGGGGAACAGATTGCTTGGCCAGAGCAAAGACACATGAACAAAGGAAATGCTCTAACAAGGGTTTTATTTAAAAAGGCAAAGGAAGGATTCAGATACGAAAAGAAAAGGACAAGAAACAAGGCTAACTAGCAAAATAACTAATAAGGAAAACAACAGAAACCCTAAGGTGCTGGTGCACTCACCCAAGGGCCCAGGACAGAGGCCAACAGTCTCCAGTCTCCGACAGAAGGCCTGCTGCAAGCATTGCAATGGCCAAACAGCTCCAGGGAAGCCAGGAAGAGGCATGCTTGCCACTAGACTCCACGGAGGTACAGGTACAGACTCAGATTCAGGTTCAGGGCGCCAGCATGAACAGCCACAGATTCCAAACAAAGCACACAAAATCCTGCTGCATCAGGTGAAGGGCGGATCCACTTAAATAGCCCTCACACCAGGTGCAGCAGAAGATGGGGAGAGAGAGCAGCCAGGGCTCTGCTCACATCCCAGTCGGGCATCAGCCGAACCCGGGAATCTTACATCTAGCTTGGGCATTCGGGCCTCTTTCTAGCAATAGGCACAAAATAACTGTTGATTTGATTTTTTTCCTAATCTGTGATCTAAAAAGACTGAAATCGCAGATGCATGAGCTTTCAGTGTACCTACAACAAGCCCTATTTCAAGACCTTCCTGCAGGAACTCCAGAACCTCTGAAATGTTATTCTTGTTCAAACTGTTGGCATCATAGAAAGAACTGAACTTTTTCAAAATTTTTAGGTAAATACTTCTAGTAGCCATGTTCCTGATTTCCACTAGGGTTTCAATCACCCTTGTAGAGAGGCCTTTTTTCTTCAGCAAGGACTCTTCAAAATCCAGGCTGCAAGGTTCAGATTAGGGATGAGCGAATCGATCCGGACGAACCCGGATTCGATCCGAATTTCAGGAAAAATTCGATTCGTATCGAATCCGAATTTCCCCGCGATTCGATCGCTCGAAGTTTTCCTTTAACATCCATTCATTTACATTTACAGGCATTCTAAGATGGCGGACGGGACATGTCTGGACATCTATCCCGCGCCAGTGCAAGCTGGGGCAGTCACATGCAGCCTATCAGCAGCCAGCAAGCCCGGTGACGTCACAGCGCTATTTAAGTCGGCCATCTTGCTTTTCCTTCCTCATTTCTCTATTGCATTCGTGAGAGACAGAACGTTGTAGTGAGAGAGAGAGGCAGTTAGACAGGCAGGGACAGACAGGGACAGGCTGGAGACAGGCAGGAGACAGACAGGAGACAGACAGAAAGTCAGCGAAAAACAGGGAAAGGTAGGAAAAATCGGAGGCTGTCACAGGGAGATTTCTTTTTTTTTCATCCAGCCTGAGTGTTACTAGCTGGCTGACAGGCTTTGTTAGCGTTTTCAGGCTGCTTATACTAACTAACTGTGCATATATACTGAACTGATCCTAAGTCTGCTGTGAGGCATCCCATTCTGTGACTACAGCAGCCTCTGTTTAAGACCATATAACCATTTGCACTTATTATAATTGAAATTAGGCCTGATAAAGACACTTTTGCTGGGCATAGCACTACTGGACCCTGCCAGGTGCACTTCTTTTTTGGGGCATCCCATTCTGTGACTACAGCAGCCTCTGTTTAAGACCATATAACCATTTGCACTTATTATAATTGAAATTAGGCCTGATAAAGACACTTTTGTTGGGCATAGCACTACTGGACCCTGCCAGGTGTACTTACTGCTGGTTTTTAGGGCATCCCATTCTGTGACTACAGCAGCCTCTGTTTAAGACCATATAACCATTTGCACTTATTATAATTGAAATTAGGCCTGATAAAGACACTTTTGCTGGGCATAGCACTACTGGACCCTGCCAGGTGTACTTACTGCTGGTTTTTAGGGCATCCCATTCTGTGACTACAGCAGCCTCTGTTTAAGACCATATAACCATTTGCACTTATTATAATTGAAATTAGGCCTGATAAAGACACTTTTGCTGGGCATAGCACTACTGGACCCTGCCAGGTGCACTTCTTTTTTGGGGCATCCCATTCTGTGACTACAGCAGCCTCTGTTTAAGACAATATAACCATTTGCACTTATTATAATTGAAATTAGGCCTGATAAAGACACTTTTGCTGGGCATAGCACTACTGGACCCTGCCAGGTGCACTTCTTTTTTGGGGCATCCCATTCTGTGACTACAGCAGCCTCTGTTTAAGACCATATAACCATTTGCACTTATTATAATTGAAATTAGGCCTGATAAAGACACTTTTGCTGGGCATAGCACTACTGGACCCTGCCAGGTGTACTTACTGCTGGTTTTTAGGGCATCCCATTCTGTGACTACAGCAGCCTCTGTTTAAGACCATATAACCATTTGCACTTATTATAATTGAAATTAGGCCTGATAAAGACACTTTTGCTGGGCATAGCACTACTGGACCCTGCCAGGTGTACTTACTGCTGGTTTTTAGGGCATCCCATTCTGTGACTACAGCAGCCTCTGTTTAAGACCATATAACCATTTGCACTTATTATAATTGAAATTAGGCCTGATAAAGACACTTTTGCTGGGCATAGCACTACTGGACCCTGCCAGGTGCACTTCTTTTTTGGGGCATCCCATTCTGTGACTACAGCAGCCTCTGTTTAAGACCATATAACCATTTGCACTTATTATAATTGAAATTAGGCCTGATAAAGACACTTTTGCTGGGCATAGCACTACTGGACCCTGCCAGGTGTACTTACTGCTGGTTTTTAGGGCATCCCATTCTGTGACTACAGCAGCCTCTGTTTAAGACCATATAACCATTTGCACTTATTATAATTGAAATTAGGCCTGATAAAGACACTTTTGCTGGGCATAGCACTACTGGACCCTGCCAGGTGTACTTACTGCTGGTTTTTAGGGCATCCCATTCTGTGACTACAGCAGCCTCTGTTTAAGACCATATAACCATTTGCACTTATTATAATTGAAATTAGGCCTGATAAAGACACTTTTGCTGGGCATAGCACTACTGGACCCTGCCAGGTGTACTTACTGCTGGTTTTTAGGGCATCCCATTCTGTGACTACAGCAGCCTCTGTTTAAGACCATATAACCATTTGCACTTATTATAATTGAAATTAGGCCTGATAAAGACACTTTTGCTGGGCATAGCACTACTGGACCCTGCCAGGTGCACTTCTTTTTTGGGGCATCCCATTCTGTGACTACAGCAGCCTCTGTTTAAGACCATATAACCATTTGCACTTATTATAATTGAAATTAGGCCTGATAAAGACACTTTTGCTGGGCATAGCACTACTGGACCCTGCCAGGTGCACTTCTTTTTTGGGGCATCCCATTCTGTGACTACAGCAGCCTCTGTTTAAGACCATATAACCATTTGCACTTATTATAATTGAAATTAGGCCTGATAAAGACACTTTTGCTGGGCATAGCACTACTGGACCCTGCCAGGTGTACTTACTGCTGGTTTTTAGGGCATCCCATTCTGTGACTACAGCAGCCTCTGTTTAAGACCATATAACCATTTGCACTTATTATAATTGAAATTAGGCCTGATAAAGACACTTTTGCTGGGCATAGCACTACCGGACCCTGCCAGGTGTACTTACTGCTGGTTTTTAGGGCATCCCATTCTGTGACTACAGCAGCCTCTGTTTAAGACCATATAACCATTTGCACTTATTATAATTGAAATTAGGCCTGATAAAGACACTTTTGCTGGGCATAGCACTACTGGACCCTGCCAGGTGCACTTCTTTTTTGGGGCATCCCATTCTGTGACTACAGCAGCCTCTGTTTAAGACCATATAACCATTTGCACTTATTATAATTGAAATTAGGCCTGATAAAGACACTTTTGCTGGGCATAGCACTACTGGACCCTGCCAGGTGTACTTACTGCTGGTTTTTAGGGCATCCCATTCTGTGACTACAGCAGCCTCTGTTTAAGACCATATAACCATTTGCACTTATTATAATTGAAATTAGGCCTGATAAAGACATTTTTGCTGGGCATAGCACTACTGGACCCTGCCAGGTGCACTTCTTTTTTGGGGCATCCCATTCTGTGACTACAGCAGCCTCTGTTTAAGACCATATAACCATTTGCACTTATTATAATTGAAATTAGGCCTGATAAAGACACTTTTGCTGGGCATAGCACTACTGGACCCTGCCAGGTGCACTTCTTTTTTGGGGCATCCCATTCTGTGACTACAGCAGCCTCTGTTTAAGACCATATAACCATTTGCACTTATTATAATTGAAATTAGGCCTGATAAAGACACTTTTGCTGGGCATAGCACTACTGGACCCTGCCAGGTGTACTTACTGCTGGTTTTTAGGGCATCCCATTCTGTGACTACAGCAGCCTCTGTTTAAGACCATATAACCATTTGCACTTATTATAATTGAAATTAGGCCTGATAAAGACACTTTTGCTGGGCATAGCACTACTGGACCCTGCCAGGTGTACTTACTGCTGGTTTTTAGGGCATCCCATTCTGTGACTACAGCAGCCTCTGTTTAAGACCATATAACCATTTGCACTTATTATAATTGAAATTAGGCCTGATAAAGACACTTTTGCTGGGCATAGCACTACTGGACCCTGCCAGGTGCACTTCTTTTTTGGGGCATCCCATTCTGTGACTACAGCAGCCTCTGTTTAAGACCATATAACCATTTGCACTTATTATAATTGAAATTAGGCCTGATAAAGACACTTTTGCTGGGCATAGCACTACTGGACCCTGCCAGGTGCACTTCTTTTTTGGGGCATCCCATTTTGTGACTACAGCAGCCTCTGTTTAAGACCATATAACCATTTGCACTTATTATAATTGAAATTAGGCCTGATAAAGACACTTTTGCTGGGCATAGCACTACTGGACCCTGCCAGGTGCACTTCTTTTTTGGGGCATCCCATTTTGTGACTACAGCAGCCTCTGTTTAAGACCATATAACCATTTGCACTTATTATAATTGAAATTAGGCCTGATAAAGACACTTTTGCTGGGCATAGCACTACTGGACCCTGCCAGGTGCACTTCTTTTTTGGGGCATCCCATTCTGTGACTACAGCAGCCTCTGTTTAAGACCATATAACCATTTGCACTTATTATAATTGAAATTAGGCCTGATAAAGACACTTTTGCTGGGCATAGCACTACTGGACCCTGCCAGGTGCACTTCTTTTTTGGGGCATCCCATTCTGTGACTACAGCAGCCTCTGTTTAAGACCATATAACCATTTGCACTTATTATAATTGAAATTAGGCCTGATAAAGACACTTTTGCTGGGCATAGCACTACTGGACCCTGCCAGGTGCACTTCTTTTTTGGGGCATCCCATTCTGTGACTACAGCAGCCTCTGTTTAAAACCATATAACCATTTGCACTTATTATAATTGAAATTAGGCCTGATAAAGAACTTTTGCTGTGCATAGTAGTACTGCTCACAGGTGCACTGCTGGCTGTTGGGGCATCCCATTCTGTAACATAGCATACCCCTCTTTATTTACACTAAGCAGGCCTGTTGGAGGCTGAGTGTTACTGCTCACTTTTGGTGTGCATTATATTCTGTTTCATATAGACCCACCGCTGCCCGGGGGATCTTAAAATATCACCTACTACCACGCCAGTTAGACTATGTCGGGCAGACAAGTGCCTGGAAGTGAAAAGAGGAGTGGCAGAGGCCAAGATTCCGCAGGCAGAGCTTGCATCAGACTGGGGGCCAGTAGCAGCAGGAGTCACGCTGAGAGACCTAATCTGCCAGTATCTGCTAGCGGTCGGGTCTCCACCAGTAACGCATCTGCCGTGGTAGATTGGTTGACGCGCTCATCAACAACATCATCACAACTTACGTCTGAGACCCCCAGTCTAGGGTCGGTAGGTTCCTCTGACACAACCCTGAGTTGGCATGCCCCGAGAGCAGTCCCTGTCCTCCCATTGCCTCTGTCCTACGCCGTTCCCTCCCCCAGCGACGTATCCTATGCTTTGGGTTCAGCTCCACTCTTTAGTGAGGAGGACGATCAGATACAGGAGGACAGTCAGCAGCTACTGCCCAGCCAAGAAATGGAGGTGGCTTCTTTAGCTAGGCAGACAAATAGTGATGTGGACAGTGTCGTGGGTGCTGCGAGCGTTCCAGCTCCTGCGCCAGACACTGTTGACGAATCCACGAACATCAGTGACGTACAGCCACAACTCGGTGATAATGATGATGAAGCCGATCGCACTTGGGAGCCGGGTGATGAAGGGGCTTCATCGTCATCATCAGGAGAAGAGGGGCGCAGGTTGCCCCGGAGTCAGCAGCTGAGGCAGCAAGGTGGTAGCAGTCAGCATGGGGGCACAATTCCAAAGGCTGGAGCCGGCCGGGGCCGGGGTAGAGCACCTGCTGTGCGGCAGTCTACCTTATCGGGAGGTAGTGGAGCAGGGGTTCCTGGAGTTGGCAACAGCAGCAGTGAATCAGTGAGGCCAGGGGGTGGGAAAAGTAGCTACTCGGCAGTGTGGCAGTTTTTCCTGAAGCATCCGCAGGAGGGTAACATGGCCACATGCAAGATATGTAGGCAAAAGGTGAAGCGTGGCCAGGGTCCAAATGTTGGCACCACGGCCCTGCGTCAACATATGATGCGTCACCATAAAGCGACCTGGGAGAACCGAGGCTCCCAAGGGGTGGTCCAGTCTGCTTCCTCACCAAGTGAGCTCCCAATTTCTGCCAGCCAAGGCTCCAGCACCTCAGCCGAAGGCAGCTGTGCGTCATACCCATCCTCTGTCGCTCCTGCTCCTCCTCCTCCAAGTCATGCATCCCGCCAGCAATCCATCAGCGAAGCCATGTCCAAGAGACAGCAGTATGCGCCCACTCATCCTACGGCGCAGAAGCTGAATGTGCTCCTGTCCAAGTTGCTGGTGCTGCAGTCGCTCCCTTTTCAGGTGGTGGAATCTGCACCTTTCAGAGAACTGATGGCTTGTGCCGAGCCGAGGTGGAGAGTCCCAAGCCGTCATTTCTTTGCCAAGAAGGCAGTACCAGCGCTGCACACTTTTGTTGAACAGAAGGTGGGCCAGTCCTTGAGCCTGTCGGTGTGTAGCAAAGTGCATGGCAGCGCCGACATCTGGAGCTGTAACTACGGTCAGGGACAGTACATGTCGTTTACGGCCCACTGGGTGAATGTGGTCCCTTTGCAGCAGCAGCAGCAACTTGGACAGGTCACGCCGATTCGGCCTCCGCGCTCCCTGCCCGTTGGGCCTGTGACACCGTGCGACTCGGCCTCCTCATCCTCCGCCATCTCCTCACCCTCCACTGTAGGCTCAAGTCTCAGTGCCCCTCCAGTCTACCATGTGTGCAGGGCACGGAGGTGTTACGCAGTGCTTCACATGGTTTGTCTTGGCGAACGGAGTCACACAGGGGAGGAACTGCTTAAATGTATTAATCAGGAAATCCAAACATGGCTTACTCCAAGAAAACTTAAAATGGGAATCATGGTTACCGACAATGGGAAGAACATTTTGTCTGCGCTGCGCCAAGGAAGCCTGACCCATGCCCCCTGCATGGCTCACGTCTTCAATCTGGTTGTCAAGCGGTTTCTGAAGTGTTCCCCCCATCTGCAAGACATCCTAACAACTTCAAGGAAACTTTGCATGCACTTCAGCCACTCCTACACCGCCAAACACACCCTTCTTGAGCTACAGCGTCAGAATGGTATCCCCCAACATAGTCTGATTTGCGATGTTTCCACCCGTTGGAATTCCACCCTTCACATGTTGGACCGATTATATGAACAGAGAAAAGCCATCACGGATTTCCTGATGATCCAAGCAGATAGGGGGACTCCCCTGTGTAACTTCAATGTCAACCAGTGGCAGCTCATACGTGACACCTGCCGTTTGCTCAGGCCCTTTGAGGAAGCCACTTTATTTGTCAGTCGGCAGGATTACGGGATGAACGACGTGATTCCACTGCTTCATGTACTACAGCACATGTTGGAAACCATGGCTGGTCAGGGCACTGGAGACATGGCGTTTACATCTTACGGCCACATGAACCCCGTTGGAGCTGAACTGGAGGAGGAGGAGGAAGAGGAGGAGGAGGAGTTGCCCAGCGAAACACAGTTTAGGCTTGGCGAAATGGCTGGTTTATCTAGTCAGCGGACAGGAGAGGAGGAGCAGGAGCAGCCAGAGGAGCTAGAGGTTTTTGAGGAAGGCGAGACAGAGGACCCGGGCACACCGTGGCAGTATGCAGTGGAGATGGAGACAGGTGGTCCATCCGAGTCACTTGCGCAAATGGCAGGAAGCATGCTCACGTGCTTGCGTAGTGACCCCAGAATTGTTTCCATTTGTCGGCAGGATGACTTCTGGCTGTCCACCTTATTGGACCCTCGCTTCCGGCACAAAATGGGGGCATTTTTTAAACCCACCGAGAGGGAGGACAAACTGACCTACTACAAAGACATTCTACGTAGGCAGTTGGCCGATGCCTATCTGCGCCATGGTCCATACTCTCGCAGGTCTGACTCGAGGGGACCTCTGCGCTCACCTTCCACTGCCATGGCCGCTGGGGGGGTTGGCAGGAGCAGCAGCAGCAGCTCCATCAGCAGCAGCAGCCTCAGTCTTCAGTCGCTAATGAGTAGCTTTCTACACCCGCATAGTGAGGCTACTCATGAGCAGCAGGAAGACCTGGAGCAGGACCTCAACCAGCAGGTCATGTCATACTTTGACATGACCATGCCAACACACCTTGAGGATCCGCTGGACTTCTGGGCAGCCAAACTTGATTTGTGGCCGCAACTAGCAGAGTTTGCCCTGGAAAAGCTGTCCTACCCGGCAAGTAGCGTGCCATCTGAGCGGGTGTTTAGTGCGGCGGGGGCCATAGTTACAGCGAGGAGAACTCGTCTGTCAACTAAAAATGTGGAGAGACTCACCTTTGTCAAAATGAATCAGGGATGGATCAGCCAGGATTTCCACCCACCAATGCCTGATGCATGCGACTAGATTCAGCATGGTGCCACGTTTTACACTTTCCAAATGGTGCAAAACATATTTATGTCTTTAGGCCATTTTTTGGGCTCCTGCTGCTGCTGCTAACTTCTGCCAACTCCAGGGTGTGATTCATCCAATTTTTGGGCTCCTGAAGCCAACTCCAGTGTATATTTGGGCTCCTGCTGCTGCTGCTGCCAACTCCAGGGTGTGAATCATCCAATTTTTGGGCTCCTGAAGGCAACCCCAGGGTCTCTTTAAAGTAATATTTGGGCTCCTGCTGCTGCTGCTGCTGCCAACTCCAGGGTGTGATTCATCCAATTTTTGGGCTCCTGAAGCCAACTCCAGTGTATATTTGGGCTCCTGCTGCTGCTGCTGCCAACTCCAGGGTGTGAATCATCCAATTTTTGGGCTCCTGAAGCCAACTCCAGGGTCTCTTTAAAGTCATGTTTGGGCTCCTGCTGCTGCTGCTGCCAACTTCTGCCAACTCCAGGGTGTGATTCATCCAATTTTTGGGCTCCTGAAGCCAACCCCAGGGTCTCTTTGAAGTAATGTTTGGGCTCCTGCTGCTGCTGCTGCCGCCGCCAACTTCTGCCAACTCCAGGGTGTGATTCATCCAATTTTTGGGCTCCTGAAGCCAACCCCAGTGTCTCTTTAAAGTAATATTTGGGCTCCTGCTGCTGCTGCCAACTCCAGGGTGTGATTCATCCAATTGTTGGGCTCCTGAAGCCAACCCCAGGGTCTCTTTGAAGTAATGTTTGGGCTCCTGCTGCTGCTGCTGTCAACTTCTGCCAACTCCAGGGTGTGATTCATCCAATTTTTGGGCTCCTGAAGCCAACTCCAGTGTATATTTGGGCTCCTGCTGCTGCTGCTGCCAACTCCAGGGTGTGAATCATCCAATTTTTGGGCTCCTGAAGCCAACCCCAGGGTCTCTTTAAAGTAATGTTTGGGCTCCTGCTGCTGCTGCTGCCAACTCCAGGGTGTGAATCATCCAATTTTTGGGCTCCTGAAGCCAACCCCAGGGTCTCTTTAAAGTAATATTTGGGCTCCTGCTGCTGTTGCTGCCAACTCCAGGGTGTGATTCATCCAATTTTTGGGCTCCTGAAGCCAACCCCAGGGTCTCTTTAAAGTAATATTTGGGCTCCTGCTGCTGCTGCTGTCAACTCCTGCCAACTCTAGGGTGTGATTCATCCAATTGTTGGGCTCCTGAAGCCAACCCCAGGGTCTCTTTAAAGTAATGTTTGGGCTCCTGCTGCTGCTGCCAACTTCTGCCAACTCCAGGGTGTGATTCATCCAATTGTTGGGCTCCTGAACCCAACCCCAGGGTCTCTTTAAAGTAATGTTTGGGCTCCTGCTGCTGCTGCTGCCAACTTCTGCCAACTCCAGGGTGTGATTCATCCAATTTTTGGGCTCCTGAAGCCAACCCCAGGGTCTCTTTAAAGTAATATTTGGGCTCCTGCTGCTGCTGCTGTCAAATCCTGCCAACTCCAGGGTGTGATTCATCCAATTGTTGGGCTCCTGAAGCCAACCCCAGGGTCTCTTTAAAGTAATGTTTGGGCTCCTGCTGCTGCTGCTGCCAACTTCTGCCAACTCCAGGGTGTGATTCATCCAATTGTTGGGCTCCTGAAGCCAACCCCAGGGTCTCTTTAAAGTAATGTTTGGGCTCCTGCTGCCAACTTCTGCCAACTCCAGGGTGTGATTCATCCAATTTTTGGGCTCCTGAAGCCAACCCCAGGGTCTCTTTGAAGTAATGTTTGGGCTCCTGCTGCTGCTGCTGCCAACTTCTGCCAACTCCAGGGTGTGATTCATCCAATGTTTGGGCTCCTGAAGCCAACTCCAGTGTATATTTGGGCTCCTGCTGCTGCTGCTGCCAACTCCTGCCAACTCCAGGGTGTGATTCATCCAATTGTTGGGCTCCTGAAGCCAACCCCAGGGTCTCTTTAAAGTAATGTTTGGGCTCCTGCTGCTGCTGCCAACTCCAGGGTGTGATTCATCCAATTGTTGGGCTCCTGAAGCCAACCCCAGGGTCTCTTTAAAGTAATGTTTGGGCTCCTGCTGCTGCTGCCAACTCCAGGGTGTGATTCATCCAATTGTTGGGCTCCTGAAGCCAACCCCAGGGTCTCTTTAAAGTAATGTTTGGGCTCCTGCTGCTGCTGCCAACTTCTGCCAACTCCAGGGTGTGATTCATCCAATTGTTGGGCTCCTGAAGCCAACCCCAGGTTCTCTTTAAAGTAATGTTTGGGCTCCTGCTGCTGCTGCTGCCAACTTCTGCCAACTCCAGGGTGTGATTCATCCAATTGTTGGGCTCCTGAAGCCAACCCCAGGGTCTCTTTAAAGTAATGTTTGGGCTCCTGCTGCTGCTGCTGCCAACTTCTGCCAACTCCAGGGTGTGATTCGTCCAATTTTTGGGCTCCTGAAGCCAACCCCAGGGTCTCTTTGAAGTAATGTTTGGGCTCCTGCTGCTGCTGCTGCCAACTTCTGCCAACTCCAGGGTGTGATTCATCCAATGTTTGGGCTCCTGAAGCCAACTCCAGTGTATATTTGGGCTCCTGCTGCTGCTGCTGCCAACTCCAGGGTGTGAATCATCCAATTTTTGGGCTCCTGAAGCCAACCCCAGGGTCTCTTTAAAGTAATATTTGGGCTCCTGCTGCTGCTGCTGTCAACTCCTGCCAACTCCAGGGTGTGATTCATCCAATTGTTGGGCTCCTGAAGCCAACCCCAGGGTCTCTTTGAAGTAATGTTTGGGCTCCTGCTGCTGCTGCTGTCAACTTCTGCCAACTCCAGGGTGTGATTCATCCAATTTTTGGGCTCCTGAAGCCAACTCCAGTGTATATTTGGGCTCCTGCTGCTGCTGCTGCCAACTCCAGGGTGTGAATCATCCAATTTTTGGGCTCCTGAAGCCAACCCCAGGGTCTCTTTAAAGTAATGTTTGGGCTCCTGCTGCTGCTGCTGCCAACTCCAGGGTGTGAATCATCCAATTTTTGGGCTCCTGAAGCCAACCCCAGGGTCTCTTTAAAGTAATATTTGGGCTCCTGCTGCTGTTGCTGCCAACTCCAGGGTGTGATTCATCCAATTTTTGGGCTCCTGAAGCCAACCCCAGGGTCTCTTTAAAGTAATATTTGGGCTCCTGCTGCTGCTGCTGTCAACTCCTGCCAACTCCAGGGTGTGATTCATCCAATTGTTGGGCTCCTGAAGCCAACCCCAGGGTCTCTTTAAAGTAATGTTTGGGCTCCTGCTGCTGCCAACTTCTGCCAACTCCAGGGTGTGATTCATCCAATTGTTGGGCTCCTGAAGCCAACCCCAGGGTCTCTTTAAAGTAATGTTTGGGCTCCTGCTGCTGCTGCTGCCAACTTCTGCCAACTCCAGGGTGTGATTCATCCAATTGTTGGGCTCCTGAAGCCAACCCCAGGGTCTCTTTAAAGTAATGTTTGGGCTCCTGCTGCTGCCAACTTCTGCCAACTCCAGGGTGTGATTCATCCAATTTTTGGGCTCCTGAAGCCAACCCCAGGGTCTCTTTGAAGTAATGTTTGGGCTCCTGCTGCTGCTGCTGCCAACTTCTGCCAACTCCAGGGTGTGATTCATCCAATTTTTGGGCTCCTGAAGCCAACTCCAGTGTATATTTGGGCCCCTGCTGCTGCTGCCAACTCCAGGGTGTGCATCATCCAATTTTTGGGCTCCTGAAGCCAACTCCAGTGTCTCTTTAAAGTAATATTTGGGCTCCTGCTGCTGCCAACTCCAGGGTGTGATTCATCCAATTTTTGGGCTCCTGAAGCCAACTCCAGTGTATATTTGGGCTCCTGCTGCTGCCAACTCCAGGGTGTGAATCATCCAATTTTTGGGCTCCTGAAGCCAACCCCAGGGTCTCTTTAAAGTAATATTTGGGCTCCTGCTGCTGCTGCTGTCAACTCCTGCCAACTCCAGGGTGTGATTTATCCAATTGTTGGGCTCCTGAAGCCAACCCCAGGGTCTCTTTGAAGTAATGTTTGGGCTCATGCTGCTGCTGCTGCCAACTTTTGCCAACTCCAGGGTGTGATTCATCCAATTTTTGGGCTCCTGAAGCCAACTCCAGTGTATATTTGGGCTCCTGCTGCTGCTGCTGCCAACTCCAGGGTGTGAATCATCCAATTTTTGGGCTCCTGAAGCCAACTCCAGTGTCTCTTTAAAGTAATATTCTGGCTCCTGCTGCTGCTGCTGCCAACTCCAGGGTGTGAATCATCCAATTTTTGGGCTCCTGAAGCCAACCCCAGGGTCTCTTTAAAGTAATATTTGGGCTCCTGCTGCTGCTGCTGTCAACTCCTGCCAACTCCAGGGTGTGATTCATCCAATTGTTGGGCTCCTGAAGCCAACCCCAGGGTCTCTTTGAAGTAATGTTTGGGCTCCTGCTGCTGCTGCTGCCAACTTCTGCCAACTCCAGGGTGTGATTCATCCAATTTTTGGGCTCCTGAAGCCAACCCCAGTGTCTCTTTAAAGTAATATTTGGGCTCCTGCTGCTGCTGCTGCCAACTCCAGGGTGTGATTCATCCAATTTTTGGGCTCCTGAAGCCAACTCCAGTGTATATTTGGGCTCCTGCTGCTGCCAACTCCAGGGTGTGATTCATCCAATTTTTGGGCTCCTGAAGCCAACCCCAGGGTCTCTTTAAAGTAATATTTGGGCTCCTGCTGCTGCTGCTGTCAACTCCTGCCAACTCCAGGGTGTGATTCATCCAATTGTTGGGCTCCTGAAGCCAACCCCAGGGTCTCTTTGAAGTAATGTTTGGGCTCCTGCTGCTGCTGCTGCCAACTTCTGCCAACTCCAGGGTGTGAGTCATCCAATTTTTGGGCTCCTGAAGCCAACCCCAGGGTCTCTTTAAAGTAATGTTTGGGCTCCTGCTGCTGCTGCTGCCAACTTCTGCCAACTCCAGGGTGTGATTCATCCAATTGTTGGGCTCCTGAAGCCAACCCCAGGGTCTCTTTAAAGTAATGTTTGGGCTCCTGCTGCTGCCAACTCCAGGGTGTGATTCATCCAATTTTTGGGCTCCTGAAGCCAACTCCAGTGTATATTTGGGCTCCTGCTGCTGCTGCTGCCGCCAACTCCAGGGTGTGAATCATCCAATTTTTGGGCTCCTGAAGCCAAGCCCAGTGTCTCTTTAAAGTAATATTTGGGCTCCTGCTGCTGCCAACTCCAGGGCGTGATTCATCCAATTTTTGGCCTCCTGAAGCCAACCCCAGTGTCTCTTTAAAGTAATATTTGGGCTCCTGGTGCTGCTGCTGCCAACTCCAGGGTGTGATTCATCCAATTTTTGGGCTCCTGAAGCCAACTCCAGTGTATATTTGGGCTCCTGCTGCTGCTGCTGCCAACTCCAGGGTGTGAATCATCCAATTTTTGGGCTCCTGAAGCCAACCCCAGGGTCTCTTTAAAGTAATGTTTGGGCTCCTGCTGCTGCTGCTGCCGCCAACTCCAGGGTGTGAATCATCCAATTTTTGGGCTCCTAAAGCCAACCCCAGGGTCTCTTTAAAGTAATATTTGGGCTCCTGCTGCTGTTGCTGCCAACTCCAGGGTGTGATTCATCCAATTTTTGGGCTCCTGAAGCCAACCCCAGGGTCTCTTTAAAGTAATATTTGGGCTCCTGCTGCTGCTGCTGTCAACTCCTGCCAACTCCAGGGTGTGATTCATCCAATTGTTGGGCTCCTGAAGCCAACCCCAGGGTCTCTTTAAAGTAATGTTTGGGCTCCTGCTGCTGCCAACTTCTGCCAACTCCAGGGTGTGATTCATCCAATTGTTGGGCTCCTGAAGCCAACCCCAGGGTCTCTTTAAAGTAATGTTTGGGCTCCTGCTGCTGCTGCTGCCAACTTCTGCCAACTCCAGGGTGTGATTCATCCAATTGTTGGGCTCCTGAAGCCAACCCCAGGGTCTCTTTAAAGTAATGTTTGGGCTCCTGCTGCTGCCAACTTCTGCCAACTCCAGGGTGTGATTCATCCAATTTTTGGGCTCCTGAAGCCAACCCCAGGGTCTCTTTGAAGTAATGTTTGGGCTCCTGCTGCTGCCAACTTCTGCCAACTCCAGGGTGTGATTCATCCAATTTTTGGGCTCCTGAAGCCAACTCCAGTGTATATTTGGGCCCCTGCTGCTGCTGCCAACTCCAGGGTGTGCATCATCCAATTTTTGGGCTCCTGAAGCCAACTCCAGTGTCTCTTTAAAGTAATATTTGGGCTCCTGCTGCTGCCAACTCCAGGGTGTGATTCATCCAATTTTTGGGCTCCTGAAGCCAACTCCAGTGTATATTTGGGCTCCTGCTGCTGCCAACTCCAGGGTGTGAATCATCCAATTTTTGGGCTCCTGAAGCCAACCCCAGGGTCTCTTTAAAGTAATATTTGGGCTCCTGCTGCTGCTGCTGTCAACTACTGCCAACTCCAGGGTGTGATTTATCCAATTGTTGGGCTCCTGAAGCCAACCCCAGGGTCTCTTTGAAGTAATGTTTGGGCTCATGCTGCTGCTGCTGCCAACTTCTGCCAACTCCAGGGTGTGATTCATCCAATTTTTGGGCTCCTGAAGCCAACTCCAGTGTATATTTGGGCTCCTGCTGCTGCTGCTGCCAACTCCAGGGTGTGAATCATCCAATTTTTGGGCTCCTGAAGCCAACTCCAGTGTCTCTTTAAAGTAATATTCTGGCTCCTGCTGCTGCTGCTGCCAACTCCAGGGTGTGAATCATCCAATTTTTGGGCTCCTGAAGCCAACCCCAGGGTCTCTTTAAAGTAATATTTGGGCTCCTGCTGCTGCTGCTGTCAACTCCTGCCAACTCCAGGGTGTGATTCATCCAATTGTTGGGCTCCTGAAGCCAACCCCAGGGTCTCTTTGAAGTAATGTTTGGGCTCCTGCTGCTGCTGCTGCCAACTTCTGCCAACTCCAGGGTGTGATTCATCCAATTTTTGGGCTCCTGAAGCCAACCCCAGTGTCTCTTTAAAGTAATATTTGGGCTCCTGCTGCTGCTGCTGCCAACTCCAGGGTGTGATTCATCCAATTTTTGGGCTCCTGAAGCCAACTCCAGTGTATATTTGGGCTCCTGCTGCTGCCAACTCCAGGGTGTGATTCATCCAATTTTTGGGCTCCTGAAGCCAACCCCAGGGTCTCTTTAAAGTAATATTTGGGCTCCTGCTGCTGCTGCTGTCAACTCCTGCCAACTCCAGGGTGTGATTCATCCAATTTTTGGGCTCCTGAAGCCAACTCCAGTGTCTCTTTAAAGTAATATTCTGGCTCCTGCTGCTGCTGCTGCCAACTCCAGGGTGTGAATCATCCAATTTTTGGGCTCCTGAAGCCAACCCCAGGGTCTCTTTAAAGTAATATTTGGGCTCCTGCTGCTGCTGCTGTCAACTCCTGCCAACTCCAGGGTGTGATTCATCCAATTGTTGGGCTCCTGAAGCCAACCCCAGGGTCTCTTTGAAGTAATGTTTGGGCTCCTGCTGCTGCTGCTGCCAACTTCTGCCAACTCCAGGGTGTGATTCATCCAATTTTTGGGCTCCTGAAGCCAACCCCAGTGTCTCTTTAAAGTAATATTTGGGCTCCTGCTGCTGCTGCTGCCAACTCCAGGGTGTGATTCATCCAATTTTTGGGCTCCTGAAGCCAACTCCAGTGTATATTTGGGCTCCTGCTGCTGCTGCTGCCAACTCCAGGGTGTGATTCATCCAATTTTTGGGCTCCTGAAGCCAACCCCAGGGTCTCTTTAAAGTAATATTTGGGCTCCTGCTGCTGCTGCTGTCAACTCCTGCCAACTCCAGGGTGTGATTCATCCAATTGTTGGGCTCCTGAAGCCAACCCCAGGGTCTCTTTGAAGTAATATTTGGGCTCCTGCTGCTGCTGCTGCCAACCTCTGCCAACTCCAGGGTGTGAGTCATCCAATTTTTGGGCTCCTGAAGCCAACCCCAGGGTCTCTTTAAAGTAATGTTTGGGCTCCTGCTGCTGCTGCTGCCAACTTCTGCCAACTCCAGGGTGTGATTCATCCAATTGTTGGGCTCCTGAAGCCAACCCCAGGGTCTCTTTAAAGTAATGTTTGGGCTCCTGCTGCTGCTGCCAACTCCAGGGTGTGATTCATCCAATTTTTGGGCTCCTGAAGCCAACTCCAGTGTATATTTGGGCTCCTGCTGCTGCTGCTGCCAACTCCAGGGTGTGAATCATCCAATTTTTGGGCTCCTGAAGCCAACCCCAGTGTCTCTTTAAAGTAATATTTGGGCTCCTGCTGCTGCCAACTCCATGGTGTGATTCATCCAATTTTTGGGCTCCTGAAGCCAACTCCAGTGTATATTTGGGCTCCTGCTGCTGCTGCTGCCAACTCCAGGGTGTGAATCATCCAATTTTTGGGCTCCTGAAGTAAACCCCAGTGTCTCTTTAAAGTAATATTTGGGCTCCTGCTGCTGCCAACTCCAGGGCGTGATTCATCCAATTTTTGGCCTCCTGAAGCCAACCCCAGTGTCTCTTTAAAGTAATATTTGGGCTCCTGGTGCTGCTGCTGCCAACTCCAGGGTGTGATTCATCCAATTTTTGGGCTCCTGAAGCCAACTCCAGTGTATATTTGGGCTCCTGCTGCTGCTGCTGCCAACTCCAGGGTGTGAATCATCCAATTTTTGGGCTCCTGAAGCCAACCCCAGTGTCTCTTTAAAGTAATATTTGGGCTCCTGCTGCTGGCAACTCCAGGGTGTGATTCATCCAATTTTTGGGCTCCTGAAGCCAACCCCAGTGTCTCTTTAAAGTAATGTTTGGGCTCCTGCTGCTGCTGCCAACTCCAGGGTGTGATTCATCCAATTTTTGGGCTCCTGCTGCTGCCAACTCCAGTGTCTCTTTAAAGCAATGTTTGGGCTCCTGCCCCTCATAGTGATGCCACTTCAACTCTCTGCAATTGTGCCGCTCTGCGATTCTATTAGCGATGCCTCTGATCTGCATGTGATATTTCTTCAAAGTATTATTTAACTAACCCAGCACGCATCCTGTGCGTGTTACAGCAAGGCAGAATGGTTTACAACCCTAATGAGGCTCTAGGAGGCTCAGAAATAGCCGTTTTTAATAGCGATTCGTTGCGAATTTATTCGGGTCGAAACGATTTTTGTCGGAAAATTCGGCGAATCAGTCGAATCGAATTTTTCAAAAGTTCGCTCATCTCTAGTTCAGATTTTTGAGGTTCGGATAACGTAACGGTCCCTTAGTCAGTAGATCTGGCATTAGAGGTAGAATCCACAGACTTTCCAGAGACATGTCGTGAACCAGCTGCTCTTGGACCCTACTGGTGCGATCAGTATAACTGTAACCTGAAAAGGAGGGAAAGCGTAGGCCAGAGGCAAACTCCAAGACTGTGCCAGTGCTCTGTCCCCCCCGACACAGAAAAAAGAAAAGGTTGCACTTTGTGTTTGCCGCTGTGGAAAACAGGTTGATCTGAGGGGGTCCCCACCTCCAAACTAGTTGGAGGAAAACAGAAACAGCAACCATTCTGTATGTGAGAGCTAAATCCTGCTCAAAAAGTCTTCTACTACATTTAGTGAGTCCTTCAGATGCACTTCAAGTGAAACTGTGGGGGTAACAGGAAAGAGAAGGCCATAGTCTGTAGACTCCTGGACCTGGTTCACCCCTGACTAATTATGTAGGCCACCGTGGTGGTGTTGTCGGAACGTATTTGAACGTCTTTGCCAACCAAAAGAAGCCAGAAAGGTTCCAGTGCTGGTTCCACAGCCCTCGGCTCGTTGAAGTTTGAGGATTGGTTTGGAAATGCACTTGACCAACAGCCCTGAAGGGGCTGTAAGCCTAAGTGTGCTCCCCAATCCCAGGCGATGCCATCTGTGGTAATAAACATAGGATTAGACTGTCTCTAAGCTCTCCCCTCCTGGAGGGTCAAGGAATTTAGCCACCAAAGGAGGCTGTCTCTGACCATCTCTGGGAGATTCAAACATGATTCTATAAAATCCCGAGTCCAATCCCAGATCTGCAGGAAAAAAGACTGAAGAGGTCAGGAATGTAGTCCATTGAACTACTGGGATAGCAAGTAGGCCCAATAGGCCCAAAATTATCATACTGTCTTGTAACAAAACTGCTTCCTGTTGGCTTAACCAGCCAGCCAATCTGGGCAGCCAGAGTCTACTGCTTCTTTGGGGGGAGCAAGATACGCTGGTCCAAGCTGTCTAGCAGAAACCCCAGGAACCTGCATCTCCGGGCAGGGACAAGGTTTGACTTCTCCCTGTTCACTAACCATCCCAATCTCTGCAGGAGATCCAGAGTTTTTGTGAAGCAGGGAGGTCTCCTTCTTCCTGTTAGCAGGAGGTCGTCTAAATAATAATAATAAATACATTAAGATTCCAATGACCTTCGCTAAGATCTTTGTAAATATCTTCGGAGCCAAGGATATTCCAAAGGGCTGGGCTCTAAACTGAAAATGAAGTCTCAGAATCCAGGAGCAGCGCAAATCTTAGGAACCTGTGAGGTTCCCAAAGAACTGGAATACACAGGTACACGTCCTGCAAATCTATGTTTCCCATGATGCAACCTGCTACAAGAAGATTTTTTAAGATTCCATCCTGTTTGTACACAATGAACCGATTTAGGGACTTTGGATTCAAAATCATTCTAAAGACCCTTGATGGTTTTTGGACCAGAAACACATGAGAGTAGAACCTTTCCCCCAAACTCCCCTGGGGAACTGATTATATGACCCTTTTGTGAAAGAGCTCCTGGATGACTCTGGGAAAAGCTAGCCTCTTCTAGGGGTCTAGTGCAGGTTTTGTGATCAGAAATATGCCAGGGGGTATCAAACAAAGTCCTAAATGATAACCCTGGGCCACAGTCCTGAGCACAAAAGGGCTCTGAACAAGGGACTGTCATGCTGTCGAGAAGAGTAAACTTCCCCGACTTGTGGCTCTGCATCAGGGCAGAGTTTTGAGTTTTTTTGATTGAGTGTGGTGGGGGTTACAGAGCAGATTTGGTCTTCTACCCCCCTTGTGCACCAGTGTTTCTTCAGGCTCATTTTGTCCAATCTGAGGAGGGTCTAACTCCTGGGTCTCTTAAAGTGAACCAAAACCCAGTGCGATCAGCCGGAGAAGATCGATTCCCTCCCCCCGGGGCATCCAAAATCAGTGTGAAACCACCCAGGTCGCCCCATTCACTTCCCTTGCTTCCCGGTCCAGCGGCGCATACTCTCCCTGTCAGAGGGAAGTGGAGGATGCGGCCAGCATCGCAGCTCCGAAGAGGTGGGTTGAACTTGGCAATCTGGAGCGTTTCAGACATCGGGGCACCCAAGGACCAAAACCCACGATAGTCAAAATCCTGGGTTTTGGTCCACTTTAAGTTTGATGGAAAACTTTTTAGATCTCTCAGAGGATTTGGAGAGAGTAGCATCCAGTTCTGCCCCAAACATCTACCCCTCAAAGGGTAAATTGCATAGCTTAGCCTTGGATGCTAGGTCCCCTGGCCAGGTTTTTAACCAAATCGCCCTTCTAGATAAATTAAGCCGTGCATTAGTCTTGGCCGTGGCTCTGACAGCTTCAGCTGAAGCATCTTCTAGAAAGGATACAGCCCAAAACATGCAGGGAATTGTGTCTAATGCTTGTTTAGTCATTTTCAATAAAACCTTTGAGGTTCTGAAGCCAAACACCTATGTTTCTGGCCACGCAATCAGGCTAAAGTAAGCCTAAAATTAAAGAAGGCCACATCCCAGGATCGTTTGAGGATACCATCAGTCCTCCTGTCCATTGGGTCCGAGTGTACTCGAGTTCTTGATACGACGTGTGTCAGAGAAGTTAAACTTTTTTGGGGGGGCCCTTCCCCATACTGGGTCAGTGCGCTGTGATACCTGCCAAGTTGTGGGGGAGTGGCGCTGTGCCTAATACCTCTCTCTGATTGGTCTGAGTGTCTGTGAGCACTTAATCACATGTTATTTCTCCATATTATTTACATACATATACAGTTATCTGTACAATCACATGCCCCAATATTGGGGTTCTTACATTGGTGTGATGCCAGTTGGTATTTAGTCGACCATAAAGTCCTTTTTGTTCTGGTTGGTTGGGTTTTGTTACCCTGTCTGTAGCAATTCTTTGCGGTTTGTAGCAAGTGGGGTACCCTTGTTTGTAGCAAGTGTTGTGGTACAGATGCACTTCGCCCTCTGGGCCTCCTCAGCATACTGGGTATCAATTCTTGATATCGGGTTGCCTGCTGCCTTTATCTCAGAATGCAACGGGATGGCTCTGTGGTCATGGTTTCTTAGTTGTGGCACTAGGTCATCTTTAAGGCTGGGCGCCTCTACCGACCCGTCTGCCCACCCCCCCCCCCCCCCCCCCCCCAGAGAAAATTGGGGTATTTGCTATACAGGGTCCTCTGTGCTGTTCTCTCTTGCTGTTTGTATCAGGCGGTGTGCTGCTCATCCTGATTTTCTGACCCATTTTCTCTTAGGGGGCATCCAGATCGTGATGTGATGAGACTCTTCACCACAGAGGGGCCCACTGAGACCATGCCGCCCAAGGGCCTACATAAACCTGGAGCCAGACCTGGTACCAATCATCAGAGGAAATATACACTGATGAACACACACATTGTGTTTCTGTTCTAACCCCAAATGACTCACCATTTATACTGTAGCCCTATACCACAGGATCCACTGTGCGATGTATTGTGGGGCAATTATCTGGAGGCAGTGGGTGAATAGCAGGCTTGCTTTGGAATCCTCTGCAAAATAAGGCCACCAATAAAGATAATAGGGGCAAGGACAGGTCCAGGGTGGGCACTCAGGGCAGACTGCAGAACTATGAAAAATTAAAGGGAAACCCCCTCCCTAATGTAAGACGATTAAACTAGGTAAGTGTTGCCGGTTTTATCTATGCTCTTTGCTCTGTTTTGATGCCTCCATCCTTTTGGTTGTAGGAGGAGCTTAAAGCTTTTGTATCGCACTTTTAGCAAGCGTGTTTCTCATTTACTCTAGTGCATGAAAAACATTGGTTGTGCTTGGACTGATGAGATACGAGGGTCTCTATTGTATCCCAACACATCCATTCCGATGTGTGATTGACTGATTTATTACACAAACGAAGTGCAATTAGAGCGGAGAGATTTCTGCCTTTTAATTGTCTTAAACATTTAAGGGCAGCAAATATACTCATAGATTATGGGAAATATTGCCCCCTAACATTACAGCAGGATGTGCAGCATGAGAGTAAGGGATCAATGAAACAACAGAAACTGCAACATACTCTGCTTCACAGGAACATGGTTACACCCAGCAATCCCTAACCATGGCCTCCAACCAGCTGGGTCCTCACACTTCACCACATAGACAGGACAGGGGATTAGGGGAAATGTCACACCAGTTATTTAGACACACAACAGGAACCCAAGTGCAGATGTATGAGACACACAGCACATCTGTCTCTCAGAGACATGGTTACACCCCACAATCCCTAACCATGGCCTCCAAACAGCTGGATGCTCACACACCACCACATAGACAGGACTTGGGATTAGGGGAGAGTTTAGGGGAGGTCACACCAGTCATTTAGACACACAACAGGACCTCAAGTGCAGATGTATGAGATACACACAGCGCATGTGGAGAGGCCCAATAGAGGGAATGGGAAATAATATTCCCACCTCATCCCTTGTACTGCGGATGCTCTGATTACCCGGTTTGACTTTTGACCCTTCTCATGCGTCTCCCTTGGCGCTGTGTATCGTGAGAACTGATTATCTGTGTATGACCCCGGCTTGCCCGATAACTCCCAGCCTTACCTCTAGTTCATCCGCCTTCACCCCTGTAATCTTTGAGCTACCAAGTCCTGGGGGCAACCATCTCCGGTGAGGCGTTTAAAGAGTCCGGGTGAATGGGGATTTAGCTATAGCTGAAGCTAGCTGCAGAGATTGGGGGTTTGTGAACTTACCAAGGAGGCGGGTGTCCCACTGGGTTTTGACACTTTGCTTTTTTCTCTGTTTCGATGCTCTTTTGGTTGTAGGAGGAGCTTGAAGCTCTTGTATTGCACTTTTAGCAAGCGAGGTATAACGATGCATTCTGCCACTTGCTCTGAGTTTTCTGCTGTATGAGCTGCTTTAGACTAAGGAGGGGCAATTAGAGCTGAGAGATTGGTGCCTTTTAATTGTCCTAAACATTTAAGGGCAGCGAATAAACTCATAGATTATGGGAAATATTGCCCCCTAACATTACAGCAGGACTCTGTGCAGCATGAGAGTAAGGGATCAATGAAACACCAGAAACGGCAACAGACTCTGCTTCACAGAGACATGGTTACACCCAGCAATCCCTAACCATGGCCTCCAACCAGCTGGGTCCTCACACACCACCACATAGATAGGACAGGGGATTAGGGGAAATGTCACACCAGGTATTTAGACACACAACAGGAACCCAAGTGCAGATATATGAGACACACACAGCACATGTGGAGAGGAAATAATATTACTCACCTGCCCTGATCTGTAGAGGAACTTCCTCTTCATCCTTCACAGATGCCTCTCCCTCCTCCTCAGTTGTCACTATAGCGTCTCCGTCTGTGAAGAGAAATGAAGGCAACGCCTCTGTACTGAGATTTATTTACAGATGCCGGGGCGTGTGCAGAGTGACTGAAGAGGGGAAAATCATTTTTATAGGTTTATTACTCACTTGGGCTGATCTGTAGAACTTTCTCTTCCTCATTCTTCATAGATAATTCTTCCTCCTCCTCATTTCTCTCTATAGAGTAATAAAGATAGGAGTGACGCCCCTGTACTGAAATCTATGAGACCCCAGAGTGTGCAGAGTGACTGAAACTTGGGAGAATAGGGAAATCTTTCTTATAGAAGGTTTATTACTCACCTAGGCTGATGTGTAGAGGAAATTCTTCATCCCTCCTGGCCTCTCCCTCCTCCTCGGGTGTCACATGTGTCTCTATAGAGTCTCCAGGATCTTTAAATAAAGATGAGAGAGAACATTAGAGTGCGTGTGTAGTAAGTGAGGGGAGGAGGGTGCTAAGCGATGGGGTTCTGTAAGGGTAACAGTGTAATCAGCTGAAGCCCCGCCTCTTACCCTGTGATGGGAGGAGCTGCTGAGCCTCCATCATGGTGTCCCCCCCTATAGAGATGTTGGGGTCCCCATACTCCTCTGTAATCAGATATAGCCCCGCCTCTTACCCTGTGATGGGAGGAGCTGCTGAGCCTCCATCATGGTGTCCCCCCTGTAGAGATGTTGGTGTCCGCATACTCCCCCTTTAATCAGATATAGCCCCGCCTCTTACCCTGTGATGGGAGGAGCTGCTGAGCCTCCATCATGGTGTCCCCCTGTAGAGATGTTGGGGTCCCCATACTCCCCCTGTAATCAGATATAGCCCCGCCTCTTACCCTGTGATGGGAGGAGCTGCTGAGCCTCCATCATGGTGTCCCCCCTGTAGAGACATTGGTGTCCCCATACTCCCCCTGTAATCAGATATAGCTCCGCCTCTTACCCTGTGATGGGAGGAGCTGCTGAGCCTCCATCATGGTGTCCCCCCTGTAGAGACATTGGTGTCCCCATACTCCCCCTGTAATCAGATATAGCTCCGCCTCTTACCCTGTGATGGGAGGAGCTGCTGAGCCTCCATCATGGTGTCCCCCCTGTAGAGACATTGGTGTCCCCATACTCCCCCTGTAATCAGATATAGCTCCGCCTCTTACCCTGTGATGGGAGGAGCTGCTGAGCCTCCATCATGGTGTCCCCCCTGTAGAGACATTGGTGTCCCCATACTCCCCCTGTAATCAGATATAGCTCCGCCTCTTACCCTGTGATGGGAGGAGCTGCTGAGCCTCCATCATGGTGTCACTCCTGTAGAGATGTAGGCGTCGCTCTGGAAGACATGAGATGTGACATCAGAGGTATGGGAGGAGCCAGGTGGGGAGATATAGACAGACAGGACAGACAAGAGGGAGAAGAGGTGAATGTGAACCAATAAGAAGAAGTGAGTGAGGAGTAGAAAGAAGGACATACTAGAAGACAGGTGAAGAGGTGAAGGGGGACCAATGAGAAGAGAGCTGAAGAGCAGAGGAAGAAAAGACTAGAAGACAGGCAAGGGGGAGAAAAACAGTGAAGGAGAACCAATGAGAAGAAGAGAGCTGAGAAGGAGAGACTAGAAGACAGACACGAGAGAGAATAGGTGAAGGTGAACCAATGAGAAGAAGAGAGCCAAGGAGAAGGAAAGAATAGAAGACAGACACGAGAGAGAAGAGGTGAAGGTGAACCAATGAGAAGAAGAGAGCTGAGGAGGAGAAGGAGAGACTAGAAGACAGACACTAGAGAGAAGAGGTGAAGGTGAACCAATGAGAAGAAGATAGCTGAGGAGGAGAAGGAAAGACTAGAAGACAGACACTAGAGAGAAGAGGTGAAGGTGAACCAATGAGAAGAAGAGAGCCGAGGAGAAGGAAAGACTAGAAGACAGACACGAGAGAGAAGAGGTGAAGGTGAACCAATGAGAAGAAGATAGCTGAGGAGGAGAAGGAAAGACTAGAAGACAGACACGAGAGAGAAGAGGTGAAGGTGAACCAATGAGAAGAAGATAGCTGAGGAGGAGAAGGAAAGACTAGAAGACAGACACGAGAGAGAAGAGGTGAAGGTGAACCAATGAGAAGAAGAGAGCTGAGGAGAAGGAAAGACTAGAAGACAGACACTAGAGAGAAGAGGTGAAGGTGAACCAATGAGAAGAAGAGAGCTGAGGAGGAGAGACTAGAAGACAGACACGAGAGAGAATAGGTGGAGGTGAACCAATGAGAAGAAGAGAGCTGAGGAGGAGAAGGAAAGACTAGAAGACAGACACTAGAGAGAAGAGGTGAAGGTGAACCAATGAGAAAAAGAGAGCTGAGGAGGAGAAGGAAAGACTAGAAGACAGACACGAGAGAGAAGAGGTGAAGGTGGACCAATGAGAAGAAGAGAGCCGAGGAGAAGGAAAGACTAGAAGACAGACACGAGAGAGAAGAGGTGAAGGTGAACCAATGAGAAGAAGAGAGCTGAGGAGAAGGAAAGACTAGAAGACAGACACTAGAGAGAAGAGGTGAAGGTGAACCAATGAGAAGAAGAGAGCTGAGGAGGAGAAGGAAAGACTAGAAGACAGACAAGAGAGAGAAGAGGTGAAGGTGAACCAATGAGAAGAAGACAGGTAAGTGGGAGAAGAGCTTGTTAGGTTCGGGCTAATGCCCCGGTGGGGTATATTATCTAGTGAAGCATATTTTATTAGGCCACACCCCTCTGCCTTTCTGAGCTCGGACTGAGAACAGATGACAATCAGTTTCTCATATAAAGAACATTAATGTAGAACTAAACTGAGCTGTATTAAGAAGCAGAGCAGTAACAGGCCAATATCTAAGGAAAGAAACAACATGGCGTCTTCTAAAACATCACACAGGTGAAGGTGAGCCAAAGGAGGGTAAGAAGCAATGAGCAGAAGAGAGCCGGGGTGGGAGGAGCTACAGCAGAGTCTCCGCCTTTTCTTCTGCTTCCTCCCCACCATATCTCAGGAGAGCCCCTCACCTGGTCCATGTTCCTCCCCCCAGACTGTGACTCCCAAAAAGGGCGGAGCCTTCCTGTGAATTGCCCCTCCACCTAACCATTTCCCTTCATAGGATGCAGGGGGCGTGGTTAGAGAGGGGTCTGGGAGGAGACAGCAAAGCTGGGGTTGTTCCTCAGGGTTGGGGTTACCAGGGCTTTCAAGAGGATTTCTTAGGGCCCAAGTCAACAAATCCAGCCCTGGGCCTGCCGGGGTTAAAGCGGACCTCCACCCACGAACATAACTCTGTCACCCTTTATGAAAAATCTTCCTTCCTCAGGAAGCCGTGGATTATGAGGGGCCCGGGCATCACTCTGCAGGGTAAGGCCCCGCCCAGCCTGTAACCTGTATCCAATGGCTGGGCTTCAAATTTGTACTAGGTGCCCAGGCACATTATAAGTGTCACATTATATGTTATGGGGGAGGGGCACAGACATTATAGGTTATAGAGGAGGAGGGGGTCCAGACACCATAGAGGCTGCACAGAGATTAGGCCCCTCCCCCCCCAAGAACCTATATACGACCACAGAGGACCACAGAGGAAACTGCAGTTCACACCAGAGGCCCAGCCGTCACATAATAGGTTATGGGGGGAGGGGCCCAGACCCTGTTTAGGCCCCTCCCCCCATAACCCATATAGGAGCATCTGGTCCCCTGGATTTTCCTGGTACAGTTGCTTTGGGGCCCAGATCAAAGTAGAGGCCTGGGTACGGGTCAGGGGCCTACATAGCCCAGATGGGCCCCCACCAGTGGCAGCAACCCCCATCAGCCCCCGTAGACACTCACCGACTGGAGGAGCAACCAGAGGGGCTGGCTGTGTGACGCTATTGGTGGGGAGTGGCCGCATGCTGCCTGCACCACCGGTGGCGCTGTGCGCAGGTGTCAGAGGCGGGGCCCGCATGTGATGCTGATACAGGACAAGGGCCCGTGTACCAGAGGGAAGGAGGCGCCATTGCCAGGTAAATATGGTTAGCAGTACATAACGCAGAGGCAGTGGAGACGGGTCCCCTTGTTCCACAGGCCGGGGGCACAGGCCTGCCTTGCCTCTATGGTATGTACGCCCCCTGCCTTCTGTAATGGGGCAGACGCCATCATTCATCATCACCAGAAGCAATATGGAGACAGCCAGCAGGGACACCTGGCCACGCCCCTCCCTTCACAAGTAGGCTCCTCCCTTCATGGCCAGGCCCCTGCCCTCACAAACAGGCTCCTTGCTTCATGGCCAGGCCCCTCCCTTCACAAGCAGGCTCCTCCCTTCATGGTCGGGCCCCTCCCCTCACAAATAGGCTCCTCCCTTCATGGCCACTCCCCTCGAGCCCTGTACTGGAGTCCTGACTCAGGGCCTGTGCCCCCCGGATGGCGCCCCCTACAGACACCCACACAACATGGAGAAACAGAAGGTTAATGGTGCTAACTCACACATTGAATTTTTCCTCAATAATTGTGCATTCCTCCCAAGGGTCCCTGATTTGGGGGGACTGTCCCTCTTTTGAGTTTTGTCTCCCTGTCCCTCCTTGTTCCCATTTGTCCCTCTTTGATGTGTAACATGCAGATCTGCAGCAATAAATGATTAATTTGCCTATTCAAAGTGTTTCTATTGTTGTAACTGTTACAATGTATCTCCTATCCATCCCTCAATGAGGGGGCGTGGCTTCATCTATCACTCAGTGAGGGGGCGTGGCTTCATCTGTCCCTCAATGAGAGAGCGTGGCTTCATCCATCCCTCAATTAGAGAGAGTGGCTTCATCCATCCCTCAATAAGAGAGCGTGGCTTCATCTATCCCTCAATAAGAGAGCGTGGCTTCATCTATCCCTCAATGAGAGGGTGTGGCTTCATCCATCCCTCAATAAGAGAGCGTGGCTTCATCCATCCCTCAATGAGAGAGCGTGGCTTCATCTATCCCTCAATGAGAGAGTGTGGCTTCATCTATTCCTCAATGAGAGAGTGTGGCTTCATCCATCCCTCAATGAGAGAGCGTGGCTTCATCCATCCCTCAATAAGAGAGCGTGGCTTCATCTATCCCTCAATAAGAGAGCGTGGCTTCATCCATCCCTCAATTAGAGAGAGTGGCTTCATCCATCCCTCAATAAGAGAGCGTGGCTTCATCTATCCCTCAATAAGAGAGCGTGGCTTCATCTATCCCTCAATGAGAGGGTGTGGCTTCATCTATCCCTCAATAAGAGAGTGTGGCTTCATCTATCCCTCAATGAGAGGGTGTGGCTTCATCTATCCCTCAATGAGGGGGCGTGGCTTCATCTATCCCTCAATGAGGGGGCGTGGCTTCATCTATCCCTCAATGAGAGAGCGTGGCTTCATCCATCCCTCAATGGGAGAGCGTGGCTTCATCTATCTCTCAATGAGGGGGCGTGGCTTCATCTATCCCTCAATGAGAGAGTGTGGCTTCATCTATTCCTCAATGAGAGAGTGTGGCTTCATCTATCCCTCAATAAGATAGTGTGGCTTCATCCATCCCTCAATGAGAGAGCGTGGCTTCATCTATCCCTCAATGAGAGAGTGTGGCTTCATCTATTCCTCAATGAGAGAGTGTGGCTTCATCCATCCCTCAATGAGAGAGCGTGGCTTCATCCATCCCTCAATGAGAGAGCGTGGCTTCATCTATCCCTCAATGAGAGAGTGTGGCTTCATCTATTCCTCAATGAGAGAGTGTGGCTTCATCCATCCCTCAATGAGAGAGCGTGGCTTCATCCATCCCTCAATGAGAGAGTGTGACTTCATCTATCCCTCAATGAGAGAGTGTGGCTTCATCCATCCCTCAATGAGAGAGTGTGGCTTCATCTATCTCTCAATGAGAGAGTGTGGCTTCATCTATTCCTCAATGAGAGAGTGTGGCTTCATCCATCCCTCAATGAGAGAGCGTGGCTTCATCCATCCCTCAATGAGAGAGCGTGGCTTCATCTATCCCTCAATGAGAGAGTGTGGCTTCATCCATCCCTCAATGAGAGAGTGTGGCTTCATCTATCCCTCAATGAGAGAGTGTGGCTTCATCTATCTCTCAATGAGAGAGTGTGGCTTCATCTATTCCTCAATGAGAGAGTGTGGCTTCATCCATCCCTCAATGAGAGAGCGTGGCTTCATCTATCCCTCAATGAGAGAGCGTGGCTTCATCTATCCCTCAATGAGAGAGTGTGGCTTCATCCATCCCTCAATGAGAGAGTGTGACTTCATCTATCCCTCAATGAGAGAGTGTGGCTTCATCTATCCCTCAATGAGAGAGTGTGGCTTCATCTATCCCTCAATGAGAGTGTGGCTTCATCTATCCCTCAATGAGAGAGTGTGGCTTCATCTATCCCTCAATGAGGGGGCGTGGCTTCATCTATCCCTCAATGAGAGAGTGTGGCTTCATCTATCCCTCAATGAGAGAGTGTGGCTTCATCTATCCCTCAATGAGAGAGTGTGGCTTCATCCATCCCTCAATGAGAGAGCGTGGCTTCATCTATCCCTCAATGAGAGAGTGTGGCTTCATCCATCCCTCAATGAGAGAGCGTGGCTTCATCCATCCCTCAATGAGAGAGTGTGGCTTCATCCATCCCTCAATGAGAGAGCGTGGCTTCATCCATCCCTCAATGAGAGAGCGTGGCTTCATCTATCCCTCAATGAGAGAGTGTGGCTTCATCTATCCCTCAATGAGAGTGTGGCTTCATCCATCCCTCAATGAGAGAGTGTGGCTTCATCTATCCCTCAATGAGAGAGTGTGGCTTCATCCATCCCTCAATGAGAGAGTGTGGCTTCATCCATCCCTCAATGAGAGACCGTGGCTTCATCCATCCCTCAATGAGAGACCGTGGCTTCATCCATCCCTCAATGAGAGAGTGTGACTTCATCTATCCCTCAATGAGAGAATGTGGCTTCATCTATCCCTCAATGAGAGAGCGTGGCTTCATCTATCCCTCAATGAGAGTGTGGCTTCATCCATCCCTCAATGAGAGAGTGTGGCTTCATTCATCCCTCAATGAGAGAGTGTGGCTTCATCCATCCCTCAATGAGAGAGTGTGGCTTCATCTATCCCTCAATGAGGGGGCGTGGCTTCATCTATCCCTCAATGAGAGAGTGTGGCTTCATCTATCCCTCAATGAGAGAGTGTGGCTTCATCTATCCCTCAATGAGAGAGTGTGGCTTCATCCATCCCTCAATGAGAGAGTGTGGCTTCATCCATCCCTCAATGAGAGAGCGTGGCTTCATCCATCCCTCAATGAGAGACCGTGACTTCATCCATCCCTCAATGAGAGAGCGTGGCTTCATCCATCCCTCAATGAGAGAGCGTGGCTTCATCCATCCCTCAATGAGAGAGTGTGGCTTCATCTATCCCTCAATGAGAGAGTGTGACTTCATCTATCCCTCAATGAGAGAGTGTGGCTTCATCTATCCCTCAATGAGAGAGTGTGGCTTCATCCATCCCTCAATGAGAGAGTGTGACTTCATCTATCCCTCAATGAGAGAGTGTGGCTTCATCTATCCCTCAATGAGAGAGTGTGGCTTCATCTATCCCTCAATGAGAGAGTGTGGCTTCATCTATCCCTCAATGAGAGAGTGTGGCTTCATCTATCCCTCAATGAGAGAGTGTGGCTTCATCCATCCCTCAATGAGAGAGTGTGGCTTCATCCATCCCTCAATGAGAGACCGTGGCTTCATCCATCCCTCAATGAGAGACCGTGGCTTCATCCATCCCTCAATGAGAGAGTGTGACTTCATCTATCCCTCAATGAGAGAATGTGGCTTCATCTATCCCTCAATGAGAGAGTGTGGCTTCATCTATCCCTCAATGAGAGAGTGTGGCTTCATCTATCCCTCAATGAGAGAGTGTGGCTTCATCTATCCCTCAATGAGAGAGTGTGGCTTCATCCATCCCTCAATGAGAGAGTGTGGCTTCATCCATCCCTCAATGAGAGAGCGTGGCTTCATCCATCCCTCAATGAGAGACCGTGGCTTCATCCATCCCTCAATGAGAGAGCGTGGCTTCATCCATCCCTCAATGAGAGAGCGTGGCTTCATCTATCCCTCAATGAGAGAGTGTGACTTCATCTATCCCTCATTGAGAGAGTGTGGCTTCATCTATCCCTCAATGAGAGAGTGTGGCTTCATCCATCCCTCAATGAGAGAGTGTGACTTCATCTATCCCTCAATGAGAGAGTGTGGCTTCATCTATCCCTCAATGAGAGAGTGTGGCTTCATCTATCCCTCAATGAGAGTGTGGCTTCATCCATCCCTCAATGAGAGAGTGTGGCTTCATCCATCCCTCAATGAGAGAGTGTGGCTTCATCTATCCCTCAATGAGAGTGTGGCTTCATCTATCCCTCAATGAGAGAGTGTGGCTTTATCTATCCCTCAATGAGAGAGTGTGGCTTTATCATCCCTCAATGAGAGAGTGTGGCTTCATCTATCCCTCAATGAGAGAGTGTGGCTTCATCTATCCCTCAATGAGAGAGTGTGGCTTCATCCATCCCTCAATGAGAGAGTGTGGCTTCATCCATCCCTCAATGAGAGACCGTGGCTTCATCCATCCCTCAATGAGAGACCGTGGCTTCATCCATCCCTCAATGAGAGAGTGTGACTTCATCTATCCCTCAATGAGAGAATGTGGCTTCATCTATCCCTCAATGAGAGAGTGTGGCTTCATCTATCCCTCAATGAGAGAGTGTGGCTTCATCTATCCCTCAATGAGAGAGTGTGGCTTCATCTATCCCTCAATGAGAGAGTGTGGCTTCATCCATCCCTCAATGAGAGAGCGTGGCTTCATCCATCCCTCAATGAGAGAGCGTGGCTTCATCCATCCCTCAATGAGAGACCGTGGCTTCATCCATCCCTCAATGAGAGAGCGTGGCTTCATCCATCCCTCAATGAGAGAGCGTGGCTTCATCCATCCCTCAATGAGAGAGTGTGACTTCATCTATCCCTCAATGAGAGAGTGTGGCTTCATCTATCCCTCAATGAGAGAGTGTGGCTTCATCCATCCCTCAATGAGAGAGTGTGACTTCATCTATCCCTCAATGAGAGAGTGTGGCTTCATCTATCCCTCAATGAGAGAGTGTGGCTTCATCTATCCCTCAATGAGAGTGTGGCTTCATCCATCCCTCAATGAGAGAGTGTGGCTTCATCCATCCCTCAATGAGAGAGTGTGGCTTCATCTATCCCTCAATGAGAGTGTGGCTTCATCTATCCCTCAATGAGAGAGTGTGGCTTTATCTATCCCTCAATGAGAGAGTGTGGCTTTATCATCCCTCAATGAGAGAGTGTGGCTTCATCCATCCCTCAATGAGAGAGTGTGGCTTCATCCATCCCTCAATGAGAGAGTGTGGCTTCATCTATCCCTCAATGAGGGGGCGTGGCTTCATCTATCCCTCAATGAGAGAGTGTGGCTTCATCTATCCCTCAATGAGAGAGTGTGGCTTCATCTATCCCTCAATGAGAGAGTGTGGCTTCATCTATCCCTCAATGAGAGAGTGTGGCTTCATCCATCCCTCAATGAGAGAGCGTGGCTTCATCTATCCCTCAATGAGAGAGTGTGGCTTCATCCATCCCTCAATGAGAGAGCGTGGCTTCATCCATCCCTCAATGAGAGAGTGTGGCTTCATCCATCCCTCAATGAGAGAGTGTGGCTTCATCCATCCCTCAATGAGAGAGCGTGGCTTCATCTATCCCTCAATGAGAGAGTGTGGCTTCATCTATCCCTCAATGAGAGTGTGGCTTCATCCATCCCTCAATGAGAGAGTGTGGCTTCATCTATCCCTCAATGAGAGAGTGTGGCTTCATCCATCCCTCAATGAGAGAGTGTGGCTTCATCCATCCCTCAATGAGAGACCGTGGCTTCATCCATCCCTCAATGAGAGACCGTGGCTTCATCCATCCCTCAATGAGAGAGTGTGACTTCATCTATCCCTCAATGAGAGACCGTGGCTTCATCCATCCCTCAATGAGAGAGCGTGGCTTCATCTATCCCTCAATGAGAGAGCGTGGCTTCATCTATCCCTCAATGAGAGTGTGGCTTCATCCATCCCTCAATGAGAGAGTGTGGCTTCATTCATCCCTCAATGAGAGAGTGTGGCTTCATCCATCCCTCAATGAGAGAGTGTGGCTTCATCTATCCCTCAATGAGGGGGTGTGGCTTCATCTATCCCTCAATGAGAGAGTGTGGCTTCATCTATCCCTCAATGAGAGAGTGTGGCTTCATCCATCCCTCAATGAGAGAGCGTGGCTTCATCCATCCCTCAATGAGAGAGCGTGGCTTCATCCATCCCTCAATGAGAGACCGTGGCTTCATCCATCCCTCAATGAGAGAGCGTGGCTTCATCCATCCCTCAATGAGAGAGCGTGGCTTCATCTATCCCTCAATGAGAGAGCGTGGCTTCATCTATTCCTCAATGAGAGAGTGTGGCTTCATCCATCCCTCAATGAGAGAGTGTGGCTTCATCTATCCCTCAATGAGAGAGTGTGGCTTCATCCATCCCTCAATGAGAGAGCGTGGCTTCATCCATCCCTCAATGAGAGAGCGTGGCTTCATCCATCCCTCAATGAGAGACCGTGGCTTCATCCATCCCTCAATGAGAGAGCGTGGCTTCATCCATCCCTCAATGAGAGAGCGTGGCTTCATCTATCCCTCAATGAGAGAGCGTGGCTTCATCTATTCCTCAATGAGAGAGTGTGGCTTCATCCATCCCTCAATGAGAGAGTGTGACTTCATCTATCCCTCAATGAGAGAATGTGGCTTCATCTATCCCTCAATGAGAGAGTGTGGCTTCATCTATCCCTCAATGAGAGAGTGTGGCTTCATCTATCCCTCAATGAGAGAGTGTGGCTTCATCTATCCCTCAATGAGAGAGTGTGGCTTCATCCATCCCTCAATGAGAGAGCGTGGCTTCATCCATCCCTCAATGAGAGAGCGTGGCTTCATCCATCCCTCAATGAGAGACCGTGGCTTCATCCATCCCTCAATGAGAGAGCGTGGCTTCATCCATCCCTCAATGAGAGAGCGTGGCTTCATCCATCCCTCAATGAGAGAGTGTGACTTCATCTATCCCTCAATGAGAGAGTGTGGCTTCATCTATCCCTCAATGAGAGAGTGTGGCTTCATCCATCCCTCAATGAGAGAGTGTGACTTCATCTATCCCTCAATGAGAGAGTGTGGCTTCATCTATCCCTCAATGAGAGAGTGTGGCTTCATCTATCCCTCAATGAGAGTGTGACTTCATCCATCCCTCAATGAGAGAGTGTGGCTTCATCCATCCCTCAATGAGAGAGTGTGGCTTCATCTATCCCTCAATGAGAGTGTGGCTTCATCTATCCCTCAATGAGAGAGTGTGGCTTTATCTATCCCTCAATGAGAGAGTGTGGCTTTATCATCCCTCAATGAGAGAGTGTGGCTTCATCCATCCCTCAATGAGAGAGTGTGGCTTCATCCATCCCTCAATGAGAGAGTGTGGCTTCATCTATCCCTCAATGAGGGGGCGTGGCTTCATCTATCCCTCAATGAGAGAGTGTGGCTTCATCTATCCCTCAATGAGAGAGTGTGGCTTCATCTATCCCTCAATGAGAGAGTGTGGCTTCATCTATCCCTCAATGAGAGAGTGTGGCTTCATCCATCCCTCAATGAGAGAGCGTGGCTTCATCTATCCCTCAATGAGAGAGTGTGGCTTCATCCATCCCTCAATGAGAGAGCGTGGCTTCATCCATCCCTCAATGAGAGAGTGTGGCTTCATCCATCCCTCAATGAGAGAGTGTGGCTTCATCCATCCCTCAATGAGAGAGCGTGGCTTCATCTATCCCTCAATGAGAGAGTGTGGCTTCATCTATCCCTCAATGAGAGTGTGGCTTCATCCATCCCTCAATGAGAGAGTGTGGCTTCATCTATCCCTCAATGAGAGAGTGTGGCTTCATCCATCCCTCAATGAGAGAGTGTGGCTTCATCCATCCCTCAATGAGAGACCGTGGCTTCATCCATCCCTCAATGAGAGACCGTGGCTTCATCCATCCCTCAATGAGAGAGTGTGACTTCATCTATCCCTCAATGAGAGACCGTGGCTTCATCCATCCCTCAATGAGAGAGCGTGGCTTCATCTATCCCTCAATGAGAGAGCGTGGCTTCATCTATCCCTCAATGAGAGTGTGGCTTCATCCATCCCTCAATGAGAGAGTGTGGCTTCATTCATCCCTCAATGAGAGAGTGTGGCTTCATCCATCCCTCAATGAGAGAGTGTGGCTTCATCTATCCCTCAATGAGGGGGTGTGGCTTCATCTATCCCTCAATGAGAGAGTGTGGCTTCATCTATCCCTCAATGAGAGAGTGTGGCTTCATCTATCCCTCAATGAGAGAGCGTGGCTTCATCCATCCCTCAATGAGAGAGCGTGGCTTCATCCATCCCTCAATGAGAGAGCGTGGCTTCATCCATCCCTCAATGAGAGACCGTGGCTTCATCCATCCCTCAATGAGAGAGCGTGGCTTCATCCATCCCTCAATGAGAGAGCGTGGCTTCATCTATCCCTCAATGAGAGAGCGTTGCTTCATCTATTCCTCAATGAGAGAGTGTGGCTTCATCCATCCCTCAATGAGAGAGCGTGGCTTCATCTATCCCTCAATGAGAGAGCGTGGCTTCATCTATCCCTCAATGAGAGAGTGTGGCTTCATCCATCCCTCAATGAGAGAGTGTGACTTCATCTATCCCTCAATGAGAGAGTGTGGCTTCATCTATCCCTCAATGAGAGAGTGTGGCTTCATCTATCCCTCAATGAGAGTGTGGCTTCATCTATCCCTCAATGAGAGAGTGTGGCTTCATCTATCCCTCAATGAGAGAGTGTGGCTTCATCTATCCCTCAATGAGAGAGTGTGGCTTCATCTATCCCTCAATGAGAGAGCGTGGCTTCATCTATCCCTCAATGAGAGAGTGTGGCTTTATCTATCCCTCAATGAGAGAGTGTGGCTTTATCATCCCTCAATGAGAGAGTGTGGCTTCATCCATCCCTCAATGAGAGAGTGTGGCTTCATCCATCCCTCAATGAGAGAGTGTGGCTTCATCTATCCCTCAATGAGGGGGCGTGGCTTCATCTATCCCTCAATGAGAGAGTGTGGCTTCATCTATCCCTCAATGAGAGAGTGTGGCTTCATCTATCCCTCAATGAGAGTGTGGCTTCATCCATCCCTCAATGAGAGAGTGTGGCTTCATCCATCCCTCAATGAGAGAGTGTGGCTTCATCTATCCCTCAATGAGAGTGTGGCTTCATCTATCCCTCAATGAGAGAGTGTGGCTTTATCTATCCCTCAATGAGAGAGTGTGGCTTTATCATCCCTCAATGAGAGAGTGTGGCTTCATCCATCCCTCAATGAGAGAGTGTGGCTTCATCCATCCCTCAATGAGAGAGTGTGGCTTCATCTATCCCTCAATGAGGGGGCGTGGCTTCATCTATCCCTCAATGAGAGAGTGTGGCTTCATCTATCCCTCAATGAGAGAGTGTGGCTTCATCTATCCCTCAATGAGAGAGTGTGGCTTCATCTATCCCTCAATGAGAGAGTGTGGCTTCATCCATCCCTCAATGAGAGAGCGTGGCTTCATCTATCCCTCAATGAGAGAGCGTGGCTTCATCCATCCCTCAATGAGAGAGCGTGGCTTCATCCATCCCTCAATGAGAGAGCGTGGCTTCATCCATCCCTCAATGAGAGAGCGTGGCTTCATCTATCCCTCAATGAGAGAGCGTGGCTTCATCTATTCCTCAATGAGAGAGTGTGGCTTCATCCATCCCTCAATGAGAGAGCGTGGCTTCATCCATCCCTCAATAAGAGAGCGTGGCTTCATCTATCCCTCAATAAGAGAGCGTGGCTTCATCCATCCCTCAATTAGAGAGAGTGGCTTCATCCATCCCTCAATAAGAGAGCGTGGCTTCATCTATCCCTCAATAAGAGAGCGTGGCTTCATCTATCCCTCAATGAGAGGGTGTGGCTTCATCTATCCCTCAATAAGAGAGTGTGGCTTCATCTATCCCTCAATGAGAGGGTGTGGCTTCATCTATCCCTCAATGAGGGGGCGTGGCTTCATCTATCCCTCAATGAGGGGGCGTGGCTTCATCTATCCCTCAATGAGAGAGCGTGGCTTCATCCATCCCTCAATGGGAGAGCGTGGCTTCATCTATCTCTCAATGAGGGGGCGTGGCTTCATCTATCCCTCAATGAGAGAGTGTGGCTTCATCTATTCCTCAATGAGAGAGTGTGGCTTCATCTATCCCTCAATAAGATAGTGTGGCTTCATCCATCCCTCAATGAGAGAGCGTGGCTTCATCTATCCCTCAATGAGAGAGTGTGGCTTCATCTATTCCTCAATGAGAGAGCGTGGCTTCATCCATCCCTCAATGAGAGAGCGTGGCTTCATCCATCCCTCAATGAGAGAGCGTGGCTTCATCTATCCCTCAATGAGAGAGTGTGGCTTCATCTATTCCTCAATGAGAGAGTGTGGCTTCATCCATCCCTCAATGAGAGAGCGTGGCTTCATCCATCCCTCAATGAGAGAGTGTGACTTCATCTATCCCTCAATGAGAGAGTGTGGCTTCATCCATCCCTCAATGAGAGAGTGTGGCTTCATCTATCTCTCAATGAGAGAGTGTGGCTTCATCTATTCCTCAATGAGAGAGTGTGGCTTCATCCATCCCTCAATGAGAGAGCGTGGCTTCATCCATCCCTCAATGAGAGAGCGTGGCTTCATCTATCCCTCAATGAGAGAGTGTGGCTTCATCCATCCCTCAATGAGAGAGTGTGGCTTCATCTATCCCTCAATGAGAGAGTGTGGCTTCATCTATCTCTCAATGAGAGAGTGTGGCTTCATCTATTCCTCAATGAGAGAGTGTGGCTTCATCCATCCCTCAATGAGAGAGCGTGGCTTCATCTATCCCTCAATGAGAGAGCGTGGCTTCATCTATCCCTCAATGAGAGAGTGTGGCTTCATCCATCCCTCAATGAGAGAGTGTGACTTCATCTATCCCTCAATGAGAGAGTGTGGCTTCATCTATCCCTCAATGAGAGAGTGTGGCTTCATCTATCCCTCAATGAGAGTGTGGCTTCATCTATCCCTCAATGAGAGAGTGTGGCTTCATCTATCCCTCAATGAGGGGGCGTGGCTTCATCTATCCCTCAATGAGAGAGTGTGGCTTCATCTATCCCTCAATGAGAGAGTGTGGCTTCATCTATCCCTCAATGAGAGAGTGTGGCTTCATCCATCCCTCAATGAGAGAGCGTGGCTTCATCTATCCCTCAATGAGAGAGTGTGGCTTCATCCATCCCTCAATGAGAGAGCGTGGCTTCATCCATCCCTCAATGAGAGAGTGTGGCTTCATCCATCCCTCAATGAGAGAGCGTGGCTTCATCCATCCCTCAATGAGAGAGCGTGGCTTCATCTATCCCTCAATGAGAGAGTGTGGCTTCATCTATCCCTCAATGAGAGTGTGGCTTCATCCATCCCTCAATGAGAGAGTGTGGCTTCATCTATCCCTCAATGAGAGAGTGTGGCTTCATCCATCCCTCAATGAGAGAGTGTGGCTTCATCCATCCCTCAATGAGAGACCGTGGCTTCATCCATCCCTCAATGAGAGACCGTGGCTTCATCCATCCCTCAATGAGAGAGTGTGACTTCATCTATCCCTCAATGAGAGAGTGTGGCTTCATCCATCCCTCAATGAGAGAGTGTGGCTTCATCCATCCCTCAATGAGAGAGCGTGGCTTCATCCATCCCTCAATGAGAGACCGTGGCTTCATCCATCCCTCAATGAGAGAGCGTGGCTTCATCCATCCCTCAATGAGAGAGCGTGGCTTCATCCATCCCTCAATGAGAGAGTGTGGCTTCATCTATCCCTCAATGAGAGAGTGTGACTTCATCTATCCCTCAATGAGAGAGTGTGGCTTCATCTATCCCTCAATGAGAGAGTGTGGCTTCATCCATCCCTCAATGAGAGAGTGTGACTTCATCTATCCCTCAATGAGAGAGTGTGGCTTCATCTATCCCTCAATGAGAGAGTGTGGCTTCATCTATCCCTCAATGAGAGAGTGTGGCTTCATCTATCCCTCAATGAGAGAGTGTGGCTTCATCTATCCCTCAATGAGAGAGTGTGGCTTCATCCATCCCTCAATGAGAGAGTGTGGCTTCATCCATCCCTCAATGAGAGACCGTGGCTTCATCCATCCCTCAATGAGAGACCGTGGCTTCATCCATCCCTCAATGAGAGAGTGTGACTTCATCTATCCCTCAATGAGAGAATGTGGCTTCATCTATCCCTCAATGAGAGAGTGTGGCTTCATCTATCCCTCAATGAGAGAGTGTGGCTTCATCTATCCCTCAATGAGAGAGTGTGGCTTCATCTATCCCTCAATGAGAGAGTGTGGCTTCATCCATCCCTCAATGAGAGAGTGTGGCTTCATCCATCCCTCAATGAGAGAGCGTGGCTTCATCCATCCCTCAATGAGAGACCGTGGCTTCATCCATCCCTCAATGAGAGAGCGTGGCTTCATCCATCCCTCAATGAGAGAGCGTGGCTTCATCTATCCCTCAATGAGAGAGTGTGACTTCATCTATCCCTCATTGAGAGAGTGTGGCTTCATCTATCCCTCAATGAGAGAGTGTGGCTTCATCCATCCCTCAATGAGAGAGTGTGACTTCATCTATCCCTCAATGAGAGAGTGTGGCTTCATCTATCCCTCAATGAGAGAGTGTGGCTTCATCTATCCCTCAATGAGAGTGTGGCTTCATCCATCCCTCAATGAGAGAGTGTGGCTTCATCCATCCCTCAATGAGAGAGTGTGGCTTCATCTATCCCTCAATGAGAGTGTGGCTTCATCTATCCCTCAATGAGAGAGTGTGGCTTTATCTATCCCTCAATGAGAGAGTGTGGCTTTATCATCCCTCAATGAGAGAGTGTGGCTTCATCTATCCCTCAATGAGAGAGTGTGGCTTCATCTATCCCTCAATGAGAGAGTGTGGCTTCATCCATCCCTCAATGAGAGAGTGTGGCTTCATCCATCCCTCAATGAGAGACCGTGGCTTCATCCATCCCTCAATGAGAGACCGTGGCTTCATCCATCCCTCAATGAGAGAGTGTGACTTCATCTATCCCTCAATGAGAGAATGTGGCTTCATCTATCCCTCAATGAGAGAGTGTGGCTTCATCTATCCCTCAATGAGAGAGTGTGGCTTCATCTATCCCTCAATGAGAGAGTGTGGCTTCATCTATCCCTCAATGAGAGAGCGTGGCTTCATCCATCCCTCAATGAGAGAGCGTGGCTTCATCCATCCCTCAATGAGAGAGCGTGGCTTCATCCATCCCTCAATGAGAGACCGTGGCTTCATTCATCCCTCAATGAGAGAGCGTGGCTTCATCCATCCCTCAATGAGAGAGCGTGGCTTCATCCATCCCTCAATGAGAGAGTGTGACTTCATCTATCCCTCAATGAGAGAGTGTGGCTTCATCTATCCCTCAATGAGAGAGTGTGGCTTCATCCATCCCTCAATGAGAGAGTGTGACTTCATCTATCCCTCAATGAGAGAGTGTGGCTTCATCTATCCCTCAATGAGAGAGTGTGGCTTCATCTATCCCTCAATGAGAGTGTGGCTTCATCCATCCCTCAATGAGAGAGTGTGGCTTCATCCATCCCTCAATGAGAGAGTGTGGCTTCATCTATCCCTCAATGAGAGTGTGGCTTCATCTATCCCTCAATGAGAGAGTGTGGCTTTATCTATCCCTCAATGAGAGAGTGTGGCTTTATCATCCCTCAATGAGAGAGTGTGGCTTCATCCATCCCTCAATGAGAGAGTGTGGCTTCATCCATCCCTCAATGAGAGAGTGTGGCTTCATCTATCCCTCAATGAGGGGGCGTGGCTTCATCTATCCCTCAATGAGAGAGTGTGGCTTCATCTATCCCTCAATGAGAGAGTGTGGCTTCATCTATCCCTCAATGAGAGAGTGTGGCTTCATCTATCCCTCAATGAGAGAGTGTGGCTTCATCCATCCCTCAATGAGAGAGCGTGGCTTCATCTATCCCTCAATGAGAGAGTGTGGCTTCATCCATCCCTCAATGAGAGAGCGTGGCTTCATCCATCCCTCAATGAGAGAGTGTGGCTTCATCCATCCCTCAATGAGAGAGTGTGGCTTCATCCATCCCTCAATGAGAGAGCGTGGCTTCATCTATCCCTCAATGAGAGAGTGTGGCTTCATCTATCCCTCAATGAGAGTGTGGCTTCATCCATCCCTCAATGAGAGAGTGTGGCTTCATCTATCCCTCAATGAGAGAGTGTGGCTTCATCCATCCCTCAATGAGAGAGTGTGGCTTCATCCATCCCTCAATGAGAGACCGTGGCTTCATCCATCCCTCAATGAGAGACCGTGGCTTCATCCATCCCTCAATGAGAGAGTGTGACTTCATCTATCCCTCAATGAGAGACCGTGGCTTCATCCATCCCTCAATGAGAGAGCGTGGCTTCATCTATCCCTCAATGAGAGAGCGTGGCTTCATCTATCCCTCAATGAGAGTGTGGCTTCATCCATCCCTCAATGAGAGAGTGTGGCTTCATTCATCCCTCAATGAGAGAGTGTGGCTTCATCCATCCCTCAATGAGAGAGTGTGGCTTCATCTATCCCTCAATGAGGGGGTGTGGCTTCATCTATCCCTCAATGAGAGAGTGTGGCTTCATCTATCCCTCAATGAGAGAGTGTGGCTTCATCTATCCCTCAATGAGAGAGTGTGGCTTCATCCATCCCTCAATGAGAGAGCGTGGCTTCATCCATCCCTCAATGAGAGAGCGTGGCTTCATCCATCCCTCAATGAGAGACCGTGGCTTCATCCATCCCTCAATGAGAGAGCGTGGCTTCATCCATCCCTCAATGAGAGAGCGTGGCTTCATCTATCCCTCAATGAGAGAGCGTGGCTTCATCTATTCCTCAATGAGAGAGTGTGGCTTCATCCATCCCTCAATGAGAGAGCGTGGCTTCATCTATCCCTCAATGAGAGAGCGTGGCTTCATCTATCCCTCAATGAGAGAGTGTGGCTTCATCCATCCCTCAATGAGAGAGTGTGACTTCATCTATCCCTCAATGAGAGAGTGTGGCTTCATCTATCCCTCAATGAGAGAGTGTGGCTTCATCTATCCCTCAATGAGAGTGTGGCTTCATCTATCCCTCAATGAGAGAGTGTGGCTTCATCTATCCCTCAATGAGAGAGTGTGGCTTCATCTATCCCTCAATGAGAGAGTGTGGCTTCATCTATCCCTCAATGAGAGAGCGTGGCTTCATCTATCCCTCAATGAGAGAGTGTGGCTTTATCTATCCCTCAATGAGAGAGTGTGGCTTTATCATCCCTCAATGAGAGAGTGTGGCTTCATCCATCCCTCAATGAGAGAGTGTGGCTTCATCCATCCCTCAATGAGAGAGTGTGGCTTCATCTATCCCTCAATGAGGGGGCGTGGCTTCATCTATCCCTCAATGAGAGAGTGTGGCTTCATCTATCCCTCAATGAGAGAGTGTGGCTTCATCTATCCCTCAATGAGAGTGTGGCTTCATCCATCCCTCAATGAGAGAGTGTGGCTTCATCCATCCCTCAATGAGAGAGTGTGGCTTCATCTATCCCTCAATGAGAGTGTGGCTTCATCTATCCCTCAATGAGAGAGTGTGGCTTTATCTATCCCTCAATGAGAGAGTGTGGCTTTATCATCCCTCAATGAGAGAGTGTGGCTTCATCCATCCCTCAATGAGAGAGTGTGGCTTCATCCATCCCTCAATGAGAGAGTGTGGCTTCATCTATCCCTCAATGAGGGGGCGTGGCTTCATCTATCCCTCAATGAGAGAGTGTGGCTTCATCTATCCCTCAATGAGAGAGTGTGGCTTCATCTATCCCTCAATGAGAGAGTGTGGCTTCATCTATCCCTCAATGAGAGAGTGTGGCTTCATCTATCCCTCAATGAGAGAGTGTGGCTTCATCTATCCCTCAATGAGAGTGTGGCTTCATCCATCCCTCAATGAGAGAGTGTGGCTTCATCCATCCCTCAATGAGAGAGTGTGGCTTCATCTATCCCTCAATGAGAGTGTGGCTTCATCTATCCCTCAATGAGAGAGTGTGGCTTTATCTATCCCTCAATGAGAGAGTGTGGCTTTATCATCCCTCAATGAGAGAGTGTGGCTTCATCCATCCCTCAATGAGAGAGTGTGGCTTCATCCATCCCTCAATGAGAGAGTGTGGCTTCATCTATCCCTCAATGAGGGGGCGTGGCTTCATCTATCCCTCAATGAGAGAGTGTGGCTTCATCTATCCCTCAATGAGAGAGTGTGGCTTCATCTATCCCTCAATGAGAGAGTGTGGCTTCATCTATCCCTCAATGAGAGAGTGTGGCTTCATCCATCCCTCAATGAGAGAGCGTGGCTTCATCTATCCCTCAATGAGAGAGTGTGGCTTCATCCATCCCTCAATGAGAGAGCGTGGCTTCATCCATCCCTCAATGAGAGAGCGTGGCTTCATCCATCCCTCAATGAGAGAGCGTGGCTTCATCCATCCCTCAATGAGAGACCGTGGCTTCATCCATCCCTCAATGAGAGAGCGTGGCTTCATCCATCCCTCAATGAGAGAGCGTGGCTTCATCCATCCCTCAATGAGAGAGCGTGGCTTCATCTATCCCTCAATGAGAGAGCGTGGCTTCATCTATTCCTCAATGAGAGAGTGTGGCTTCATCCATCCCTCAATGAGAGAGCGTGGCTTCATCTATCCCTCAATGAGAGAGCGTGGCTTCATCTATCCCTCAATGAGAGAGTGTGGCTTCATCCATCCCTCAATGAGAGAGTGTGACTTCATCTATCCCTCAATGAGAGAGTGTGGCTTCATCTATCCCTCAATGAGAGAGTGTGGCTTCATCTATCCCTCAATGAGAGTGTGGCTTCATCTATCCCTCAATGAGAGAGTGTGGCTTCATCTATCCCTCAATGAGAGAGTGTGGCTTCATCTATCCCTCAATGAGAGAGTGTGGCTTCATCTATCCCTCAATGAGAGAGCGTGGCTTCATCTATCCCTCAATGAGAGAGTGTGGCTTTATCTATCCCTCAATGAGAGAGTGTGGCTTTATCATCCCTCAATGAGAGAGTGTGGCTTCATCCATCCCTCAATGAGAGAGTGTGGCTTCATCCATCCCTCAATGAGAGAGTGTGGCTTCATCTATCCCTCAATGAGGGGGCGTGGCTTCATCTATCCCTCAATGAGAGAGTGTGGCTTCATCTATCCCTCAATGAGAGAGTGTGGCTTCATCTATCCCTCAATGAGAGTGTGGCTTCATCCATCCCTCAATGAGAGAGTGTGGCTTCATCCATCCCTCAATGAGAGAGTGTGGCTTCATCTATCCCTCAATGAGAGTGTGGCTTCATCTATCCCTCAATGAGAGAGTGTGGCTTTATCTATCCCTCAATGAGAGAGTGTGGCTTTATCATCCCTCAATGAGAGAGTGTGGCTTCATCCATCCCTCAATGAGAGAGTGTGGCTTCATCCATCCCTCAATGAGAGAGTGTGGCTTCATCTATCCCTCAATGAGGGGGCGTGGCTTCATCTATCCCTCAATGAGAGAGTGTGGCTTCATCTATCCCTCAATGAGAGAGTGTGGCTTCATCTATCCCTCAATGAGAGAGTGTGGCTTCATCTATCCCTCAATGAGAGAGTGTGGCTTCATCCATCCCTCAATGAGAGAGCGTGGCTTCATCTATCCCTCAATGAGAGAGCGTGGCTTCATCCATCCCTCAATGAGAGAGCGTGGCTTCATCCATCCCTCAATGAGAGAGTGTGGCTTCATCCATCCCTCAATGAGAGAGCGTGGCTTCATCCATCCCTCAATGAGAGAGCGTGGCTTCATCTATCCCTCAATGAGAGAGTGTGGCTTCATCTATCCCTCAATGAGAGTGTGGCTTCATCCATCCCTCAATGAGAGAGTGTGGCTTCATCTATCCCTCAATGAGAGAGTGTGGCTTCATCCATCCCTCAATGAGAGAGTGTGGCTTCATCCATCCCTCAATGAGAGACCGTGGCTTCATCCATCCCTCAATGAGAGACCGTGGCTTCATCCATCCCTCAATGAGAGAGTGTGACTTCATCTATCCCTCAATGAGAGACCGTGGCTTCATCCATCCCTCAATGAGAGAGCGTGGCTTCATCTATCCCTCAATGAGAGAGCGTGGCTTCATCTATCCCTCAATGAGAGTGTGGCTTCATCCATCCCTCAATGAGAGAGTGTGGCTTCATTCATCCCTCAATGAGAGAGTGTGGCTTCATCCATCCCTCAATGAGAGAGTGTGGCTTCATCTATCCCTCAATGAGGGGGTGTGGCTTCATCTATCCCTCAATGAGAGAGTGTGGCTTCATCTATCCCTCAATGAGAGAGTGTGGCTTCATCTATCCCTCAATGAGAGAGTGTGGCTTCATCCATCCCTCAATGAGAGAGCGTGGCTTCATCCATCCCTCAATGAGAGAGCGTGGCTTCATCCATCCCTCAATGAGAGACCGTGGCTTCATCCATCCCTCAATGAGAGAGCGTGGCTTCATCCATCCCTCAATGAGAGAGCGTGGCTTCATCTATCCCTCAATGAGAGAGCGTGGCTTCATCTATTCCTCAATGAGAGAGCGTGGCTTCATCCATCCCTCAATGAGAGAGCGTGGCTTCATCTATCCCTCAATGAGAGAGCGTGGCTTCATCTATCCCTCAATGAGAGTGTGTGGCTTCATCCATCCCTCAATGAGAGAGTGTGACTTCATCTATCCCTCAATGAGAGAGTGTGGCTTCATCTATCCCTCAATGAGAGAGTGTGGCTTCATCTATCCCTCAATGAGAGTGTGGCTTCATCTATCCCTCAATGAGAGAGTGTGGCTTCATCTATCCCTCAATGAGAGAGTGTGGCTTCATCTATCCCTCAATGAGAGAGTGTGGCTTCATCTATCTCTCAATGAGAGAGCGTGGCTTCATCTATCCCTCAATGAGAGAGTGTGGCTTTATCTATCCCTCAATGAGAGAGTGTGGCTTTATCATCCCTCAATGAGAGAGTGTGGCTTCATCCATCCCTCAATGAGAGAGTGTGGCTTCATCCATCCCTCAATGAGAGAGTGTGGCTTCATCTATCCCTCAATGAGGGGGCGTGGCTTCATCTATCCCTCAATGAGAGAGTGTGGCTTCATCTATCCCTCAATGAGAGAGCGTGGCTTCATCTATCCCTCAATGAGAGAGCGTGGCTTCATCCATCCCTCAATGAGAGAGCGTGGCTTCATCTATCCCTCAATGAGAGAGCGTGGCTTCATCCATCCCTCAATGAGAGACCGTGGCTTCATCCATCCCTCAATGAGAGAGCGTGGCTTCATCCATCCCTCAATGAGAGAGTGTGGCTTCATCTATCCCTCAATGAGAGAGTGTGGCTTCATCTATCCCTCAATGAGAGAGTGTGACTTCATCTATCCCTCAATGAGAGAGTGTGGCTTCATCTATCCCTCAATGAGAGAGTGTGGCTTCATCCATCCCTCAATGAGAGAGTGTGACTTCATCCATCCCTCAATGAGAGAGTGTGACTTCATCTATCCCTCAATGAGAGAGTGTGGCTTCATCTATCCCTCAATGAGAGAGTGTGGCTTCATCTATCCCTCAATGAGAGAGTGTGGCTTCATCTATCCCTCAATGAGAGAGTGTGGCTTCATCTATCCCTCAATGAGAGAGTGTGGCTTCATCCATCCCTCAATGAGAGAGTGTGGCTTCATCCATCCCTCAATGAGAGACCGTGGCTTCATCCATCCCTCAATGAGAGACCGTGGCTTCATCCATCCCTCAATGAGAGAGTGTGGCTTCATCTATCCCTCAATGAGGGGGCGTGGCTTCATCTATCCCTCAATGAGAGAGTGTGGCTTCATCTATCCCTCAATGAGAGAGTGTGGCTTCATCTATCCCTCAATGAGAGTGTGGCTTCATCCATCCCTCAATGAGAGAGTGTGGCTTCATCCATCCCTCAATGAGAGAGTGTGGCTTCATCTATCCCTCAATGAGGGGGCGTGGCTTCATCTATCCCTCAATGAGAGAGTGTGGCTTCATCTATCCCTCAATGAGAGAGTGTGGCTTCATCTATCCCTCAATGAGAGTGTGGCTTCATCCATCCCTCAATGAGAGAGTGTGGCTTCATCCATCCCTCAATGAGAGAGTGTGGCTTCATCTATCCCTCAATGAGAGTGTGGCTTCATCTATCCCTCAATGAGAGAGTGTGGCTTTATCTATCCCTCAATGAGAGAGTGTGGCTTTATCATCCCTCAATGAGAGAGTGTGGCTTCATCCATCCCTCAATGAGAGAGTGTGGCTTCATCCATCCCTCAATGAGAGAGTGTGGCTTCATCTATCCCTCAATGAGGGGGCGTGGCTTCATCTATCCCTCAATGAGAGAGTGTGGCTTCATCTATCCCTCAATGAGGGGGCGTGGCTTCATCTATCCCTCAATGAGAGAGTGTGGCTTCATCTATCCCTCAATGAGAGAGTGTGGCTTCATCTATCCCTCAATGAGAGAGTGTGGCTTCATCTATCCCTCAATGAGAGAGTGTGGCTTCATCCATCCCTCAATGAGAGAGCGTGGCTTCATCTATCCCTCAATGAGAGAGTGTGGCTTCATCCATCCCTCAATGAGAGAGCGTGGCTTCATCCATCCCTCAATGAGAGAGTGTGGCTTCATCCATCCCTCAATGAGAGAGTGTGGCTTCATCCATCCCTCAATGAGAGAGCGTGGCTTCATCTATCCCTCAATGAGAGAGTGTGGCTTCATCTATCCCTCAATGAGAGTGTGGCTTCATCCATCCCTCAATGAGAGAGTGTGGCTTCATCTATCCCTCAATGAGAGAGTGTGGCTTCATCCATCCCTCAATGAGAGAGTGTGGCTTCATCCATCCCTCAATGAGAGACCGTGGCTTCATCCATCCCTCAATGAGAGACCGTGGCTTCATCCATCCCTCAATGAGAGACCGTGGCTTCATCCATCCCTCAATGAGAGACCGTGGCTTCATCCATCCCTCAATGAGAGAGTGTGACTTCATCTATCCCTCAATGAGAGACCGTGGCTTCATCCATCCCTCAATGAGAGAGCGTGGCTTCATCTATCCCTCAATGAGAGAGCGTGGCTTCATCTATCCCTCAATGAGAGAGCGTGGCTTCATCCATCCCTCAATGAGAGAGTGTGGCTTCATTCATCCCTCAATGAGAGAGTGTGGCTTCATCCATCCCTCAATGAGAGAGTGTGGCTTCATCTATCCCTCAATGAGGGGGTGTGGCTTCATCTATCCCTCAATGAGAGAGTGTGGCTTCATCTATCCCTCAATGAGAGAGTGTGGCTTCATCTATCCCTCAATGAGAGAGTGTGGCTTCATCCATCCCTCAATGAGAGAGTGTGGCTTCATCCATCCCTCAATGAGAGAGCGTGGCTTCATCCATCCCTCAATGAGAGAGCGTGGCTTCATCTATCCCTCAATGAGAGAGTGTGGCTTCATCTATCCCTCAATGAGAGTGTGGCTTCATCCATCCCTCAATGAGAGAGTGTGGCTTCATCTATCCCTCAATGAGAGAGTGTGGCTTCATCCATCCCTCAATGAGAGAGTGTGGCTTCATCCATCCCTCAATGAGAGACCGTGGCTTCATCCATCCCTCAATGAGAGACCGTGGCTTCATCCATCCCTCAATGAGAGAGTGTGACTTCATCTATCCCTCAATGAGAGACCGTGGCTTCATCCATCCCTCAATGAGAGAGCGTGGCTTCATCTATCCCTCAATGAGAGAGCGTGGCTTCATCTATCCCTCAATGAGAGTGTGGCTTCATCCATCCCTCAATGAGAGAGTGTGGCTTCATTCATCCCTCAATGAGAGAGTGTGGCTTCATCCATCCCTCAATGAGAGAGTGTGGCTTCATCTATCCCTCAATGAGGGGGTGTGGCTTCATCTATCCCTCAATGAGAGAGTGTGGCTTCATCTATCCCTCAATGAGAGAGTGTGGCTTCATCTATCCCTCAATGAGAGAGTGTGGCTTCATCCATCCCTCAATGAGAGAGCGTGGCTTCATCCATCCCTCAATGAGAGAGCGTGGCTTCATCCATCCCTCAATGAGAGACCGTGGCTTCATCCATCCCTCAATGAGAGAGCGTGGCTTCATCCATCCCTCAATGAGAGAGCGTGGCTTCATCTATCCCTCAATGAGAGAGCGTGGCTTCATCTATTCCTCAATGAGAGAGCGTGGCTTCATCCATCCCTCAATGAGAGAGCGTGGCTTCATCTATCCCTCAATGAGAGAGCGTGGCTTCATCTATCCCTCAATGAGAGAGTGTGGCTTCATCCATCCCTCAATGAGAGAGTGTGACTTCATCTATCCCTCAATGAGAGAGTGTGGCTTCATCTATCCCTCAATGAGAGAGTGTGGCTTCATCTATCCCTCAATGAGAGTGTGGCTTCATCTATCCCTCAATGAGAGAGTGTGGCTTCATCTATCCCTCAATGAGAGAGTGTGGCTTCATCTATCCCTCAATGAGAGAGTGTGGCTTCATCTATCCCTCAATGAGAGAGCGTGGCTTCATCTATCCCTCAATGAGAGAGTGTGGCTTTATCTATCCCTCAATGAGAGAGTGTGGCTTTATCATCCCTCAATGAGAGAGTGTGGCTTCATCCATCCCTCAATGAGAGAGTGTGGCTTCATCCATCCCTCAATGAGAGAGTGTGGCTTCATCTATCCCTCAATGAGGGGGCGTGGCTTCATCTATCCCTCAATGAGAGAGTGTGGCTTCATCTATCCCTCAATGAGAGAGTGTGGCTTCATCTATCCCTCAATGAGAGAGCGTGGCTTCATCCATCCCTCAATGAGAGAGCGTGGCTTCATCTATCCCTCAATGAGAGAGCGTGGCTTCATCCATCCCTCAATGAGAGAGCGTGGCTTCATCCATCCCTCAATGAGAGAGTGTGGCTTCATCCATCCCTCAATGAGAGAGTGTGGCTTCATCCATCCCTCAATGAGAGAGCGTGGCTTCATCTATCCCTCAATGAGAGAGTGTGGCTTCATCTATCCCTCAATGAGAGTGTGGCTTCATCCATCCCTCAATGAGAGAGTGTGGCTTCATCTATCCCTCAATGAGAGAGTGTGGCTTCATCCATCCCTCAATGAGAGAGTGTGGCTTCATCCATCCCTCAATGAGAGACCGTGGCTTCATCCATCCCTCAATGAGAGACCGTGGCTTCATCCATCCCTCAATGAGAGAGTGTGACTTCATCTATCCCTCAATGAGAGAATGTGGCTTCATCTATCCCTCAATGAGAGAGCGTGGCTTCATCTATCCCTCAATGAGAGTGTGGCTTCATCCATCCCTCAATGAGAGAGTGTGGCTTCATTCATCCCTCAATGAGAGAGTGTGGCTTCATCCATCCCTCAATGAGAGAGTGTGGCTTCATCTATCCCTCAATGAGGGGGCGTGGCTTCATCTATCCCTCAATGAGAGAGTGTGGCTTCATCTATCCCTCAATGAGAGAGTGTGGCTTCATCTATCCCTCAATGAGAGAGCGTGGCTTCATCCATCCCTCAATGAGAGAGCGTGGCTTCATCCATCCCTCAATGAGAGAGCGTGGCTTCATCCATCCCTCAATGAGAGAGCGTGGCTTCATCCATCCCTCAATGAGAGACCGTGGCTTCATCCATCCCTCAATGAGAGAGCGTGGCTTCATCCATCCCTCAATGAGAGAGTGTGGCTTCATCTATCCCTCAATGAGAGAGTGTGACTTCATCTATCCCTCAATGAGAGAGTGTGGCTTCATCTATCCCTCAATGAGAGAGTGTGGCTTCATCCATCCCTCAATGAGAGAGTGTGACTTCATCTATCCCTCAATGAGAGAGTGTGGCTTCATCTATCCCTCAATGAGAGAGTGTGGCTTCATCTATCCCTCAATGAGAGAGTGTGGCTTCATCTATCCCTCAATGAGAGAGTGTGGCTTCATCTATCCCTCAATGAGAGAGTGTGGCTTCATCCATCCCTCAATGAGAGAGTGTGGCTTCATCCATCCCTCAATGAGAGACCGTGGCTTCATCCATCCCTCAATGAGAGACCGTGGCTTCATCCATCCCTCAATGAGAGAGTGTGACTTCATCTATCCCTCAATGAGAGAATGTGGCTTCATCTATCCCTCAATGAGAGAGTGTGGCTTCATCTATCCCTCAATGAGAGAGTGTGGCTTCATCTATCCCTCAATGAGAGAGTGTGGCTTCATCTATCCCTCAATGAGAGAGTGTGGCTTCATCCATCCCTCAATGAGAGAGTGTGGCTTCATCCATCCCTCAATGAGAGAGCGTGGCTTCATCCATCCCTCAATGAGAGAGCGTGGCTTCATCCATCCCTCAATGAGAGAGCGTGGCTTCATCTATCCCTCAATGAGAGAGTGTGACTTCATCTATCCCTCAATGAGAGAGTGTGGCTTCATCTATCCCTCAATGAGAGAGTGTGGCTTCATCCATCCCTCAATGAGAGAGTGTGACTTCATCTATCCCTCAATGAGAGAGTGTGGCTTCATCTATCCCTCAATGAGAGAGTGTGGCTTCATCTATCCCTCAATGAGAGTGTGGCTTCATCCATCCCTCAATGAGAGAGTGTGGCTTCATCCATCCCTCAATGAGAGAGTGTGGCTTCATCTATCCCTCAATGAGAGTGTGGCTTCATCTATCCCTCAATGAGAGAGTGTGGCTTTATCTATCCCTCAATGAGAGAGTGTGGCTTTATCATCCCTCAATGAGAGAGTGTGGCTTCATCCATCCCTCAATGAGAGAGTGTGGCTTCATCCATCCCTCAATGAGAGAGTGTGGCTTCATCTATCCCTCAATGAGGGGGCGTGGCTTCATCTATCCCTCAATGAGAGAGTGTGGCTTCATCTATCCCTCAATGAGAGAGTGTGGCTTCATCTATCCCTCAATGAGAGAGTGTGGCTTCATCTATCCCTCAATGAGAGAGTGTGGCTTCATCCATCCCTCAATGAGAGAGCGTGGCTTCATCTATCCCTCAATGAGAGAGCGTGGCTTCATCCATCCCTCAATGAGAGAGTGTGGCTTCATTCATCCCTCAATGAGAGAGTGTGGCTTCATCCATCCCTCAATGAGAGAGTGTGGCTTCATCTATCCCTCAATGAGAGAGTGTGGCTTCATCTATCCCTCAATGAGAGAGCGTGGCTTCATCTATCCCTCAATGAGAGAGTGTGACTTCATCTATCCCTCAATGAGAGAGTGTGGCTTCATCTATCCCTCAATGAGAGTGTGGCTTCATCCATCCCTCAATGAGAGAGCGTGGCTTCATCCATCCCTCAATGAGAGAGTGTGGCTTCATCCATCCCTCAATGAGAGACCGTGGCTTCATCCATCCCTCAATGAGAGACCGTGGCTTCATCCATCCCTCAATGAGAGACCGTGGCTTCATCCATCCCTTAATGAGAGACCGTGGCTTCATCCATCCCTCAATGAGAGAATGTGGCTTCATCTATCCCTCAATGAGAGAGTGTGGCTTCATCTATCCCTCAATGAGAGAGTGTGGCTTCATCTATCCCTCAATGAGAGAGTGTGGCTTCATCTATCCCTCAATGAGGGGGCGTGGCTTCATCTATCCCTCAATGAGAGAGTGTGGCTTCATCCATCCCTCAATGTGAGAGTGTGGCTTCATCCATCCCTCAATGAGAGACCGTGGCTTCATCCATCCCTCAATGAGAGAGTGTGGCTTCATCCATCCCTCAATGAGAGAGTGTGGCTTCATCTATCCCTCAATGAGAGAGTGTGGCTTCATCCATCCCTCAATGAGAGAGTGTGGCTTCATCTATCCCTCAATGAGGGGGCGTGGCTTCATCTATCTCTCAATGAGGGGGCGTGGCTTCATCCATCCCTCAATGAGAGACCGTGGCTTCATCCATCCCTCAATGAGAGAGTGTGACTTCATCTATCCCTCAATGAGAGAATGTGGCTTCATCTATCCCTCAATGAGAGAGTGTGGCTTCATCTATCCCTCAATGAGAGAGTGTGGCTTCATCCATCCCTCAATGAGAGAGTGTGGCTTCATCTATCCCTCAATGAGGGGGCGTGGCTTCATCTATCTCTCAATGAGGGGGCGTGGCTTCATCTATCCCTCAATGAGAGAGTGTGGCTTCATCTATCCCTCAATGAGAGAGCGTGGCTTCATCTATCCCTCAATGAGAGAGCGTGGCTTCATCTATCCCTCAATGAGAGGGCGTGGCTTCATCTATCCCTCAATGAGAGAGCGTGGCTTCATCTATCTCTCAATGAGAGAGCGTGGCTTCATCCATCCCTCAATGAGAGAGCGTGGCTTCATCTATCCCTCAATGAGAGGGCGTGGCTTCATCCATCCCTCAATGAGAGAGCGTGGCTTCATCTATCTCTCAATGAGAGAGCGTGGCTTCATCCATCCCTCAATGAGAGAGCGTGGCTTCATCTATCCCTCAATAAGAGAGCGTGGCTTCATCTATCCCTCAATGAGAGAGCGTGGCTTCATCTATCCCTCAATGAGAGAGCGTGGCTTCATCTACCCACCAATGAGAGGGCGTGGCTTCATCCATCCCTCAATGAGAGAGCGTGGCTTCATCTATCCCTCAATAAGAGAGCGTGGCTTCATCTATCCCTCAATGAGAGAGCGTGGCTTCATCTATCCCTCAATGAGAGAGCGTGGCTTCATCTACCCACCAATGAGAGGGCGTGGCTTCATCCATCCCTCAATGAGAGAGCGTGGCTTCATCTATCCCTCAATGAGAGAGCGTGGCTTCATCCATCCCTCAATGAGAGAGCGTGGCTTCATCTATCCCTCAATGAGAGAGCGTGGCTTCATCTATCCCTCAATAAGAGAGCGTGGCTTCATCTATCCCTCAATGAGAGAGCGTGGCTTCATCTACCCACCAATGAGAGGGCGTGGCTTCATCCATCCCTCAATGAGAGAGCGTGGCTTCATCTATCCCTCAATGAGAGAGTGTGGCTTCATCTATCTCTCAATGAGAGAGCGTGGCTTCATCTATCTCTCATGAGAGAGCGTGGCTTCATCCATCCCTCAATGAGAGAGCGTGGCTTCATCTATCCCTCAATGAGAGGGCGTGGCTTCATCCATCCCTCAATGAGAGAGTGTGGCTTCATCTATCTCTCAATGAGAGAGCGTGGCTTCATCCATCCCTCAATGAGAGAGCGTGGCTTCATCTATCCCTCAATGAGAGAGTGTGGCTTCATCCATCCCTCAATGAGAGAGTGTGGCTTCATCTATCCCTCAATGAGGGGGTGTGGCCTAATTTATCAATAGTCCCTCTTTCCCACCCTGATAAGTTGGTAGGTATACTTGTGAACACACCTAGTTCTAGCCTCTGGGGGTTACTATGGAAACATCCGCTTCTTATTGGCCCCTGAGCCTCACCTCCTGGGATTCCACTGCTGAGGAGCAAGAAAAGAGGGGCGGAGCATTGTGTGTAGCCAATCACAGGAGACTCTGTGCTGCCCTCTGATATCAGGACCTACCTGTGTTGCCCTGTGCGCGGCTCCGGACTACTCCAACATGGCGGCGCCCGGGACCGAGGACACTGCTTCCTGCCCCGACTCTTCACAGCACAGGCTCCGCCCCCAAACTGCTCCTTATACTGGTGGAAGCCTTACCTCCTAGGCTTTTGTTCCATGAGCTTCGGCCCCGCCTGCAGCCGGCTACGACAACATGGCGGCGCCCAGCACTGAGGACAATACCCAGCACAAAATTTAATTCAATCCTTTTACCAGGATAGACTCCGGCCCCATGCATCTCCGTATCCGGGAGAAGCTCCGCCCACACTTTCCTCTGCTGGTCGGTTATCTGGCCACGCCCACTGCCAGCGCGGTGGGCTACAATAAGATGGCGGCCGGAAATAGCGCGCAGAGGCGGAAGTGGGATGCTGGCGGTAATGACCAGGTGAGTGCGGCATTAACCCCTCACCTGCCCCTCTGTATGTGGCTCCACCTTCTGCCCTCCAGGGCAGGCACACAGCAGTGGTAAGCAGCCATCCCTGGAGGCTAGGGCCAGCATTCTCCATCCCTGGAGCTAGGGCCAGCATTCTCCATCCCTGGAGGCTAGGGCCGGCATTCTCCATGCCTGGAGGCTTACCACGCCCCCTCTCTTGCAGTGAATGTAGAGGGGCGGGGCATGCAGATGCTAGCCACGCCCTCTCCCTTGCAGTAAATGTAGAGGGACGAGGCACAGAGGCCTCTTCATACTGAGCAATGGCTCCGCCCTCCAGCACCAGTGAGCAGCCAATCAGAGCGCTCGCCTCCAATCACTGGAGTGAAAAAGGTGAGTGCCCCCCCCCCCCCCAGTGTACCCCCCAGGTGAGTGCCCCACCCACCTCCAGCCAGGGGCGTGGCCACACCGGCCAATCACAGATGCCTGCTGCAGGTTTCTTACAGCAGGGGCGTGGCCCAGGTGAGTCACATGCAGGGGGGCATCCCATCGGGGGAGGGGCCTCCAGGACTTACACTCCAGGGCCGGTCACATGATCACCTCTATAAAGCGCATCCAAACCAGACCTAATGCTGGGTGTGGTCTGCATCCAATATACTTACCTCAGCAGCGAGGCCATGGTGTAGCCAGCCCTGGAATCACTGGCATCATTCTCATCACTATAACTGATCACATGTGCTGATGGCGGGAGAGCGGCGCCTGCACCGCGGGGTAAATGCGGGTCACTGGCTCGGCGGGGGGGGGGGGGGCATGCAGCAGGGCCTCCCAAATCGGGGTGTCCCTGGAGGAGAGGGGCATCCCTGGAGGAGAGGGGTGTTGGAGGAGAGGGGCGTCCCTGGAGGAGAGGGGTGTCCCTGGAGGAGAGGGGTGTTGGAGGAGAGGGGCGTCCCTGGAGGAGAGGGGTGTCCCTGGAGGAGAGGGGCATCCCTGGAGGAGAGGGGCGTCCCTGGAGGAAAGGGGTGTTGGAGGAGAGGGGCGTCCCTGGAGGAGGGGCGTCCCTGGAGGAAAGGGGTGTTGGAGGAGAGGGGTGTTGGAGGAGAGAGGCGTCCCTGGAGGGGAGGGGTGTTGGAGGAGAGAGGCGTCCCTGGAGGAGAGGGGTGTTGGAGGAGAGGGGCGTCCCTGGAGGAGAGGGGCATCCCTGGAGGAGAGGGGCGTCCCTGGAGGAAAGGGGTGTTGGAGGAGAGGGGTGTTGGAGGAGAGAGGCGTCCCTGGAGGGGAGGGGTGTTGGAGGAGAGGGGCGTCCCTGGAGGAGAGGGGCGTCCCTGGAGGAGAGGGGTGTTGGAGGAGAGGGGCGTCCCTGGAGGAGAGGGGTGTTGGAGGAGAGGGGCGTCCCTGGAGGAAAGGGGTGTTGGAGGAGAGGGGCGTCCCTGGAGGAGAGGGGCGTCCCTGGAGGAAAGGGGTGTTGAAGGAGAGGGGCGTCCCTGGAGGAAAGGGGTGTTGGAGGAGAGGGGCGTCCCTGGAGGAAAGGGGTGTTGAAGGAGAGGGGCGTCCCTGGAGGAAAGGGGTGTTGGAGGAGAGGGGCGTCCCTGGTGTAGAGGCGTTCCTGGAGGAAAGGGGTGTTGGAGGAGAGGGCCGTCCCTGGAGGAGAGGGGTGTTGGAGGAGAGGCGTCCCTGGAGGAGAGGGGTGTCCCTGGAGGAAAGGGGTGTTGGAGGAGAGGGGCGTCCCTGGAGGAAAGGGGTGTTGGAGGAGAGGGGCGTCCCTGGAGGAGAGGGGCGTCCCTGGAGGAGAGGGGCGTCCCTGGAGGAAAGGGTCGTTGGAGGAGAGGGGCGTCCCTGGAGGAAAGGGTCGTTGGAGGAGAGGGGCGCCCCTGGAGGAAAGGGTCGTTGGAGGAGAGGGGCGTCCCTGGAGGAAAGGGGTGTTGGTGGAGAGGGGCGTCCCTGGAGGAAAGGGGCGTCCCTGGAGGAAAGGGGCGTCCCTGGAGGAAAGGGGTGTTGGAGGAGAGGGGCGTCCCTGGAGGAAAGGGGCGTCCCTGGAGGAAAGGGGCGTCCCTGGAGGAAAGGGGTGTTGGAGGAGAGGGGCGTCCCTGGAGGAAAGGGGTGTTGGTGGAGAGGGGCGTCCCTGGAGGAAAGGGGCGTCCCTGGAGGAAAGGGGCGTCCCTGGAGGAAAGGGGTGTTGGAGGAGAGGGGCGTCCCTGGAGGAAAGGGGTGTTGGTGGAGAGGGGCGTCCCTGGAGGAAAGGGGCGTCCCTGGAGGAAAGGGGCGTCCCTGGAGGAAAGGGGTGTTGGAGGAGAGGGGCGTCCCTGGAGGAAAGGGGTGTTGGTGGAGAGGGGCGTCCCTGGAGGAAAGGGGTGTTGGAGGAAAGGGGCGTCCCTGGAGGAAAGGGGTGTTGGAGGAGAGAGGCGTCCCTGGAGGAGAGGGGCGTCCCTGGAGGAAAGGGGTGTTGGAGGAGAGGGGCGTCCCTGGAGGAGAGGGGCGTCCCTGGAGGAGAGGGGTGTTGGTGGAGAGGGGCGTCCCTGGAGGAGAGGGGTGTTGGTGGAGAGGGGTGTTGGTGGAGAGGGGCGTCCCTGGAGGAGAGGTGTCCCTGGAGGAGAGAGGCGTCCCTGGAGGAGAGGGGCGTCCCTGGAGGAAAGGGGTGTTGGAGGAGAGGGGCGTCCCTGGAGGAGAGGGGTGTTGGTGGAGAGGGGCGTCCCTGGAGGAGAGGGGTGTTGGTGGAGAGGGGTGTTGGTGGAGAGGGGCGTCCCTGGAGGAGAGGTGTCCCTGGAGGAGAGAGGCGTCCCTGGAGGAGAGGGGCGTCCCTGGAGGAAAGGGGTGTTGGAGGAGAGGGGCGTCCCTGGAGGAGAGGGGCGTCCCTGGAGGAAAGGGGTGTTGGAGGAGAGGGGCGCCCCTGGAGGAGAGGGGCGCCCCTGGAGGAGAGGGGCGTCCCTGGAGGAAAGGGGTGTTGGAGGAGAGGGGCGTCCCTGGAGGAGAGGGGCGTCCCTGGAGGAGAGGGTCGTTGGAGGAGAGGGGCGCCCCTGGAGGAAAGGGTCGTTGAAGGAGAGGGGCGCCCCTGGAGGAGAGGGGCGCCCCTGGAGGAGAGGGGCATCCCTGGAGGAAAGGGGTGTTGGAGGAGAGGGGCGTCCCTGGAGGAGAGGGGCGTCCCTGGAGGAGAGGGTCGTTGGAGGAGAGGGGCGCCCCTGGAGGAAAGGGTCGTTGAAGGAGAGGGGCGCCCCTGGAGGAGAGGGGCGCCCCTGGAGGAAAGGGTCGTTGAAGGAGAGGGGCGCCCCTGGTGGAGAGGGGCGTCCCTGGAGTAAAGGGTCGTTGGAGGAGAGGGGCGCCCCTGGAGGAAAGGGTCGTTGAAGGAGAGGGGCGCCCCTGGAGGAGAGGGGCGCCCCTGGAGGAAAGGGTCGTTGAAGGAGAGGGGCGCCCCTGGTGGAGAGGGGCGTCCCTGGAGTAAAGGGTCGTTGGAGGAGAGGGGCGCCCCTGGAGGAAAGGGTCGTTGAAGGAGAGGGGCGCCCCTGGAGGAGAGGGGCGTTCCTGGAGGAAAGGGGCGTTGGTGGAGAGAGGCGTCCCTGGAGGAAAGGGTCGTTGAAGGAGAGGGGCGCCCCTGGTGGAGAGGGGCGTTCCTGGAGGAAAGGGGTGTCCCTGGAGGAAAGGGGTGTCCCTGGAGGAAAGGGGTGTTGGAGGAGAGGGGCGTCCCTGGAGGAAAGGGGTGTCCCTGGAGGAAAGGGGTGTTGGAGGAGAGGGGCGTCCCTGGAGGAAAGGGGTGTTGGAGGAGAGGGGCGTCCCTGGAGGAAAGGGGTGTCCCTGGAGGAAAGGGGTGTTGGAGGAGAGGGGCGTCCCTGGAGGAAAGGGGTGTTGGAGGAGAGGGGCGTCCCTGGAGGAAAGGGGTGTTGGAGGAGAGGGCCGTCCCTGGAGGAAAGGGGTGTTGGAGGAGAGGGGCAGCCTTGGAGTCTGGAGACTGGAATTACTCGCTGCTGTGGAAGGTGAGTATAGACAGGTTCTATAAAGTGACCCAAACCCTTCTAGGCTGAAGCCCGGCCCCCTAAGTGAGCCCCGCCCCCATCCTCCCCCTAAGTGAGCCCCGCCCCCATCCCCCCCCTAAGTGAGCCCCGCCCCCATCCTCCCCCCTAAGTGAGCCCCGCCCCATCCTCCCCCTAAGTGAGCCCCGCCCCCATCCTCCCCCTAAGTGAGCCCCGCCCCCATCCTCCCCCTAAGTGATCCCCGCCCCATCCTCCCCCTAAGTGATCCCCGCCCCATCCACCCCCCAAGTGAGCCCCGCCCCCATCCTCGTCCTAAGTGATCCCTGCCCCCATCCACCCCCAAGTGAACCACACCCCCTCCTCCCCCATGTGAACCACACCCCCTCCTCCCCCATGTGAACCACACCCCCTCCTCCCCCAAGTGAACCACACCCCCTCCTCCCCCAAGTGAACCACACCCCCATCCTCAACCTAAGTCAACCATATCCTCCCCCCAACTGTACCCCGCCCCCAACCTCCCCCAAGTGGAACCAGCTGCACCAATAGGAGACCTGTGTGTGAGGGCGTCTGGACCTCCGGGTTTTGGATATGTATTTGGCTTATGGCTCAGGTGAAGACTTATATAAACTCCTTAGGACTATTATGGGGGCGTAATCTTTGGTGGGAAGGTCCCAGCTCCCTGGTTCTGGGGGTAAATTACTAAGCTGGGGGGGCAGGTGCTATACATTAGAACTTCAGTCTCCTATATCAGCAGACCCCCCCCTGTCGCTCCCACCCCCTCTGCTCACCACAGGACCCCGCCTGTCCCTCTCACCCCCTCTGCTCACCACAGGACCCCGCCTGTCCCTCTCACCCCCTCTGCTCACCACAGGACCCCGCCTGTCCCTCTCACCCCCTCTGCTCACCACAGGACCCCGCCTGTCCCTCTCACCCCCTCTGCTCACCACAGGACCCCGCCTGTCCCTCTCACCCCCTCTGCTCACCACAGGACCCCGCCTGTCCCTCTCACATCCTCTGCTCACCACAGGACCCCTCCTGTCCCTCCCACCTCCTCTGCTCACCACAGGACCCCTCCTGTCCCTCCCACCTCCTCTGCTCACCACAGGATCCCACCTGTCCCTCTCACCCCCTCTGCTCACCACAGGACCCCGCCTGTCCCTCCCACCCCCTCTGCTCACCACAGGACCCCGCCTGTCCCTCCCACCCCCTCTGCTCACCACAGGACCCCGCCTGTCCCTCCCACCCACTCTGCTCACCACAGGACCCCGCCTGTCCCTCCCACCCCCTCTGCTCACCACATGATCCCTCCTGTCCCTCCCACCCCCTCTGCTCACCACAGGACCCCGCCTGTCCCTCCCACCCCCTCTGCTCACCACATGATCCCTCCTGTCGCTCTCACCCCCTCTGCTCACCACAGGACCCCTCCTGTCCCTCCCACCTCCTCTGCTCACCACAGGATCCCACCTGTCCCTCTCACCCCCTCTGCTCACCACAGGACCCCGCCTGTCCCTCCCACCCCCTCTGCTCACCACAGGACCCCGCCTGTCGCTCCCACCCCCTCTGCTCACCACAGGACCCCGCCTGTCCCTCTCACCCCCTCTGCTCACCACAGGACCCCGCCTGTCCCTCTCACCCCCTCTGCTCACCACAGGACCCCGCCTGTCCCTCTCACCCCCTCTGCTCACCATAGGGCTCCGCCTGTCCCTCCCACCCCCTCTGCTCACCACAGGACCCCGCCTGTCCCTCTCACCCCCTCTGCTCACCACAGGACCCCGCCTGTCCCTCCCACCCCCTCTGCTCACCACAGGACTCCTCCTGTCCCTCTCACCCCCTCTGCTCACCACAGGACCCCGCCTGTCCCTCTCACCCCCTCTGCTCACCATAGGGCTCCGCCTGTCCCTCCCACCCCCTCTGCTCACCACAGGACCCCGCCTGTCCCTCTCACCCCCTCTGCTCACCACAGGACCCCGCCTGTCCCTCCCACCCCCTCTGCTCACCACAGGACCCCGCCTGTCGCTCCCACCCCCTCTGCTCACCACAGGACCCCGCCTGTCCCTCTCACCCCCTCTGCTCACCACAGGACCCCGCCTGTCCCTCTCACCCCCTCTGCTCACCACAGGACCCCGCCTGTCCCTCTCACCCCCTCTGCTCACCACAGGACCCCGCCTGTCCCTCTCACCCCCTCTGCTCACCACAGGACCCCGCCTGTCCCTCTCACCCCCTCTGCTCACCACAGGACCCCGCCTGTCCCTCTCACCCCCTCTGCTCACCACAGGACCCCGCCTGTCCCTCTCACATCCTCTGCTCACCACAGGACCCCTCCTGTCCCTCCCACCTCCTCTGCTCACCACAGGACCCCTCCTGTCCCTCCCACCTCCTCTGCTCACCACAGGATCCCACCTGTCCCTCTCACCCCCTCTGCTCACCACAGGACCCCGCCTGTCCCTCCCACCCCCTCTGCTCACCACAGGACCCCGCCTGTCCCTCCCACCCCCTCTGCTCACCACAGGACCCCGCCTGTCCCTCCCACCCACTCTGCTCACCACAGGACCCCGCCTGTCCCTCCCACCCCCTCTGCTCACCACATGATCCCTCCTGTCCCTCCCACCCCCTCTGCTCACCACAGGACCCCGCCTGTCCCTCCCACCCCCTCTGCTCACCACATGATCCCTCCTGTCGCTCTCACCCCCTCTGCTCACCACAGGACCCCTCCTGTCCCTCCCACCTCCTCTGCTCACCACAGGATCCCACCTGTCCCTCTCACCCCCTCTGCTCACCACAGGACCCCGCCTGTCCCTCCCACCCCCTCTGCTCACCACAGGACCCCGCCTGTCCCTCCCACCCCCTCTGCTCACCACAGGACCCCGCCTGTCCCTCCCACCCCCTCTGCTCACCACAGGACCCCTCCTGTCCCTCCCACCCCCTCTGCTCACCACAGGACCCCGCCTGTCCCTCCCACCCCCTCTGCTCACCACAGGACCCCGCCTGTCCCTCTCACATCCTCTGCTCACCACAGGACCCCGCCTGTCCCTCCCACCCACTCTGCTCACCACAGGACCCCGCCTGTCCCTCCCACCCCCTCTGCTCACCACAGGACCCCGCCTGTCCCTCCCACCCACTCTGCTCACCACAGGACCCCGCCTGTCCCTCCCACCCACTCTGCTCACCACATGATCCCTCCTGTCCCTCCCACCCCCTCTGCTCACCACAGGACCCCGCCTGTCCCTCCCACCCCCTCTGCTCACCACATGATCCCTCCTGTCGCTCTCACCCCCTCTGCTCACCACAGGACCCCTCCTGTCCCTCCCACCTCCTCTGCTCACCACAGGACCCCTCCTGTCCCTCCCACCCCCTCTGCTCACCACAGGACCCCGCCTGTCCCTCCCACCCCCTCTGCTCACCACAGGACTCCTCCTGTCCCTCCCACCCCCTCTGCTCACCACAGGACCCCTCCTGTCCCTCCCACCCCCTCTGCTCACCACAGGACCCCTCCTGTCCCTCCCACCCCCTCTGCTCACCACAGGACCCCGCCTGTCCCTCCCACCCCCTCTGCTCACCACAGGACTCCTCCTGTCCCTCCCACCCCCTCTGCTCACCACAGGACCCCTCCTGTCCCTCTCACCCCCTCTGCTCACCACAGGACCCCTCCTGTCCCTCCCACCTCCTCTGCTCACCACAGGACCCCTCCTGTCCCTCCCACCCCCTCTGCTCACCACATGATCCCTCCTGTCGCTCTCACCCCCTCTGCTCACCACATGACCCCCCCTGTCCCTCCCACCCCCTCTGCTCACCACAGGACCCCCCCTGTCCCTCTCACATCCTCTGCTCACCACAGGACCCCCCCTGTCCCTCCCACCCCCTCTGCTCACCACATGACCCCCCCTGTCCCTCCCACCCCCTCTGCTCACCACATGACCCCCCCTGTCCCTCCCACCCCCTCTGCTCACCACAGGACCCCGCCTGCCCCTCTCACCCCCTCTGCTCACCACAGGACCCCTCCTGTCCCTCCCACCCCCTCTGCTCACCACAGGACCCCGCCTGTCCCTCTCACATCCTCTGCTCACCACAGGACCCCGCCTGTCCCTCTCATCCCCTCTGCTCACCACAGGACCCCGCCTGTCCCTCTCACCCCCTCTGCTCACCACAGGACCCCGCCTGTCCCTCCCACCTCCTCTGCTCACCACAGGACCCCGCCTGTCCCTCTCACATCCTCTGCTCACCACAGGACCCCGCCTGTCCCTCTCACATCCTCTGCTTACCACAGGACCCCGCCTGTCCCTCTCACCCCCTCTGCTCACCACAGGACTCCTCCTGTCCCTCTCACCCCCTCTGCTCACCACAGGACCCCGCCTGTCCCTCTCACCCCCTCTGCTCACCACAGGACTCCTCCTGTCCCTCCCACCCCCTCTGCTCACCACAGGACTCCTCCTGTCCCTCTCACCCCCTCTGCTCACCACAGGACCCCGCCTGTCCCTCTCACCCCCTCTGCTCACCATAGGGCTCCGCCTGTCCCTCCCACCCCCTCTGCTCACCACAGGACCCCGCCTGTCCCTCTCACCCCCTCTGCTCACCACAGGACCCCGCCTGTCCCTCCCACCCCCTCTGCTCACCACAGGACCCCGCCTGTCCCTCCCACCCCCTCTGCTCACCACAGGACCCCGCCTGTCCCTCTCACCCCCCTGCTCACCACAGGACCCCGCCTGTCCCTCTCACCCCCCCTGCTCACCACAGGACCCCGCCTGCCCCTCTCACCCCCTCTGCTCACCACAGGACCCCGCCTGTCCCTCTCACCCCCTCTGCTCACCACAGGATGCTTCCTGTCCCTCTCACACCCTCTGCTCACCACAGGACCCCCCTGGTCCCTCTCACCCCCTCTGCTCACCACAGGACCCCGCCTGTCCCTCTCACATCCTCTGCTCACCACAGGACCCCGCCTGTCCCTCTCACATCCTCTGCTCACCACAGGACCCCGCCTGTCCCTCTCACATCCTCTGCTCACCACAGGACCCCGCCTGTCCCTCTCACCCCCTCTGCTCACCACAGGACCCCGCCTGCCCCTCTCACCCCCTCTGCTTACCACAGGACCCCGCCTGTCCCTCTCACCCCCTCTGCTCACCACAGGACCCCGCCTGTCCCTCTCACATCCTCTACTCACCACAGGACCCCGCCTGTCCCTCTCACCCCCTCTGCTTACCACAGGACCCCGCCTGTCCCTCTCACCCCCTCTGCTCACCACAGGACCCCGCCTGTCCCTCTCACCCCCTCTGCTCACCACAGGACTCCGCCTGTCCCTCCCACCCCCTCTGCTCACCACAGGACCCCGCCTGTCCCTCTCACACCCTCTGCTTACCACAGGACCCCGCCTGTCCCTCTCACCCCCTCTGCTCACCACAGGACCCCGCCTGTCCCTCTCACACCCTCTGCTTACCACAGGACCCCGCCTGTCCCTCTCACCCCCTCTGCTCACCACAGGACCCCGCCTGTCCCTCTCACACCCTCTGCTCACCACAGGACCCCGCCTGTCCCTCTCACCCCCTCTGCTTACCACAGGACCCCGCCTGTCCCTCTCACCCCCTCTGCTCACCACAGGACTCCGCCTGTCCCTCCCACCCCCTCTGCTCACCACAGGACCCCGCCTGTCCCTCTCACACCCTCTGCTTACCACAGGACCCCGCCTGTCCCTCTCACCCCCTCTGCTCACCACAGGACTCCGCCTGTCCCTCTCACACCCTCTGCTTACCACAGGACCCCGCCTGTCCCTCTCACCCCCTCTGCTCACCACAGGACCCCGCCTGTCCCTCTCACCCCCTCTGCTCACCACAGGACCCCGCCTGTCCCTCTCACATCCTCTGCTCACCACAGGACCCCGCCTGTCGCTCTCACCCCCTGCTCACCACAGGACTCCACCTGTCCTTCTCACCCCTTGCTCATCACCAGAGGACCCATCTCATCACCTCCTGTATTCCTCCTGTCCCTATCAACACCCTACATACTCTTCTACTCTGCGCCCCTTAAACCCTTTCTGTCTATCTCACCCCATGATACCCAGAGGACCCCTCCTGCCCCTCTCACACCTCCTCCTGCTCACAGTGAACCAGTCCTGCCACTGTTCCCATTCCTTCCCTCGTGTGCTGCTGCTGTATGTCACCATCTGGCTCCTCCCACATCTCTGATGTCATATCTCATATTATGTCTTCCAGAGTGACGCCTGCAGACAGACAGTGAGTGAGTATCGGCCAGAAGAACACCAACATCTCCACAGGGGGGACACCATGATGGAGGCTCAGCAGCTCCTCCCATCACAGGGTAAGAGGCGGGGCTATATCTGATTACAGGGGGAGTATGGGGACATCAACATCTCTACAGGGGAGACACCATGATGGAGGCTCAGCAGCTCCTCCCATCACAGGGTAAGAGGCGGGGCTATATCTGATTACAGGGGGAGTATGAGGACACCAACATCTCTATGGGGGGGGGACCATGATGGAGGCTCAGCAGCTCCTCCCATCACAGGGTAAGAGGCGGGGCTATATCTGATTACAGGGGGAGTATGGGGACACCAACATTTCTATGGGGGGGGACCATGATGGAGGCTCAGCAGCTCCTCCCATCACAGGGTAAGAGGCGGGGCCACTGATCACACCTCCATTACACACACTTGTACCTTCCCATGGCGTCACTCTTATCTTTATCCACAGACCCTGGAGACTCTATAGTGACACATGTGACAACTAAGGAGGAGGAAGAAAAAATATCGGTGAAGGATGAAGAGGAGGAAGTTCCTCTGCAGATCAGCCCAGGTGAGTAATATAATATATAATAGTTTTCCGTATTCCTCCTCCTCAGTCACTGGTGTCTCATAGATCTCAGCTGAGGGACACCGCTCTTATCTTTATTCACAGACCCCGGCGACTCTTTAGAGACCAATGTGACAACTAAACTATCTGTGAAAGATGAGGAAGAAGTTCCTCTACAGATCGGCTCAGGTGAGTAATATACTCTATATCCTTCCTGTTCAGTCACTGGTGTCTCATAGATCTCAGTACAGGGGCGTCACTCTCATCTTTATTCACAGACCCCAGAGACTCTATAGTGACACATGTGACACCTGAGGAGGAGGGAGAAGAAAAAATAGTGAAAGATGAAGAGGAGGAATTTCCTCTACAGATCAGGCCAGGTGAGTAATATTGTTTCCTATTCCCCATGTTGGGCCTCTCCACATGCACAGAAAGCAGGCTGAGTCCCACATAGGAGCAGTGGATGAGATATAAGGGGTGATTCAGCACAGTATTTTATTTTACTTATGTTTTTTGTAAGTACTATTTCTCATGATTCTTTTCCTTGTTTTTTGGCAACATATTTATCTGTAGAAATGTACAAAAAAGTGAATGAAATAAATGCTCATGGTGCTGAATCAACCTGATAGTGAGACAGCAAGCTGGGTCGTACACAGGAGCAGCGGATGAGACATAAGCCTCGATTCAGAGAGACAAAAAGAACTTCCGTTTTAGTTCCGATCTGTTTTTTTTTTGTGAAATGTTTCCATTCTCGTATGAGCGTACGAGCGATTCTATGCATGCATTGAAAACCTTCTGTAAAGTTTCCGTCCGTTCGTACGGCAGATTACGAATACGAGGATGTCATTTCCCATCCAGACTTTTCCGTTTCATTTTCACATGTTACAACGTAGGCTTTCGTTTTTGCCCTTTTCCCATCGTATCCTCCGACGAATCCTTTACGTTTCCCGTTCGATTCTGTTTCCCTTTTTCAATAAATATTCGTCCAGACGGAAATCCTTACGATCTTGCGCCTGCGCGCTACAAACAAGTGCTCGCCTACATATTTGCCACCCTCACTTCTACTATTAAACAATGTTTAGCTAAATCACTTAGCGCTATCCTCCATCTTCCCTTTTGGAACCTTAAAGCTCACCCAAATCACTTCTCGGTCATGTGAATATACATCTTTAAATATTTCTGGGCCCGTTAGTTTTGTGTTAATGTATTTTGTAAATGAAATGACACTGTAACATTTTTTTTTTTTGGATTCCATCATAAAATATAAAATTTATAAAAATTTTGAAAATTTCAAATTTTTACAACTATAAAACGCAAAATACATAGCAATGGCAGGCCACAGAACATTATTCTTCATCTGTGGTCCCCAACGAGTTGCGCAGCTCCTGCATCTCTCCCACCAACTGAAGAACCCTGACACTCAGTTGTGCCACTCTGGCACGTGTGGTCCCTGTTAAAAAACTTAAATTAAAATATTGGTATAACCTTGTTGAGGTCATACTGCAGTGCCCCCCCCCCCCTTTATGGTCCAAACACCTAAATCTGGACTTCAAAAGCCAGAGGGCCCTCGCCACCACGGGGCGGGTTTTGCATAGTGCCCGATTAGAGAACCCCTGGCCCGCATTCTGCAGGCAAAGAACGGGCATCAGGAGCAAGGGCAGGAGTGGATATCCAGAATCCCCTGAAAGAATTTAAAAATACTAACATAAAATACACATTCTAAGCTACAATATTGTTTAGTCATCAAGGGCTAAAAACAGCAATAGGTTAAGTCATGAGTCATCAACTATATTCATTGCCATACAGTGAAAATGGATTGATGGAATGTGAGCAAACTTACCCAGGAGCCATCCACCAGATAATTCTCCTGACTCAAACTGACGAAATAAGCCGGAGATCCGCAATATATAAGCATCATGGGACGACCCTGGATTCCCTGCAAGAACACTGAGGAATCGCATAGCTGGACCAATCACTGCTTTTATGTTGTGTGAGTGGCACATCTTGCGGTTCCTGCAACCAAATATAAAATAATTACACAAAGCAAAGGTAACCGACTAAAACAATAACTCCTACAACAAATTAAGAATCAAGTTCAACAATCCAAATATAATTCACAAAGGACATAAGTCTAAAAAAAAAATAGCAATTATATGGATGTGTGGGAAAATAAATGTTTACATGCTAAGGACTAATTAAGGTCAGCATTAAAATGCATCTAGAAGGCATACATAAAATGTATTGATTCAGGTATGCATTGCTATACAATTTATGGCCTCGGCCATGCTGATACATGCAATGCCTTGGTGCTAAAGGCACGCAGACTCCTCCCGCAAAACATGTTCAACAATAGCAATCCGAGCCCTCAAAGGTCTCGTAAGTGGATCGGAAATGAAACGGATTTATAGGGTGGTGATCCGTCGGAAATCAGCTCTCTGAATCAGACAGAAACCTACCCCAACAACGGAAGTTTTCTGAACGAACGGAAAATTTTGTAAGCCTCGATTCAGAGAGACAAAAAGAACTTCCGTTTTAGTTCCGATCTGTTTTTTTTTGTGAAATGTTTCCATTCTCGTATGAGCGTACGAGCGATTCTATGCATGCATTGAAAACCTTCTGTAAAGTTTCCGTCCGTTCGTACGGCAGATTACGAATACGAGGATGTAATTTCCCATCCAGACTTTTCCGTTTCATTTTCACGTTACAACGTAGCCTTTCGTTTTTGCCCTTTTCCCATCGTATCCTCCGACGAATCCTTTACGTTTCCCGTTCGATTCTGTTTCCCTTTTTCAATAAATATTCGTCCAGACGGAAATCCTTACGATCTTGCGCCTGCGCGCTACAAACAAGTGCTCGCCTACATATTTGCCACCCTCACTTCTACTATTAAACAATGTTTAGCTAAATCACTTAGCGCTATCCTCCATCTTCCCTTTTGGAACCTTAAAGCTCACCCAAATCACTTCTCGGTCATGTGAATATACATCTTTAAATATTTCTGGGCCCGTTAGTTTTGTGTTAATGTATTTTGTAAATGAAATGACACTGTAACATTTTTTTTTTTTGGATTCCATCATAAAATATAAAATTTATAAAAATTTTGAAAATTTCAAATTTTTACAACTATAAAACGCAAAATACATAGCAATGGCAGGCCACAGAACATTATTCTTCATCTGTGGTCCCCAACGAGTTGCGCAGCTCCTGCATCTCTCCCACCAACTGAAGAACCCTGACACTCAGTTGTGCCACTCTGGCACGTGTGGTCCCTGTTAAAAAACTTAAATTAAAATATTGGTATAACCTTGTTGAGGTCATACTGCAGTGCCCCCCCCCCCCCCTTTATGGTCCAAACACCTAAATCTGGACTTCAAAAGCCAGAGGGCCCTCGCCACCACGGGGCGGGTTTTGCATAGTGCCCGATTAGAGAACCCCTGGCCCGCATTCTGCAGGCAAAGAACGGGCATCAGGAGCAAGGGCAGGAGTGGATATCCAGAATCCCCTGAAAGAATTTAAAAATACTAACATAAAATACACATTCTAAGCTACAATATTGTTTAGTCATCAAGGGCTAAAAACAGCAATAGGTTAAGTCATGAGTCATCAACTATATTCATTGCCATACAGTGAAAATGGATTGATGGAATGTGAGCAAACTTACCCAGGAGCCATCCACCAGATAATTCTCCTGACTCAAACTGACGAAATAAGCCGGAGATCCGCAATATATAAGCATCATGGGACGACCCTGGATTCCCTGCAAGAACACTGAGGAATCGCATAGCTGGACCAATCACTGCTTTTATGTTGTGTGAGTGGCACATCTTGCGGTTCCTGCAACCAAATATAAAATAATTACACAAAGCAAAGGTAACCGACTAAAACAATAACTCCTACAACAAATTAAGAATCAAGTTCAACAATCCAAATATAATTCACAAAGGACATAAGTCTAAAAAAAAAATAGCAATTATATGGATGTGTGGGAAAATAAATGTTTACATGCTAAGGACTAATTAAGGTCAGCATTAAAATGCATCTAGAAGGCATACATAAAATGTATTGATTCAGGTATGCATTGCTATACAATTTATGGCCTCGGCCATGCTGATACATGCAATGCCTTGGTGCTAAAGGCACGCAGACTCCTCCCGCAAAACATGTTCAACAATAGCAATCCGAGCCCTCAAAGGTCTCGTAAGTGGATCGGAAATGAAACGGATTTATAGGGTGGTGATCCGTCGGAAATCTGAATCAGACAGAAACCCACCCCAACAACGGAAGTTTTCTGAACGAATGGAAAATTTCCGATTTTGTTTGGAAAATGATTCGAACTAACGGAAATGTTCCGATTTGCTTCCGTTCATCGAAAGCGCATTCCCGAACGTTCGTACAAATGAAAAATGAATGAAAAAAAGCAAAAAAATAACAAACACCCACCAAAACTTTCACAGACAGCTACGGAAGTCCGGACGAATGTGTCTTTGAATCGAGGCTATAGTCAGGAAGCAGCCGGGTCATACACAGGAGCAGCGGATGAGACATAGGAAGCAAGCCGGGTCGTACACAGGCACAGCGGATGAGACCTAGTCAGGAAGCAGGCTCGGTCGTACACAGGCACAGCGGATGATACCTAGTCAGGAAGCAAGCTGGGTCGTACACAGACGCAGCGGATGAGACCTAGTCAGGAAGCAGGCAGGGTCATACACAGGAGCAGTGGATGATACCTAGTCAGGAAGCAGGCAGGGTCGTACACAGGAGCAGCGGATGAGACCTAGTCAGGAAGCAGGCAGGGTCGTACACAGGAGCAGCGGATGAGACATAGGAAGCAAGCCGGGTCGTACACAGGCAAAGCAGATGAGACCTAGTCAGGAAGCAAGCTGGGTCGTGCACAGACGCAGTGGATGAGACCTAGTCAGGAAGCAAGCTGGGTCATACACAGGCACATCGGATGAGACGTAGTCGGGAAGCAAGGCACAGAGGATGAGATGCAGTCAGGAAGCAGCCGGATCATACACAGGAGCAGCGGATGAGACGTAGTCAGGAAGCAGCCGGATCATACACAGGAGCAGCGGATGAGACGTAGTCAGGAAGCAAGCTGGGTCGTACACAGGAGCAGCGGATGAGACCTAGTCAGGAAGAAAACTGGGTCGTACACAGGAGCAGCGGATGAGACCTAGTCAGGAAGCAAGCTGGGGCGTACACAGGAGCAGCGGATGAGACATAGTCAGGAAGCAAGCTGGGGCGTACACAGGAGCAGCAGATGAGACGTAGTCAGGAAGCAGCCGGGTCATACACAGGAGCAGCGGATGAGACATAGTCAGGAAGCAGCCGGGTCATAAACAGGAGCAGCAGATGAGACATAGGAAGCAAGCTGGGACGTACACAGGCACAGCGGATGAGACATAGGAAGCAAGCCGGGTCGTACACAGGCACAGCGGATGAGACCTAGTCAGGAAGCAAGCTGGGTCGTACACAGGCACAGCGGATGAGACATAAGAAGCAAGCTGGGTCGTACACAGGCACAGCGGATGAGACCTAGTCGGGAAGCAAGCTGTGTCGTACACAGGCACAGCGGATGAGATGTAGTCAGGAAGCAAGCTGGGTCGTACACAGGAGCAGCGGATGAGACGTAGTCGGGAAGCAAGCTGGGTCATACACAGTAGCAGCGGATGAGACCTAGTCAGGAAGCAAGCTGGGTCATACACAGACACAGCGGATGAGACCTATTCAGGAAGCTGGAGCAGCAGATGAGACACAAACTAGAGCACAACAAAACTTCATCTTACTGTGTAGAGCAGTGTTCAGTATAACTAAGTGCAAACACTTCTACTACAAATGGGGCAATTTAAGTGGGTCCCTGTTGGCTCAAACCTTAAAGAGGCAACAGTCCCTCAATTTCATTAGCACTATATTGGGTGGACAGCAGCTAGGGTATTCCAAGAATATTATCACACCCTTTATAACATACACCCCAAGGTTCCCGGGACAGCCCCCAGCTGAAAGCCTCATCGAAGCCTCAGACTTACCCAGACTTTGCAATCCTGCACTAGCTGACACAGCGAATTAACTAGACGGAGCTGCGATATGCGGTTAAACAATCCCCTACAGGAAAATCACCAGGCTCAGGTGGTTTTACTTTGCGTACTATTATATTTGCCACTATTGAGCAAACATTTTCAATGCTCGAAGGATGATGACAATCCGGTAGCTCTCCCGGGGGGAAAAAGCATTGGAGGCCCATGTCACTGTCAACCACAAGGCCGGTAAAGATCCACTGGCTTGTAAACTTTATCGTCCAATCTTGCTCTTGAATTTGGATTTTACGCTGTTCACTAGGATCTTGCCAAACCGACTAGCCAGACACCTGCTGGGCCTTGTGGATGGTGATCAATGTGGCTTCATACCCACAAGATAATCCTGTTCAGACCCTAAATCTCATTCATCAAACATGTATGGGCGGGCCCTCGCTTCTGCTGCTTTCCACCAATGCCAAAAAGGCTTTTGACTGCATCGACTGGGACTTTGGGTTTGAGACATTAAAGCGGACCTTCACTCTAAATAAGAGTCTATCTTATATGTTTCCCACACCCTGTACATACAGATTGCTCACATTAAAAATCATCCTACCTGCATCTACTGCATTTTATAAGCCTTTAAACATCCAAGATGGCGGCTTATGGAAGCTGCCATTTTTGCAGGCAGCCTGCAAACAGGAAGTGCCTGCAAACAGGAAGTGACTGTGCTGCTCTGCATTCTGGGACTGCTGACCTTTCCCTGACCCCAGCTCTGCTCTGTCTGAGCAAAGCACAGCTATAACCCGCCCCCCTGTACCTTATCCCACTCTCCTCTCCTCAGTAAGTGTGATGCTTCTGAGTCAAGATGGCGGCGCCCGTATCCTAAATTCCCGAACAGAGTTGCAGCACAGTGGGGGAAAGTATAATAAATTAGTGACTAAACATGTAAAATATATTAATTTTAGATGCTGAGGAATTGTTTTTTAAGAGTTTGGGCTTTTCATTAAATCAGGGTGAAGGTCCGGTTTAAGGCACAAAGGCCTAAGAAGCAGGGCGCTTTTATTTATAATGAGATCTATAATCCAAGCCAACGTCCAGGGTTAAGATCAATGGTAGTTTTTCACCTCCTTTCTCCATATCGAATAGAAGTAGACAGGGGTGCTCACTATCACCCCTTATATTTGCTTTAGTGGTAGAACCTTTTTTTGCGTCATGTTAGAAATAAACAGAACATTAGGGAAGTCTCAGTAAATAACGTGGATCATAAGCTTGTGGCATATGTCGATGATTTGCTTTTCTTTATCTCCAATCCCACGATAGGCCTTCCTGTTCTTATGCAAGCATTAGAAAGGTTCAGGACACTCTCTCTTATTTTAAAATCAATTTTGATCAAACAAAAGCCCTTAACTTTGGTCTACCGAACTTGGTAAACTCGAACCTAAGGTCCTCCTTCCCCTTTAAGTGGGCGTCCCCCACCGTGAACTATTTTGGCACAAAAATTTGGAAGACATTGTCATATATAACTTTATACTAATACTGAACAAAATAAAAACAGACTTGGCAAACCGTAATATTCCCACTTTTACCTGGCTGCAGCGCATACATAGTTACATAGTTAATACGGTTGAAAAAAGACATATGTCCATCAAGTTCAACCAAGGGTGTTGGGGTAGGGGGAAGTTATTTTTTATTTCATAGGGGAAGCTATTTATTTTATTTTTTGTCTTTATTTTTTTTTATTGATAACCACTAGTAGTAACTGTTAATGTTATTTTCTTCAAAATAAGCATCTAATCCTTTTTTGAAGCTGTCAGCGGTTGATGCTGTAACAAGCTTCTGTGGGAGGCTATTCCATAGATTTATAGTTCTTATGGTAAAAAACGATTGTCGCCTCCGGAGACTCAATTTCTTTTTTTCCAATCGAAGGCAGTGCCCCCTTGTCCTTAGAGAGGATTTTACGTGAAATAGTGTTCCCCCATATTTTTTGTATGGTCCATTTATATATTTATACAAGTTAATCATGTCCCCCCGCAATCGCCTCCTCTCAAGACTAAACAGATTTAATTCTCGTAATCTTTCCTCATAACTAAGATCTTTCATTCCCTTTATTATTTTGCTGGCTCTCCTTTGCACCCTTTCCAGAGTCAGGGCGTCCTTTCTATGAACGGGTGCCCAGAACTGGATGGCATATTCCAGGTGAGGGCGCACCAGTGCTTTGTAAAGAGGCAAAATTACATCTCTATCCCGTGATTCCATGCCTCTTTTAATGCATGATAGTATCTTGGTGGCCTTGGAAGCAGCTGCTTGGCATTGCATGCTGTTATTTAGTCTGTGATCTACTAGTACCCCCAGATCCTTCTCAACAAGTGACTCTCCCAGTTTTACATAAATATTTTAAAAATGACGATCTTGCCAAGACTGCTCTACCTGTTCCAGACACTCCCCTTTTAAATCCCAAATTGTTTCTTCAGGACTCTAAACACGTTTATAAAGTTAACATGGAACAAGAAGAAGCTCAGGCTGAGATGATCTATTCTGTAGCTACCCAAATCTAGTGGTGGACTACCCAATGTGATGCGGTACTGGCAAGCGGCACATCTACAGAGGATCTCGGATTGGGCTCGGTGGGTGGAGGAAAAGAAGTGGGTGATGTTGGAGGCTAGCTTTGAGACTACCTGAAAAAACCTCCCAAGGCGGGCAGATACCCACCCCTTAATCAAAGAGACTCTGCTCATTTGGGAAATGGACACCTACCGGACCTCTCCCCTTGGCCTTCGCTGCTGATTCCGGTTACAAGAAATCTCTACCTGACAATTGGTAGGCACCCTCTGACCTTGAGAATTTTGAGAGCTATGGGGTGATCCGCGGTTGGGACCTACTGTGGGGGGGGGAAGAGTGGTGCTCTATAGCTGACCTCAGGACTCGCTAGGACAACCCAACTCCAGACCAATGGCACCTACTACTCTTTCAGCACTACTTGCAGAAGGTGAGGTCAAGGAGCTCCCTGGAATGGGGGTTTCACAAGCTCTGAGACCTTGGTGGTGGAAGCTGACCCTCCAAAAGGAGTGATAGCTCAGATCTATCAGCTCCTGAATTCAGGGATTGGGAAAGGGACCTGGGTAGGAAATTCTCATAGATGGAATGGGGAAGGATATTCACCCTGGCTCACAAGTTGTCTATATCAGTTCAAACGCAAGAAAGAAAATGAAAAGTGCTTAACCAGATGGTACTATACCCCGAACAGTTTTCCCAGGGACATCGCCCTTATGCTGGAGATGTAAAAAAGATGTGGACACCCTCTTTCACATTTTCTGGACCAGTCCTAAGTTAAAGACCTTTTGCAATACCATTACACCAATCCTGGCAGAGATCACAGGCAATCAAATCCAATGCTGCCTGTCTCTCATGTTACTACATCATAGCGAAGTCAGCATCTCACAATATAAGACATCCTTACTAGTTTTACAGTGCGGCTAAAACTATAATCTCCAGGCTATGGAAGTCAGAACACCCATCATAAGCAGACTGGCTCTGAGAGATCAGTCGTGTAAGGGAAATGGAAGAAATGACGGCTACCCTGCAAGATAGGGGTGAGAGGTTTCAAACACTTTGGACCCCATGGTATCTGTTTCAAGGTTCGGCAACCTTCAGGCAATTCTAGTGATGGAGGGGTGAGCAGCTGCGGGGCACTGTCCATGCTCCCTGTGGCCTCCCCTCCTTTTCGCCTCTCGGCTATCTGATTCCCCCTAGATATATACTCCTTCCTCACTTTCTTAATTCCCCCTTTCTCCACAACTGTCTCTCTCCTTAACTGTACAATCGGGTGTCTCAGTCATATATGTCTATTAAAGACTAATGACTCAGTTGTTTGGCCTCACATGCAACATTCGGATATGACTCTTTATTCTCTTGCCTACAAGGCCTCTCCATCTTTGATCAGCAATAGCTCCTTGTTTACCACGAATAGAAGCCAAATTCTCAGGACAAACTTTTACAGGGTGCCTGAGTGGGGTTAATCCTTGTCCCTCTGTAAAAGACTTTTTTCAAAACCACAGAGCAAAATTTGGAAGGTTACATAGTTAATATGGTTGAAATAAGACATATGTCCATCAAGTACAACCAAGGGTGTTGGGGAAGTTATTTTTTATTTTATTTTTTTTACTGATAACAGCTAATAGTAACTGTTAATGTTGTTTTTTTTTTTTTTTTTGATAAAGAAGCATCTAATCCTTTTTGAAGTGGTCAGCGGTTGATGCTTCTGGGGGAGGCTATACCACAGATTTATTGTTCTTATGGTAAAGAATGATTGTCACATCCGGAGACTGAATTTCTTTTATTCTAAGTATACAGTACGTCCGGCTCCAGATATAATACTTACACTTGGGTTATCCTCCGCCAGAGGGCGCTGTGCACTGCAGACATGCAAAAACAGGCTCCTCCCGGCCCTTCATATACCCAGGGACCTCCCACAAATCCCCAGATTTCTCTGCAGTGCTGACTGCGAAGACATGAAGTATCACTCTCTCGCAGGTGAGCGGGGCTATTACAGCCTGCGGCCCTGTTGGACTATTCCCACCCGTCCTCCTTGTGATGTGCCTCCCAGCCTGGGCTGCGCTGGTCGGGTGAAGGTAGGTAGCACCATGGGTGCTTAACGGAGCCATGCTCCACCGCAGTCCCCCACCATGGGGTAGGCAGTTTAGGCTGATGGTGAGCCTCATAGTGGATGTCCCTCCCGCATTATTGCCCCATGCCCCGTGTAGAGGTGGACCCTGTTTAAAGGGTGGCCATCCTCCCTCGCTTTCCCCCGTATTCGGGGGAAAAGAAGGGGGGTGTGTGTGTGGCGGTCTCAGTGTACACTATTGTCACGATTATGGCCGTACTTTTGCCCCTGACCGGCTTCTAGGTGTCAGAGCCGCGCTGCTTGCTCCTTCTATTCTGGCCGCCGCCGTCTGTTTTTGACTTCTCAATCTACTATGCAATCATGTACAGCACGTGCTGCTTTATCATCCTGTAACTTGGGCAGGAAGCTAATCTTTGTACAGTGCCTACGGGCGGCGGAATGGTGTCTTTGGACTTTACGAGTATCCACTAGCAGACGCTCTTACTCATACTATATGATTGACTTATCAAGCCTTAACGGCTGCTTCAGAGCTTCACGCTCTTTGGGGGAGGTGGGGACCTGGCGTGGCGCGCTCCGCGTCACGGCCAGATCAGACCCGCCCTCTGAGGTTCGGTCGGCGCCATTGTGTGGATCTTTGCGCGCACGCATGTTGGCGGTCCTTCTCCTCCCCTGGTCTGTGAGTGCCCTTGCTGGCGATTTCATCTTTATTAATTCTTCTGTTGCGCATGGTCCTGACACCTATTGTTCCCCTTCTGTCTTTCAGACGTTAAAGACTCCGGTGGCTTCTCCCGGCCTAACATAACTCGTAGCGGGCTTACAAAACATTCTCCCACATTCCTAGCGGACCTTTGGGACATCCAGGGTTGCTTATTGCATAAATCCCTACCGACTTATATTGCATTGATATTATGATATTATATCATATGGAGGCATCTCGGAATTTTGTAACCGGGGTCCCTCTGGGACAAGACCGGCTGTGTATAACGTGTGGTTACCCCCACTTTGGTGCTGAGAGCGCACCGATCTGTGCACTGTGTGCCGAGCGAGTACTGGTCCGGCTGCCAGGATCGCCAGGGGCTGTTCCTCGCCCCAACACTCCTATTCCCCCAGGCTTAAATCTCGCTGCTGCTGAGTCGCTTACGAGTAAGGAGTTACAGCCGGCTGCGTCTTCCAGACTGCCTGCGGCTGACCAGACTATGACAGGGTCGACAAAACGCTCGGGCCCTGATAAGAAGCGGTCCTCTACGCCCCCTGCTTCTGCCCCTGCTAAGGGATCGGAGGAATTGATACCCCGCGTGCCTGCACCACTTCTGATGAAGGAAGGTTGTTCTCTGACTCATGCTCATCCGATGAGGAGCCGAGAAGTCACGGCGATTCTAACCTCAAAGACTCGAACCAGTTTGATACCGTCGGCTTGTTGAGCAGGATCTTTGAGACCCTGTCTATCTCCCTCCCTAACGCGGCTCCCCAGCCGAGAGGGGTGCGTTTCCATACAGCAACACCGCGCTTGGAATTCCTAGAGCAGGCTCACTTCCATGCTCTCGTACTCGAGGAATGGGAACACCCCGGTAAACTTACAGGGGCCCCAGGGGACTGGGATTGGAAATACCCTTTCCCCCCTGAGATGGTTGATTGTTGGTCATCGCCCCCTGTGGTAGACACACCGATCATTGGGGTTCCTAACCCCCTCTTTATTGCAGCTCCTGCTTACAGTACCCGTTGGGACGCCGAAAACCGGCGCATGGATAAGCTGGCTTCTCACACTTTTTCCTGTGCAGGAACGGCGCTGCGCCCGGTCTGTGCCGCGGCCATCACTGCGGTGGCCGCCAAAACCCTCATCGGACAGATGCTTGAGCATCACGTTAACGATCTCTCCTGGGAGGTGTTTAATGCACTCTCCAGTTGTGATGTATTTGTAAGATTTATCCTTTTAGCTATGGATGACACCATTAGAATGTGTGCGAGAACTTCCGCCCTTGTGGTGGCTATGCGTCGCTTGGTCTGGCTGCGACAGTGGGGTGCTGACTATGCTGCTAAAAAGACTCTTACCAGGTACCCCTTTAAAGGGCATCGCCTGTTTGGGGCCCGTCTGGACCTGTTTGGAAAGAACGGCAAGTCACCCCGGCACAGGCGCCCGTCTCGGCCCCCTCGGGACAGGGACACCCCTCCCCCTCCATACCATAGCGTTAAACAAGAACTGGGGGTGTCCTCCCGGAGTCTTAGTACAGACTCCGGGAGGAGTACAGAGCATCACGTTAACGATCTCTCCTGGGAGGTGTTTAATGCACTCTCCAGTTGTGATGTATTTGTAAGATTTATCCTTTTAGCTATGGATGACACCATTAGAATGTGTGCGAGAACTTCCGCCCTTGTGGTGGCTATGCGTCGCTTGGTCTGGCTGCGACAGTGGGGTGCTGACTATGCTGCTAAAAAGACTCTTACCAGGTACCCCTTTAAAGGGCATCGCCTGTTTGGGGCCCGTCTGGACCTGTTTGGAAAGAACGGCAAGTCACCCCGGCACAGGCGCCCGTCTCGGCCCCCTCGGGACAGGGACACCCCTCCCCCTCCATACCATAGCGTTAAACAAGAACTGGGGGTGTCCTCCCGGAGTCTTAGTACAGACCCCTGCCCCATGAGCAACAGACAACGCTCTGGGCCCTCCGGCGGGGTTAAACCTAAATCTTCCACCAAATCCCCTCAAGCATGATGGGGTGCCCTCGCCCGCCTGGGCGAGGGGATGACTGCAGCACCTTGCTCCTATCAGGAGGCATTTTGCCTCTTTCTGGTGGATACAGGAGGTAGTTTCCTCCGGATACAGAATAAAGTTTGCTGCGCGGCCTCCCCCATGATTGTCATTGTACTCCTGGTCCCTGCCTCTGTTCAGGTGCTGGTGCAGGCCATACACGGCCTGCGGGGTTGGAGGTCACTTGCAGTTTGCCCTTATCAGGCAGAGGCAGGTGCCGCTACGCCAACCCCTTCACATTCTCCCAAAAGGATGAGTCTGTCTGCCTCTCTGATTTCACAGGTTGTTGGCAATTCTATTATTCAGGCAGTTTCTGCATGAAAAATCTGGGATGGGCCACTAGCGCCTTGCGCCTCGTGGGTCCTTGCTTTCTGGGGACATCAAGGATGCTTATGCTCACTTCCCCGTGTCTTCTAGACACCTAGGCTCTTCTGGTTTGTGTTGGATGTCCAACACTGCTATCCCGTGGCCTTTTTATCTGGCCTCTCTTCTGCCCCCACAGTGCTCACCAGTGTACTAATGGAAGCTATGTCTCTGATGAGACCAAGGGGAGTCCACGTGAGGCCTGCCTTGTGGTCCCTCTCGCTTCCCAATCTCTATGTCAGATCGAGTTAGCTACTCGGCTGGTGGCGTCCCTTGGGAGTCATTTGGATGGGTGTTTCTACACCTCAAGTCCTCCTTGTCCTCTTGATTGGTATCTCCATTCCTAGGGATGAATCTAGTCTCGGTTCAGGCGAGAATCTTCCTCCCTCTTCAATAAGGTGGACAATCTGGTTGCGTGGGTTCGGTCCCTACTTGCTGTTCCAGTCCCTTCACCTGGCAGGAATGCAGCGGGTGGGACCTTTTGGTGACTTGCTTAGTTGAAGTTCCTTTATATTCCTCTACCAGGGTTTTTTTTCTGCAACTTCTATTCTTTATACTGGACTGGGACCCAGCACCCCTGGAGCGGGTTCATGCGTGCCCTTCCCCTTGGTTAGGAGTCCCTCTTTGAGTGGATTTACTCTAGGAACCTGTCTGGGGACAGTTCCTTTCTTGCCCCTTCCACAGACGATCACCGTGAATGCCAACCTATCAGGTGATGGGGAGGTTCTTTCTTCTGTAACCCCATGCGGGTGTGGGGAAGGTGGGGCCTGTTAGGAGGTCCTTATACCTCTTAGTATTGAAACAGTGAGTTTTCAGGCTGACACTATCTCGCCTGTCTTCTCCTCTTCCAGGCCTGCCTGTTGGGCGGTGCTCGGTCTGTCTGACGACTGTGGCCTACCTTAATCTTCTGTGTGGGACCTAGTGCAGGAGGGTTCCCCAGGAAGTTATATGTTCCTGTTCTGGGTGGAGGATAATGTTGCCTGCTTATCATTGGTATTCGCTCCTGTGGAGGTTCCTCTGTGACAGGATGTGCTAATTCTTGGATCACTATGAGTTCAACCAGTCTGGATTGTTTGGTGCACCGTCACATTTTCAAGCTCTTGCCACTCGTTTCCCTGTCCCTGGCTCTTATGGCCGTGGTTATGAGGATTTAGTATTTTTATGATGGGACATTCTGGCCTGTATGCCTTGTCTCCCTTCCCCCTGCTAGGCGGGTTTCTGTGCCGGATCGCTCTGGTAGGGGGACCATTGATACTGGTGGCCCCTGGGTGGCCTAGTGGAGTGTGGATTTGCAGACGTGATACCTTAGGGTAGTAGTTTTGTACCTTCTGCTAGGGGTGTCGCCATGTTTTCGCTCAGGGCCTCCGTTACGTCACTCCAATTCCACAGTCTCTGGCCTAGCCGGCCTGACTGCTGGTTCTTCCGTCCTTAGGGAGACAGGATTCTCTCCCCTGTGTTCGTGGCTAATGGAAGAGCAGCGCTCTTCTTCTTCTTCTTCTTCCATTCTTATGAGGTATGCCTTACCCATATGGATTGGTGTTAGCCTAGGTCTCTTCCCTGTTGGGCATTCTCTGTCCCCAGGGCTCTAGAGTTATTACAGCATGGCTTGGAGTTGGCTCCCCAATTCGGTATTCTGAAGGGTCAGGTTCTATCCTGTCCGCCTTCCGGCAGATGTCTTTGGCTTATTTCCCTCGGCTAAGCTTTCTTTCGGGGGTTGCCCACTGCGTGCCCCACTTAATTCTACGGTCCCTGTTGGGATTTCAATTTTTTATTCCATTGGCTTTGTGGGACGTTCCTTTTGGACCGATTCAGGAGGCTGTCTGGCTGTCTTTTACCTCATCATTGTCCCTTGGGTCTGCTGGCTCAGTCAGACGTGTGTCTGCGCGGGTGGCTCTGTTTCGCTAGCCCTCGTTCCTTGTTATGCACCAGGATAAGGTGGTGCTCCGCCTTACGCCGGACCTTCTATCTCTGGTGGTGGCTTAGGCTCATGTATCTAAGACATCGCCTTTCTGTTGTGCCTTATTCCTAGTAACTCTGAGGCAAGGGGATTTATTTTCCCTGATCAAGTGCTGGAATCTTTTTCTGGATTGTTTCTGGTCCCTCCTGGGGACTGATGCCCTTTGGGGTCTGTGGGCACTTACCTCTGTATGTGCCTGATCTTGTCTGCTCCCAGGGGTTACGCTGCCCTTGGCCTAGCCTTTACTGGGATGGTTTACCCTTCTGGTCCTAGGGAGATTGGCTTCTTCCTGGACTAATTGTTAGCGTTTGATTTTGTCAGGCTGTTACTCAGGCCTATTCCTTGAGGTGCTGAGTTTCTCTCGCCTTCTTCTGATTCTACTGGTGAGTAGGTATCCTTTGGCCTTTCGCCACCAGGTTTTGTTGTACAACAGCTACCTTGGTTTTTGGTTCATACCCCTTTAAGGGTTTTTTATCATTGGCGCTGGAGTCTTTGCTCCTGTCGCTTTCGGTGGCAAGGTTGCAGGTGACAGTGGCTCTACTGCCTGCTGTGCCTTTTTTGTTGGGGATCCCACCCTACTTTATGGACACTGCTATTGGATGTCCCAAGTGTAAGTATTATATCTGGAGCAGGACGTACTGTATACTTAGAATAATACAATTCTGTGAAGTACTCACCTGTAGAATTGGTATTATACGTATACAGTACGTCCTGCTCCACCCCACCCTGGTTTTTGCATTATTCTGGATCCCCTGTATGGTGATTGTTGTTATCATTACCAGTTGTTTTGGTGGTTGGATTCTCCCGGCTTCTGGTTCACTGCTTTTCAATGCTGGGGATTTGTGGGAGGTCCCTGGGTATATGAAGGGCCAGGAGGAGCCTGTTTTTGCATGCCTGCAGTGCACAGCGCCCTCTGGCGGAGGATAACCCAAGTGTAAGTATTATATCTGGAGCAGGACGTACTGTATACGTATAATACAGGTGAGTACTTCACAGAATTGTATTTTTTTTCAGTCGAAGGGAGTGCCCCCTTGTCTTTAGAGAGGATATTACCTGAATAAGGGTTTCCCCATATTTTTTTAATTGGCCATTTATACAAGTTACTCATGTCCCCCCTCAACTCACCCTCAAAACTAAGATTTTATTTCCGTAATCTTTCCTCATAACTTCATAACTAAGATCATTTATTCCTATTAGTTTGATTGCTCCTTTCCATAGTCAGGTCATCATTTCTATGAATGGGTGCCCAGAACTGGACGGCATATTCCAGGTGAGGGCGCACCAGTGCCTTCTAAAGAGGCAAAATGACATCCCTATCCCATGATTCCAGGCCTCTATTAATGCATGATAGTATCTTGGTGGCCTTGGAAGCAGCTGCCTGGCATTGCTTGCTGTTATTTAGCCTGTGATCTACCAGTACCCCCAGATTCTTCTCACCAAGTGACTATCCCAGTTTTACTCCCCCAAGGGCATATGTGGCCTTCAAGTTGTTAGACCCCCAAGTGCAGGACTTTACATTTCTCCACATTGACCTTCATTTGCCAAGTGGGGCCCAGACACTCAAAAGTGTCCAAGTCAGCTTGTCAATAGACACATAGGCACCGTGCTCCTGAAGCTTGTGACCATTTTCAATAGACACATAGGCGCTGTGCTCCTGAAGCTTGTGACCATCTTCAATAGACACATAGGCACTGTGCTACATATCGAGGTGTCATCTGCAAAAATACAGACAGTGCTTCTAATCCCATCTTCTATGTTATATAATCTACAAGATGAATATAAGTGGGCCCAGGACTGAACCCTGGGGTACACCACTTACATCCGGGGACCATTCAGAGTAGGTATCATTACCCACAACTCTGCACACGATCCTTCAGCCAGTTTTCAAACTACAAATAGCACAGAAATAGAGTGATGTAGACTCATGGGCATGTTATATGAACATGTGATGTTTTAACACCTGATTATCTTGAAAGCGGACCAAAACCCATGATTTCATATATCCTGGGTTTTGGTCCTTTCCCCCAGGGCACCCCGATAGGTGATACCCCACTGTGTGAAACCCGCACAATGTCCTGCACCATGAATAGTCAGATACTCATGGTAACAGCATCTGAACTGTCACTTGTACCATTCCTCCTAAAATTCCTGCAGCTCGCTGTAGGTGCTGGTAGCAGACTCCAAATGTTTCCCCTCCTTTCAATTCCATTCCTCCATGACTACACACATTCACTTGCCACCTCCACTATAGTATGCTGAGGAAAGTGCATAGAGCCAGGCGCTGCCGTGTGACCAGATATAGAGTGTAGCCAAAACCAGCTTGTTCTTGTGTATAAAGTTTGCATTCCAGGGGTTTGGAAGAAGTTCAAAGTATTGATTTAAAATCTCAATTTTTTTACTCAAAATCTGACTTGCATTGTCTATTATAATTGCAGCTAGTTATATTACACTAAAGATAAAAATTGACATTTGGGGGGTTACCCTAAACTGTCACCCTGCCTCATACTAAAGAACCCATTGCTCAGCTGGAGTGTAAACTTTCTAATCCAACCATAAGCTGGGCCCTGTTTTATGTCCAGTTTTTGAAACGGAGCAGAGTTGCAATTTAACTTTCTGTATTTCCCATCTTTTCCAGGTAGAAGATCCAGCCAAAATAATTTGGCCAAACATGCGGTTACATCTCCGAATGCTAAAGGAGAAGATGACAACACAGAAAAGTCTACAGGAAAACCAACTACCTCAGACCACCATGTGCACCCTACTCATCTTTTGTCTCACCTCCCTACACAGGAGTGTTATGTGGATGTTAACCCACATCATACAGCTCATAGATTAGTGATGCCATATTCCTGTTCTGAATGTGGGAAACGTTTCCCTAAGAAATCAGCCTTTGTCAGACATGAAAGAGTTCATACAGGAGAGAAGCCTTATTCCTGTTCTGAATGTGGGAAATGTTTTCCTTGGAAATCGGACCTTATCACACATGAAAGACTTCATACACGAGAGAAGCCATATTCCTGTTCTGAATGTGGGAAATGTTTCCCTAGTAAATCACACCTTATCAAACATGAAAGAATTCATACACGAGAGAAGCCATATTCCTGTTCTGAATGTGGGAAATGTTTTTCTAACAAATCACATCTCATCATGCATGAAAGAGTTCATACAGGGGAGAAGCCATATTCCTGTTCTGAATGTGGGAAATGTTTTTCTGTGAAATCAGCCCTGGTCCGACATAAAAAAGTTCATACAGGAGAGAAGCCATATTCCTGTTCTGAATGTGGGAAATGTTTTCCTAGTAAATCACACCTTATCACACACGAAAGAGTTCATACAGGAGAGAAGACCTATTCCTGCTCTGAATGTGGGAAATGTTTTCCCTGGAAATCATATCTCATTGCACATGAAAGAGTTCATACTGGGGAGAAGCCATATTCCTGTTCTGAATGTGGGAAATGTTTTTCTCTGAAACCAGCCCTGGTCAGACATGAAAGAGTTCATACAGGAGAGAAGCCATATTCATGTTCTGTGTGTGGAGTATGTTTCAGTGGCAGCTCAAACCTTGTCCGACATAAAAGAGTTCATACGGGAGAGAGGCCATACTCCTGTCCTGAATGTGGAAAATGTTTCTTTGACAAATCAGCCCTTATCTCACATAAAAGTGTTCACACAGAGGAGAAGCCACATTCCTGTTATGAATGTGGAAAATGCTTCTCTTACAAATCAAGCCTTAATGCTCATATAAGAATTCATACAGGGAAGAAGCCATATTCCTGTCCTGAATGTGGGAAACGATTTGCTGTGAAATCGACACTTGTCAGTCATGAACAATTTCATAAAGGTGTGAAACCATATTCATGTTCTGTATGTAGGAAATGTTTTTCTCATAAATCAGGCCTTATCATACATGAAAGAGTTCATACAGGAGAGAAGCCATATTCATGTTCTGAATGTGGAAAATGTTTTCCTCGGAAATCACACCTTATTGGTCATGAAAGAGTTCATACAGGAGAGAAGCCACATTCTTGTTCCGAATGTGGGAAATGTTTTCTTCAGAAATCACAACTTATCGCACATACAAGAGTTCATACGGGGGAAAAGCCATTTTCATGTTCTGACTGTGGGAAATGTTTTGCTCGAAAACCACAGCTTAAAGGACATGAAAAAGTTCATACAGGGGAAAAGCCATATTCATGTTCTGAATGTGGGAAATGTTTTTCCCAGAAATCAGCCCTTATAATACATGAAAGAGTTCATACAGGAGAGAAGCCATTTTCATGTTCTGAATGCGGAAAATGTTTTTCCCGGGAATCAGCCCTTATCACACATAAAAGAGTTCATACAGGGGAAAAGCCATATTCATGTTCTGAATGTGGGAAATGTTTTACTCAGAAACCACAGCTTAAAGAGCATAAAAAAGTTCATACAGGGGAGAAGCCATATTCTTGTTCTGAATGTGGAAAATGTTTTTCCCACAAATCAGATCTTAACAGACATAAAAGAGTTCATACAGGGGAGAAGCCATTTTCATGTTCTGAATGTGGGAAATGTTTCTCTCAGAAATCACAGCTTATCAGTCATAATAGAGTTCATACAAGGGAAAAACCATAATCCTATCCTGAATGTGTGAGTTCAAACAGTGGGGGCGCTGTGACCAGGTTCTAGATATTCTAAGTGTTTTGTAGTAGCTGCTAATTGTAATTGTTTGGATATGAATTCTTTGAATAGTTTGATCAGGTTGTTCATTAGATTTGGGTTCTTTTAGAGTATATGGAAACTGAGAGAACAGTCCACAAGAGCAAACCAGGGTTATAAGAGGCCAATGTATGTCAGGAGCACAATGTAAAGGGTATGAAAGTATCATTTTAGTATAATTTGCTCATATATGTCTATTCTATATGTATGTTATTATATGTGCTTAATATATGGCAGCCCTTAAAGAAGACAAACTACCATTTTGCCAACCCCTGAATTCAAAAATTCTCCAGGTCCAACTGAAATCCAAATGACCTTGGGGCAACCCAATTTAGGATGCCATGCTGTGTGCAGGAGCATGTTGCACACCGAATGGAGGCTATGGATGCACCTGCTCCCTTAGGCCGCTCAGTGGACAAGAGCCCATTTGTGCACCATGGAACCAGGGCTTTTGGTGCAAACTGTGTGGTTTTATTCAGCAGGGCATCCCATATCCCCTGGGTTTTGGTCCACTTAAAGAGCTCTTTAGATGTGGAACAGGCATTGTCCTGAACTCCTGTATAGTGTTTAATGATGTGTTTACCTAAATAAATGAACCTTGGTAATTTCGTATTGCTATTTCTCTATATACATATAGTTTTTTATACACAATGTTTTACATGTATCATCTTATCACTTCACTCAGTCGCACAGATTCCTTATGATAGAATTATACCCTGTCCCTAGGAGTGACAGACAGTACAGGAAGAGTTAAGTTAAAACTGAAGAAAAGCTCCTCCTATGTGGTGGTTCCTCCCTCGTTAAAGTTCATCCTAACCAGTTTTCTCAAAACATCCTCCGGCAAGCATACACCTGAGACTTCTGAGACCCTCCCCCATAAAGGGAACATGTGACCACCAGAATACAATAAAAACTTGACTCCAATCCTCAGTTGTGTTTGTGTTCCCCTGTGAGCCAGACCACTAGCTCCTGAACCAGGATGGTTTAGGTAAGTATCTGGTGCTGTGTGCTTTTGGCAGACAGGCTCATCTCCCGGTCCTGGAGGCATTGCGCCAGGGACCTGGGATCACCTCGGGAACTTGGGCCAGTGTTCCGTTCTTTGATCTGGTGGCCAGACAGAGGGGGTGAGCATTTCATTTCCCTCTTACTGAGGATGATATATGGAAGAAGCCGGTGTTGCAGGACCCAATTATTTTAAAAAAAATAAATTTATTTGAAAGTTTGGAAGACCTTTAGAACATGGAGAGAGTAGAATAATCATCCTTCAAGCTTCCAGTGATTCTTGAATTTTTGCAGCATGGAGTGGAAATGGGTCTTAGTGTCAGCACCCTAAAAGTTCAGCTGGCAGACTTGTTGGTTTTCTTGGATAAGAGGTTGTCTTCTTTCTCCATGGCAGTCAAACGTTTAAAGCCAGTGTTTACAAAGGTTGTGCCTCAATGGGACCTTGCTAAGATTCTTTCAGTTTTGATACCTCCACCTCCTCCTATCAAGGTATTGGACATTACGTTTCTTACCTGGAAGGTGTTGTTCCTGGTGGCGATTACTTCCACCCGCAGAATCAGTGACATTCAGGCCTTGTCTTATCATCCTTTCCTTCAAGTTTTCTCAGATTGTGTGGTTATGAGAGTGGATCTTTGTTATCTGCCAAAAATTTCCTCAGATTTTCACAGAACCCAAGAGATCGTTCTCCCTTCCATAGGCGGTGAGGAATCTGCAGATCAGAGATCTTTGGATGTCAGAGCGTGTCTGTTGGAATACCTTCATCGAACCAAGGAGTGGTGGAAGGCCAACAGTTTATTTATGCAATTTTCAGGACCAAGGAAAGGTCAGAGGTTGTCCAAAAAGTGGCGGCAGTAGCACAAGGCACGACCATAATCTGGGGATTTGAATATGGTTTTAAACTCCCATATAGACAGGCGACATACCCCTGAGGTATCGGCAACATTATGTTGGGAGGCCCATAAAGCTATGATTAGAGGGAAGCTGATTCATTTGGCGGCTAGGAAGAAAAGAGATAGAAACGAGTATATTCCAAGTATGCATCACGCCCTGCTCCTACAATAATCATTACATCTGGGATATAGTCCACAAGAGGGAGCTTTACTGCAGAGATGGCAAAAAAGAGGCCCCTCCCGGTCCATATATACCCGGGACCTCCCACTCATTCCCCAGTTTAGTCTCTGCAGTCGGCGGCGAAGGTCAAGCTCATGGCTCTCTCTCCTTGCAGGTAAGCTGGGCTGCACAGCCCTGGTCCTAGGTCCTATTCCCACCCGTGCCATTATTACATGCCTCCCAGCTTTGGCTGCATGGTCCGGGTGATGGTAGGCAGCACCTATTAGAGGTGCTTTTTATTGGAGCATCGCTCCACCGCAAATCCCCCACCAAAGGGTAGGCAGCACAGGTTGGTGAGCCTGACATGGGATGCCCCGTCCGCTCAGCCCTCATTACATGTGGCCAAATGTAAATATGGGCTTATTCCCCCTTCTGCCTTGTCCGGTTAGCGGGGCGGGGGCGGCTGTCAGTATTAATGCCTTGTATGGTTGTGTGCTGCTTTTTACCGTTGTGTGTGTGTTCACTTTGACTTGCTGGCACATGGCTCAGCGTTCTTTTGCCTTTTCCCCTCATACTGACATTTGTTCAAACGGCCCGCGCATGCTCTGCGGCGGCAGCGGGCCGGTGACGTCAGCAGCCGCCTCGGCCGCTATTGGTCTAATTCGCGCAGTTGCTGTGTGTAACCGCGTATTGGAGGGGGCGGGGCCTAGCGCTCGCCATGCTCCGCAGGCGGCCCACCCCCTCCTGCCTCTCTTCCCTGCTCAGCGCCATCTTGTCCGGGCCGGTGAACCCTCTCGGTGTGCGTGAGTGCCCTCGCAGGCTGTATATTTATTTTTAATGTTTGCCATACTAATGGGGGTTTCCTCTTTTGTGTCTTTCAGGGGGACAACCTAAATTAGAGGTTTTCTCCCGGTCCTGTGTCCTTTCCCCCATATTGTAGGGGCTTGATTATTAAAAGTGTATATTAAATCCTCCCACTAGCGGACATTTAAGGGGCATCCCGGGTAGCTGCACAGCATAATTCCCATTGGTCATTGTGACTAATAATTCACCATATGGAGGCTTCCCAGAATATTGTGCTCGGGGTCCTCTTGGGGCAAGCCCGTCTGTGTGTGGTGTGCGGGGCATCCCTTATGGGCGATGATGTGCGGGTTTGTGTACCCTGTGCCCAGCAAGCGATTGCGCGGCAATCTGGGCCCCGTGCGGCTGGATCAGCACCCTCAGTGTCATCTCCCACACCCCCGCGCCTGGTCATGACCCCTAGTGACTCTAACACTAGCGGGTAGTCGCAATATGATGTTTCCGCCAGATTGGCCAACATTGAGAGGTTGATTGCTAGCTCTGCAGCCCGTAAAGCTCCAGCTAAAAAACGGCACGTGGCGCCCGCTGCGTCGGCCTTTACCTTTGGACAAGATGATTTTCTTGATTTGTCTGACTACACCCCTCTCGAGGAAGGGGAATTATTTTCATATCTCTCTGACGATCAGCATTGCCTTGGCACTGATGCCGGCTCAGAGCATTGGGATGCTGACAACACCCATAGACCTCTGACTCAAATATTTGAAGTACTTGCCATTTCCCCTCCTGCAGCTGCACCTAAGCAGCAGGGGGAATTGTTTGGTACCGCAAAACCACGTTTGGAATTCCCAGAACAGACGCATTTTAATAATATAGTTCTCAAGGAATGGAAGCGGCCTAGCCGGCTTCCCGGTATCCCTAAGGGGTGGGATAGGAGGTATCCCTTTCCCTCGGATGTGGTCAAATGTTGGTCAACTCCCCCCGAGGTGGACGCCCCTGTTTTGAGGTTGTCTAATACGTCTGTTGTGCATTCCCTGGATTCCACTACCTTGAAGGATAGTGAGGACCGGCGTATTGATCAACTGACTTCCCACACTTTTGCCTGTGTGGGTTCGGCCTTGCGCCCGGTGTGTGCTTCCGCTATTACGGCCGTGGCTATTACGACCTTGATCAGAGGCCTTCTGGACGGCTCCCATGAGGATCCTTCTAGTGCTGAATTTAGAGCCTTGTCACAATGTGAGATGTTTATGACCTATGTTCTCTCTGCCTTAGATGACACCATTCGGATGTGTAGCAGGAACTCGGCCTTGGTAGTCTCTATCCGCCGCTGGGTCTGGTTGCGCCAGTGGGCAGCTGACAATGCTGCCAAGAAGGCTCTCACGGGGCTTCCCTTTAAAGGATTGTGCCTGTTTGGTGATCATCTCGATCTTTTTGCTAAGGGAGGTAAGTTACCCCAACGCAAAAAGCAGCCGCGACCCTTTCGGGGTTCGGGCTCCTTCACTCCCTCTTTTCGTGGGCCTAGGTCAGGCAGGGGGGTATCCTTTGCGGGACAAAGGGGAGATTTCTGGGGCAATCCTCCTGGGGTGCCAAACCCAAATCCACTGCTAAGCCCGCTCAGCAATGAGGGGACAGCTGTGGCTCTTCGCTCAGGTCTGGGTTCAACAAGTCTCAGACAAATGGATTCTGGAGGTTGTCTCTTCCGGATACAAGCTGGAGTTCGCGGACTGGCCTCCTCCCAGATTCCTCAGATCACGGGTTCCTACGGACCCTCGGGCAGCTCAGGGCCTGTTGTTGGCGGTTCAAAACCTTCTGGCCATGGGGGTCGTTTGTCGGGTCCCCGCGGGAGAGAGAGGTCAGTGTTATTATTCCAATCTCTTTACAGTGCCCAAAAAGGATAGTTCCATCAGACCCATTCTGGACCTAAAGCTTCTCAACAAATTCATCAGAGCCAAACGTTTTTGCATGGAGACACTGCACTCCGCTATCAGCTCACTGCGCCCGGGGGACTTTATGACTTCACTAGACATCAAGGATGCTTTCCTTCATGTGCTGGTCTTCCCAGGGCACCAGCGGTTCCTCAGGTCTGCGGTAGGGGAACAACACTACCAATTTGTGGCACTCCCCTTCGGGCTCACCTCTGCCCCCAGGGTGTTCACCAAGGTGTTGGCGGGTGTGATGGCCCTTCTCAGAGCCCCGGGTATTCACATTCTTCCTTATCTGGACAACCTTCTCATTACGTCTCATTCACTCCAACAAGCAGAGCTGGACACCCGGACGGTGGTGGCGACACTGGAGAGGTTCGGGTGGGTGATCAATTACCCCAAGTCCTCACTCTCCCCGTCACGGGTGACCGCCTTCCTGGGTATGACTCCGATACCATTCAGGCCAGGATTTTCCTCCCTCAGCAGAAGGTGGACTTTTTTGAAGCGCTGATTCATGTCTTGCTGTCCAACCCTCATCCATCCATCCGGCAAGGGATGCAACTGGTGGGACAGATGGTGGCCTGCTTCGAGGCAGTTCCCTATGCTCAATTTCACATGTGGCCTCTTCGGCTCCATCTTCTTTCAGCTTGGGACAAGTGTCCCCTGTCTCTGGATCAGGCTTTTGCCCTGTCACCTCTGGTCCGGCGGTCCCTCCTTTGGTGGCTGGACTCGAAGAATCTTCTGGGGGGCAGATCGTTCCTGACACCGTGCTGGAAGACGGTCACTACGGATGCCAGTCTGTCAGGTTGGGGGCGCTACTGGAGAGCCCACCAATTCAGGGGCTGTGGGGCCCTCAGGAGGCCCACGCCCCCATCAGTGTTCTGGAGCTGAGGGCGGTTCGGTTGGTGCTGGCGCAGCTGACGCACCACCTCCGGGGCCTACCGGATCAGGTTCGTTCCGACAACAGGATCAATCATCGGGGAGGGAGAGCAAGAGTGCCCTCCGGGAGGTGTCGTTGATTCTCTCTTGGGCCGAGGACAACGTCTCGTGCATCTCGGCTGTTTACGTTCCAGGAGCGGAGTACCTGGAAGTGGATTCCCTGAGCAGGGGGGCCTCTCGCCGGGGAGAATCGTCTCTCAACAGCAAGGTCTTTCTATTACTCTGTCACAGGTGGGGGAGGCCGGATGTGGATCTGTTTGCCTCTCATCACAATCACAAGCTTCCAGCTTTTGTCTCACTGTCCCAGGATCCTCTGGCTCTGGCGGTGGATGCCATGTCTCTGTCTTGGCAGGGGTTCGGTCTCCTGTACCTTTTCCCTCCGTTTCCCCTTCTGGGCAGGGTCCTACGCAAGCTGATTCAAGAAGGACTGCCAGCTGTTCTGGTGGACCCCAGGTGGCCAAAACAGATGTGGTTCGCAGACGTCGTGCAGCTGGCGGTCGATCAATACCCTTTGCCCCTGGTTCCGGAAGTTTCTCACTCAAGGACGGCTTTGTTACCCCAATTTACAAACGCTGGCTTTGACGGCATGGCTGCTGAAACCTCCATCCTAAAGGAAAAGGGTCTGTCTGATGCGGTTGTTCAGACTCTGGTCAGAGCTAGGAAGAATTCCTCTTCTAACATCTACTACAGGACCTGGCGGACCTACATTGACTGGTGTGAGGCTGGGGTCTTCCCTTGTCGGGTGTTCTCCATACCTCGGATACTGGAGTTCCTTCAACATGGTCTGGATATGGGTTTTCAGCTCAGCACTCTAAATGGGCATGTTTCCGCCTTGGCGGTTTTCTTCCAGAGGTCTTTCGCTCTTCATCCTTTGGTCAAGACTTTCTTCCAGGGGGTCACTCATGTGCGCCCTCCCCACAAACCTTTGTTACCGGTTTGGGATTTGAATTTGGTTTTGTCTGCCCTTCAGGGTCCTCCATTTGAGCCTGTGCATGAGGCGGCACTGTCTATTCTCACTTGGAAAGTTGCCATTTTGGTGGCTATCACCTCTGTCCGGCGTGTTTCTGAGTTGGAGGCTCTGTCCATTCAGGCCCCCTACTTTGAGAGACACCAGGAGAAGGTGGTTTTCCGCTTTAAACCAGACTTCTTGCCTAAGGTTGTCTCTGCCTTCCACCTCAATCAGGACATTGTGCTTCCTTCCTTGTGCCCTAATCCTGGTAATGACAAGGAGAGGGCCTTGCATTCTCTGGACGTTGCCAGAAACTTGAAATACTACCTGGTGGCTACAGCGCCTTTAAGGAAGACGGACGCCATGTTTGTGGTACCCTCTGGTCCAAAGAAGGGTTTGGCACCGGTCAAGTCTACCATTAGCAAATGGATTCGTCAGGCCATTGTTAGGGCCTATTCTGCTAAAGGGAGGGATCCCCCTTTCCGAATTACTGCTCATTCTACCCGTGCTGTTGGGGCCTCCTGGGCCTTTCAGCACCAGGCTTCTGTTGAACAAGTTTGTAAGGCTGCTACCTGGTCTTCTGTTTATACCTTTTCCAAGTTTTACAAGGTTCATGTGCGGGCATCAGCTGATGCTGTTTTTGGCCGCAAAGTTCTGCAGGCTGCAGTGGTTTGAACTGCGCGTTTTTGCTCTTTTTGGGATCCCCACCCATTGTTGGACACTGCTACTGGATGTCCCAGACGTAATGATTATTGTTGGAGCAGGGCGTGATGCATACTTGGAATAATACCATTCTGTGAATACTCACCTGCTCCATCCCACCCTGAGTTTTTATTCTTGGATCCTCTATATGGTGAAGTTTTCCTTGTTAATTATTGTTAATCTTGCTATTGGCTTCTCCTGGTTCCCTTACTGCTTAATTATACTGGGGAATGAGTGGGAGGTCACGGGTATATATGGACTGGGAGGGGCCTCTTTTTTGCCATCTCTGCAGTAAAGCGCCCTCTTGTGGACTATATACCAGACAAAATAATTATTGTTGGAGCAGGGCGTGCTGCATACTTATAATATCCATTCTACAAGGTGAGTATTCACAGAATGGTATTATTGACAGGCTAGAAAAAATACAATTCTGTGAAATACTCACCTGTAGAATTGGTATTATACGTATACAGTACGTCCTGCTCCTGATATAATACTTACACTTGGGTTATCCTCCGCCAGAGGGCGCTGTGCACTGCAGACATGCAAAAACAGGCTCCTCCCGGCCCTTCATATACCCAGGGACCTCCCACAAATCCCCAGCATTGAAAAGCAGTGAACCAGAAGCTGGGAGAATCCAACCACCAAAACAACTGGTAATGATAATAATAAACACAATCACCATACAGGGGATCCAGAATAATGCAAAAACCAGGGTGGGGTGGAGCAGGGCGTACTGTATACGTATAATACCAATTCTACAGGTGAGTATTTCACATTTCAAGTATACAGTACGTCCTGCTCCAGATATAATACTTACACTTGGGACATCCAATAGCAGTGTCCATAACAGTAGGGTGGGATCCCCAACAAAAAAGGCAACGGCACGTAGCTCAAACTACAACCGCCTGCAAAACCTTGCGGCCAAACACAGCATCAGCTGAGGCCCGAACATCAACCTTGTAAAACTTTGAAAAGGTGTGAACAGAAGACCAAGTAGCGGCCTTGCAAATTTGCTCAACAGAAGCCTGGTGCTGGAAGACCCAGGAGGCCCCAATAGCACGAGTACAATGAACAGTAAGATGGAAGGGAGGACTCTTCCCCTTAGCAGAATAGGCTTGAACCACAGCCTGACGGATCCACTTGCTGATAGTAGACTGATAGTAGCAATTGGTGTGGTCACAGGGCTGAGCCAGGAAACGATTTCCAGGGTTACCTAGCCCTGGATGCAGCAGTGATAGTAGACTTGGCAGGAGCCAAACCCTTCCTAGGCCCAGAAGGCACAACAAAGAGAGCATCAGTCTTCCTGAAAGCCGCAGTGACAACCAGGTAATACTTCAAACACCTGACCACATCCAAGGAATGCAGAACCCTTTCCTTGTCATTACTAGGATTGGGGCACAAGGAAGAACAATGTCCTGATTCAAATGAAAAGCAGACACAACCTTAGGCAGAAAATCCGGCTTGAAGCGGAACACCACCTTGTCCTGGTGTCTCTCATAGTATGGAGACTGAATGGATAGAGCAGCCAGCTCAGACACACGCCTAACCGAAGTTATGGCCACCAAAAAGACAACCTTGAGAGTAAGAACAGCCAGAGCAGCATCTTGAATAGGCTCAAAGGGAGCACCCTGCAAGGCAGATAAAACCAAGTTTAAATCCCAAACGGGGACCACAGGTTTACGAGGGGGACGCGCATGAGTGACCCCCTGAAAGAAGGTCTTAACCAAATGATGATGAGCAAAGGTCTTCTGAAAGAAGACGGGCAGGGCAGAAACCTGACCCTTCAGTGTACTGAGTTTTAGACCTAACTCCAAACCATGCTGTAAGAACTCCAGAACCCTGGGGACAGAGAACTCCCTACAGGGAAGAGACCTAGACTCACACCAGTCAATGTAGGTACGCCATACTCTATAATAGATAGCAGCAGAAGTCTTCTTCCTAGCCTGCACCATAGTACCTACCACAGAGACAGACAAACCCTTGTCCATCAAGATGGAGGTCTCAGCAGCCAGGCCGTCAAAGCCAGCGTTTGTAAATTGGGATGGCGTAGGGAGCCCTGAGTTAGCAGATCTGGCACCCCTGGCAGATCGTACTGGTCTACTGCCATTTGAACCACGTCTGCGAACCACTCTCTTGGCCACCGGGGGGGCCACTAGAATCACAGGCACCCCTTCCAGAGCAATCTTGCACAGAACCCTGCTCAGAAGGGGGAATGGTGTAAATACATACAGGAGCCGAAACTCTTTCCATGACATGGACAGGGCATCCATGGCCAAGGCCAGAGGATCCTGAGACAGGGACACGAAGGCCGGGAGCTTGTGGTTGTGACGGGATGCAAACAGGTCCACATCCGGTAGACCCCAACGGTGACACAGGGACTGGGATACCCTGTTGCAGAGGGACCACTCTCCCTGACGGGACGTCCCCCTGCTCAGAGCATCTGCAAGCAGATTCTCCGCCCCCGAAATGTAAACAGCCGAAATGCATTGTACATTGGCCTCCGCCCATGTCAGAATCTGAGACACCTCCCGGAGGGCACCCTTGCTCCGAGTCCCTCCCTGATGGTTGATGTAGGCAACCGCCGTCTTGTTGTCTAAGTGTACCTGGACCGACAGCCCCCTCAGGTGTTGGGTCAACCGCTCCAGTACCAACCGGACTGCCCGCAGTTCCAGAATGTTGATGGGCAAATGGGCCTCCCGAGGACCCCACGTCCCCTGGAAGCGCAGGGACTTCCAGAATCCCCCCAACCTGACAGACTGGCATCCGTTGTGACCGTCTCCCAGGAAGGGGCCAGAAAAGACCTGCCCCCTATCAAGTTCCCGAGGTCCAGCCACCACACAAGGGACCGTCTGACCGAGGGGAGAAGCACACAGATCCCGTCCAAGGACGCTGGGTTCTTGTCCCATACTGACAGAAGGTGAAGCTGCAGAGGTCTCAAATGGAACTGAGCAAAGGGCACCGCCTCGAAGCTCGCCACCATCAGGCCCACCAGCTGCATTCCCTGCCGGATGGAGGGCTGTGGGCACGAGAGCAGGAACCTGGCCTGCGCAGTCAGAGCTTCCACCTTCTGTTGAGGAAGGAATATCCGTGACTCAACCGTATCCAGAATCATTCCCAGGAACGGGGTCACCGAGGATGGGGACAGAGAGGACTTTGGGTAATTGATCACCCAACCGAAGGACTCCAGGGTGGACACTACCAGTTGAGTGTCCAACTCTGCCTGCTGCAGAGACCGAGAGGTGATGGGGATGTCGTCCAGGTAAGGCAGCACGCGTATGCCCCTTAGCCTTATCAGGGACATCACCCCTGCCAGCACCTTGGTGAACACCCTGGGAGCCGACGTGAGGCCGAATGGCAGTGCCACAAATTGGTAATGCTGATCTTTCAGTGCAAACCTGAGAAACCTTTGGTGTCCTGGAAACACCGGGACGTGAAGGTAAGCATCCTTGATGTCTACTGACGTCATGAAGTCCCCTGGGCGCAGTGAGCCAATGGCAGAGCGCAGAGTTTCCATGCGAAAATGCCTGTTCTTGACAAATTTGTTGAGGATTTTTAAATCCAGAATGGGCCTGACTGACCCATCCTTCTTGGGTACTGTGAAAAGGTTGGAGTAGAACTCCGTGCCCCTGTCTCCAAAGGGGACCTTGCAAATGACCCCTAGATCCAGGAGACCCTGTACGGCCAGCAACAAGACCTGGGCTGAGGCAGGGTCTTGAGGGATTCGGGACCCAATGAATCTGGTGGGGGGCCGTACAAGATAGAAATACAAATTCTAGTCAGAGGACACTACCTCCTGAATCCACCGGTCTGGGACGTGGCGCCGCCAGACGTGCTCGAAGTGCTGTAGACGTCCCCTGACGGGTGAGGGCGCCCCCTCATGCCTGAGGGGTCTTGGGAGGGGCTTTGGGCTTGGGCCCCCAGGAGGAACCGGGATGGCGTCCTCTATTCCTGTGCCAGGAATCTGCGCGGGGCCCCTCGAAGGACACCCCTTTTCCCTGTTTAGCCCCGCGGTAGGGGATTGAAAGGGTGCCCTGGCCTCGAAAAGGCCAAATCTGCCGCCTGAGCTGGGGCAACTTGCCTCCTTTGGCGAAGAGGTCTAGACGGTCTCCAAACAGGCGTAGCCCTTTAAATGGAAGCCCAGTAAAGGCTTTCTTAGCGGCGTTGTCAGCCGCCCACTATCTCAACCAAACCGTGCGGCGAATAGCTACCCCCAAGGCAGAAGATCTGGCACACATCCTTATAGCATCGTCCGAAGCAGACAGGATAAAGTTTATGAACACATCACAGTTAGACAGAGTATTGCCAGTATCAGAGGGCAACTCATCCGTGCCATCGAGTGCATTCCTGACCATGGCCCTGAGCGCTACTGCCGTAATGGCTAAGGCGCAAACCGGGCGCAAGGTTGCTCCCCCAAATGCAAAGGCATGGCATGCCAGTTGATCAATATGCCGGTCCTCAGAGTGCCGTAGCGTAGTAGTGTCAGGGGAGTGCATAATAGAGGTGTTAGACAACCCTAGAATAGGAGCATCGACCTCGGGGGGCGATGACCAGCACTTAACCAAGTCAGCCGGGAAGGGATACTTTCTATCCACACTCTTAGGGATCCCAGGCAGTCTGCTTGGATGTCCCCATTCGTTAAGCACGAGGCTATTGAAATGGGTTTGCTCGGGAAATTCAAGACGAGCCTTAGCAGTATGAAAAAGCTCACCCCTTTGTCTGGGAGCCGCAACAGGGGGAGAGATGGACAAAACTGAGCCAGCAGTCTGTCAATATCATCCGAGGTCCAGTGCTCGGAACCAGATTCGTCATGACCCCTTGACTCCTAGTTGTATGACCCTGAGTCAGAGAACAGCTCCCCTTCGTCTGAGGGGGGGTTGGCCGTAAGGCTGCAACAAGTCATCAGATTCCATAGGGAAAAGGACAGAGTCAGGGGTTAAATGCCGCCTCTTAGCGGTGGCCTTACGCGCTATTGGAGGTTAGACTCAGGCTTGGGGGAGTAGGTGAAGTGAGGCGAGGTGCAGGCCCAGCCACTGAAGAGGCGGGAAGAACCGATAACGCCTGCTGTGCACAAGGAACACAGACCCGTGCATTGTCACTGCTGCTAGGTAAGACCCCACAAGCTACACACAGCCGGGCTTGTCCCGAAGGAACCCCGTTCACAATATCCTGGGACGCCTCCATATGGTGATTGTATCGGCACAATAGGCCCGTAGGGATTGATGCTGTAAGCTACCCTGGATGCCCCAATAACCCGCGGGAAGTGGGAGTAATATTAATAGTCTCAACCGGGAGATACACCGGGCCGGGAGAAGCCACCGGAATTCATGGTCTGAAAGACATAAGAGGGACAGGAATGTCAGAGCCATGCGCAAGGTGTAAACTAGGTAAGATACAGGTAAGTATAAGGATAATATATGGTCGCCCGCGAGGGCACTTACAGACAGCAGGGGGAGGGCGGTCCTCACCACGCGCGTGAGCGAAAAAGAATGGCGCCAAATGATCCTCGAAGTGCGGACCAGAGCTAAAGGTGACGCGGAGCGCGCCAACCGTGACGCGGAGCGCATCAAGTCAGGGCCCCCCCCCCCCAGAGAGCGCGAAGCTCCGAAGGCGCAATGCAAATAGAGAAAAAAAGGAAGAGAGCAGTGACGCCTGAAGGGATGATCGAGTGTGTTACCGCAGCAGAGCCACTTCAGACTAAGAAAAAGACGCCGCAGCATCAACAAAGCCACCGCCGTCCGTGCAATATAGAAAGGGCGCAGCGGCTACCAATAAAAGTAAAAAGTACATAACGCGGCTCTGACATCCATTCCCAGTCAAGCATGACACAGAGGCCATAAGCGTGTAATAGGGTACACTGAGGCAGTCATACTCACAAACCCCTCCCCCCTCTTTCTTTCCCCCCGAGCTAGGGGGGGAACGAGGGAGGATGGCGACCCTTTACACAGGGTCCACCGCTACACGGGGCGTGGGACAATTAAGCGGGAGGGGCATCCCCTAAGGCTCACCATAAGCCTAAACCGCCTACCCTATGGTGGGGGATTGCGGTGGAGCATGGCTCCGTTAAGCACACATGGTGCTGCCTACCTTCACCCGACCAGCGCAGCCCAGGCTGGGAGGCACATCACAAGGAGGACGGGTGGGAATAGTCCCACAGGGCCGCAGGCTGTAATAGCCCCGCTCACCTGCGAGAGAGTGATACTTCATGTCTTCGCAGTCAGCACTGCAGAGAAATCTGGGGATTTGTGGGAGGTCCCTGGGTATATGAAGGGCTGGGAGGAGCCTGTTTTTGCATGTCTGCAGTGCACAGCGCCCTCTAGAGGAGGTTAACCCAAGTGTAAGTATTATATCTGGAGCAGGACGTACTGTATACTTAGAATAGAGTATCTTCAGGTTTCGGGGCAGCTAAGCAGGGTATGATGCCAGAATTGCAGGCCAAACTTCATAGAACATCACAGGAGTTGAATCTGGCGCTAGCAGGTAGAGCAGAGAAAGCTTTGTGTTGGTTGAAGCATAAATATTATTGAATATCACAATACCTAGGGAGTCATCAAGACATCATTCGACTTTAGTTGGGAGGAAAAAAACATCAAATATATTGGGATATATTTAACTGGCTCGTATGACTCCCTGGCTTTAGCAAATCACACACCCCTCTTTCAGAAACTCTAGAAATTGTTAGAGCAATGGAAAGACTACAATGTGTCATGGTTGGGGGGGATTGCTGCAGTTAAAATGACGCTGTTGTTTAAGTTTCTGTATGTCGCCAGAGTCCTCGCAACTAGAGTGCCCCCACAACTTTTAAAAACATTACAAAGCAAGGTCATGTCCTTTGTCTGGGGTGGTAGGAGGCCTAGGGTCCCCAAGGGGATCATGCTTAGATCTAGGAAGGAGGGCGGGCTGGGGGTGCCAAATTTTGCAAAGTATTACCAAGCAGCTCAGATTGCACAACTAATTGCCCCTCATTCCACTTCAGATGTGCCAAGCTGGGTGCAGATTGAATCAGATGTATGCGTGCCAATTTCAGTAAATAACCTTTTGTGGATTACGCCTAAATTTAGACGGTAATTACGAAACCCCATTGTTAGACATTCGCTGCAAGTGTGGGATGATGTTAAATACTCGGGCGGGCTGGTGTCCCCGTACCTCCCTCTCCTTTCTTTGTGGAACAATCCAATGTTTCCCCCAGGGGCAGAAGACCCTGGTAGATTTAATACAAGGAAGGAGGTGGGCATACGGCAAGTTTCAGAATGTCTGCAATCTTCAGAGGTCAGTACATTCCAACAGATGCGGGATAAATGTCACCTGCCATCTAATGAGCTTTTTTGTTTTCTGCAAGTTCGCCATTTTGTGAGATCCACGGTGGGGAACTGGCAGGAGTTTGAAAAACTAACTTTTTTTGAGACACGCTGCTGAGGCAAAGGAGCAATCTCAGAGATATATCATAACTTGGCCTCAAGGGGTACAGATACATGCACATCCTATACCAAAAATTGGCACCATAAACTGCGTAGAGAGATGGATCAAGAAAAATGGCGGAGGATGTGGAACGCTTCCTTTGGTTGCTCGGCATCTGTGCCTTTAATCGAGGCTAACGTAAAACTAATGGCAAGATGGTATATGGTCCCAGAGAGAATGAAACACTTTTCCAGTGAGTCCCAGGGGAACTGCTTCCGGGGGTATGTGTGGTGGGATTGCCCAGTAGTTAGGGAATTTTGGTCAAGAATCTTTAGAGTTCTCAGCAAGGTATGTGGTAGATCTGTGGTCAGAGACCCTTGGGTAGCTCTCCTCAACGCCCCAATCCCCCACAGTTCTAGACTGAAAAAGTGGTTGATGTATTATATCCTATCAGGGGCAAAGCTGGTGATAGCTGGGGCTTGGAGGTCTCCTACCTTGAGCTTCAACGCCTTAACTGCATTATGGCCAAGGAAAAAATGTCCGCCATTCACAATGGGACTTTGGAGCTGTTCATGGAGGTGTGGAAACCTTGGGTTCGGAATTTCCTCCCTACAGATTTTGATGTAAACCTAATAAGCATCTGATCCTTCCTCGACCCCTTCCTTTACTCCCCCCCCCCCTCATAGGGGTTGTTATTTTTCTTTAAATTTATTTGAATGTAACTTTTTTAGTAACTCTTGAATCTATTTTCTTGTATGCAGTGAATAAGCTTCTGACTGTGTCTGTAACCTTTAAATTTTGTGTATGAACAGTATTATGCTAATAGAATGATGTTCAGAATATACACAATAAAAAAAAGAAAAAAAGAAAAAAAAAAACTCAAAGAACACTAACATGACCCTAACTGGACCCCACACCAATGGAATTGCAATTGTTCTAACCGTAACCCCCTCAGGAGCCTAACAGTAACCCTAATAGAACCCAAAAATAATGAAACCTTAACAGAGCTCTAATGTAATGATACTGATACCCTAACAGGGACCAACTTTACCCTAAACCTCACACACGTCTTGCGGTATCCTACTTGTTTGGCCTTTTATTCCTTAATGGTCCTATATGAGGAGAATGCCACTCCATAGTGGTTTATGGGTAAAAGCCACACAGGTTACACAGTCCTGGTCTCCAGGTCACTCTCCAGATGAATAAATTGGCCACGCCCACATAAGACACAATCTCAGGTTTTATTGGTTGAGCTTTAGATTGGAGTTTTACATTCCGGGACCGGATCATTTACATGAGCCCTGGAATGTGATTGGCCGAGCTTGTCCTCTACCGTGGCTCCAGTTTTTCTTGTGTCGCTCTTCTTCACCCCAAGTTGTCACATAAAGGTCCCACCAATTATACGGCGGAATGTTCTGGAATCTGATTAATCCAAGCCAAACCAAAGCTGGAGAAGATGGGGATCCTCGGCCGTATTCCATCACTATGGGCTACCTGCAGGGGGTAAAATAAATAGACATCAGTAAAGAGAGGGCGGAGCCTTGTGCCACAACCAATCGCTTCCTTATAGGGATGGGAAAGCTGACTGATGGGTGGATGCAGCACCACGGGCAGCAATGCTGGTAAGTCCTTCCTGTGCGTCTGCTTCTCTTCTGATTGGCTTTGTCTCAGTGGGGGGGGGGGCGGAGAATTCGTGTGGATTAAAGCTCTTCTGGTGTCTATACCTTCCCCCCCTTTTTCAGCTAAGTCCCATCTTCTTCCAGAGCTGGTGGGTTGCTTGGCCAGTGTCCAACAGGATGGAGAAAGAAAGGTCTCTCTACCTGGAACAAGCTGCACAGAAAATGGAGGGAGGGGTGATTGCAGAGGTGGGGCCCTAAATTGGGTTTTGGGTAAACTCCGCCTCCTCACCCTAACCTAACCTAACTGGGGCCTGTCTCTAAAAGAGCTCTAATGGTAACACCAACAGGACCACAACACCAACAGATCCCTAAACTTAACTCAACCCTGAACCAAACCATGATGGGACCCTAACCATAACTTAATTCTAACAGATCTCTGGGTTAGGGTTTACCCCCACTGATCCAGATGGAACCCCAAATGATCTGTAACCTACCATGTAATATAACCCCAACTCCGCCTCCTCACCCTAACCCTAACTGGGGCCTGTCTCTAAATGAGCTCTAATGTTAACACCAGCAGGTCTACAACTCCAACAGATCCCTAAACTTAACCCTACCCTGAACCAAACCATAATAGGACCCTAACCATAACCTAATTCTAACAGATCTCTGGGTTAGGGTTTACCCTAACAGGACCTGCACTGATCCAGATGAAGTCCCAACCCATCTGTAACCTGAACCCAACCAGAACCTTACAAACCCTGAACCGTAATTATCTTAAAACTCAAAGAAAACTAACATGACCCTAACATGACCTGGAACAAAGGGCGAGGCCCTTAGGGTTGGGGTCTTTTGGGTCTCTTTTGCTGTTGGTTCCCAGAGTCTCTGATCTGTGCCATTGGCTTCGGGAGCAGATGATGTCATGGAGCAGATGATGTCATTACCCAGTGGTGATGTAAGTTTATAGGGTTACTTAGCACTTAACCTTTGATTATAGTGGACTGAAACATAGACACCAATCAGCTGATTGTATGTTTTCATATTAATCACTTAATAAAGCTTCTCTAAAGCTGTATCCTTCACCTGGATTATGGATTATGCCTCTCACTGCCTGCCCACACCCTATACCTGGATTATACCTCTCACTGCCTGCCCACACCCTTCACCTGGATTATACCTCTCACTGCCTGCCCACACCCTTCACCTGGATTATGGATTACGCCTCTCACTGCCTGCCCACACCCTTCACCTGGATTATGGATTACGCCTCTCACTGTCTGCCCACACCCTTCACCTGGATTATGCCTCTCACTGCCTGCCCACACCTTTCACCTGGATTATACCTCTCACTGCCTGCCCACACCCTTCACCTGGATTATGCCTCTCACTGCCTGCCCACACCCTTCACCTGGATTATGCCTCTCACTGCCTGCCCACACCCTTCACCTGGATTATCCCTCTCAATGCCTGCCCACACCCTTCACCTGGATTATACCTCTCACTGCCTGCCCACACCCTTCACCTGGATTATTCCTCTCACTACCTGCCCACACCCTTCACCTGGATTATCCCTCTCACTGTCTGCCCACACCCTTCACCTGGATTATTCCTCTCACTGTCTGCCCACACCCTTCACCTGGATTATTCCTCTCACTGCCTGCCCACACCCTTCACCTGGATTATTCCTCTCCCTGTCTGCCCACACCCTTCACCTGGATTATCCCTCTCACTGCCTGCCCACACCCTTCACCTGGATTATCCCTCTCAATGCCTGCCCACACCCTTCACCTGGATTATGCCTCCCACTGCCTGCCCACACCCTTCACCTGGATTATGCCTCTCACTGCCTGCCCACACCCTTCACCTGGATTATGCCTCTCACTGCCTGACCTCACCCTTCACCTGGATTATTCCTCTCACTGCCTGCTCACACCCTTCACCTGGATTATGCCTCTCACCACCTGCCCACACCCTTCACCTGGATTATCCCTCTCACTGCCTGCCCACACCCTTCACCTGGATTATGCCTCTCACTGCCTGCCCACACCCTTCACCTGGATTATGCCTCTCACTGACTGTCCACACCCATCACCTGGATTATGCCTCTCACTGCCTGCCCACACCCGTCACCTGGATTATGCCTCTCACCACCTGCCCACACCCTTCACCTGGATTATGCCTCTCACTGCCTGCCCACACCCTTCACCTGGATTATGCCTCTCACTGCCTGACCTCACCCTTCACCTGGATTATGCCTCTCACTGCCTGTCCACACCCTTCACCTGGATTATGCCTCTCACCACCTGCCCACACCCTTCACCTGGATTATGCCTCTCACTGACTGTCCACACCCTTCACCTGGATTATACCTCTCACTGCCTGCCCACACCCTTCACCTGGATTATGCCTCTCACTGCCTGTCCACACCCTTCACCTGGATTATGCCTCTCACCACCTGCCCACACCCTTCACCTGGATTATGCCTCTCACTGACTGTCCACACCCTTCACCTGGATTATGTCTCTCACTGCCTGCCCACAACCTTCACCTGGATTATACCTCTCACTGCCTGTCCACACCCTTCACCTGGATTATGTCTCTCACTGCCTGCCCACACCCTTCACCTGGATTATACCTCTCACTGCCTGCCCACACCCTTCACCTGGATTATTCCTCTCACTGCCTGCCCACACCCTTCACCTGGATTATGCCTCTGACTGACTGTCCACACCCTTCACCTGGATTATGCCTCTCACTGACTGTCCACACCCTTCACCTGGATTATGTCTCTCACTGCCTGCCCACAACCTTCACCTGGATTATACCTCTCACTGCCTGCCCACACCCTTCACCTGGATTATTCCTCTCACTGCCTGCCCACACCCTTCACCTGGATTATGCCTCTCACTGCCTGCCCACACCCTTCACCTGGATTATGCCTCTGACTGCCTGCCCACACCCTTCACCTGGATTATACCTCTCACTGGCTGCCCACACCCTTCACCTGGATTATACCTCTCAATGCCTGCCCTCACCCTTCACCTGGATTATGCCTCTCACTGCCTGCCCACACCCTTCACCTGGATTATGCCTCTGACTGCCTGCCCACACCCTTCACCTGGATTATACCTCTCACTGGCTGCCCACACCCTTCACCTGGATTATACCTCTCAATGCCTGCCCTCACCCTTCACCTGGATTATGCCTCTCACTGCCTGCCCACACCCTTCACCTGGATTATGGATTATACCTCTCACTGGCTGCCCACACCCTTCACCTGGATTATACCTCTCAATGCCTGCCCTCACCCTTCACCTGGATTATGCCTCTCACTGCCTGCCCACACCCTTCACCTGGATTATACCTCTCAATGCCTGCCCTCACCCTTCACCTGGATTATGCCTCTCACTACCTGCCCTCACCCTTCACCTGGATTATGCCTCTCACTGCCTGTCCACACCCTTCACCTGGATTATGCCTCTCACTGCCTGTCCACACCCTTCACCTGGATTATACCTCTCACTGCCTGTCCACACCCTTCACCTGGATTATACCTCTCACTACCTGCCCACACCCTTCACCTGGATTATGCCTCTCACTGCCTGCCCACACCCTTCACCTGGATTATGCCTCTCACTGCCTGCCCACACCCTTCACCTGGATTATGGATTACACCTCTCACTGCCTGCCCACACCCTTCACCTGGATTATGGATTACACCTCTCACTGCCTGCCCACACCCTTCACCTGGATTATGCCTCTCACTGCCTGCCCACACCCTTCACCTGGATTATACCTCTCACTGCCTGCCCACACCCTTCACCTGGATTATGCCTCTCACTGCCTGCCCACACCCTTCACCTGGATTATGCCTCTCACTGCCTGCCCACACCCTTCACCTGGATTATGCCTCTCACTGCCTGCCCACACCCTTCACCTGGATTATGCCTCTCACTGCCTGCCCACACCCTTCACCTGGATTATGCCTCTCACTGCCTGCCCACACCCTTCACCTGGATTATTCCTCTCACTGCCTGCCCACACCCTTCACCTGGATTATTCCTCTCACTGCCTGCCCACACCCTTCACCTGGATTATGGATTACACCTCTCACTGCCTGCCCACACCCTTCACCTGGATTATGGATTACACCTCTCACTGCCTGCCCACACCCTTCACCTGGATTATGCCTCTCACTGCCTGCCCACACCCTTCACCTGGATTATACCTCTCACTGCCTGCCCACACCCTTCACCTGGATTATGCCTCTCACTGCCTGCCCACACCCTTCACCTGGATTATGCCTCTCACTGCCTGCCCACACCCTTCACCTGGATTATGCCTCTCACTGCCTGCCCACACCCTTCACCTGGATTATGCCTCTCACTGCCTGCCCACACCCTCCACCTGGATTATGCCTCTCACTGCCTGCCCTCACCCTTCACCTGGATTATGCCTCTCACTGCCTGCCCACACCCTCCACCTGGATTATGCCTCCCACTGCCTGCCCACACCCTTCACCTGGATTATTCCTCTCACTGCCTGCCCACACCCTTCACCTGGATTATTCCTCTCACTGCCTGCCCACACCCTTCACCTGGATTATGCCTCTCACTGCCTGCCCACACCCTTCACCTGGATTATTCCTCTCACTGCCTGCCCACACCCTTCACCTGGATTATGCCTCTCACTGCCTGCCCACACCCTTCACCTAGATTATGCCTCTCACTGCCTGCCCACACCCTTCACTTGGATTATTTCTCTCACTGCCTGCCCACACCCTTCACCTGGATTATGCCTCCCACTGCCTGCCCACACCCTTCACTTGGATTATTTCTCTCACTGCCTGCCCACACCCTTCACCTGGATTATGCCTCCCACTGCCTGCCCACACCCTTCACCTGGATTATGCCTCTCACTGCCTGTCCACACCCTTCACCTGGATTATGCCTCTCACCGCCTGTCCACACCCTTCACCTGGATTATGCCTCCCACTGCCTGCCCACACCCTTCACCTGGATTATGCCTCCCACTGCCTGCCCACACCCTTCACCTGGATTATGCCTCCCACTGCCTGCCCACACCCTTCACCTGGATTATTCCTCTCACTGCCTGCCCACACCCTTCACTTGGATTATTTCTCTCACTGCCTGCCCACACCCTTCACCTGGATTATGCCTCCCACTGCCTGCCCACACCCTTCACCTGGATTATGCCTCCCACTGCCTGCCCACACCCTTCACCTGGATTATGCCTCCCACTGCCTGCCCACACCCTTTACCTGGATTATACCTCTCACTGCCTGCCCACACCCTTCACCTGGATTATGCCTCCCACTGCCTGCCCACACCCTTCACCTGGATTATGCCTCCCACTGCCTGCCCACACCCTCCACCTGGATTATGCCTCCCACTGCCTGCCCACACCCTCCACCTGGATTATGCCTCCCACTGCCTGCCCACACCCTCCACCTGGATTATGCCTCCCACTGCCTGCCCACACCCTTCACCTGGATTATTCCTCTCACTGCCTGCCCACACCCTTCACCTGGATTATGCCTCTCACTGCCTGCCCACACCCTTTACCTGGATTATGCCTCTCACTGCCTGCCCTCACCCTTCACCTGGATTATTCCTCTCACTGCCTGCCCACACCCTTCACCTGGATTATACCTCTCACTGTCTGCCCTCACCCTTCACCTGGATTATGCCTCCCACTGCCTGCCCACACCCTCCACCTGGATTATGCCTCCCACTGCCTGCCCACACCCTCCACCTGGATTATGCCTCCCACTGCCTGCCCACACCCTCCACCTGGATTATGCCTCCCACTGCCTGCCCACACCCTTCACCTGGATTATTCCTCTCACTGCCTGCCCACACCCTTCACCTGGATTATGCCTCTCACTGCCTGCCCACACCCTTCACCTGGATTATACCTCTCACTGCCTGCCCACACCCTTCACCTGGATTATTCCTCTCACTGCCTGCCCACACCCTTCACCTGGATTATACCTCTCACTGTCTGCCCTCACCCTTCACCTGGATTATGCCTCCCACTGCCTGCCCACACCCTTCACCTGGATTATGCCTCTCACTGCCTGCCCACACCCTTCACCTGGATTATGCCTCCCACTGCCTGCCCACACCCTCCACCTGGATTATACCTCTCACTGCCTGCCCACACCCTCCACCTGGATTATACCTCTCACTGTCTGCCCTCACCCTCCACCTGGATTATGTCTCCCACTGCCTGCCCACACCCTTCACCTGGATTATTCCTCTCAGTGCCTGCCCACACCCTTCACCTGGATTATGCCTCTCACTGCCTGCCCACACCCTCCACCTGGATTATGCCTCTCAGTGCCTGCCCACACCCTTCACCTGGATTATGCCTCTCACTGCCTGCCCACACCCTCCATCTGGATTATGCCTCCCACTGCCTGCCCACACCCTCCACCTGGATTATTCCTCTCAGTGCCTGCCCACACCCTTCACCTGGATTATGCCTCTCACTGCCTGCCCACACCCTTCACCTGGATTATGCCTCTCAGTGCCTGCCCACACCCTTCACCTGGATTATGCCTCTCACTGCCTGCCCACACCCTTCACCTGGATTATGCCTCTCACTGCCTGCCCTCACCCTTCACCTGGATTATGCCTCTCACTGCCTGCCCTCACCCTTCACCTGGATTATGTCTCTCACTGCCTGCCCACAACCTTCACCTGGATTATGCCTCTCACTGCCTGTCCACACCCTTCACTTGGATTATGCCTCTCACTGCCTGCCCACACCCTTCACCTGGATTATGCCTCTCACTGCCTGTCCACACCCTTCACCTGGATTATGCCTCTCACTGCCTGCCCTCACCCTTCACCTGGATTATGCCTCTCACTGCCTGCCCACACCCTTCACCTGGATTATGCCTCTCACTGCCTGCCCTCACCCTTCACCTGGATTATGCCTCTCACTGCCTGCCCACACCCTTCACCTGGATTATGCCTCTCACTGTTTGCCCAAAACCTTCACCTGGATTATTCCTCTCACTGCCTGCCCACACCCTTCACCTGGATTATGCCTCTCTCTGCCTGCCCACACCCTTCACCTGGATTATGCCTCTCTCTGCCTGCCCACACCCTTCACTTGGATTATGCCTCTCACTGCCTGCCCACACCCTTCACCTGGATTATTCCTCTCACTGCCTGCCCACACCCTTCACCTGGATTATGCCTCTCACTGCCTGCCCACACCCTTCACTTGGATTATGCCTCTCACTGCCTGCCCACACCCTTCACCTGGATTATTTCTCTCACTGCCTGCCCACACCCTCCACCTGGATTACACCTCTCACTGCCTGCCCACACCCTTCACTTGGATTATTTCTCTCACTGCCTGCCCTCACCCTTCACCTGGATTATGCCTCTCACTGCCTGCCCACACCCTCCACCTGGATTACACCTCTCACTGCCTGCCCACACCCTTCACTTGGATTATTTCTCTCACTGCCTGCCCACACCCTCCACCTGGATTACACCTCTCACTGCCTGCCCACACCCTTCACTTGGATTATTTCTCTCACTGCCTGCCCTCACCCTTCACCTGGATTATGCCTCTCACTGCCTGCCCTCACCCTCCACCTGGATCATGCCTCTCACTGCCTGCCCACACCCTTCACCTGGATTATGCCTCTCACTGCCTGCCCACACCCTTCACCTGGATTATGCCTCTCACTGCCTGCCCTCACCTTTCACCTGGATCATGCCTCTCACTGCCTGCCCTCACCCTTCACCTGGATTATGCCTCTCACTGCCTGCCCTCACCCTTCACCTGGATTATACCTCTCACTGCCTGCCCACACCCTTCACCTGGATTATGCCTCTCACTGCCTGTCCACACCCTTCACCTGGATTATGTCTCTCACTGCCTGTCCACACCCTTCACCTGGATTATGTCTCTCACTGTCTGTCCACACCCTTCACCTGGATTATGCCTCTCACTGCCTGCCCACACCCTTCACTTGGATTATTTCTCTCACTGCCTGCCCTCACCCTTCACCTGGATTATGCCTCTCACTGCCTGCCCTCACCCTTCACCTGGATTATTCCTCTCACTGCCTGCCCACACCCTTCACCTGGATTATGCCTCTCACTGCCTGCCCACACCCTTCACCTGGATTATGCCTCTCACTGCCTGCCCACACCCTTCACCTGGATTATACCTCTCACTGTCTGTCCACACCCTTCACCTGGATTATGCCTCTCACTGCCTGTCCACACCCTTCACCTGGATTATGTCTCTCACTGCCTGCCCACACCCTTCACCTGGATTATACCTCTCACTGTCTGTCCACACCCTTCACCTGGATTATGCCTCTCACTGCCTGTCCACACCCTTCACCTGGATTATGTCTCTCACTGCCTGCCCACACCCTTCACCTGGATTATACCTCTCACTGTCTGTCCACACCCTTCACCTGGATTATGCCTCTCACTGCCTGTCCACACCCTTCACCTGGATTATGCCTCTCACTGCCTGCCCACACCCTTCACCTGGATTATACCTCTCACTGCCTGTCCACACCCTTCACCTGGATTATGTCTCTCACTGCCTGCCCACACCCTTCACCTGGATTATACCTCTCACTGCCTGCCCACATCCTTCACCTGGATTATTCCTCTCACTGTCTGCCCACACCCTTCACCTGGATTATCCATCTCAATGCCTGCCCACACCCTTCACCTGGATTATCCCTCTCAATGCCTGCCCACACCCTTCACCTGGATTATCCCTCTCAATGCCTGCCCACACCCTTCACCTGGATTATGCCTCTCACCACCTGCCCACACCCTTCACCTGGATTATACCTCTCACTGCCTGCCCACACCCTTCACCTGGATTATACCTCTCACTGCCTACCCACACCCTTCACCTGGATTATACCTCTCACTGCCTGCCCACACCCTTCACCTGGATTATACCTCTCACTGCCTGTCCACACCCTTCACCTGGATTATACCTCTCACTGCCTGCCCACACCCTCCACCTGGATTATCCCTCTCACTGCCTGTCCACAACCTTCACCTGGATTATGCCTCCCACTGCCTGCCCACACCCTTCACCTGGATTATACCTCTCACTGCCTGCCCTCACCCTTCACCTGGATTATACCTCTCACTGCCTGCCCACACCCTTCACCTGGATTATACCTCTCACTGCCTGCCCACACCCTCCACCTGGATTATGCCTCTCACTGCCTGCCCACACCCTCCATCTGGATTATCCCTCTCACTGCCTGCCCACACCCTTCACCTGGATTATGCCTCTCACTGCCTGCCCTCACCCTTCACCTGGATTATGCCTCTCACTGCCTGCCCACACCCTCCACCTGGATTACACCTCTCACTGCCTGCCCACACCCTTCACCTGGATTATTCCTCTCACTACCTGCCCACACCCTTCACCTGGATTATCCCTCTCACTGCCTGCCCTCACCCTTCACCTGGATTATTCCTCTCACTGTCTGCCCACACCCTTCACCTGGATTATGCCTCTCACTGCCTGCCCACACCCTTCACCTGGATTATGCCTCTCACTGCCTGCCCACACCCTTCACCTGGATTATGCCTCTCACTGCCTGTCCACACCCTTCACCTGGATTATGCCTCTGACTGCCTGCCCTCACCCTTCACCTGGATTATGCCTCTCACTGCCTGCCCTCACCCTTCACCTGGATTATGCCTCTCACTGCCTGCCCTCACCCTTCACCTGGATTATACCTCTCACTGCCTGCCCACACCCTTCACCTGGATTATACCTCTCACTGCCTGCCCACACCCTTCACCTGGATTATGCCTCTGACTGCCTGCCCACACCCTTCACCTGGATTATGGATTATACCTCTCACTGGCTGCCCACACCCTTCACCTGGATTATACCTCTCACTGCCTGTCCACACCCTTCACCTGGATTATACCTCTCACTGCCTGTCCACACCCTTCACCTGGATTATGCCTCTCACTGCCTGCCCACACCCTTCACCTGGATTATGCCTCTCACTGCCTGCCCTCACCCTTCACCTGGATTATGCCTCTCACTGCCTGCCCACACCCTTCACTTGGATTATTTTTCTCACTGCCTGCCCACACCCTTCACCTGGATTATGCCTCTCACTGCCTGCCCACACCCTTCACTTGGATTATTTCTCTCACTGCCTGCCCACACCCTCCACCTGGATTATGCCTCCCACTGCCTGCCCACACCCTCCACCTGGATTATGCCTCCCACTGCCTGCCCACACCCTCCACCTGGATTATGCCTCCCACTGCCTGCCCACACCCTCCACCTGGATTATGCCTCCCACTGCCTGCCCACACCCTTCACCTGGATTATACCTCTCAATGCCTGCCCTCACCCTTCACCTGGATTATGCCTCTCACTGCCTGCCCTCACCCTTCACCTGGATTATGCCTCTCACTGCCTGTCCACACCCTTCACCTGGATTATGCCTCTCACTGCCTGCCCACACCCTTCCCCTGGAATTATGCCTCTCACTGCCTGTCCACACCCTTCACCTGGATTATGCCTCTCACTGCCTGCCCACACCCTTCACCTGGATTATGCCTCTCACTGCCTGCCCTCACCCTTCACCTGGATTATGCCTCTCACTGCCTGCCCACACCCTTCACCTGGATTATTCCTCTCACTGCCTGCCCACACCCTTCACCTGGATTATGCCTCTCACTGCCTGCCCACACCCTTCCCCTGGATTATGCCTCTGACTGCCTGCCCTCACCCTTCACCTGGATTATGGATTATACCTCTCACTGGCTGCCCACACCCTTCACCTGGATTATACCTCTCACTGCCTGTCCACACCCTTCACCTGGATTATGCCTCTCACTGCCTGCCCACACCCTTCACCTGGATTATGCCTCTGACTGCCTGCCCACACCCTCCACCTGGATTATGCCTCCCACTGCCTGCCCACACCCTTCACCTGGATTATTCCTCTCACTGCCTGCCCACACCCTTCACCTGGATTATTCCTCTCACTGCCTGCCCACACCCTTCACCTGGATTATGCCTCTCACTGCCTGCCCACACCCTTCACCTGGATTATGCCTCCCACTGCCTGCCCACACCCTTCACCTGGATTATTCCTCTCACTGCCTGCCCACACCCTTCACCTGGATTATGCCTCTCACTGCCTGCCCACACCCTTCACCTGGATTATGCCTCTCACTGCCTGCCCACACCCTTCACCTGGATTATGCCTCTCACTGCCTGCCCACACCCTTCACCTGGATTATTCCTCTCACTCCCTGCCCACACCCTTCACCTGGATTATGCCTCTCACTGCCTGCCGACACCCTTCACCTGGATTACGCCTCTCACTGCCTGCCCACACCCTTCACCTGGATTATACCTCTCACTGCCTGCCCACACCCTTCACCTGGATTACGCCTCTCACTGCCTGCCCACACCCTTCACCTGGATTAAACCTCTCACTGCCTGCCCACACCCTTCACCTGGATTACGCCTCTCACTGCCTGCCCACACCCTTCACCTGGATTAAACCTCTCACTGCCTGCCCACACCCTTCACTTGGATTATGCCTCTCACTGCCTGCCCACACCCTTCACCTGGATTATTTCTCTCACTGCCTGCCCACACCCTCCACCTGGGTTACACCTCTCACTGCCTGCCAACACCCTTCACTTGGATTATTTCTCTCACTGCCTGCCCACACCCTCCACCTGGATTACACCTCTCACTGCCTGCCCACACCCTTCACTTGGATTATTTCTCTCACTGCCTGCCCTCACCCTTCACCTGGATTATGCCTCTCACTGCCTGCCCACACCCTTCACTTGGATTATTTCTCTCACTGCCTGTCCTCACCCTTCACCTGGATTATGCCTCTCACTGCCTGTCCTCACCCTTCACCTGGATTATGCCTCTCACTGCCTGCCCACACCCTTCACCTGGATTATGCCTCTCACTGCCTGTCCACACCCTTCACCTGGATTATGTCTCTCACTGTCTGTCCACACCCTTCACCTGGATTATGCCTCTCACTGCCTGCCCACACCCTTCACTTGGATTATTTCTCTCACTGCCTGCCCTCACCCTTCACCTGGATTATGCCTCTCACTGCCTGCCCTCACCCTTCACTTGGATTATGCCTCTCACTGCCTGCCCTCACCCTTCACCTGGATTATACCTCTCACTGCCTGCCCACACCCTTCACCTGGATTATGCCTCTCACTGCCTGTCCACACCCTTCACCTGGATTATGTCTCTCACTGCCTGCCCACACCCTTCACCTGGATTATGCCTCTCACTGCCTGCCCACACCCTTCACCTGGATTATACCTCTCACTGTCTGTCCACACCCTTCACCTGGATTATGCCTCTCACTGCCTGTCCACACCCTTCACCTGGATTATGCCTCTCACTGCCTGCCCTCACCCTTCACCTGGATTATGCCTCTCACTGCCTGTCCACACCCTCCACCTGGATTATACCTCTCACTGCCTGTCCACACCCTTCACCTGGATTATGTCTCTCACTGCCTGCCCACACCCTTCACCTGGATTATTCCTCTCACTGCCTGTCCACACCCTCCACCTGGATTATACCTCTCACTGCCTGTCCACACCCTTCACCTGGATTATGTCTCTCACTGCCTGCCCACACCCTTCACCTGGATTATTCCTCTCACTGTCTGCCCACACCCTTCACCTGGATTATTCCTCTCACTGCCTGTCCACACCCTCCACCTGGATTATACCTCTCACTGCCTGCCCACACCCTTCACCTGGATTATACCTCTCACTGCCTGCCCACACCCTTCACCTGGATTATTCCTCTCACTGTCTGCCCACACCCTTCACCTGGATTATCCCTCTCAATGCCTGCCCACACCCTTCACCTGGATTATACCTCTCACTGCCTGCCCACATCCTTCACCTGGATTATTCCTCTCACTGTCTGCCCACACCCTTCACCTGGATTATCCATCTCAATGCCTGCCCACACCCTTCACCTGGATTATCCCTCTCAATGCCTGCCCACACCCTTCACCTGGATTATCCCTCTCAATGCCTGCCCACACCCTTCACCTGGATTATGCCTCTCACCACCTGCCCACACCCTTCACCTGGATTATACCTCTCACTGCCTGCCCACACCCTTCACCTGGATTATACCTCTCACTGCCTACCCACACCCTTCACCTGGATTATACCTCTCACTGCCTGCCCACACCCTTCACCTGGATTATATCTGTCACTGCCTGCCCACACCCTTCACCTGGATTATACCTCTCACTGCCTGTCCACACCCTTCACCTGGATTATACCTCTCACTGCCTGCCCACACCCTTCACCTGGATTATACCTCTCACTGCCTGCCCACACCCTCCACCTGGATTATCCCTCTCACTGCCTGTCCACAACCTTCACCTGGATTATGCCTCCCACTGCCTGCCCACACCCTTCACCTGGATTATACCTCTCACTGCCTGCCCACACCCTCCACCTGGATTATGCCTCTCACTGCCTGCCCACACCCTCCATCTGGATTATCCCTCTCACTGCCTGCCCACACCCTCCATCTGGATTATCCCTCTCACTGCCTGCCCACACCCTTCACCTGGATTATGCCTCTCACTGCCTGCCCTCACCCTTCACCTGGATTATGCCTCTCACTGCCTGCCCACACCCTTCACCTGGATTATGTCTCTTACTGCCTGCCCACACCCTTCACCTGGATTATTCCTCTCACTACCTGCCCACACCCTTCACCTGGATTATCCCTCTCAATGCCTGCACACACCCTTCACCTGGATTATGCCTCTCACTGCCTGCCGACACCCTTCACCTGGATTACGCCTCTCACTGCCTGCCCACACCCTTCACCTGGATTATACCTCTCACTGCCTGCCCACACCCTTCACCTGGATTACGCCTCTCACTGCCTGCCCACACCCTTCACCTGGATTAAACCTCTCACTGCCTGCCCACACCCTTCACCTGGATTACGCCTCTCACTGCCTGCCCACACCCTTCACCTGGATTATGCCTCTCACTGCCTGCCCACACCCTTCACCTGGATTATGCCTCTCACTGCCTGCCCTCACCCTTCACCTGGATTATGCCTCTCACTGCCTGTCCACACCCTTCACCTGGATTATGCCTCTCACTGCCTGCCCTCACCCTTCACCTGGATTATGCCTCTCACTGCCTGCCCACACCCTTCACCTGGATTATGCCTCTCACTGCCTGCCCACACCCTTCACCTGGATTATCCCTCTCACTGCCTGCCCTCACCTTTCACCTGGATTATGCCTCTCACTGCCTGCCCACACCCTTCACCTGGATTATGCCTCTCACCACCTGCCCACACCCTTCACCTGGATTATTCCTCTCACTGTCTGCCCACACCCTTCACCTGGATTATGCCTCTCACTGCCTGCCCACACCCTTCACCTGGATTATGCCTCTCACTGCCTGCCCACAACCTTCACCTGGATTATGCCTCTCACCACCTGCCCACACCCTTCACCTGGATTATTCCTCTCACTGTCTGCCCACACCCTTCACCTGGATTATGCCTCTCACTGCCTGCCCACACCCTTCACCTGGATTATGCCTCTCACCACCTGCCCACACCCTTCACCTGGATTATTCCTCTCACTGTCTGCCCACACCCTTCACCTGGATTATGCCTCTCACCACCTGCCCACACCCTTCACCTGGATTATTCCTCTCACTGTCTGCCCACACCCTTCACCTGGATTATTCCTCTCACTGCCTGCCCACACCCTTCACCTGGATTATGCCTCTCACTGTCTGCCCACACCCTTCACCTGGATTATGCCTCTCACTGCCTGTCCACACCCTTCACCTGGATTATGCCTCTGACTGCCTGCCCTCACCCTTCACCTGGATTATGCCTCTCACTGCCTGCCCACACCCTTCACCTGGATTATGCCTCTGACTGCCTGCCCTCACCCTTCACCTGGATTATGCCTCTCACTGCCTGCCCACACCCTTCACCTGGATTATGCCTCTGACTGCCTGCCCTCACCCTTCACCTGGATTATGCCTCTCACTGCCTGCCCTCACCCTTCACCTGGATTATGCCTCTCACTGCCTGCCCTCACCCTTCACCTGGATTATACCTCTCACTGCCTGCCCACACCCTTCACCTGGATTATACCTCTCACTGCCTGCCCACACCCTTCACCTGGATTATACCTCTCACTGCCTGCCCACACCCTTCACCTGGATTATGCCTCTGATTGCCTGCCCACACCCTTCACCTGGATTATGGATTATGCCTCTCACTGCCTGCCCTCACCCTTCACCTGGATTATGCCTCTCACTGCCTGCCCTCACCCTTCACCTGGATTATACCTCTCACTGCCTGCCCACACCCTTCACCTGGATTATGCCTCTCACTGCCTGCCCTCACCCTTCACCTGGATTATTCCTCTCACTGCCTGCCCACACCCTTCACCTGGATTATGCCTCTCACTGCCTGCCCACACCCTCCACCTAGATTATGCCTCTCACCGCCTGCCCACACCCTTCACCTGGATTTTGCCTCTCACTGCCTGCCCACACCCTTCACCTGGATTTTGCCTCTCACTGCCTGCCCACACCCTTCACCTGGATTATGCCTCTCACTGCCTGCCCTCACCCTTCACCTGGATTATGCCTCTCACTGCCTGCCCTCACCCTTCACCTGGATTATGCCTCTCACTGCCTGCCCTCACCCTTCACCTGGATTATTCCTCTCACTGCCTGCCCACACCCTCCACCTGGATTATTCCTCTCACTGCCTGCCCACACCCTTCACTTGGATTATTTTTCTCACTGCCTGCCCACACCCTTCACCTGGATTATGCCTCTCACTGCCTGCCCACACCCTTCACTTGGATTATTTCTCTCACTGCCTGCCCACACCCTCCACCTGGATTATGCCTCCCACTGCCTGCCCACACCCTCCACCTGGATTATGCCTCCCACTGCCTGCCCACACCCTCCACCTGGATTATGCCTCCCACTGCCTGCCCACACCCTCCACCTGGATTATGCCTCCCACTGCCTGCCCACACCCTCCACCTGGATTATGCCTCCCACTGCCTGCCCACACCCTTCACCTGGATTATACCTCTCAATGCCTGCCCTCACCCTTCACCTGGATTATGCCTCCCACTGCCTGCCCACACCCTCCACCTGGATTATGCCTCCCACTGCCTGCCCACACCCTTCACCTGGATTATACCTCTCAATGCCTGCCCTCACCCTTCACCTGGATTATGCCTCTCACTGCCTGCCCTCACCCTTCACCTGGATTATGCCTCTCACTACCTGCCCACACCCTTCACCTGGATTATTCCTCTCACTGCCTACCCACACCCTTCACCTGGATTATGCCTCTCACTGCCTGACCTCACCCTTCACCTGGATTATTCCTCTCACTGCCCGCCCACACCCTTCACCTGGATTATGCTTCTCACTGCCCACCCACGCCCTTCACCTGGATTATGCCTCTCACTGCCTACCCACACCCTTCACCTGGATTATGCCTCTCACTGCCCACCCACACCCTTCACCTGGATTATGCCTCTCACTGCCCACCCACACCCTTCACCTGGATTATGCCTCTCACTGCCTGCCCACACCCTTCACCTGGATTATGCCTCTCACTGCCTGCCCACACCCTTCACCTGGATTATGCCTCTCACTGCCTGCCCACACCCTTCACCTGGATTATGGATTACACCTCTCACTGCCTGCCCACACCCTTCACCTGGATTATGGATTACACCTCTCACTGCCTGCCCACACCCTTCACCTGGATTATGCCTCTCACTGCCTGCCCACACCCTTCACCTGGATTATGCCTCTCACTGCCTGGCCACACCCTTCACCTGGATTATGCCTCTCACTGCCCGCCCACACCCTTCACCTGGATTATGCCTCTCACTGCCTGCCCACACCCTTCACCTGGATTATGCCTCTCACTGCCTGCCCACACCCTTCACCTGGATTATGGATTACACCTCTCACTGCCTGCCCACACCCTTCACCTGGATTATGCCTCTCACTGCCTGCCAACACCCTTCACCTGGATTATGCCTCTCACTGCCTGCCCACACCCTTCACCTGGATTATGCCTCTCACTGCCTGCCCACACCCTTCACCTGGATTATGCCTCTCACTGCCTGCCCACACCCTTCACCTGGATTATGCCTCTCACTGCCCACCCACACCCTTCACCTGGATTATGCTTCTCACTGCCCACCCACACCCTTCACCTGGATTATGCCTCTCACTGCCCGCCCACACCCTTCACCTGGATTATGCCTCTCACTGCCCGCCCACATCCTTCACCTGGATTATGCCTCTCACTGCCTGCCCACACCCTTCACCTGGATTATGCCTCTCACTGCCTGCCCACACCCTTCACCTGGATTATGCCTCTCACTGCCCACCCACACCCTTCACCTGGATTATGCTTCTCACTGCCCGCCCACACCCTTCACCTGGATTATGCCTCTCACTGCCCGCCCACATCCTTCACCTGGATTATGCCTCTCACTGCCTGCCCACACCCTTCACCTGGATTATGCCTCTCACTGCCGGCCCACACCCTTCACCTGGATTATGCCTCTCACTGCCTGCCCACACCCTTCACCTGGATTATGCCTCTCACTGCCCGCCCACACCCTTCACCTGGATTATGCCTCTCACTGCCTGCCCACACCCTTCACCTGGATTATGCCTCTCACTGCCTGCCCACACCCTTCACCTGGATTATGCCTCTCACTGCCCACCCACACCCTTCACCTGGATTATGCTTCTCACTGCCCACCCACACCCTTCACCTGGATTATACCTCTCACTGCCTGCTCACACCCTCCACCTGGATTATGGATTATACCTCTCACTGGCTGCCCACACCCTTCACCTGGATTATACCTCTCACTGCCTGTCCACACCCTTCACCTGGATTATGCCTCTCACTGCCTGCCCACACCCTCCACCTGGATTATACCTCTCACTGCCTGTCCACACCCTTCACCTGGATTATGCCTCTCACTGCCTGCCCACACCCTTCACCTGGATTATGCCTCCCACTGCCTGCCCACACCCTTCACCTGGATTATTCCTCTCACTGCCTGCCCACACCCTTCACCTGGATTATTCCTCTCACTGCCTGCCCACACCCTTCACCTGGATTATGCCTCTCACTGCCTGCCCACACCCTTCACCTGGATTATTCCTCTCACTGCCTGCCCACACCCTTCACCTGGATTATGCCTCTCACTGTCTGCCCAAAACCTTCACCTGGATTATTCCTCTCACTGCCTGCCCACACCCTTCACCTGGATTATTCCTCTCACTGCCTGCCCACACCCTTCACCTGGATTATGCCCCTCACTGCCTGCCCACACCCTTCACCTGGATTATTCCTCTCACTGCCTGCCCACACCCTTCACCTGGATTATGCCTCTCACTGCCTGACCTCACACTTCACCTGGATTATGCCTCTCACTGCCTGCCCACACCCTTCACCTGGATTATGCCTCTCACTGCCTGACCTCACACTTCACCTGGATTATGCCTCTCACTGCCTGCCCACACCCTTCACTTGGATTATTTCTCTCACTGCCTGCCCACACCCTTCACCTGGATTATGCCTCCCACTGCCTGCCCACACCCTTCACCTGGATTATACCTCTCACTGCCTGCCCACACCCTTCACCTGGATTATGCCTCCCACTGCCTGCCCACACCCTCCACCTGGATTATGCCTCTCACTGCCTGCCCACACCCTCCACCTGGATTATACCTCCCACTGCCTGCCCACACCCTCCACCTGGATTATACCTCCCACTGCCTGCCCACACCCTTCACCTGGATTATGCCTCTCACTGCCTGCCCTCACCCTTCACGTGGATTATGCCTCTCACTGCCTGCCCTCACCCTTCACCTGGATTATGCCTCTCACTGCCTGCCCACACCCTTCACCTGGATTATGCCTCTCACCGCCTGCCCTCACCCTTCACCTGGATTATGCCCCTCACTGCCTGCCCACACCCTTCACCTGGATTATTCCTCTCACTGCCTGCCCACACCCTTCACCTGGATTATGCCTCTCACTGCCTGCCCACACCCTTCACCTGGATTATGCCTCTCACTGCCTGCCCACACCCTTCACCTGGATTATGCCTCTCACTGCCTGCCCACACCCTTCACCTGGATTATGCCTCTCACTGCCTGCCCACACCCTTCACCTGGATTATGCCTCTCACTGCCTGCCCACATCCTTCACCTGGATTATGCCTCTCACTGCCTGCCCACACCCTTCACCTGGATTTTGCCTCTCACTGCCTGCCCACACCCTTCACCTGGATTATGCCTCTCACTGCCTGCCCACACCCTTCACCTGGATTATGCCTCTCACTGCCTGCCCACACCCTTCACCTGGATTATGCCTCTCACTGCCTGCCCACACCCTTCACCTGGATTATGCCTCTCACTGCCTGCCCACACCCTTCACCTGGATTATTCCTCTCACTCCCTGCCCACACCCTTCACCTGGATTATGCCTCTCACTGCCTGCCCTCACCCTTCACCTGGATTATGCCTCCCACTGCCTGCCCACACCCTTCACCTGGATTATGCCTCTCACTGCCTGCCCTCACCCTTCACCTGGATTATGCCTCTCACTGCCTGCCCACACCCTTCACCTGGATTATGCCTCTCACTGCCTGCCCTCACCCTTCACCTGGATTACGCCTCTCACTGCCTGCCCACACCCTTCACCTGGATTATTCCTCTCACTCCCTGCCCACACCCTTCACCTGGATTATTCCTCTCACTGCCTGCCCACACCCTTCACCTGGATTATGCCTCTCACTGCCTGCCCACACCCTTCACCTGGATTATGCCTCTCACTGCCTGCCCACACCCTTCACCTGGATTATGTCTCTTACTGCCTGCCCACACCCTTCACCTGGATTATTCCTCTCACTCCCTGCCCACACCCTTCACCTGAATTATGCCTCTCACTGCCTGCCCTCACCCTTTACCTGGATTATGCCTCTCACTGCCTGCCCACACCCTTCACCTGGATTATTCCTCTCACTCCCTGCCCACACCCTTCACCTGGATTATACCTCTCACTGCCTGTCCATACCCTTCACCTGGATTATGCCTCTCACTGCCTGCCCACACCCTTCACCTGGATTATGGATTATACCTCTCACTGGCTGCCCACAAACGTTGCCTATGACATTTGCTATGAACCTTTGATTACGATTCTCATTGCTAGCCTTGGCCCAACTATGCTGCAATTATTGCCTGGCACTTGGACCATGGCTCATATCAGATTTTGCTCCCAGCTTCCGGAATCGCTGCTTGTCTGCCCTGACCCTCAATTCCCTGGTAGCATAACCTGGAGCAGGCTGGCCTAAACTCCCTGGTGGGGGGGGGGCTATAGTGAAACCCTCAGATTCTGCTGCTCGAGTAGTAGTTTGGGGCTGGCATTGCTGGCACTTGGACCTTGGTGCCCCATAGACCTCACCCCATAGAGGGCGGACACTAAGATTAAAAGGGGGCCCTCCCTCCGCAGCAGGGAAATGAGGCGATACTCACATGGACGTGTTTCCACAATGTAATCAACTGCAGGGAAAAGAACAACGTTAATTAATATTCACATCACAAATATATAAGCCCCGCCCACCATGTTGCCCCACTTTCTGTGCTAATTCTACGCTTGCTGTGGCCCATTTCCATGGAAAGATTGCTAAAGTGAACGCAGTCAGGTGATCATTGATTGGTGGAAGTTTCCACTGCGAGAATCCGAGAGGTCGTCCTCGTCTGAATACCTGATGAAGTGGGGGATACACCCACGGAAGGCGTGGCTCCTGGTGCTGTAGGCGGTGGGGAGACCCTTTACTGGCATACCTGTGATACCTTGAGTATATTTTGGTTGGATGTATTTTTACGCTGTGTTTGGTATTTAATGGTTGATTGACACTAGCATCTACATTGGTGTGGTATTTTGTGGTCATTTATACTTCTTATAGGGTATTTAGTTATTGGGTAATCATGTAGGTTTTGTTTGTGATTATATATTGTATTTGTATCTATTGATTGGTTGCACTTTGCGCTTTAAAGTTATTTGATACAGGATCCGGATCATAGGCCGGATTTGCACTTTATAGTTATGTGATATAGGATCCGGATCATAGGCAAGATTTGCACTTTATAGTTATGTGATATAGGATCCGGATCATAGGCAAGATTTGCACTTTATAGTTATGTGATATACGATCCAGATCATAGGCAAGATTTGCACTTTATAGTTATGTGATATAGGATCCGGATCATAGGCAGGATTTGCACTTTATAGTTATGTGATATAGGATCCGGATCATAGGCAGGATTTGCACTTTATAGTTATGTGATATAGGATCCGGATCATAGGCAAGATTTGCACTTTATAGTTATGTGATATAGGATCCGGATCATAGGCAGGATTTGCACTTTATAGTTTTGTGATATAGGATCCGGATCATAGGCAAGATTTGCACTTTATAGTTATGTGATATAGGATCCGGATCATAGGCAGGATTTGCACTTTATAGTTATGTGATATAGGATCCGGATCATAGGCAGGATTTGCACTTTATAGTTATGTGATATAGGATCCGGATCATAGGCAGGATTTGCACTTTATAGTTATGTGATATAGGATCCAGATCATAGGCAAGATTTGCACTTTATAGTTATGTGATATAGGATCCGGATCATAGGCAGGATTTGCACTTTATAGTTATGTGATATAGGATCCGGATCATAGGCAAGATTTGCACTTTATAGTTATGTGATATAGGATCCGGATCATAGGCAGGATTTGCACTTTATAGTTATGTGATATAGGATCCAGATCATAGGCAAGATTTGCACTTTATAGTTATGTGATATAGGATCCGGATCATAGGCAAGATTTGCACTTTATAGTTATGTGATATAGGATCCGGATCATAGGCAAGATTTGCACTTTATAGTTATGTGATATAGGATCCGGATCATAGGCAGGATTTGCACTTTATAGTTATGTGATATAGGATCCGGATCATAGGCAGGATTTGCACTTTATAGTTATGTGATATAGGATCCGGATCATAGGCAGGATTTGCACTTTATAGTTATGTGATATAGGATCCGGATCATAGGCAGGATTTGCACTTTATAGTTATGTGATATACGATCCAGATCATAGGCAAGATTTGCACTTTATAGTTATGTGATATAGGATCCGGATCATAGGCAGGATTTGCACTTTATAGTTATGTGATATAGGATCCGGATCATAGGCAAGATTTGCACTTTATAGTTATGTGATATAGGATCCGGATCATAGGCAGGATTTGCACTTTATAGTTATGTGATATAGGATCCGGATCATAGGCAAGATTTGCACTTTATAGTTATGTGATATAGGATCCGGATCATAGGCAGGATTTGCACTTTATAGTTATGTGATATAGGATCCGGATCATAGGCAAGATTTGCACTTTATAGTTATGTGATATAGGATCCGGATCATAGGCAGGATTTGCACTTTATAGTTATGTGATATAGGATCCAGATCATAGGCAAGATTTGCACTTTATAGTTATGTGATATAGGATCCAGATCATAGGCAAGATTTGCACTTTATAGTTATGTGATATAGGATCCGGATCATAGGCAGGATTTGCACTTTATAGTTTTGTGATATAGGATCCGGATCATAGGCAAGATTTGCACTTTATAGTTATGTGATATAGGATCCGGATCATAGGCAGGATTTGCACTTTATAGTTTTGTGATATAGGATCCGGATCATAGGCAAGATTTGCACTTTATAGTTATGTGATATAGGATCCGGATCATAGGCAGGATTTGCACTTTATAGTTTTGTGATATAGGATCCGGATCATAGGCAAGATTTGCACTTTATAGTTATGTGATATAGGATCCGGATCATAGGCAGGATTTGCACTTTATAGTTATGTGATATAGGATCCGGATCATAGGCAGGATTTGCACTTTATAGTTATGTGATATAGGATCCGGATCATAGGCAGGATTTGCACTTTATAGTTATGTGATATAGGATCCAGATCATAGGCAAGATTTGCACTTTATAGTTATGTGATATAGGATCCGGATCATAGGCAGGATTTGCACTTTATAGTTATGTGATATAGGATCCGGATCATAGGCAAGATTTGCACTTTATAGTTATGTGATATAGGATCCGGATCATAGGCAGGATTTGCACTTTATAGTTATGTGATATAGGATCCAGATCATAGGCAAGATTTGCACTTTATAGTTATGTGATATAGGATCCGGATCATAGGCAAGATTTGCACTTTATAGTTATGTGATATAGGATCCGGATCATAGGCAAGATTTGCACTTTATAGTTATGTGATATAGGATCCGGATCATAGGCAGGATTTGCACTTTATAGTTATGTGATATAGGATCCGGATCATAGGCAGGATTTGCACTTTATAGTTATGTGATATAGGATCCGGATCATAGGCAGGATTTGCACTTTATAGTTATGTGATATAGGATCCGGATCATAGGCAGGATTTGCACTTTATAGTTATGTGATATACGATCCAGATCATAGGCAAGATTTGCACTTTATAGTTATGTGATATAGGATCCGGATCATAGGCAGGATTTGCACTTTATAGTTATGTGATATAGGATCCGGATCATAGGCAAGATTTGCACTTTATAGTTATGTGATATAGGATCCGGATCATAGGCAGGATTTGCACTTTATAGTTATGTGATATAGGATCCGGATCATAGGCAAGATTTGCACTTTATAGTTATGTGATATAGGATCCGGATCATAGGCAGGATTTGCACTTTATAGTTATGTGATATAGGATCCGGATCATAGGCAAGATTTGCACTTTATAGTTATGTGATATAGGATCCGGATCATAGGCAGGATTTGCACTTTATAGTTATGTGATATAGGATCCAGATCATAGGCAAGATTTGCACTTTATAGTTATGTGATATAGGATCCAGATCATAGGCAAGATTTGCACTTTATAGTTATGTGATATAGGATCCAGATCATAGGCAAGATTTGCACTTTATAGTTATGTGATATAGGATCCAGATCATAGGCAAGATTTGCACTTTATAGTTATGTGATATAGGATCCGGATCATAGGCAGGATTTGCACTTTATAGTTATGTGATATAGGATCCAGATCATAGGCAAGATTTGCACTTTATAGTTATGTGATATAGGATCCGGATCATAGGCAGGATTTGCACTTTATAGTTATGTGATATAGGATCCGGATCATAGGCAAGATTTGCACTTTATAGTTATGTGATATAGGATCCGGATCATAGGCAGGATTTGCACATTGTTATTTGTATCTATTGATTGGTTGCACTTTGCACTTTATAGTGATTTGATATAGGATCCGGATCATAGGCAGGATTTGCACTTTATAGTTATGTGATATAGGATCCGGATCATAGGCAAGATTTGCACTTTATAGTTATTTGATATAGGATCCGGATCATAGGCAAGATTTGCACTTTATAGTTATTTGATATAGGATCCGGATCATAGGCAAGATTTGCACTTTATAGTTATTTGATATAGGATCCGGATCATAGGCAGGATTTGCACTTTATAGTTATTTGATATAGGATCCGGATCATAGGCAAGATTTGCACATTGTTATTTGCACGGATTAGATCACTTGTGTTTGTGTTTTTATATATAGATGCTGATTGATATTTATGTGCCAGTATCTCCCCATCACCTACACACTTCCATGTTGGTTTGTCTCATATGTATTGTCTCATTATGTGTTTTTAAGGTATTTTAATTGTGTAGTGGTTATGTGTAGTGATTAATTTAGTGATATGGACTAAAATCTATTTTTTTGATTCTCATCTGAATGCGAGTCTACCTTCATATGAGTGATTTGATCGTTCACTCGCTCAATAAATAGCTGATTGATCTGTCCGTGGAAATGGGCCGTTACTTCTATCCCCACAGAGGCCATTTTTATTTCTCCCAACTCGACAGCTTGGCTCAGCAAATGCCGTCAGCCCACCACCTCCATAAACCTACTCACCTTGTGGGATAGAAGGAACAAAAGCCCCCGGGGTTCAATAGGCTCCCCAGCTGCCCGAGTACAGGTAAGTATTCCACCCATTACTGCACTGCCTTGTTCTAATTATTCTCCCTTTCTTGCAATTATTGGAGCGATATAGCACTATGCCAGAGTGACACAGAGTAGGGAATGATGCTGGTCTCTGTGGCAACAGCTTTTCTCAGTAAAAAAAGTCCACTCAAAAAACACGCTAAACAAAATGTTAAAACACGCTCTGAATCGTCCGACTTCATGAGAGTTTTTTTATTCACTTGTGCGAGATGCCTCCGTACAGTGTTATAATGGCTTACAAAGTGCATATATGATGCCATATATGCTGTTGGACATGCAGTGACAGCACACAGAGTATGCTCTATCTATTATATGCCTCCGTACAGTGTTATAATGACTTGCAAAGTGCTTATATGCTGTTGGACATGCAGTGATAGCACACAGAGTATCCTCTATCTATTATGTGTATCTGTACAGTGTTATAATGGCTTGCAAAGTGCATATATGCTGTTGGAAATGCAGTGACAGCACACAGAGTATCCTCTATCTATTGTATGTCTCTGTACAGTGTTATAATGGCTTACAAAGTGCATATATACTGTTGGACATGCAGTTATAGCACACATAGAATCCTCTATCTATTGTATGCCTCTGTACAGTGTAATAATGGCTTACAAAGTGCATATATGCTGTTGGAAATGCAGTGACAGCACACAGAGTATCTATCTATTATGTGTCTCTGTACAGTGTTATAATAGCTTGCAAAGTGCATATATGCTGTTGGACATGCAGTTATAGCACACATAGAATCCTCTATCTATTGTATGCCTCTGTACAGTGTAATAATGGCTTACAAAGTGCATATATGCTGTTGGAAATGCAGTGACAGCACACAGAGCATCCTCTATCTATTGTATGTCTCTGTACAGTGTTATAATGGCATGCAAAGTGCATATATGCTGTTGGACATGCAGCTATAGCACACATAGAATGCTCTATCTGTTGTATGTCTCTGTATAGTGTTATAATGGCTAACAAAGTGCATATATGCTGTTGGACATGCAGTGACAGCACACAGAGTATCCTCTATCTATTATGTGTCTTTGTACAGTGTTATAATGGCATGCAAAGAGTATATATTCTGTTGGACATGCAGTGATAGCACACAGAGTATCCTCTATCTATTATATGTCTCTGTACAGTGTTATAATGGCTTGCAAAGTGCATATATGCGGTTGGACATGCAGTGACAGCACACAGAGTATCCTCTATCTATTATATGTCTCTGTACAGTGTTATAATGGTTTGCAAAGTGCATATATGCTGTTGGACATGCAGTGACAGCACACAGAGTATCCTCTATCTATTATGTGCCTTTGTACAGTGTTATAATGGCATGCAAAGAGTATATATTCTGTTGGACATGCAGTGATAGCACACAGAGTATCCTCTATCTATTATATGTCTCTGTACAGTGTTATAATGGCTTGCAAAGTGCATATATGCTGTTGGACATGCAGTGACAGCACACATAGAATCCTCTATCTATTGTATGACTCTGTACAGTGTTATAATGGCTTGCAAAGTGCATATATGCGGTTGGACATGCAGTGACAGCACACAGAGTATCCTCTATCTATTATATGTCTCTGTACAGTGTTATAATGGCTTGCAAAGTGCATATATGCTGTTGAACATGCAGTGACAGCACACATAGAATCATCATTTAAGGGCAGACTAGATGGACCGTATGGTCTCCTTCTGCTGTCAACCTTCTATGTTTCTATGTTTCTTCTATCTATCTATTGTATGACTCTGTACAGTGTAATAATCGCTTGCAAAGTGCATATATGCTGTTGGTCATGCAGTGATAGCACACAGAGTATCCTCTATCTATTATATGTCTCTGTACAGTGTTATAATGGCTTGCAAAGTGCATATATGCTGTTGGACATGCAGTGACAGCACACATAGAATTCTCTATCTATTGTATGTCTCTGTACAGTGTTATAATGGCTTGCAAAGTGCATATATGCTGTTGGCCATGCAGTGATAGCACACACAGTATCCTCTATCTATTATATGTCTCTGTACAGTGTTATAATGGTTTGCAAAGTGCATATATGCTGTTGGACATGCAGTGACAGCACACAGAGTATCCTCTATCTATTATATGTCTCTGTACAGTGTTATAATGGCTTGCAAAGTGCATATATGCTGTTGGACATGCAGTGGCAGCACACATAGAATCATCATTTAAGGGCAGACTAGATGGACCGTATGGTCTCCTTCTGCCGTCAACCTTCTATGTTTCTATGTTTCTTCTATCTATCTATTATATGACTCTGTACAGTGTTATAATGGTTTGCAAAGTGCATATATGCTGTTGGACATGCAGTGACAGCACACATAGAATCATCTATCTATTGTATGACTCTGTACAGTGTTATAATGGATTGCAAAGTGCATATATGCTGTTGGACATGCAGTGACAGCACACAGAGTATCCTCTATCTATTATGTGTCTTTGTACAGTGTTATAATGACTTGCAAAGTGCATATATGCTGTTGGACATGCAGTGACAGCACACAGAGTATCCTCTATCTATTATATGTCTCTGTACAGTGTTATAATGGTTTGCAAAGTGCATATATGCTGTTGGACATGCAGTGGCAGCACACATAGAATCATCATTTAAGGGCAGACTAGATGGACCGTATGGTCTCCTTCTGCAGTCAACCTTCTATGTTTCTATGTTTCTTCTATCTATCTATTATATGACTCTGTACAGTGTTATAATGGTTTGCAAAGTGCTTATATGCTGTTGGACATGCAGTGACAGCACACATAGAATCATCTATCTATTGTATGACTCTGTACAGTGTTATAATGGATTGCAAAGTGCATATATGCTGTTGGCCATGCAGTGATAGCACACAGAGTATCCTCTATCTATTATATGTCTCTGTACAGTGTTATAATGGTTTGCAAAGTGCATATATGCTGTTGGACATGCAGTGACAGCACACAGAGTATCCTCTATCTATTGTATGACTCTGTACAGTGTTATAATGGATTGCAAAGTGCATATATGCTGTTGGACATGCAGTGACAGCACACAGAGTATCCTCTATCTATTATTATCTCATCAGTATTTTTGTGGTCTGTCCCCCTCAGTATATGAGCAGCCTGTCACTGGACGTGGCCTGAAAAGGACAATTAGCAGAGGTTTCTTTGTCCCTAGCTCTCTGTCAGTATGTCAGCCACATGTCCATGGAAGGGGAATAAAATAGATAGTTACCTTTAGAAAATGGACCCCCCCCCGCGCCCCTGAATCATACATCAATAAAATATTCTCTTTTTTTTGTTTTCTGTACTATCTGTGGCCCATTTTGTGGCGGGCAAACAGCCAGGTGTTACCCCCTCCCCCCAATTTGGCCTCCAACCCCTGTAATAATTTTAATTTATCTATGTATTTCTTTAAGGGTTAGGGTTTTTTTTTAGTTTTTCTGTTATTATTTTAAGTACTTTCCTATATTGTGCAGGACAATCGCCCTGATGTTCCCCTCGATTTGCAGCCCTCTTGCCCTTGCTACCCCCCAATTTTACAGCTATTTCCCCCAAATTCGAGTCCCCATTGACTTGAATGGGGCTCTGGTTTGGTTTTGGGTCTACCCGAACCGTATTTTAGTGTCAAATTTGCCCCAACTTGTGGAACCCGAACTTTAGCAGGTTTACCCACCCTTACTTATAACCCCCCTCAGGAGTGAGCATTAAAGGAGGCTGTGAAGATGATGGCCGCCTCACTTACTTTTATTAGGGGGGGAATCAGCGTTGAAAATCGCCTCAAAGCCGCTGTTCTGGGTTTTGCCGTCGCTCCTGAAGCCGACCGTCATGATATTGGAGGAGCCAAAGAAGATGAACTTCCCTTGTGAGCAGATGGTGCGCAGCTCCATGCCCGGCCGCACCCCGCTGTACACCTTCACATAGTCAAAGGCGCAGGTGGGGTGACTCTCCAGACTGGAGAAACAGAGAGGAGAAAAGAGACAGGTCACCGCCCACTTCTGTGCTCCTGAATCCCGCCTCCAGCTCAGTCCATCCAATGATGGGAGGGAACATCGCTCCCCAGACAGCTAACCCTCCAACTGCTCCCCGGACACCTAACCATCCAACTGCTCCCCAGACACCTAACGCCCCAACTGCTCCTCAGACACCTAACCCCCCAACTGCTCCCCAGACACCTAACCCTCCAACTGCTCCCCAGACACCTAACCCCCCAACTGCTCCCCGGACACCTAACCCCCCAACTGCTCCCCAGACACCTAACCATCCAACTGCTCCCCAGACACCTAACGCCCCAACTGCTCCTCAGACACCTAACCCCCCAACTGCTCCCTAGACACCTAACCCCCCAACTGCTCCCCAGACACCTAACCCTCCAACTGCTCCCCAGACACCTAACCCCCCAACTGCTCCCCAGACACCTAACCCTCCAACTGCTCCCCAGACACCTAACCCTCCAACTGCTCCCCAGACACCTAACCCCCCAACTGCTCCCCAGACACCTAACTCTCCAACTGCTCCCCAGACACCTAACCCCCCAACTGCTCCCCAGACACCTAACCCTCAACTTCTCCCCAGACACCTAACCCCCCAACTGCTCCCCAGACACCTAACCCCCCAACTGCTCCCCAGACACCTAACCCCCAACTTCTCCCCAGACACCTAACCCCCCAACTGCTCCCCAGACACCTAACCCCCCAACTGCTCCCCAGACACCTAACCCCCAACTTCTCCCCAGACACCTAACCCCCCAACTGCTCCCCAGACACCTAACCTCCCAACTGCTCCCCAGACACCTAACCCCCCAACTGCTCCCCAGACACCTAACCCTCCAACTGCTCCCCAGACACCTAACCCTGCAACTGCTCCCCAGACACCTAACCCTCCAACTGCTCCCCAGACACCTAACCCTCCAACTGCTCCCCAGACAACTAACCCCCCAACTGCTCCCTAGACACCTAACCCCCCAACTGCTCCCCAGACAACTAACCCCCCAACTGCTCCCTAGACACCTAACCCCCAACTGCTCCCCAGACACCTAACCCTCCAACTGCTCCCCAGACACCTAACCCTCCAACTGCTCCCCAGACACCTAACCCCCCAACTGCTCCCCAGACACCTAAGCCCCCAACTGCTCCCCAGACACCTAACCCCCCCCAACTGCTCCCCAGACACCTAACCCCCCCAATTGCTCCTCAGACACCTAACTTTCCAACTGCTCCCCAGACACCTAACCCCCCAACTGCTCCCCAGACACCTAACCCCCCAACTTCTCCCCAGACACCTAACCCTCCAACTGCTCCCCAGACACCTAACCCTCCAACTGCTCCCCAGACACCTAACCCTCCAACTGCTCCCCAGACACCTAACTGCCTCCAACTGCTCCCCAGACACCTAACCCTCCAACTGCTCCCCAGACACCTAACCCTCCAACTGCTCCCCAGACACCTAACCCCCCAACTTCTCCCCAGACACCTAACCCCCAACTGCTCCCCAGACACCTAACCCTCCAACTTCTCCCCAGACACCTAACCCCCCCAACTGCTCCACAGACACCTAACCCTCCAACTGCTCCCCAGACACCTAACCCTCCAACTGCTCCCCAGACACCTAACCCTCCAACTGCTCCCCAGACACCTAACCCTCCAACTGCTCCCCAGACACCTAACCCTCCAACTGCTCCCCAGACACCTAACCCCCCAACTGCTCCCCAGACACCTAACCCCCCAACTGCTCCCCAGACACCTAACCCTCCAACTGCTCCCCAGACACCTAACTGCCTCCAACTGCTCCCCAGACACCTAACCCCCCAACTGCTCCCCAGACACCTAACCCTCCAACTGCTCCCCAGACACCTAACTGCCTCCAACTGCTCCCCAGACACCTAACCCTCCAACTGCTCCCCAGACACCTAACCCCCCAACTGCTCCCCAGACACCTAAGCCCCCAACTGCTCCCCAGACACCTAACCCCCCCCAACTGCTCCCCAGACACCTAACCCCCCAATTGCTCCTCAGACACCTAACTTTCCAACTGCTCCCCAGACACCTAACCCCCCAACTGCTCCCCAGACACCTAACCCCCCAACTTCTCCCCAGACACCTAACCCTCCAACTGCTCCCCAGACACCTAACTGCCTCCAACTGCTCCCCAGACACCTAACCCTCCAACTGCTCCCCAGACACCTAACCCTCCAACTGCTCCCCAGACACCTAACCCCCCAACTTCTCCCCAGACACCTAACCCCCAACTGCTCCCCAGACACCTAACCCTCCAACTTCTCCCCAGACACCTAACCCCCCCAACTGCTCCACAGACACCTAACCCTCCAACTGCTCCCCAGACACCTAACCCTCCAACTGCTCCCCAGACACCTAACCCTCCAACTGCTCCCCAGACACCTAACCCTCCAACTGCTCCCCAGACACCTAACCCTCCAACTGCTCCCCAGACACCTAACCCCCCAACTGCTCCCCAGACACCTAACCCCCCAACTGCTCCCCAGACACCTAACCCTCCAACTGCTCCCCAGACACCTAACTGCCTCCAACTGCTCCCCAGACACCTAACCCCCCAACTGCTCCCCAGACACCTAACCCTCCAACTGCTCCCCAGACACCTAACTGCCTCCAACTGCTCCCCAGACACCTAATCCTCCAACTGCTCCCCAGACACCTAACTTGTTATCCTAAAATAACAGGACCCTTCGGAAGAAGCAGGGGTCCCAGGAAGTACAAGGGGTTGGCCTGCAATGGCCTTTCTCCACAGCATTTGTCCCCCTGGTAATTACTTCCCACTTGGTTGTGGACCTTTTTCTGTCACACGACTGTGGAACAGTTCCAGCCATGGGAGACCACCATTGGCTCAGTTCCTATATTGTAATGACTGGCCAAGGTGAGCAGCCTTACAGTGAAGGTGACTCACACCTATTACCCACCAGGTAAGTTGGCTGCTCATGCTCAGTACTCACTTCAGATTAGTGATCTCCAGACGAACACTGGTACCAGCTGGGGTGGAGATTTCCCAGATGCACAAGGAGTTAGGAGGGTAAGCGCTCGGGTACGAGGGGCTTGTGAAGGTCCCGGAAGATTTGATTAAAAAGCCTCCGCAAAAGGTGTACAGCCCTGGAAGAGAAGAGAGTCATTGTTCATCTCCCTCCTAGATATCCCGCCATTTCCTGTTAGGACGAGAGGTAAGTTCTTGGATCGGGACCCACCCTCAGGGTGAGTAACGCCTTGTTCCCCCTGTGACTGAGCCCCATGTCTCAGCTAATTGGAGGATCAGGATCAGCAAGGCGCTGACTGTATTGTCAGGTTATTCCATTCATCCCCTGAACATTGCTCTACAAATCCTTATTGCTGACCCTGACACATCTCCGTTGCTGACCCTGCCGAATCCTGACCAAATCCGAGTTGTGATCCTTGTTGCCTCCCCTGCCACGGTCTGACCACAACCAAGTTGTGATCCACGTTGCCAACTTTGCCAGAACCTGACCATAACTCTGACCACCTCTACGTTCCTCGGCCAGGTCCAGTCTGCTGCCTGTCCATGACCCTAAGCTATGGTGACACCATGTTTCTGAGCCATGTTAAGGACTCCTGAACTATAGTACATACCTTACCATGATGTACAGAAGGGAATAAGATCTGCTGATAATGTCATGTATCATTGTGCTCGTACCCCTCACAATGAGCGAGCGATGCGTGCAGCGGGCTCACACTTACCTCCTAACGGCTTTATTGCTGTAAAAGTGGTGGCGCTGTAGTACGCATGAAAGCCCTTCTTCTGGACGTAGGGATCGCTCCGGAACACCACGGTCATCATATTGGAGGAGGCGTAATATGAATACTGCCTTGGCTGGCAGATCCTACTCGGAGGGTTGCTCCCGGCTGCGCCATCCGTCACCTCCACATAGTCATAGGCGCACGTGTTGTGAGTTTCCAGGCTGATGCAGCAACAAGGAGAACAATGGCGCCATTAATATCAGTGGACCACCACTGACCATCCGCCATCACTACAGACACCCAGCTAACACTGAAGACAGGTATACAGTTTGTAGCAAGTATTGTTGTTTGTAGCAAGTGTTACAGTCCGTCGCAAGTGTTGAGGTTCTTTACACTTTAGTAGTATTTGAAATGGCTGATTACAAGTAGTATTTGAAATGGCTGATTACAGACGCGTTTTGCGGTTTACCGCTTCATCAGTTTTACAAGTATAACACTCCTGCCGACTATATGCACAAGGTACTGTGATACTCCTTGATGTTGTTATCCATTTCAAAGAACATGGAACCTCAAAATTAATGTGTTTACCATTTATGTCTTAGTCCAAATGGCAATTGACAGTGATGAAGCAGTAAACCACGAAACGCGTCTGTAGTCAGCCATATCAAATACTACTAAAGTGTAAAGAACTTCAACACTTGCTACAAACAACAATACTTGCTACAAACTGTTTACCTGTTTTGTTGATGTGGACAAAAAACGAGAATTTGTAACCTCACAATAAATACCATATGATACTTTTTACTTTCACTTATGCACTGTATATGCTTATTGCTACCTATTTACCTATTTACCTTATTGCCATCTGATATAATCAAATAGAAGGGTCAGGGACACCCTCCTAAATGGTCAAAAAAACTTCCTAGTTTAAAGGTTTCTCCCCCAAAGCCTAAAAGGGACTAACCTTCCCCCCAAACCTATATTTTAACATATAGGGAGTAGAACCCAGAGACCAACCAACTTACCCAAAGCCATAGCCAGGTGTTTATTAAGGGATACACCAACCAGATAGGCATTTCCACCTGCTGCCATCACCACACTGCGGGGAGGTGGGTACCTTCATGGAACCAGCCAGTACCTGTAAAGCCCGGTGGGACACCCGCCAACCCCCAATCTCTGCCGCAGCTGCTTCTGCCCGTTCACCGGGACGCTGGATATGCCTCACCGGACACGGTTAACCCCCAGGATCCCGAGCGCAAAGGATGCCAACTGACAGCTGAAGATAACCAGAGGGTCAGAGCCGGAGAGTCAGAAGTATCGAGATAACCAGAGGGTCAGAGCCGGGGAGTCAGAAGTATCGAGATAACCAGAGGGTCAGAGCCGGGGAGTCAGAGGTATCGAGGTAACCAGAGGGTCAGAGCCGGGGAGTCAGAGGTATCGAGATAACCAGAGGCTCAGAGCCGGAGAGTCAGAGGTATCGAGGTAACAAGAGGGTCAGAGCCGGAGAGTCAGAGGTATCGAGGTAACCAGAGGGTCAGAGCCGGGGAGTCAGAGGTATCGAGGTAACCAGGGGGTCAGAGCCGGGGAGTCAGAGGTATCGAGGTAACCAGAGGGTCAGAGCCGGGGAGTCAGAGGTATCGAGGTAACCAGAGGGTCAGAGCCGGGGAGTCAGAGGTATCGAGGTAACTAAAGGGTCAGAGCCGGGGAGTCAGAGGTATTGAGGTAACCAGAGGGTCAGAGCCGGGGAATCAGAGGTAGCGAAGCAACCAGAGGGTCAGAGCCGGGGAGTCAGAGGTATCGAGGTAACCAGAGGGTCAGAGCCGGGGAGTCAGAGGTATCGAAGCAACCAGAGGGTCAGAGCCGGGGAGTCAGAGGTATCGAAGCAACCAGAGGGTCAGAGCCGGGGAGTCAGAGGTATCAAGGTAACCAGAGGGTCAGAGCCGGGGAGTCAGAGGTATCGAAGCAACCAGAGGGTCAGAGCCGGGGAGTCAGAGGTATCAAGGTAACCAGAGGGTCAGAGCCGGGGAGTCAGAGGTATCAAGGTAACCAGAGGGTCAGAGCCGGGGAGTCAGAGGTATCGAAGCAACCAGAGGGTCAGAGCCGGGGAATCAGAGGTATCGGGGTAACCAGAGGATTAGAGCCGGGGAGTCCGAGGTATCCAGGTAACCAGAGGGTCAGAGCCGGGGAGTCAGAGGTATCGAGATAACCAGAGGGTCAGAGCCGGGGAATCAGAGGTATCGAGGTAACCAGAGGATTAGAGCCGGGGAGTCAGAGGTATCGCGATAACCAGAGGGTCAGAGCCGGGGAGTCAGAGGTATCGAGATAACCAGAGGGTCAGAGCCGGGGAGTCAGAGGTATCGAGATAACCAGAGGGTCAGAGCCGGGGAGTCAGAGGTATCGAGGTAACCAGAGGGTCAGAGCCGGGGAGTCAGAGGTATCGAGGTAACCAGAGGGTCAGAGCCGGGGAGTCAGAGGTATCGAGGTAACCAGAGGGTCAGACCTGGGGAGTCAGAGGTATCGAGGTAACCAGAGGGTCAGAGCCGGGGAGTCAGAGGTATCGAGGTAACCAGAGGGTCAGAGCTGGGGAGTCAGAGGTATCGAGGTAACCAGAGGGTCAGAGCTGGGGAGTCAGAGGTATCAAGATAACCAGAGGGTCAGAGCCGGGGAGTCAGAGGTATCGAGGTAAGCAGAGGGTCAGAGCCGGGGAGTCAGAGGTATCGAGGTAACCAGAGGGTCAGAGCTGGGGAGTCAGAGGTATCAAGATAACCAGAGGGTCAGAGCCGGGGAGTCAGAGGTATCGAGGTAACCAGAGGGTCAGAGCCGGGGAGTCAGAGGTATCAAGATAACCAGAAAGTCAGAGCCGGGGAGTCAGAGGTATCGCGATAACCAGAGGGTCAGAGCCAGGGAGTCAGAGGTATCGAGGTAACCAGAGGGTCAGAGTCAGGGAGTCAGAGGTATCGCGATAACCAGAGGGTCAGAGCCGGGGAGTCAGAGGTATCGAGGTAACCAGAGGGTCAGAGCCGGGGAGTCAGAGGTATCGAGGTAACCAGAGGTTCAGAGCCGGGGAGTCAGAGGTATCGAGGTAACCAGAGGTTCAGAGCCGGGGAGTCAGAGGTATCGAGGTAACCAGAGGGTCAGAGCCAGGGAGTCAGAGGTATCGCGATAACCAGAGGTTCAGAGCCGGGGAGTCAGAGGTATCGAGGTAACCAGAGGTTCAGAGCCGGGGAGTCAGAGGTATCGAGGTAACCAGAGGGTCAGAGCCGGGGAGTCAGAGGTATCGAGGTAACCAGAGGGTCAGAGCCGGGGAGTCAGAGGTATCGAGGTAACCAGAGGGTCAGAGCCGGGGAGTCAGAGGTGTCGAGGTAACCAGAGGTTCAGAGCCGGGGAGTCAGAGGTATCGAGGTAACCAGAGGGTCAGAGCCAGGGAGTCAGAGGTATCGCGATAACCAGAGGTTCAGAGCCGGGGAGTCAGAGGTATCGAGGTAACCAGAGGTTCAGAGCCGGGGAGTCAGAGATATCAAGGTAACCAGAGGGTCAGAGCCGGGGAGTCAGAGGTATCGAGGTAACCAGAGGGTCAGAGCCGGGGAGTCAGAGGTATCGAGGTAACCAGAGGGTCAGAGCCGGGGAGTCAGAGGTATCGAGGTAACCAGAGGGTCAGAGCCGGGGAGTCAGAGGTGTCGAGGTAACCAGAGGGTCAGAGCCGGGGAATCAGAGGTATCAAGGTAACCAGAGGGTCAGAGCCGGGGAGTCAGAGGTATCCAGATAACCAGAGGGTCAGAGCCAGGGAATCAGAGGTATCAAGGTAACCAGAGGGTCAGAGCCGGGGAGTCAGAGGTATCGAGGTAACCAGAGGGTCAGAGCCGGGGAGTCAGAGGTATCAAGGTAACCAGAGGGTCAGAGCCAGAGAGTCAGAAGTATCGGGGTAACCAGAGGGTCAGAGCCAGAGAGTCAGAAGTATCGGGGTAACCAGAGGGTCAGAGCCGGGGAGTCAGAGGTATCGAGATAACCAGAGGGTCAGAGCCGGGGAGTCTGAGGTATCGAGGTAACCAGAGGGTCAGAGCCGGGGAGTCAGAGGTATCGAGGTAACCAGAGGGTCAGAGCCGGGGAGTCAGAGGTATCGAGGTAACCAGAGGGTCAGAGCCGGGGAGTCAGAGGTATCGAGGTAACCAGAGGGTCAGAGCCGGGGAGTCAGAGGTATCGAGGTAACCAGAGGGTCAGAGCCGGGGAGTCAGAGGTATCGAGGTAACCAGAGGGTCAGAGCCGGGGAGTCAGAGGTATCGAGGTAACCAGAGGGTCAGAGCCGGGGAGTCAGAGGTATCCAGATAACCAGAGGGTCAGAGCCGGAGAGTCAGAGGTATCGAGGTAACCAGAGGGTCAGATCCGGGGAGTCAGAGGTATCGAGGTAACCAGAGGGTCAGTGCCGGGGAGTCAGAGGTATCAAGGTAACCAGAGGGTGAGAGCCGGGGAGTCAGAGGTATCGAGGTAACCAGAGGGTCAGAGCCAGTGAGTCCGAGGTATGGAGGTAACCAGAGGGTCAGAGCTGGGGAGTAAGAGGTATCAAGGTAACCAGAGGGTCAGAGCCGGGGAGTCAGAGGTATCGAGGTAAACAGAGGGTCAGAGCTGGGGAGTCAGAGGTATCGAGGTAACCAGAGGGTCAGAGCCGGGGAGTCAGAGGTATCGAGGTAACCAGAGAGTCTGAGCCGGGGAGTCAGAGGTATCGAGGTAACCAGAGGGTCAGAGCCGGAGAGTCAGCGGTATCGAGGTAACCAGAGGGTCAGAGCCGGAGAGTCAGAGGTATCAAGGTAACCAGAGGGTCAGAGCCGGGGAGTCAGAGGTATCGAGGTAACCAGAGGGTCAGAGCCAGGGAGTCAGAGATATCGAGATAACCAGAGGGTCAGAGCCAGGGAGTGAGAGGTATCAAGGTAACCAGAGGGTCAGAGCCAGGGAGTCAGAGGTATCGAGGTAACCAGAGGGTCAGAGCCGGAGAGTCAGAGGTATCGAGGTAACCAGAGGGTCAGAGCCGGGGAGTCAGAGGTATCAAGGTAACCAGAGGGTCAGAGCCAGGGAGTCAGGGGTATCGAGGTAACCAGAGAGTCAGAGCCGGAGAGTCAGAGGTATCGAGGTAACCAGAGGGTCAGAGCCAGAGAGTCAGAGGTATCGAGGTAACCAGAGAGTCAGAGCCGGAGAGTCAGAGGTATCGAGGTAACCAGAGGGTCAGAGCCGGGGAGTCAGAGGTATCGAGGTAACCAGAGGGTCAGAGCTGGGGAGTCAGAGGTATCGAGGTAACCAGAGGGTCAGAGCCAGAGAGTCAGAGGTATCGAGGTAACCAGAGGGTCAGAGCTGGGGAGTCAGAGGTATCGAGGTAACCAGAGGGTCAGAGCCGGAGAGTCAGAGGTATCGAGGTAACCAGAGGGTCAGAGCCAGAGAGTCAGAGGTATCGAGGTAACCAGAGGGTCAGAGCCGGGGAATCAGAGGTATCGAGGTAACCAGAGGGTCAGAGCCGGGGAGTCAGAGGTATCGAGGTAACCAGAGGGTCAGACCCGGGGAATCAGAGTTATCGAGGTAACCAGAGGGTCAGAGCCGTGGAGTCAGAGGTATCGAGGTAACCAGAGGGTCAGAGCCGCGGAGACAGAGGTATCGAGGTAACCAGAGGGTCAGAGCCGGGGAATCAGAGGTATCGAGGTAACCAGAGGGTCAGAGCCGGGGAGTCAGAGGTATCGAGGTAACCAGAGGGTCAGAGCCGGGGAATCAGAGGTATCAAGGTAACCAAAGAGTCAGAGCCGGGGAGTCAGAGGTATCGAGGTAACCAGAGGGTCAGAGCCGGGGAGTCAGAGGTATCGAGGTAACCAGAGGTTCAGAGCCGGGGAATCAGAGGTATCGAGGTAACCAGAGGTTCAGAGCCGGGGAGTCAGAGGTATCGAGGTAACCAGAGGGTCAGATCCGGGGAGTCAGAGGTATCGAGGTAACCAGAGGGTCAGATCCGGAGAGTCAGAGGTATCGAGGTAACCAGAGGGTCAGAGCCGGGGAGTCAGAGGTATCGAGGTAACCAGAGGGTCAGTGCCGGGGAGTCAGAGGTATCAAGTTAACCAGAGGGTCAGAGCCGGGGAGTCAGAGGTATCGAGGTAACCAGAGGGTCAGATCCGGGGAGTCAGAGGTATCGAGGTAACCAGAGGGTCAGAGCCGGGGAGTCAGAGGTATCGAGGTAACCAGAGGGTCAGATCCGGGGAGTCAGAGGTATCGAGGTAACCAGAGGGTCAGATCCGGAGAGTCAGAGGTATCGAGGTAACCAGAGGGTCAGAGCCGGGGAGTCAGAGGTATCGAGGTAACCAGAGGGTCAGTGCCGGGGAGTCAGAGGTATCAAGGTAACCAGAGGGTGAGAGCCGGGGAGTCAGAGGTATCGAGGTAACCAGAGGGTCAGTGCCGGGGAGTCAGAGGTATCAAGGTAACCAGAGGGTGAGAGCCGGGGAGTCAGAGGTATCGAGGTAACCAGAGGGTCAGAGCCGGGGAGTCAGAGGTATCAAGGTAACCAGAGGGTGAGAGCCGGGGAGTCAGAGGTATCGAGGTAACCAGAGGGTCAGTGCCGGGGAGTCAGAGGTATCAAGGTAACCAGAGGGTGAGAGCCGGGGAGTCAGAGGTATCGAGGTAACCAGAGGGTCAGAGCCAGAGAGTCCGAGGTATGGAGGTAACCAGAGGGTCAGAGCCAGGGAGTCAGAGGTATCGAGGTAACCAGAGGGTCAGAGCCGGGGAGTCAGAGGTATCGAGGTAACCAGAGGGTCAGAGCCGGGGAGTCAGAGGTATCAAGGTAACCAGAGGGTGAGAGCCGAAGAGTCAGAGGTATCGGGGTAACCAGAGGGTCAGAGCCGGGGAGTCAGAGGTATCGAGATAACCAGAGGGTCAGAGCCGGGGAGTCTGAGGTATCGAGGTAACCAGAGGGTCAGAGCCGGGAATCAGAGGTATCGAGGTAACAAGAGTGTCAGTGCCGGGGAGTCAGAGGTATCAAGGTAACCAGAGGGTGAGAGCCGGGGAGTCAGAGGTATCGAGGTAACCAGAGGGTCAGTGCCGGGGAGTCAGAGGTATCGAGGTAACCAGAGGGTCAGAGCCGGGGAGTCAGCGGTATCGAGGTAACCAGAGGGTCAGTGCCGGGGAGTCAGAGGTATCAAGGTAACCAGAGGGTGAGAGCCGGGGAGTCAGAGGTATCGAGGTAACCAGAGGGTCAGAGCCGGGGAGTCAGAGGTATCGAAGTAACCAGAGGGTCAGAGCCGGGGAGTCAGAGGTATCGAGGTAACCAGAGGGTCAGAGCCGGGGAGTCAGAGGTATCAAGGTAACCAGAGGGTGAGAGCCAGGGAGTCAGAGGTATCGAGGTAACCAGAGGGTCAGAGCCGGGGAGTCAGAGGTATCGAGGTAACCAGAGGGTCAGAGCCGGGGAGTCAGAGGTATCGAGGTAACCAGAGGGTCAGAGCCGGGGAGTCAGAGGTATCGAGGTAACCAGAGGGTCAGAGCTGGGGAATCAGAGGTATCGAGGTAACCAGAGGGTCAGAGCCGGGGAGTCAGAGGTATCGAGGTAACCAGAGGTTCAGAGCCGGGGAGTCAGAGGTATCGAGGTAACCAGAGGGTCAGAGCCGGCGAGTCAGAGGTATCGAGGTAACCAGAGGGTCAGAGCCGGGGAGTCAGAGGTATCGAGGTAACCAGAGGGTCAGAGCCGGGGAGTCAGAGGTATCGAGGTAACCAGAGGGTCAGAGCCGGGGAGTCAGAGGTATCGACGTAACCAGAGGGTCAGAGCCGGGGAGTCAGAGGTATCGAGGTAACCAGAGGGTCAGAGCCGGGGAGTCAGAGGTATCGAGGTAACCAGAGAGTCAGAGCCGGGGAGTCAGAGGTATCGAGGTAACCAGAGGGTCAGAGCCGGGGAGTCAGGGGTATCGAGGTAACCAGAGAGTCAGAGCCGGAGAGTCAGAGGTATCGAGGTAACCAGAGGGTCAGAGCCGGGGAGTCAGAGGTATCTAGGTAACCAGAGGGTCAGAGCCAGGGAGTCAGGGGTATCGAGGTAACCAGAGAGTCAGAGCCGGAGAGTCAGAGGTATCGAGGTAACCAGAGGGTCAGAGCCGGGGAGTCAGAGGTATCGAGGTAACCAGAGGGTCAGAGCCAGGGAGTCAGGGGTATCGAGGTAACCAGAGAGTCAGAGCCGGAGAGTCAGAGGTATCGAGGTAACCAGAGGGTCAGAGCTGGGGAGTCAGAGGTATCGAGGTAACCAGAGGGTCAGAGCCGGGGAGTCAGAGGTATCGAGGTAACCAGAGGGTCAGAGCCAGAGAGTCAGAGGTATCGAGGTAACCAGAGAGTCAGAGCCGGAGAGTCAGAGGTATCGAGGTAACCAGAGGGTCAGAGCCGGGGAGTCAGAGGTATCGAGGTAACCAGAGGGTCAAAGCCGGGGAATCAGAGGTATCGAGGTAACCAGAGGGTCAGAGCCGGGGAGTCAGAGGTATCGAGGTAACCAGAGGGTCAGACCCGGGGAATCAGAGTTATCGAGGTAACCAGAGGGTCAGAGCCGTGGAGTCAGAGGTATCGAGGTAACCAGAGGGTCAAAGCCGGGGAGTCAGAGGTATCGAGGTAACCAGAGGGTCAGAGCCGGGGAGTCAGAGGTATCGAGGTAACCAGAGGGTCAGAGCCGGGGAGTCAGAGGTATCGAGGTAACCAGAGGGTCAGAGCCGGGGAGTCAGAGGTATCGAGGTAACCAGAAGGTCAGAGCCGGGGAGTCAGAGGTATCGAGGTAACCAGAGGGTCAGAGCCGGGGAATCAGAGGTATCGAGGTAACCAGGGGGTCAGAGCCGGGGAGTCAGAGGTATCGAGGGAACCAGAGGATCAGAGCCGAGGAGTCAGAGGTATCGAGGTAACCAGAGGGTCAGAGCCGGGGAGTCAGAGGTATCGAGGTAACCAGAGGGTCAGAGCCGGGGAGTCAGAGGTATCGAGGTAACCAGAGGGTCAGAGCCGGGGTGTCAGAGGTATCGAGGTAACCAGAGGGTCAGAGCCGGGGAATCAGAGGTATCGAGGTAACCAGAGGGTCAGAGCCGGGGAGTCAGAGGTATCGAGGTAACCAGAGGGTCAGAGCCGGGGAGTCAGAGGTATCGAGGTAACCAGAGGGTCAGAGCCGGGGTGTCTGAGGTATCGAGGTAACCAGAGGGTCAGAGCCGGGGAGTCAGAGGTATCGAGGTAACCAGAGGGTCAGAGCCGGGGAGTCAGAGGTATCGAGGTAACCAGAGGGTCAGAGCCAGAGAGTCAGAGGTATCGAGGTAACCAGAGGGTCAGAGCCGGGGAGTCAGAGGTATCGAGGTCACCAGAGGGTCAGAGCCGGGGAATCAGAGGTATCGAGGTAACCAGGGGGTCAGAGCCAGGGAATCAGAGGTATCGAGGTAACCAGAGGGTCAGAGCCGGGGAATCAGAGGTATCGAGGTAACCAGAGGGTCAGAGCCGGGGAATCAGAGGTATCGAGGTAACCAGAGGGTCAGAGCTGGGGAGTCAGAGGTATCGAGGTAACCAGAGGGTCAGAGGTATCGAGGTAACCAGATGGTCAGAGCCGGGGAGTCAGAGGTATCGAGGTAACCAGAGGGTCAGAGGTATCGAGGTAACCAGATGGTCAGAGCCGGGGAGTCAGAGGTATCGAGGTAACCAGAGGGTCAGAGCCGGGGAGTCAGAGGTATCGAGGTAACCAGAGGGTCAGAGGTATCGAGGTAACCAGATGGTCAGAGCCGGGGAGTCTGAGGTATCGAGGTAACCAGAGGGTCAGAGCCGGGGAGTCAGAGGTATCGAGGTAACCAGAGGGTCAGAGCCGGGGAGTCAGAGGTATCGAGGTAACCAGAGGGTCAGAGCTGGGGAGTCAGAGGTATCGAGGTAACCAGAGGGTCAGAGCCGGAGAGTCAGAGGTATCGACGTAACCAGAGGGGCAGAGCCAGGGAGTCAGAGGTATCGAGGTAACCAGAGGGTTAGAGCCGGGGAGTCAGAGGTATCGAGGGAACCAGAGAGTCAGAGACGGGGAGTCAGAGGTATCGAGGGAACCAGAGGGTCAGAGCCAGAGAGTCAGAGGTATCAAGGTAACCAGAGGGTCAGAGCCGGGGAGTCAGAGGTATCGAGGTAACCAGAGGGTCAGAGCCGGGGAGTCACAGGTATCGAGGTAACCAGAGGGTCAGAGCCGGAGAGTCAGAGGTATCGAGGTAACCAAAGAGTCAGAGCCGGGGAGTCACAGGTATCGAGGTAACCAGAGGGTCAGAGCCGGGGAGTCAGAGGTATCGAGGTAACCAAAGAGTCAGAGCCGGGGAGTCAGAGGTATCGAGTTAACCAGAGGGTCAGAACCAGGGAGTCAGAGGTATCAAGGTAACCAGAGGGTCAGACCTGGGGAGTCAGAGGTATCGAGGTAACCAGAGGGTCAGAGCCGGGGAGTCACAGGTATCGAGGTAACCAGAGGGTCAGAGCCAGGGAGTCAGAGGTATCAAGGTAACCAGAGGGTCAGAGCCAGAGAGTCAGAGGTATCAAGGTAACCAGAGGGTCAGAGCCGGGGAGTCAGAGGTATCGAGGTAACCAGAGGGTCAGAGCCGGGGAATCAGAGGTATCGAGGTAACCAAAGGGTCAGAGCCCTGGAGTCAGAGGTATCGAGGTAACCAGACGGTCAGAGCCGTGGAGTCAGAGGTATCGAGGTCACCAGAGGGTCAGAGCCGGGGAGTTAGAGGTATCGAGGTAACCAGAGGGTCAGAGCCGGGGAGTCAGAGGTATCGAGGTAACCAGAGGGTCAGAGCCAGAGAGTCAGAGGTATCGAGGTAACCAGAGGGTCAGAGCCGGGGAATCAGAGGTATCAAGGTAACCAGAGGGTCAGAGCCGGGGAGTCAGAGGTATCGAGGTAACCAGAGGGTCAGAGCCGGGGAATCAGAGGTATCGAGGTAACCAGGGGGTCAGAGCCGGGGAGTCAGAGGTATCGAGGGAACCAGAGGATCAGAGCCGAGGAGTCAGAGGTATCGAGGTAACCAGAGGGTCAGAGCCGGGGAGTCAGAGGTATCGAGGTAACCAGAGGGTCAGAGCCGGGGAGTCAGAGGTATCGAGGTAACCAGAGGGTCAGAGGTATCGAGGTAACCAGAGGGTCAGAGCCGGGGAGTCAGAGGTATCGAGGTAACCAGAGGGTCAGAGCCGGGGAATCAGAGGTATCGAGGTAACCAGAGGGTCAGAGCCGGAGAGTCAGAGGTATCGAGGTAACCAGAGGGTCAGAGCCGGAGAGTCAGAGGTATCGAGGTAACCAGAGGGTCAGAGGTATCGAGGTAACCAGGGGGTCAGAGCCGGGGAATCAGAGGTATCGAGGTAACCAGAGGGTCAGAGCCGGAGAGTCAGAGGTATCGAGGTAACCAGAGGGTCAGAGCCGGAGAGTCAGAGGTATCGAGGTAACCAGAGGGTCAGAGGTATCGAGGTAACCAGATGGTCAGAGCCGGGGAGTCAGAGGTATCGAGGTAACCAGAGGGTCAGAGCCGGGGAGTCAGAGGTATCGAGGTAACCAGAGGGTCAGAGGTATCGAGGTAACCAGATGGTCAGAGCCGGGGAGTCTGAGGTATCGAGGTAACCAGAGGGTCAGAGCCGGGGAGTCAGAGGTATCGAGGTAACCAGAGGGTCAGAGCCGGGGAGTCAGAGGTATCGAGGTAACCAGAGAGTCAGAGACGGGGAGTCAGAGGTATCGAGGGAACCAGAGGGTCAGAGCCAGAGAGTCAGAGGTATCAAGGTAACCAGAGGGTCAGAGCCAGAGAGTCAGAGGTATCGAGGTAACCAGAGGGTCAGAGCCAGGGAGTCAGGGGTATCGAGGTAACCAGAGAGTCAGAGCCGGAGAGTCAGAGGTATAGAGGTAACAAGAGGGTCAGAGCCAGGGAGTCAGAGATATCGAGGTAACCAGAGGGTCAAAGCCGGGGAGTCAGAGGTATCGAGGTAACCAGAGGGTCAAAGCCGGGGAGTCAGAGGTATCGAGGTGACCAGAGGGTCAGAGCCGGGGAGTCAGAGGTATCGAGGTAACCAGAGGGTCAGAGCCAGAGAGTCAGAGGTATCGGGGTAACCAGAGGGTCAGAGCCAGAGAGTCAGAGGTATCAAGGTAACCAGAGGGTCAGAGCCGGGGAGTCAGAGGTATCGAGGTAACCAGAGGGTCACAGCCGGGGAATCAGAGGTATCGAGGTAACCAAAGGGTCAGAGCCCTGGAGTCAGAGGTATCGAGGTAACCAGAGGGTCAGAGCCGGGGAGTCAGAGGTATCGAGGTAACCAGAGGGTCAGAGGTATCGAGGTAACCAGATGGTCAGAGCCGGGGAGTCTGAGGTATCGAGGTAACCAGAGGGTCAGAGCCGGGGAGTCAGAGGTATCGAGGTAACCAGAGGGTCAGAGCCGGGGAGTCAGAGGTATCGAGGTAACCAGAGGGTCAGAGCCGGGGAGTTAGAGGTATCAAGGTAACCAGAGGGTCAGAGCCGGAGAGTCAGAGGTATAGAGGTAACAAGAGGGTCAGAGCCAGGGAGTCAGAGATATCAAGGTAACCAGAGGGTCAGAGCCGGGGAGTCAGAGGTATCGAGGTAACCAGAGGGTCAGAGCCAGAGAGTCAGAGGTATCGGGGTAACCAGAGGGTCAGAGCCAGAGAGTCAGAGGTATCAAGGTAACCAGAGGGTCAGAGCCGGGGAGTCAGAGGTATCGAGGTAACCAGAGGGTCAGAGCCGGGGAATCAGAGGTATCGAGGTAACCAAAGGGTCAGAGCCCTGGAGTCAGAGGTATCGAGGTAACCAGAGGGTCAGAGCCGGGGAGTTAGAGGTATCGAGGTAACCAGAGGGTCAGAGCCGGGGAGTCAGAGGTATCGAGGTAACCAGAGGGTCAGAGCCAGAGAGTCAGAGGTATCGAGGTAACCAGAGGGTCAGAGCCGGGGAATCAGAGGTATCAAGGTAAACAGAGGGTCAGAGCCGGGGAGTCAGAGGTATCGAGGTAACCAGAGGGTCAGAGCCAGGGAGTCAGAGGTATCAAGGTAAACAGAGGGTCAGAGCCGGGGAGTCAGAGGTATCGAGGTAACCAGAGGGTCAGACCCGGGGAATCAGAGTTATCGAGGTAACCAGAGGGTCAGAATCGTGGAGTCAGAGGTATCGAGGTAACCAGAGGGTCAGAGCCGGGGAGTCAGAGGTATCGAGGTAACCAGAGGGTCAGAGCCGGGGTGTCAGAGGTATCGAGGTAACCAGAGGGTCAGAGCCGGGGAGTCAGAGGTATCGAGGTAACCAGAGGGTCAGAGCTGGGGAGTCAGAGGTATCGAGGTAACTATAGGGTCAGAGCTGGGGAGTCAGAGGTATCGAGGTAACTATAGGGTCAGAGCCGGAGAGTCAGAGGTATCGAGGTAACTATAGGGTCAGAGCTGGGGAGTCAGAGGTATCGAGGTAACTATAGGGTCAGAGCCAGAGAGTCAGAGGTATCGGGGTAACCAGAGGGTCAGAGCCAGAGAGTCAGAGGTATCGAGGTAACCAGAGGGTCAGAGCCGGGGAGTCAGAGGTATCGAGGTAACCAGAGGGTCAGAGGTATCGAGGTAACCAGATGGTCAGAGCCGGGGAGTCTGAGGTATCGAGGTAACCAGAGGGTCAGAGCCGGGGAGTCAGAGGTATCGAGGTAACCAGAGGGTCAGAGCCGGGGAGTCAGAGGTATCGAGGTAACCAGAGGGTCAGAGCCGGGGAGTTAGAGGTATCAAGGTAACCAGAGGGTCAGAGCCGGAGAGTCAGAGGTATAGAGGTAACAAGAGGGTCAGAGCCAGGGAGTCAGAGATATCAAGGTAACCAGAGGGTCAGAGCCGGGGAGTCAGAGGTATCGAGGTAACCAGAGGGTCAGAGCCAGAGAGTCAGAGGTATCGGGGTAACCAGAGGGTCAGAGCCAGAGAGTCAGAGGTATCAAGGTAACCAGAGGGTCAGAGCCGGGGAGTCAGAGGTATCGAGGTAACCAGAGGGTCAGAGCCGGGGAATCAGAGGTATCGAGGTAACCAAAGGGTCAGAGCCCTGGAGTCAGAGGTATCGAGGTAACCAGAGGGTCAGAGCCGTGGAGTCAGAGGTATCGAGGTCACCAGAGGGTCAGAGCCGGGGAGTTAGAGGTATCGAGGTAACCAGAGGGTCAGAGCCGGGGAGTCAGAGGTATCGAGGTAACCAGAGGGTCAGAGCCAGAGAGTCAGAGGTATCGAGGTAACCAGAGGGTCAGAGCCGGGGAATCAGAGGTATCAAGGTAAACAGAGGGTCAGAGCCGGGGAGTCAGAGGTATCGAGGTAACCAGAGGGTCAGAGCCAGGGAGTCAGAGGTATCAAGGTAAACAGAGGGTCAGAGCCGGGGAGTCAGAGGTATCGAGGTAACCAGAGGGTCAGACCCGGGGAATCAGAGTTATCGAGGTAACCAGAGGGTCAGAATCGTGGAGTCAGAGGTATCGAGGTAACCAGAGGGTCAGAGCCGGGGAGTCAGAGGTATCGAGGTAACCAGAGGGTCAGAGCCGGGGTGTCAGAGGTATCGAGGTAACCAGAGGGTCAGAGCCGGGGAGTCAGAGGTATCGAGGTAACCAGAGGGTCAGAGCTGGGGAGTCAGAGGTATCGAGGTAACTATAGGGTCAGAGCTGGGGAGTCAGAGGTATCGAGGTAACTATAGGGTCAGAGCCGGAGAGTCAGAGGTATCGAGGTAACTATAGGGTCAGAGCTGGGGAGTCAGAGGTATCGAGGTAACTATAGGGTCAGAGCCAGAGAGTCAGAGGTATCGGGGTAACCAGAGGGTCAGAGCCAGAGAGTCAGAGGTATCGAGGTAACCAGAGGGTCAGAGCCAGAGAGTCAGAGGTATCGAGGTAACCAGAGGGTCAGAGCCAGAGAGTCAGAGGTATCGAGGTAACCAGAGGGTCAGAGCCCTGGAGTCAGAGGTATCGAGGTAACCAGAGGGTCAGAGCCGGGGAATCAGAGGTATCGAGGTAACCAGAGGGTCAGAGCCAGGGAGTCAGAGGTATCGAGGTAACCAGAGGGTCAAAGCCGTGGAGTCAGAGGTATCGAGGTAACCAGAGGGTCAAAGCCGGGGAGTCAGAGGTATCGAGGTAACCAGAGGGTCAGAGCCGTGGAGTCAGAGGTATCGAGGTAACCAGAGGGTCAGAGCCGTGGAGTCAGAGGTATCGAGGTAACCAGAGGGTCAGAGCCGTGGAGTCAGAGGTATCGAGGTAACCAGAGGGTCAAAGCCGGGGAGTCAGAGGTATCGAGGTAACCAGAGGGTCAGAGCCGTGGAGTCAGAGGTATCGAGGTAACCAGAGGGTCAGAGCCAGGGAGTCAGAGGTATCGAGGTAACCAGAGGGTCAAAGCCGGGGAGTCAGAGGTATCGAGGTAACCAGAGGGTCAGAGCCAGGGAGTCAGAGGTATCGAGGTAACCAGAGGGTCAGAGCCAGGGAGTCAGAGGTATCAAGGTAACCAGAGGGTCAGAGCCGGGGAGTCAGAGGTATCGAGGTAACCAGAGGGTCAGAGCCGGGGAGTCAGAGGTATCGAGGTAACCAGAGGGTCAGAGCCGGGGAGTCAGAGGTATCGAGGTAACCAGAGGGTCAGAGCCGGGGAGTCAGAGGTATCGAGGTAACCAGAGGGTCAGAGCCAGGGAGTCAGGGGTATCGAGGTAACCAGAGAGTCAGAGCCGGAGAGTCAGAGGTATCGAGGTAACCAGAGGGTCAGAGCCAGGGAGTCAGGGGTATCGAGGTAACCAGAGAGTCAGAGCCGGAGAGTCAGAGGTATCGAGGTAACCAGAGGGTCAGAGCCGGGGAGTCAGAGGTATCTAGGTAACCAGAGGGTCAGAGCTGGGGAGTCAGAGGTATCGAGGTAACCAGAGGGTCAGAGCCGGGGAGTCAGAGGTATCGAGGTAACCAGAGGGTCAGAGCCAGAGAGTCAGAGGTATCTAGGTAACCAGAGGGTCAGAGCTGGGGAGTCAGAGGTATCGAGGTAACCAGAGGGTCAGAGCCGGAGAGTCAGAGGTATCGAGGTAACCAGAGGGTCAGAGCCGGGGAGTCAGAGGTATCTAGGTAACCAGAGGGTCAGAGCTGGGGAGTCAGAGGTATCGAGGTAACCAGAGGGTCAGAGCCGGGGAGTCAGAGGTATCGAGGTAACCAGAGGGTCAGAGCCGTGGAGTCAGAGGTATCGAGGTAACCAGAGGGTCAGAGCCGTGGAGTCAGAGGTATCGAGGTAACCAGAGGGTCAGAGCCGGGGAGTCAGAGGTATCGAGGTAACCAGAGGGTCAGAGCCGGGGAGTCAGAGGTATCGAGGTAACCAGAGGGTCAGAGCCGGGGAGTCAGAGGTATCGAGGTAACCAGAAGGTCAGAGCCGGGGAGTCAGAGGTATCGAGGTAACCAGAGGGTCAGAGCCGGGGAATCAGAGGTATCGAGGTAACCAGGGGGTCAGAGCCGGGGAGTCAGAGGTATCGAGGGAACCAGAGGGTCAGAGCCGGGGTGTCAGAGGTATGGAGGTAACCAGGGGGTCAGAGCCGGGGAGTCAGAGGTATCGAGGTAACCAGAGGGTCAGAGCCGGGGAGTCAGAGGTATCGAGGGAACCAGAGGGTCAGAGCCGGGGTGTCAGAGGTATGGAGGTAACCAGGGGGTCAGAGCCGGGGAGTCAGAGGTATCGAGGGAACCAGAGGGTCAGAGCCGGGGTGTCAGAGGTATGGAGGTAACCAGGGGGTCAGAGCCGGGGAGTCAGAGGTATCGAGGTAACCAGAGGGTCAGAGCCGGGGAGTCAGAGGTATCGAGGTAACCAGAGGGTCAGAGCCGGGGAGTCTGAGGTATCGAGGTAACCAGAGGGTCAGAGCCGGGGAGTCTGAGGTATCGAGGTAACCAGAGGGTCAGAGCCGGGGAGTCAGAGGTATCGAGGTAACCAGAGGGTCAGAGCCGGGGAGTCAGAGGTATCAAGGTAACCAGAGAGTCAGAGACGGGGAGTCAGAGGTATCGAGGGAACCAGAGGGTCAGAGCCGGAGAGTCAGAGGTATCGAGGTAACCAGAGGGTCAGAGCCGGGGAGTCAGAGGTATCGAGGTAACCAGAGGGTCAGAGCCGGGGAATCAGAGGTATCGAGGTAACCAGGGGGTCAGAGCCGGGGAATCAGAGGTATCGAGGTAACCAGAGGGTCAGAGCCGGAGAGTCAGAGGTATCGAGGTAACCAGAGGGTCAGAGGTATCGAGGTAACCAGATGGTCAGAGCCGGGGAGTCAGAGGTATCGAGGTAACCAGAGGGTCAGAGCCGGGGAGTCAGAGGTATCGAGGTAACCAGAGGGTCAGAGGTATCGAGGTAACCAGATGGTCAGAGCCGGGGAGTCTGAGGTATCGAGGTAACCAGAGGGTTAGAGCCGGGGAGTCAGAGGTATCAAGGTAACCAGAGAGTCAGAGACGGGGAGTCAGAGGTATCAAGGTAACCAGAGAGTCAGAGACGGGGAGTCAGAGGTATCAAGGTAACCAGAGAGTCAGAGACGGGGAGTCAGAGGTATCGAGGGAACCAGAGGGTCAGAGCCAGAGAGTCAGCGGTATCGAGGTAACCAGAGGGTCAGAGCCGGGGAGTCAGAGGTATCAAGGTAACCAGAGAGTCAGAGACGGGGAGTCAGAGGTATCGAGGGAACCAGAGGGTCAGAGCCAGAGAGTCAGAGGTATCAAGGTAACCAGAGGGTCAGAGCCAGAGAGTCAGAGGTATCGAGGTAACCAGAGGGTCAGAGCCAGGGAGTCAGGGGTATCGAGGTAACCAGAGAGTCAGAGCCGGAGAGTCAGAGGTATAGAGGTAACAAGAGGGTCAGAGCCAGGGAGTCAGAGGTATCAAGGTAACTAGAGGGTCAGAGCCAGGGAGTCAGAGGTATCAAGGTAACCAGAGGGTCAGAGCCGGGGAGTCAGAGGTATCGAGGTAACCAGAGGGTCAGAGCCAGAGAGTCAGAGGTATCGGGGTAACCAGAGGGTCAGAGCCAGAGAGTCAGAGGTATCAAGGTAACCAGAGGGTCAGAGCCAGAGAGTCAGAGGTATCGGGGTAACCAGAGGGTCAGAGCCAGAGAGTCAGAGGTATCGAGGTAACCAGAGGGTCAGAGCCGGGGAATCAGAGGTATCGAGGTAACCAAAGGGTCAGAGCCCTGGAGTCAGAGGTATCGAGGTAACCAGAGGGTCAGAGCCCTGGAGTCAGAGGTATCGAGGTAACCAGAGGGTCAGAGCCGTGGAGTTAGAGGTATCGAGGTAACCAGAGGGTCAGAGCCGGGGAGTCAGAGGTATCGAGGTAACCAGAGGGTCAGAGCCAGAGAGTCAGAGGTATCGAGATAACCAGAGGGTCAGAGCCGGGGAGTCAGAGGTATCGAGGTAACCAGAGGGTCAGAGCCAGAGAGTCAGAGGTATCGAGGTAACCAGAGGGTCAGAGCCGGGGAATCAGAGGTATCAAGGTAAACAGAGGGTCAGAGCCGGGGAGTCAGAGGTATCGAGGTAAACAGAGGGTCAGAGCCGGGGAGTCAGAGGTATCGAGGAAACCAGAGGGTCAGAGCCAGGGAGTCAGAGGTATCGAGGTAACCAGAGGGTCAGACCCGGGGAATCAGAGTTATCGAGGTAACCAGAGGGTCAGAATCGTGGAGTCAGAGGTATCGAGGTAACCAGAGGGTCAGAGCCGGGGAGTCAGAGGTATCGAGGTAACCAGAGGGTCAGAGCCGGGGTGTCAGAGGTATCGAGGTAACCAGAGGGTCAGAGCCGGGGAGTCAGAGGTATCGAGGTAACCAGAGGGTCAGAGGTATCGAGGTAACCAGAGGGTCAGAGCCGGGGAGTCAGAGGTATCGAGGTAACCAGAGGGTCAGAGCCGGGGAGTCTGAGGTATCGAGGTAACCAGAGGGTCAGAGCCAGAGAGTCAGAGGTATCGAGGTAACCAGAGGGTCAGAGCCAGAGAGTCAGAGGTATCGAGGTAACCAGAGGGTCAGAGCCGTGGAGTCAGAGGTATCGAGGTAACCAGAGGGTCAGAGCCAGAGAGTCAGAGGTATCGAGGTAACCAGAGGGTCAGAGCCAGGGAGTCAGAGGTATCAAGGTAACCAGAGGGTCAGAGCCGGGGAGTCAGAGGTATCGAGGTAACCAGAGGGTCAGAGCCGGGGAATCAGAGGTATCGAGGTAACCAAAGGGTCAGAGCCCTAGAGTCAAAGGTATCGAGGTAACCAGAGGGTCAGAGCCGTGGAGTCAGAGGTATCGAGGTAACCAGAGGGTCAGAGCCGGGGAGTCAGAGGTATCGAGGTAACCAGAGGGTCAGAGCCGGGGAGTCAGAGGTATCGAGGTAACCAGAGGGTCAGAGCCGGGGAGTCAGAGGTATCGAGGTAACCAGAGGGTCAGAGCCGGGGAGTCAGAGGTATCGAGGTAACCAGAGGGTCAGAGCCGGGGAATCAGAGGTATCTAGGTAAACAGAGGGTCAGAGCCGGGGAGTCAGAGGTATCGAGGTAACCAGAGGGTCAGAGCCGGGGAGTCAGAGGTATCGAGGTAACCAGAGGGTCAGAGCCGGGGAGTCAGAGGTATCGAGGTAACCAGAGGGTCAAAGCCGGGGAGTCAGAGGTATCAAGGTAACCAGAGGGTCAGAGCCAGGGAGTCAGAGGTATCAAGGTAACCAGAGGGTCAGAGCTGGGGAGTCAGAGGAATCAAGGTAACCAGAGGGTCAGAGCCGGGGAGTCAGAGGTATCGAGGTAACCAGAGGGTCAGAGCCAGAGAGTCAGAGGTATCGAGGTAACCAGAGGGTCAGAGCCGGGGAGTCAGAGGTATCGAGGTAACCAGAGGGTCAGAGCCGGGGAGTCAGAGGTATCAAGGTAACCAGAGGGTCAGAGCCGGGGAGTCAGAGGTATCCAGGTAACCAGAGGGTCAGAGCCGGGGAATCACAGGTATCGAGGTAACCAGAGGGTCAGAGCCGGGGAGTCTGAGGTATCGAGGTAACCAGAGGGTCAGAGCCGGGGAATCAGAGGTATCGAGGTAACCAGAGGGTCAGAGCCGGGGAGTCAGAGGTATCGAGGTAACCAGAGGGTCAGAGCCGGGGAGTCAGAGGTATCGAGATAACCAGAGGGTCAGAGCTGGGGAGTCAGAGGTATCGAGGTAACCAGAGGGTCAGAGCCGGGGAGTCAGAGGTATCGAGATAACCAGAGGGTCAGAGCCGGGGAGTCAGAGGTATCGAGGTAACCAGAGGGTCAGAGCCGGGGAGTCAGAGGTATCGAGGTAACCAGAGGGTCAGAGCTGGGGAGTCAGAGGTATCGAGGTAACCAGAGGGTCAGAGCTGGGGAGTCAGAGGTATCGAGGTAACCAGAGGGTCAGACCTGGGGAGTCAGAGGTATCGAGGTAACCAGAGGGTCAGAGCCGGGGAGTCAGAGGTATCGAGGTAACCAGAGGGTCAGAGCCGGGGAGTCAGAGGTATCGAGGTAACCAGAGGGTCAGAGCCGGGGAGTCTGAGGTATCGAGGTAACCAGAGGGTCAGAGCCGGGGAGTCTGAGGTATCGAGGTAACCAGAGGGTCAGAGCCAGGGAGTCTGAGGTATCGAGGTAACCAGAGGGTCAGAGCCAGAGAGTCAGAGGTATCGAGGTAACCAGAGGGTCAGAGCCAGGGAGTCAGAGGTATCGAGGTAACCAGAGGCTCAGAGCCAGAGAGTCAGAGGTATCGAGGTAACCAGAGGGTCAGAGCCAGAGAGTCAGAGGTATCGAGGTAACCAGAGGGTCAGAGCCAGGGAGTCAGAGGTATCGAGGTAACCAGAGGGTCAGAGCCGGGGAATCAGAGGTATCGAGGTAACCAGAGGCTCAGAGCCAGAGAGTCAGAGGTATCGAGGTAACCAGAGGGTCAGAGCCAGGGAGTCAGAGGTATCGAGGTAACCAGAGGGTCAGAGCCGGGGAGTCAGAGGTATCGAGGTAACCAGAGGGTCAGAGCCGGGGAGTCAGAGATATCGAGGTAACCAGAGGGTCAGAGCCGGGGAGTGAGAGGTATCGAGGTAACCAGAGGGTCAGAGCCGGGGAGTCAGAGATATCGAGGTAACCAGAGGGTCAGAGCCGGAGAGTGAGAGGTATCGAGGTAACCAGAGGGTCAGAGCCAGGGAGTCAGAGGTATCGAGGTAACCAGAGGGTCAGAGCCGGGGAGTCAGAGGTATCGAGGTAACCAGAGGGTCAGAGCCGGGGAGTCAGAGATATCGAGGTAACCAGAGGGTCAGAGCCGGGGAGTGAGAGGTATCGAGGTAACCAGAGGGTCAGAGCCGGGGAGTCAGAGATATCGAGGTAACCAGAGGGTCAGAGCCGGAGAGTGAGAGGTATCGAGGTAACCAGAGGGTCAGAGCCAGGGAGTCAGAGGTATCGAGGTAACCAGAGGGTCAGAGCCGGGGAGTCAGAGGTATCGAGGTAACCAGAGGGTCAGAGCCGGGGAGTCAGAGATATCGAGGTAACCAGAGGGTCAGAGCCGGGGAGTGAGAGGTATCGAGGTAACCAGAGGGTCAGAGCCGGGGAGTCAGAGATATCGAGGTAACCAGAGGGTCAGAGCCGGGGAGTGAGAGGTATCGAGGTAACCAGAGGGTCAGAGCCAGGGAGTCAGAGGTATCGAGGTAACCAGAGGGTCAGAGCCGGGGAGTCAGAGGTATCGAGGTAACCAGAGGGTCAGAGCCGGGGAGTCAGAGATATCGAGGTAACCAGAGGGTCAGAGCCGGGGAGTCAGAGGTATCGAGGTAACCAGAGGGTCAGAGCCGGGGAGTCAGAGGTATTGAGGTAACCAGAGGGTCAGAGCCGGGGAGTCAGAGGTATCGAGGTAACCAGAGGGTCAGAGCCAGGGAGTCAGAGGTATCGAGGTAACCAGAGGGTCAGAGCCGGGGAGTCAGAGGTATCAGGGTAACCAGAGGGTCAGAGCCGGGGAGTCAGGTGTATCAAGGTAACCAGAGGGTCAGAGCCGGCGAGTCAGAGGTATCGAGGTAACCAGAGGGTCAGAGCTGGGGAGTCAGAGGTATCGAGGTAACCAGAGGGTCAGAGCCAGGGAGTCAGAGGTATCAAGGTAACCAGAGGGTCAGAACCGGGGAATCAGAGGTATCAAGGTAACCAGAGGGTCACACCCGGGGAGTCAGAGGTATCGAGGTAACCAGAGGGTCAGAGCCGGGGAGTCAGAGGTATCAGGGTAACCAGAGGGTCAGAGCCGGGGAGTCAGAGGTATCGAGGTAACCAGAGGGTCAGAGCCGGGGAGTCAGAGGTATCGAGGTAACCAGAGGGTCAGAGCTGGGGAGTCAGAGGTATCGAGTTAACCAGAGGGTCAGAGCCGGGGAGTCAGAGGTATCCAGGTAACCAGAGGGTCAGAGCCAGGGAGTCAGAGGTATCGAGGTAACCAGAGGGTCAGAGCCGGGGAGTCAGAGGTATCGAGGTAACCAGAGGGTCAGAGCCGGGGAGTCAGAGATATCGAGGTAACCAGAGGGTCAGAGCCGGGGAGTGAGAGGTATCGAGGTAACCAGAGGGTCAGAGCCGGGGAGTCAGAGATATCGAGGTAACCAGAGGGTCAGAGCCGGGGAGTGAGAGGTATCGAGGTAACCAGAGGGTCAGAGCCAGGGAGTCAGAGGTATCGAGGTAACCAGAGGGTCAGAGCCGGGGAGTCAGAGGTATCGAGGTAACCAGAGGGTCAGAGCCGGGGAGTCAGAGATATCGAGGTAACCAGAGGGTCAGAGCCGGGGAGTCAGAGGTATCGAGGTAACCAGAGGGTCAGAGCCGGGGAGTCAGAGGTATCGAGGTAACCAGAGGGTCAGAGCCGGGGAGTCAGAGGTATCGAGGTAACCAGAGGGTCAGAGCCGGGGAGTCAGAGGTATCAGGGTAACCAGAGGGTCAGAGCCGGGGAGTCAGAGGTATCAAGGTAACCAGAGGGTCAGAGCCGGCGAGTCAGAGGTATCGAGGTAACCAGAGGGTCAGAGCTGGGGAGTCAGAGGTATCGAGGTAACCAGAGGGTCAGAGCCAGGGAGTCAGAGGTATCAAGGTAACCAGAGGGTCAGAGCCGGGGAGTCAGAGGTATCAAGGTAACCAGAGGGTCAGAGCCGGAGAGTCAGAGGTATCGAGGTAACCAGAGGGTCAGAGCCGGGGAGTCAGAGATATTGAGATAACCAGAGGGTCAGAACCGGGGAATCAGAGGTATCAAGGTAACCAGAGGGTCACACCCGGGGAGTCAGAGGTATCGAGGTAACCAGAGGGTCAGAGCCGGGGAGTCAGAGGTATCAGGGTAACCAGAGGGTCAGAGCCGGGGAGTCAGAGGTATCGAGGTAACCAGAGGGTCAGAGCTGGGGAGTCAAAAGTATCGAGGTAACCAGAAGGTCAGAGCCGGGGAGTCAGAAGTATCGAGATAACCAGAGGGTCAGAGCCGGGGAGTCAGAGGTATCGAGGTAACCAGAGGGTCAGAGCCGGGGAGTCAGAGGTATCGAGGTAACCAGAGGGTCAGAGCCGGGGAGTCAGAGGTATCGAGGTAACCAGAGGGTCAGAGCTGGGGAGTCAGAGGTATCCAGGTAACCAGAGGGTCAGAGCCGGGGAGTCAGAGGTATCGAGGTAATCAGAGGGTCAGAACCGGGGAGTCAGAGGTATCCAGGTAACCAGAGGGTCAGAGCCGGGGTGTCAGAGGTATCGAGGTAACCAGAGGGTCAGAGCCGGGGAATCAGAGGTATCGAGGTAACCAGAGGGTCAGAGCCGGGGAGTCAGAGGTATCAAGGTAACCAGAGGGTCAGAGCCGGGGAGTCAGAGGTATCAAGGTAACCAGAGGGTCAGAGCCGGGTAGTCAGAGGTATCGAGGTAGCCAGAGGGTCAGAGCCGGGGAGTCAGAGGTATCAAGGTAACCAGAGGGTCAGAGCCGGGGAGTCAGAGGTATCAAGGTAACCAGAGGGTCAGAGCCGGGGAGTCAGAGGTATCAAGGTAACCAGAGGGTCAGAGCCGGGTAGTCAGAGGTATCGAGGTAGCCAGAGGGTCAGAGCCGGGGAGTCAGAGGTATCGAGGTAACCAGAGGGTCAGAGCCGGGGTGTCAGAGGTATCGAGGTAACCAGAGGGTCAGAGCCGGGGAGTCAGAGGTATCGAGGTAACCAGAGGGTCAGAGCCGGGGAGTCAGAGGTATCGAGGTAACCAGAGGGTCAGAGCCGGGGTGTCAGAGGTATCGAGGTAACCAGAGGGTCAGAGCCGGGGAGTCAGAGGTATCGAGGTAACCAGAGGGTCAGAGGTATCGAGGTAACCAGAGGGTCAGAGCCGGGGAGTCTGAGGTATCGAGGTAACCAGAGGGTCAGAGCCGGGGAGTCTGAGGTATCGAGGTAACCAGAGGGTCAGATCCGGGGAATCAGAGGTATCGAGGTAACCAGAGGGTAAGAGCCAGAGAGTCAGAGGTATCGAGGTAACCAGAGGGTCAGAGCCAGAGAATCAGAAGTATCGAGGTAACCAGAGGGTCAGAGCCAGGGAGTCAGAGGTATCGAGGTAACCAGAGGGTCAGAGCCGGGGAGTCAGAGGTATCGAGGTAACCAGAGGGTCAGAGCCGGGGAGTCAGAGATATCGAGGTAACCAGAGGGTCAGAGCCGGGGAGTCAGAGGTATCGAGGTAACCAGAGAGTATGAGCCAGGGAAGTCAGAGGTATCGAGGTAACCAGAGGGTCAGAGCCGGGGAGTCAGAGGTATCCAGGTAACCAGGGGGTCAGAACCGGGGAGTCAGAGGTATCGAGGTAACCAGAGGGTCAGAGGCGGGGAGTCAGAGGTATCGAGGTAACCAGAAGGTCAGAGCCGGGGAGTCAGAGGTATCCAGGTAACCAGGGGGTCAGAACCGGGGAGTCAGAGGTATCGAGGTAACCAGAGGGTCAGAGCCGGGAAGTCAGAGGTATCGAGGTAACCAGAGGGTCAGAGCCGGGGAGTCAGAGGTATCGAGGTAACCAGAGGGTCAGAGGCGGGGAGTCAGAGGTATCGAGGTAACCAGAGGGTCAGAGGCGGGGAGTCAGAGGTATCGAGGTAACCAGAGGGTCAGAGCCGGGGAATCAGAGGTATCGAGGTAACCAGAGGGTCAGAGCCAGGGAATCAGAGGTATCGAGGTAACCAGAGGGTCAGAGCCAGGGAGTCAGAGGTATCGAGGTAACCAGAGGGTCAGAGGCGGGGAGTCAGAGGTATCGAGGTAACCAGAGGGTCAGAGCCGGGGAATCAGAGGTATCGAGGTAACCAGAGGGTCAGAGCCAGGGAATCAGAGGTATCGAGGTAACCAGAGGGTCAGAGCCGGGGAATCAGAGGTATCGAGGTAACCAGAGGGTCAGAGCCGGGGAGTCAGAGGTATCGAGGTAACCAGAGGCTCAGAGCCGGGGAGTCAGAGGTATCGAGGTAACCAGAGGGTCAGAGCCGGGGAGTCAGAGGTATCGAGGTAACCAGAGGGTCAGAGCCGGGGAGTCAGAGGTATCAAGGTAACCAGAGGGTCAGAGCCGGGGAGTCAGAGGTATCGAGGTAACCAGGGGGGCAGAGGCGGAGAGTCAGAGGTATCGAGGTAACCAGAGGGTCAGATCCGGAGAGTCAGAGGTATCAAGGTAACCAGAGGGTCAGAGCCGGGGAAGTCAGAGGTATCGAGGTAACCAGAGGGTCTGATCCGGAGAGTCAGAGGTATCAAGGTAACCAGAGGGTCAGAGTCGGGGAGTCAGAGGTATCGAGGTAACCAGAGGGTCAGATTCGGAGAGTCAGAGGTATCAAGGTAAAAAGAGGGTCAGAGCCGGGGAAGTCAGAGGTATCGAGGTAACCAGAGGGTCAGAGCCGGAGAGTCAGAGGTATCGAGGTAACCAGAGGGTCAAAGCCGGGGAGTCAGAGGTATCGAGGTAACCAGAGGGTCAAAGCCGGGGGGGCAGAGGTATCGAGGTAACCAGAGGGTCAAAGCCGGGGAGTCAGAGGTATCGCGATAACCAGAGGGTCAGAGCCGGGGAGTCAGAGGTATCGAGGTAACCAGAGGGTCAGAACCGGGGAGTCAGAGGTATCGAGGTAACCAGAGGGTCAAAGCCGGGGAGTCAGAGGTATCGAGGTAACCAGAGGGTCAAAGCCGGGGGGGCAGAGGTATCGCGATAACCAGAGGGTCAGAGCCGGGGAGTCAGAGGTATCGAGGTAACCAGAGGGTCAGAGCCGGGGAGTCAGAGGTATCGAGGTAACCAGAGGGTCAGAACCGGGGAGTCAGAGGTATCGAGGTAACCAGAGGGTCAGAGCCAGAGAGTCAGAGGTATCGAGGTAACCAGAGGGTCAGAGCTGGAGAGTCAGAGGTATCAAGGTAACCAGAGGGTCAGAGCCGGGGAGTCAGAGGTATCGAGGTAACCAGAGGGTCAGAGCTGGGGAGTCAGAGGAATCAAGGTAACCAGAGGGTCAGAGCCGGGGAGTCAGAAGTATCGAGGTAACCAGAGGGTCAGAGCCAGAGAGTCAGAGGTATCAAGGTAACCAGAGGGTCAGAGCCGGGGAGTCAGAGGTATCGAGGTAACCAGAGGGTCAGAGCCGGGGAGTCAGAGGTATCGAGGTAACCAGAGGGTCAGAGCCAGAGAGTCAGAGGTATCGAGGTAACCAGAGGGTCAGAGCCGGGGAGTCAGAGGTATCGAGGTAACCAGAGGGTCAGAGCTGGGGAGTCAGAGGTATCGAGGTAACCAGAGGGTCAGAGCCGGGGAGTCAGAGGTATCGAAGCAACCAGAGGGTCAGAGCCGGGGAGTCAGAGGTATCCAGGTAACCAGAGGGTCAGAGCCGGGGAGTCAGAGGTATCGAAGCAACCAGAGGGTCAGAGCCGGGGAATCAGAGGTATCGAGGTAACCAGAGGGTCAGAGCCGGGGAAGTCAGAGGTATCGAGGTAACCAGAGGGTCAGAGCCGGAGAGTCAGAGGTATCGAGGTAACCAGAGGGTCAAAGCCGGGGAGTCAGAGGTATCGAGGTAACCAGAGGGTCAAAGCCGGGGAGTCAGAGGTATCGAGGTAACCAGAGGGTCAAAGCCGGGGAGTCAGAGGTATCGCGATAACCAGAGGGTCAGAGCCGGGGAGTCAGAGGTATCGAGGTAACCAGAGGGTCAAAGCCGGGGAGTCAGAGGTATTGAGGTAACCAGAGGGTCAAAGCCGGGGAGTCAGAGGTATCGCGATAACCAGAGGGTCAGAGCCGGGGAGTCAGAGGTATCGAGGTAACCAGAGGGTCAAAGCCGGGGAGTCAGAGGTATCGAGGTAACCAGAGGGTCAGAGCCGGGGAGTCTGAGGTATCGAGGTAACCAGAGGGTCAGAGCCGGGGAGTCAGAGGTATCGAGGTAACCAGAGGGTCAGAGCCGGGGAGTCAGAGGTATCGAGGTAACCAGAGGGTCAGAGCCGGGGAAGTCAGAGGTATCGAGGTAACCAGAGGGTCAGAGCCGGCGAGTCAGAGGTATCGAGGTAACCAGAGGGTCAGAGCCGGGGAAGTCAGAGGTATCGAGGTAACCAGAGGGTCAGAGCCGGGGAGTCAGAGGTATCGAGGTAACCAGAAGGTCAGAGCCGGGGAGTCAGAGGTATCGAGGTAACCAGAGGGTCAGAGCCAGAGAGTCCGAGGTATGGAGGTAACCAGAGGGTCAGAGCCGGGGAGTAAGAGGTATCAAGGTAACCAGAGGGTCAGAGCCGGGGAGTCAGAGGTATCGAGGTAACCAGAAGGTCAGAGCGGGGGAGTCAGAGGTATCGAGGTAACCAGAGGGTCAGAGCGGGGGAGTCACAGGTATCGAGGTAACCAGAGGGTCAGAGCCGGGGAGTCAGAGGTATCAAGGTAACCAGAGGGTCAGAGCCGGGGAGTCAGAGGTATCAAGGTAACCAGAGGGTCAGAGCCGGGGAGTCAGAGGTATCAAGGTAACCAGAGGGTCAGAGCCGGGGAGTCAGAGGTATCGAGGTAACCAGAGGGTCAGAGCCGGGGAGTCAGAGGTTTCGAGGTAACCAGGGGGTCAGAGCCGGGGAGTCACAGGTATCGAGGTAACCAGAGGGTCAGAGCTGGGGAGTCAGAGGTATCGAGGCAACCAGAGGGTCAGAGCCGGGGAGTCAGAGGTATCGAGGTAACCAGAGGGTCAGAGCTGGGGAGTCAGAGGTATCGAGGTAACCAGAGGGTCAGAGCTGGGGAGTCAGAGGTATCGAGGTAACCAGAGGGTCAGAGCCGGGGAGTCAGAGGTATCGAGGTAACCAGAGGGTCAGAGCCAGAGAGTCCGAGGTATGGAGGTAACCAGAGGGTCAGAGCCGGGGAGTAAGAGGTATCAAGGTAACCAGAGGGTCAGAGCCGGGGAGTCAGAGGTATCGAGGTAACCAGGGGGGCAGAGGCGGAGAGTCAGAGGTATCGAGGTAACCAGAGGGTCAGATCCGGAGAGTCAGAGGTATCGAGGTAACCAGAGGGTCAGAGCCGGGGAAGTCAGAGGTATCGAGGTAACCAGAGGGTCAAAGCCGGGGAAGTCAGAGGTATCGAGGTAACCAGAGGGTCAAAGCCGGGGAGTCTGAGGTATCGAGGTAACCAGAGGGTCAGAGCCGGGGAGTCTGAGGTATCAAGGTAACCAGAGGGTCAGAGCCGGGGAGTCAGAGGTATCACGGTAACCAGAGGGTCAGAGCCGGGGAGTCAGAGGTATCGAGGTAACCAGAGGGTCAGAGCCGGGGAGTCAGAGGTATCGAGGTAACCAGAGGGTCAGAGCCGGGGAGTCACAGGTATCGAGGTAACCAGAGGGTCAGAGCCGGGGAGTCAGAGGTATCGAGGTAACCAGAGGGTCAGAGCCGGGGAGTCAGAGGTATCAAGGTAACCAGAGGGTCAGAGCCGGGGAGTCAGAGGTATCACGGTAACCAGAGGGTCAGAGCCGGGGAGTCAGAGGTATCGAGGTAACCAGAGGGTCAGAGCCGGGGAGTCAGAGGTATCGCGATAACCAGAGGGTCAGAGCCGGGGAGTCAGAGGTATCGAGGTAACCAGAGGGTCAGAGTCAGGGAGTCAGAGGTATCGCGATAACCAGAGGGTCAGAGCCGGGGAGTCAGAGGTATCGCGATAACCAGAGGGTCAGAGCCGGGGAGTCAGAGGTATCGAGGTAACCAGAGGGTCAGAGTCAGGGAGTCAGAGGTATCGCGATAACCAGAGGGTCAGAGCCGGGGAGTCAGAGGTATCGACGTAACCAGAGGGTCAGAGCCGGAGAGTCAGAAGTATAGAGGTAACCAGAGGTTCAGAGCCGGGGAGTCAGAGGTATCGAGGTAACCAGAGGGTCAGAGCCGGGGAGTCAGAGGTATCGAGGTAACCAGAGGGTCAAAGCCGGGGAGTCAGAGGTTTCGAGGTAACCAGAGGGTCAGAGCCGGGGAGTCACAGGTATCGAGGTAACCAGAGGGTCAAAGCCGGGGAGTCAGAGGTTTCGAGGTAACCAGAGGGTCAGAGCCGGGGAGTCACAGGTATCGAGGTAACCAGAGGGTCAGAGCTGGGGAGTCAGAGGTATCGAGGTAACCAAAGAGTCAGAGCCGGGGAGTCAGCGGTAACAAGGTAACCAGAGGGTCAGACCTGGGGAGTCAGAGGTATCGAGGTAAGCAGAGGGTCAGAGCCGGGGAGTCAGAGGTATCAAGGTAACCAGAGGGTCAGAGCCGGGGAGTCAGAGGTATCGAGGTAACCAGAGGGTCAGAGCTGGGGAGTCAGAGGTATCAAGATAACCAGAAAGTCAGAGCCGGGGAGTCAGAGGTATCGCGATAACCAGAGGGTCAGAGCCGGGGAGTCAGAGGTATCGAGGTAACCAGAGGGTCAGAGTCAGGGAGTCAGAGGTATCGCGATAACCAGAGGGTCAGAGCCGGGGAGTCAGAGGTATAGAGGTAACCAGAGGGTCAGAGCCGGGGAGTCAGAGGTATAGAGGTAACCAGAGGGTCAGAGCCGGAGAGTCAGAAGTATAGAGGTAACCAGAGGTTCAGAGCCGGGGAGTCAGAGGTATCGAGGTAACCAGAGGGTCAGAGCCGGGGAGTCAGAGGTATCAAGGTAACCAGAGGGTCAGAGCCGGGGAGTCAGAGGTGTCGAGGTAACCAGAGGGTCAGAGCCGGGGAATCAGAGGTATCGAGGTAACCAGAGGGTCAGAGCCGGGGAGTCAGAGGTATCGAGATAACCAGAGGGTCAGAGCCAGGGAATCAGAGGTATCAAGGTAACCAGAGGGTCAGAGCCAGGGAGTCAGAGGTATCGAGGTAACCAGAGGGTCAGAGCTGGGGAGTCAGAGGTATCCAGGTAACCAGAGGGTCAGAGCCGGGGAGTCAGAGGTATCGAGGTAACCAGAGGGTCAGAGCTGGGGAGTCAGAGGTATCTAGGTAACCAGAGGGTCAGAGCCGGGGAGTCAGAGGTATCCAGATAACCAGAGGGTCAGAGCCGGAGAGTCAGAGGTATCGAGGTAACCAGAGGGTCAGAGCCGGGGAGTCAGAGGTATCGAGGTAACCAGAGGGTCAGAGCCGGGGAGTCAGAGGTATCGAGGTAACCAGAGGGTCAGAGCCAGGGAGTCAGAGGTATCGAGGTAACCAGAGGGTCAGAGCCGGGGAGTCAGAGGTATCGACGTAACCAGAGGGTCAGAGCCGGGGAGTCAGAGGTATCGAGGTAACCAGAGGGTCAGAGCCAGGGAATCAGAGGTATCGAGAGGGTCAGAGCCGGGGAGTCAGAGGTATCAAGGTAACCAGAGGGTCAGAGCCGGGGAGTCAGAGGTATCAAGGTAACCAGAGGGTCAGAGCCGGGGAGTCTAATAATTTTTTTTTTTTTTTAATGCATAGATGGCCATTGTATGCTTGCGCACACATAGGAATTTGTCCTCCGCATTTAACCCATCCGTGCAGTGAGTGTACACGTGCCCGGAGCGGTGGGCTGCCCTAATTACGGCGCCCGGGGAGCAGTTGGGGGGTTAGGTGCCTTGCTCAAGAGCACTTCAGTCATGTCCCAGGACCGGGATTCGAACCTGCAACTCTCCAGTCACAAGTCCGCTCCCCTTACCTCTAGGCCACAACTGCCCCTTAACCTGGTTACCAGAGGGTCAGAGCCGGGGAATCAGAGGTATCGAGGTAACCAGAGGGTCAGAGCCGGGGAGTCAGAGGTATCGAGGTAACCAGAGGGTCAGGCAGAATCGCAGTTAAACAGGCAGAGGTCGGTCCAGGTAGCAGGCAGAGAGCAGAGAGTGGTGGAACATAGCAGAGGTAAGTCACAGGTACAGGGATACGTCTGGAGGTATGGCGGGGTGAGCAGGGAAACAGCACAGTACAGGTGATAAGCTGGCATATGGAGTCTTGCTGACTGGTTGGATAGAATAAGCTTTGGTGTCTTGTAAGGAGTCACATGTAAAGCAAAAAAGTTAACTTTTCATGAAGTTGGTCCTATTCAGCTTTGATAACATCATTGTAGCTCCTTCGTGTTCAGCGTAAGTGCTAGGTTGGTGTTAGAGGGCAATTCAGCAGTGTCACTGGCAGGAGCATGTCAGGAGAGGAGGGTGGGTCTTTGGTACCTTCATTGTCCTGGAGGTGAGAGGTTGCAGTGCTAGTCTGTAGTGGCCTATGGTCCATGTCCATGACAATAGAGCATTGTAATGCTCACGGTCTACAGCAGGTGGCTGTAGCTCTGCCTTTAATGGATGGTCACATGTCTGGACACACAAGTTGGTCAGGGGCCCTATTAAGTCCCATGGTGATGTGTAGGGTCCCCAGGTGACGGGAGACACATGAAGGCTTCCTTGGAGCAGATGGGCCATTATGGAGGTCTGCCTCAATGGATGGTCACATGTCTGGACACACAAGTTGGTCAGGGGCTCTATTACACCCCATGGTGATGTGTAGGGTCCCCAGGTTATGGGAGATACATGAAGGCTTCCTTGGACCAGGTCGGCCATTATGGAGCTCTGAGATGGTCACATGTCTGGACACACAAGTTGGACACATGGTGATGTGTAGGGTCCCCAGGTTATGGGAGATACATGAAGGCTTCCTTGGAGCAGGTCGGCCATTATGGAGCTCTGAGATGGTCACATGTCTGGACACACAAGTTGGACCCATGGTGGTGTGTAGGGTCCCCAGGTTATGGGAGATACATGAAGGCTTCCTTGGAGCAGGTCGGCCATTATGGAGCTCTGAGATGGTCACATGTCTGGTCACACAAGTTGGATCCATGGTGGTGTGTAGGGTCCCCAGGTTATGGGAGATACATGAAGGCTTCCTTGGAGCAGGTTGGCCATTATGGAGCTCTGAGATGGTCACATGTCTGGACACACAAGTTGGACCCATGGTGGTGTGTAGGGTCCCCAGGTTATGGGAGATACATGAAGGCTTCCTTGGAGCAGGTTGGCTATTATGGAGGTCTGAGATGGTCACATGTCTGGACACATAAGTTGGACCCATGGTGGTGCATAGGGTCCCCAGGTTATGGGAGATACATGAAGGATTCCTTGGAGCAGGTCGGCCATTATGAAGCTCTGAGATGGTCACATGTTTGGACGCACGAGTTGGTCAGGGGCCCTATTACAACCCATGGTGATGTGTAGGGTCCCCAGGTGACGGGAAACACATGAAGGCTTCCTTGGAGCAGGTCGGCCATTATGGAGCTCTGAGATGGACACATGCCTGGACACATAAGTTGGACCCATGGTGATGTGTAGGGTTCCCAGGTTATGGGAGATACATGAAGGCTTCCTCGGAGAAGGTCGGCCATTATGGAGCTCTGAGATGGTCACATGTCTGGTCACACAAGTTGGACCCATGGTGATGTGTAGGGTCCCAGGTGATGGGGGATACATGAAGGCTTCCTTGGAGCAGGTCGGCCATTATGGAGCTCTGAGATGATCACATGTGATGTGTAGGGCCCCAGGTTATGGGACATACATGAAGGCTTCCTTGGAGCAGGTTGGCCATTATGGAGCTCTGAGATGGTCACATGTCTGGACACACGAGCTGGTCAGGGGCCCTATTACACCCCATGGTGATGTGTAGGGTCCCAGGTTATGGGACATACATGAAGGCTTCCTTGGAGCAGGTTGGCCATTATGGATCTCTGAGATGGTCACAAGTCTGGACACACAAGTTGGACCCATGGTGATGTGTAGGGTCCCCAGGTTATGGGAGATACATGAAGGCTTCCTTGGAGCAGGTCGGCCATTATGGAGCTCTGAGATGGTCACATGTCTGGACACACAAGTTGGACCCATGGTGATGTGTAGGGTCCCTAGGTTATTGGAGATACATGAAGGCTTCCTTGGAGCACGTCGGCCATTATGGAGCTCTGAGATGGTCACATGTCTGGACACACAAGCTGGACCCATGGTGATGTGTAGGGTCCCCAGGTTATGGGAGATACATGAAGCTTCCTTGGAGCAGGTCGGCCATTATGGAGCTCTGAGTGGCTGGTATAATGGGCAAAGCGCTTGTTTCAGTTCAGGGGCAACATGCCGGGAATGGCCCACTCCACGATTCTCCCATGACAGGGGCCCTTTAGTCCCCTCCCACAAGTACGATTACCTGATGCTGATACTCACGTCACTGCATCAAAGTAAAGGAAGACGTAGGTGTCCTTTAGGGTGATGATGTTCCAGGTGCAGATGGTATTAGGGGGGTAATTCATAGGGTACTGGGGGCTGGAAAATTCCCCAAAGGTTGCCGTCAGAGTGCCGCCGCAGCTTGAAGAGGGTCCTGCAATCAAATGCACATGTGTTATAGTGACATCAGCAGCATAACATCCTCGCTGTACAATGTCCTCCTGTCAGGATGACCTGAGCCGCGGTGCACTTACCTAGGAAAGCTATTGCTGCCGGATGGAACCAGTGAGGAGAGAAAGAAAAAGAGGTTACAATGTGATGTCATCAAACTGCTGTAACTCGTCATCGCTGTATTGCTGAATGACAAGGAGATGTCAGCACAAGTTACCGCCAGTAACCGGGTATAGGTGTAGGGTTAACTTATACACCCGGCATCAGGGGATGGCAGGAGGAGGGGTCACTTATACATCCAGAATCAGGGGATGGCAGGAGGAGGGGTCACTTATACACCCGGCATCAGGGGATGACAGGAGGAGGGGTCACTTATACATCCAGAATCAGGGGATGGCAGGAGGAGGGGTCACTTATACACCCGGCATCAGGGGATGACAGGAGGAGGGGTCACTTATACACCCGGCATCAGGGGATGGCAGGAGGAGGGGTCACTTATACACCCGGCATCAGGGGATGGCAGGAGGAGGGGTCACTTATACACCTGGCATCAGGGGATGGCAGGAGGAGGGGTCACTTATACACCTGGCATCAGAGGATGGCAGGAGGAGGGGTCACTTATACACCCGGCATCAGGGGATGGCAGGAGGAGGAGGGGTCACTTATACACCTGGCATTAGAGAATGGCAGGAGGAGGAGGGGTCACTTATACACCCGGCATCAGGGGATGGCAGGAGGAGGAGGGGTCACTTATACACCCGGCATCAGGGAATGGCAGGAGGAGGAGAGGTCACTTATACACCCAGCATCAGGGGATGGCAGGAGGAGGGGTCACTTATACACCCGGCATCAGGGGATGACAGGAGGAGGGGTCACTTATACACCCGGCATCAGGGGATGACAGGAGGAGGGGTCACTTATACACCCGGCATCAGGGGATGGCAGGAGGAGGAGGGGTTACTTATACAACCGGCATCAGGGGATGGCAGGAGGAGGGGTCACTTATACACCTGGCATCAGGGGATGGCAGGAGGAGGGGTCACTTATACACCTGGCATCAGAGGATGGCAGGAGGAGGGGTCACTTATACACCCGGCATCAGGGGATGGCAGGAGGAGGAGGGGTCACTTATACACCTGGCATTAGAGAATGGCAGGAGGAGGAGGGGTCACTTATACACCCGGCATCAGGGGATGGCAGGAGGAGGAGGGGTCACTTATACACCCGGCATCAGGGAATGGCAGGAGGAGGAGAGGTCCCTTATACACCCAGCATCAGGGGATGGCAGGAGGAGGGGTCACTTAGACACCCGGAATCATGGGATGGCAGGAGCAGGAGGGGTCACTTATACACCCAGCATCAGGGGATGGCAGGAGGAGGAGAAGTTACTTATACACCCGGCATCAGGGGATGGCAGGAGGAGGAGGGGTCACTTATACTCCCAGCATCAGGGGATAACAGGAGAAGGAGGGGTCACTTATACACCCAGCATCAGGGAATAACAGGAGGAGGAGGGGTCACTTATACACCCGGCATCAGGGGATGGCAGGAGGAGGAGGGGTCACTTATACACCCGGCATCAGGGAATGGCAGGAGGAGGAGGGGTCACTTATACACACAGCATCAGGGGATGACAGGAGGAGGAGGGGTCACTTATACACCCGGCATCAGGGGATGGCAGGAGGAGGAGGGGTCACTTATACACCCGGCATCAGGGAATGGCAGGAGGAGGAGGGGTCACTTATACACCCAGCATCAGGGGATGGCAGAACGAGGGGTCACTTATACACCCAGCATCAGGGGATGGCAGGAGGAGGAGGGGTCACTTATACACCTGGCATCAGGGGATGGTGGGTAAAGGGGTCACTTATACACCCGGCATCAGGAGATGGCAGGAGGAGGAGGGGTCACTTATACACCCTGCGTCAGGGGATGGCAGGAGGAGGGGTCACTTATACACCCGGCATCAGGGAATGGCAGGAGGAGGAGGGGTCACTTATACACCCGGCATCAGGGGTTGGCAGGAGGAGGGGTCACTTATACACCCAGCATCTGGGGATGGCAGGAGGAGGGGTCACTTATACACCCGGCATCAAGGGATGGCAGGAGGAGGGGTCACTTATACACCCGGCATCAGGGGATGGCAGTAGGAGGAGGGGTCACTTAAACACCCAGCATCTGGGGATGGCAGGAGGAGGGGTCACTTATACACCCGGCATCAGGGGATGGCAGGAGGAGGGGTCACTTATACACCCGGCATCAGGGGATGGCAGGAGGAGGAGGGGTCACTTATACACCCGGCATTGGGGGATGGCAGGAGGAGGAGGGGTCACTTATACACCCGGCATTGGGGGATGGCAGGAGGAGGAGGGGTCACTTATACACCCAGTATCAGGGGATGGCAGGAGGAGGGGTCACTTATACACCCAGCATCAGGGGATGGCAGGAGGAGGAGGGGTCACTTATACACCCAGCATCAGGGGATGGCAGGAGGAGGAGGGGTCACTTATACACCCGGCATCAGGGGATGGCCGGAGGAGGGGTCACTTATACACCCGGCATCAGGGGATGGCAGGAGGAGGAGGGGTCACTTATACACCCGGCATCAGGGGATGGCAGGAGGAGGAGGGGTCACTTATACACCCGGCATAAGGGGATGGCAGGAGGAGGGGTCACTTATACACCCAGCATCATTTGATGGCAGGAGGAGGGGTCACTTATACACCTGGCATCAGAGGATGGCAGGAGGAGGGGTCACTTATACACCCGGCATCAGGGGATGGCAGTAGGAGGAGGGGTCACTTATACACCCGGCATCAGGGGATGGCAGGAGGAGGAGGGGTCACTTATACACCCGGCATCAGGGAATGGCAGGAGGAGGAGGGGTCACTTATACACCCGGCATCAGGGAATGGCAGGAGGAGGAGGGGTCACTTATACACCCGGCATCAGGGGATGGCAGAACGAGGGGTCACTTATACACCCAGCATCAGGGGATGGCAGGAGGAGGAGGGGTCACTTATACACCTGGCATCAGGGGATGGTGGGTAAAGGGGTCACTTATACACCCGGCATCAGGAGATGGCAGGAGGAGGAGGGGTCACTTATACACCCAGCATCAGGGGATGGCAGGAGGAGGGGTCACTTATACACCCGGCATCAGGGAATGGCAGGAGGAGGAGGGGTCACTTATACACCCGGCATCAGGGGTTGGCAGGAGGAGGGGTCACTTATACACCCAGCATCTGGGGATGGCAGGAGGAGGGGTCACTTATACACCCGGCATCAGGGGATGGCAGGAGGAGGGGTCACTTATACACCCGGCATCAGGGGATGGCAGTAGGAGGAGGGGTCACTTAAACACCCAGCATCTGGGGATGGCAGGAGGAGGGGTCACTTATACACCCGGCATCAGGGGATGGCAGGAGGAGGGGTCACTTATACACCCGGCATCAGGGGATGGCAGGAGGAGGAGGGGTCACTTATACACCCGGCATTGGGGGATGGCAGGAGGAGGAGGGGTCACTTATACACCCGGCATTGGGGGATGGCAGGAGGAGGAGGGGTCACTTATACACCCAGCATCAGGGGATGGCAGAACGAGGGGTCACTTATACACCCAGCATCAGGGGATGGCAGGAGGAGGAGGGGTCACTTATACACCCGGCATCAGGGGATGGCCGGAGGAGGGGTCACTTATACACCCGGCATCAGGGGATGGCAGGAGGAGGGGTCACTTATACACCCGGCATCAGGGGATGGCAGGAGGAGGAGGGGTCACTTATACACCCGGCATCAGGGGATGGCAGGAGGAGGAGGGGTCACTTATACACCCGGCATAAGGGGATGGCAGGAGGAGGGGTCACTTATACACCCAGCATCATTTGATGGCAGGAGGAGGGGTCACTTATACACCTGGCATCAGAGGATGGCAGGAGGAGGGGTCACTTATACACCCGGCATCAGGGGATGGCAGTAGGAGGAGGGGTCACTTATACACCCGGCATCAGGGAATGGCAGGAGGAGGGGTCACTTATACACCCAGCATCAGGGGATGGCAGGAGGAGGGGTCACTTATACACCCGGCATCAGGGAAAGGCAGGAGGAGGAGAGGTCACTTATACACCCGACATCAGAGAATGGCAGGAGGAGGAGGGGTCACTTATACACCCGGCATCAGGGGATGGCAGGTGGAGGAGGGGTCACTTATACACCCGGCATCGGGGGATGGCAGGAGGAGGAGGGGTCACTTATACACCCGGCATCAGGGAATGGCAGTAGGAGGAGGGGTCACTTAAACATCCAGCATCAGGAGATGGCAGGAGGAGGAGGGGTCACTTATACACCCGGCATCAGGGAATGGCAGGAGGAGGGGTCCCTTAAACACCCAGCATCAGGGGATGGCAGGAGGAGGGGTCACTTATACACCCGGCATCAGGGGATGGCAGGAGGAGGGGTCACTTATACACCCAGCATCAGGGGATGGCAGGAGGAGGGGTCACTTATACACTTGGCATCAGGGGATGGCAGGAGGAGGGGGTCACTTATACACCCGACATCAGAGAATGGCAGGAGGAGGAGGGGTCACTTATACACCCGGCATCAGGGGATGGCAGTAGGAGGAGGGGTCACTTAAACATCCAGCATCAGGAGATGGCAGGAGGAGGAGGGGTCACTTATACACCCGGCATCAGGGAATGGCAGGAGGAGGGGTCCCTTAAACACCCAGCATCAGGGGATGGCAGGAGGAGGGGTCACTTATACACCCGGCATCAGGGAATGGCAGTAGGAGGAGGGGTCACTTAAACATCCAGCATCAGGAGATGGCAGGAGGAGGAGGGGTCACTTATACACCCGACATCAGAGAATGGCAGGAGGAGGAGGGGTCACTTATACACCCGGCATCAGGGGATGGCAGGTGGAGGAGGGGTCACTTATACACCCGGCATCGGGGGATGGCAGGAGGAGGAGGGGTCACTTATACACCCGGCATCAGGGAATGGCAGTAGGAGGAGGGGTCACTTAAACATCCAGCATCAGGAGATGGCAGGAGGAGGAGGGGTCACTTATACACCCGGCATCAGGGAATGGCAGGAGGAGGGGTCCCTTAAACACCCAGCATCAGGGGATGGCAGGAGGAGGGGTCACTTATACACCCGGCATCAGGGGATGGCAGGAGGAGGGGTCACTTATACACCCAGCATCAGGGGATGGCAGGAGGAGGGGTCACTTATACACCTGGCATCAGGGGATGGCAGGAGGAGGGGGTCACTTATACACCCGACATCAGAGAATGGCAGGAGGAGGAGGGGTCACTTATACACCCGGCATCAGGGGATGGCAGGAGGAGGAGGGGTCACTTAAACATCCAGCATCAGGAGATGGCAGGAGGAGGAGGGGTCACTTATACACCCGGCATCAGGGAATGGCAGGAGGAGGGGTCCCTTAAACACCCAGCATCAGGGGATGGCAGGAGGAGGGGTCACTTATACACCCGGCATCAGGGAATGGCAGTAGGAGGAGGGGTCACTTAAACATCCAGCATCAGGAGATGGCAGGAGGAGGAGGGGTCACTTATACACCCGGCATCAGGGAATGGCAGGAGGAGGGGTCCCTTAAACACCCAGCATCAGGGGATGGCAGGAGGAGGGGTCACTTATACACCCGGCATCAGGGGATGGCAGGAGGAGGGGTCACTTATACACCCAGCATCAGGGGATGGCAGGAGGAGGGGTCACTTATACACCTGGCATCAGGGGATGGCAGGAGGAGGGGGTCACTTATACACCCGACATCAGAGAATGGCAGGAGGAGGAGGGGTCACTTATACACCCGGCATCAGGGGATGGCAGGTGGAGGATGGAGGAGGGGTCACTTATACACCCGGCATCAGGGGATGGCAGGAGGAGGAGGGGTCACTTATACCATACCCCCCAACTGTCCCGATTTGGGCGGGACAATCCCGCTTTGGGGCCCTTGTCCCGTTGTCCCGCAGGGCCCCAACATGTCCCGGAATCCGGCGGCGGCTGGGACACCGGGCAGGAGGTTGCAGCTCTCTGTGCGGCGTAAGAGCTGGAAGAGAAAGGGGCGGTGCCGGGGCAGCTGCAGGGGGTTGGGGGCGGAGTTAGATCGGGCAGTGAGGCTGTTTGCTGGCTCGCTGAACTGTTAATGGGAGTGGGTGGGCAGGCGCACGGGGGTGGGGGGGCGGGCGGTATGCTGGTTTGGGGATACGTACCGCATGCAGGGGTGAAGGCAGCCGACATTGCTGGAGCTGGAGAGCGTGGCCGGGGCGTGACGGGGGGCGTGGCCGGGGCGTGGCCGGGGCGTGACGGGGGTGTGGCCGGGGACATGGCTTGTCCCGCTTTCACGTTTTGAGAAGTTGGGAGGTATGCTTATACACCCGGCATCAGGGAATGGCAGGAGGAGGAGAGGTCACTTATACACCCAGCATGAGGGGATGGCAGGAGGAGGAGGGGTCACTTATACACCCAGCATCAGGGGATGGCAGGAGGAGGAGGGGTCACTTATACACCCAGCATCAGGGGATGGCAGGAGGAGGGGTCACTTATACACCCGGCATCAGGGGATGGCAGGAGGAGGAGGGGTTACTTATACACCTGGCATCAGGGGATGGCAGGAGGAGGAGGGGTCACTTATACACCCAGCATCAGGGGATGGCAGGAGGAGGGGTCACTTATACACCCGGCATCAGGAGATGGCAGGAGGAGGAGGGGTCACTTATACACCCGGCATCAGGGGATGGCAAGAGGAGGAGGGGTCACTTATACACCCAACATCAGGGGATGGCAGGAGGAGGGGTCACTTATACACCCGGCATCAGGGGATGGCAGGAGAAGGAGGGGTCACTAATACACCCAGCATCAGGGGATGGCAGGCGAAGGAGGGGTCACTTATACACCCGGCATCAGGGGATGGCAGGAGGAGGAGGGGTCACTTATACACCCGGCATCGGGGGATGGAAGGAGGAGGAGGGGTCACTTATACACCCGGCATCAGGGGATGGCAGGAGGAGGAGGGGTCACTTATACACCCGGCATCAGGGGATGGCAGGAGGAGGGGTCACTTATACACCCAGCATCAGGGGATGGCAGGAGGAGGGGTCACTTATACACCCTGCATCGGGGGATGGCAGGAGGAGGAGGGGTCACTTATACACCCGGCATCAGGGGATGGCAGGAGGAGGAGGGGTCACTTATACACCCGGCATCAGGGGATGGCAGGAGGAGGAGGGGTCACTTATACACCCGGCATCAGAGAATGGCAGGAGGAGGAGGGGTCACTTATACACCCAGCATCAGGGGATGGCAGGAGGAGGAGGGGTCACTTATACACCCAGCATCAGGGGATGGCAGGAGGAGGAGGGGTCACTTATACACCCAGCATCAGGGGATGGCAGGAGGAGGAGGGGTCACTTATACACCCGGCATCAGGGAATGGCAGGAGGAGGAGGGGTCACTTATACACCCAGCATCAGGGGATGACAGGAGGAGGAGGGGTCACTTATACACCCAGTATCAGGGGATGGCAGGAGGAGGGGTCACTTATACACCCGGCATCAGGGGATGGCAGGAGGAGGGGTCACTTATACACCCAGCATCAGGGGATGGCAGGAGGAGGGGTCACTTATACACCGGCATCAGGGGATGGCAGGAGGAGGAGGGGTCACTTATACACCCAGCATCAGGGGATGGCAGGAGAAGGAGGGGTCACTAATACACCCAGCATCAGGGGATGGCAGGGGAAGGAGGGGTCACTTATACACCCGGCATCAGGAGATGGAAGGAGGAGGAGGGGTCACTTATACACCCGGCATCGGGGGATGGAAGGAGGAGGAGGGGTCACTTATACACCCGGCATCGGGGGATGGCAGGAGGAGGAGGGGTCACTTATACACCCGGCATCAGGGGATGGCAGGAGGAGGGGTCACTTATACACCCAGCATCAGGGGATGGCAGGAGGAGGGGTCACTTATACACCCGGCATCGGGGGATGGCAGGAGGAGGAGGGGTCACTTATACACCCGGCATCAGGGGATGGCAGGAGGAGGAGGGGTCACTTATACACCCGGCATCAGGGGATGGCAGGAGGAGGAGGGGTCACTTATACACCCGGCATCAGAGAATGGCAGGAGGAGGAGGGGTCACTTATACACCCAGCATCAGGGGATGGCAGGAGGAGGAGGGGTCACTTATACACCCAGCATCAGGGGATGGCAGGAGGAGGAGGGGTCACTTATACACCCAGCATCAGGGGATGGCAGGAGGAGGAGGGGTCACTTATACACCCAGCATCAGGGAATGGCAGGAGGAGGAGGGGTCACTTATACACCCAGCATCAGGGGATGACAGGAGGAGGAGGGGTCACTTATACACCCAGTATCAGTGGATGGCAGGAGGAGGGGTCACTTATACACCCGGCATCAGGGGATGGCAGGAGGAGGGGTCACTTATACACCCAGCATCAGGGGATGGCAGGAGGAGGGGTCACTTATACACCGGCATCAGGGGAAGGCAGGAGAAGGAGGGGTCACTTATACACCCAGCATCAGGGGATGACAGGAGGAGGAGGGGTCACTTATACACCCAGTATCAGGGGATGGCAGGAGGAGGGGTCACTTATACACCCGGCATCAGGGGATGGCAGGAGGAGGGGTCACTTATACACCGGCATCAGGGGATGGCAGGAGAAGGAGGGGTCACTTATACACCCAGAATCAGGGGATGGTAGGAGAAGGAGGGGTCACTTATACACCCGGCATCGGGGCATGGAAGGAGGAGGAGGGGTCACTTATACACCCGGCATCAGGGGATGGCAGGAGAAGGAGGGGGTCACTTATACACCCGGAATCAGGGGATGGTAGGAGAAGGAGGGGTCACTTATACACCCGGCATCGGGGCATGGAAGGAGGAGGAGGGGTCACTTATACACCCAGCATCAGGGGATGGCAGGCGAAGGAGGGGTCAGTTATACACCCGGCATCGGGGCATGGAAGGAGGAGGAGGGGTCACTTATACACCCAGCATCAGGGGATGGCAGGCGAAGGAGGGGTCAGTTATACACCCGGCATCGGGGCATGGAAGGAGGAGGAGGGGTCACTTATACACCCGGCATCAGGGGATGGCAGGAGGAGGGGTCACTTATACACCCGGCATCAGGGGATGGCAGGAGGAGGGATCACTTATACACCCGGCATCCGGGGATGGCAGGAGGAGGAGGGGTCACTTATACACCCAGCATCAGGGGATGGCAGGAGGAGGAGAGGTCACTTATACACCCGGCATCAGAGAATGGCAGGAGGAGAGGTCACTTATACACCCAGCATCAGGGGATGGCAGGAGGAGGGGTCACTTATAAACCCAGCATCAGGGGATGGCAGGAGGAGGAGGAGGGGTCACTTATACACCCAGCATCAGGGAATGGTAGGAGGAGGAGGGGTCACTTATACACCCAGTATCAGGGGATGACAGGAGGAGGGGTCACTTATACACCCAGTATCAGGGGATGGCAGGAGGAGGGGTCACTTATACACCCGGCATCAGGGGATGGCAGGAGGAGGGGTCACTTATACACCCAGCATCAGGGGATGGCAGGAGGAGGAGGGGTCACTTATTCAGCCAGCATCAGGGGATGGCAGGAGGAGGAGGGGTCACTAATACACCCGGCATCAGGGGATGGCAGGAGGAGGGGTCACTTATACACCCGGAATCAGGGGATGGTAGGAGAAGGAGGGGTCAGTTATACACCCGGCATCGGGGGCTGGAAGGAGGAGGAGGGGTCACTTATACACCCGGCATCAGGGGTTGGCAGGAGGAGGAGGGGTCACTAATACACCCAGCATCAGGGGATGGCAGGCGAAGGAGGGGTCACTTATACACCCTGAATCAGGGGATGGCAGGAGGAGGGGTCACTAAGACACCCAGCATCAGGGGATGGCAGGAGGAGGGGTAACTTATACACCCAGCATCAGGGGATGGCAGGAGGAGGGGTCACTTATACACCCCGCATCAGGGGATGGCAGGAGGAGGAGGGGTCACTTATACACCCCGCATCGGGGGATGGCAGGAGGAGGAGGAGTCACTTATACACCCGGCATCAGGGGATGGCAGGAGGAGGAGGGGTCACTTATACACCCCGCATCGGGGGATGGCAAGAGGAGGAGGGATCACTTATACACCCGGCATCAGGGGATGGCAGGAGGAGGGGTCACTTATACACCTATCAGTGTGAACCCCCCCAGGGGTGCTGGTAATCACTCCTTGCTGCAATGGCGCAGGCATGGGCTCTTGTCCAATCAGAGCTGATTGCCTTTTGGGTGCATCTCCTGCAAAAATGAGTACTCCGCGCCGCTGTTTATACGGCCACTCTAGCTCCCTATAGAAATCAGACTTCCAATCAGAAGCAAAGGGCTCTGATTGGACGAGAGCCTGTGCATGCGTCGTTGGACCGAGGTGACTTTTACTGGGTGAATTGAGGCGTTTCACACAGCGGCCATCTCACTCGGGATGCCCCAGGGGCTCTGAAGGAAATCCTGGGAAAGGGAAAATCCTGGGTTTTTTTCATCTTTAAGGCTAATAACTGAATATCCCTGATTGTAATACTAAGCTAAAATGAATAATAATAGTAATAATAATAATGTAATATCTCCATCCCTAATGTTAATATTAATGAAAATAATAAGGATTGATCCAATATTAATAGAAATAAACTGTAATAATAAACTACAATAAGTATAACAATGACCTAATATCCCCGGCCATAATAGTAATAATGAATACCGTATATACTCGAGTATAGGTCGACCCGAATATAAGCCGAGGCACCTAATTTTACCATAAAAAAATGGAACAAGTTATTGACTCGAGTATAAGCCGAGGCGGCTTTTTTCAGCTTAAACTCGAGTATATACGGTATACACACTTACCTCTCGTTTGCACAGCCTGTCCGTAGAAGCATCTTAAGAGGCTGGCCCAGAACGTGCGTGTCACCGTCCCTGGCCGGCGTGCCCTGCCCTCCGTCGCTGCGCGTCCGGCCCGGCGCTTGGCGCTGGGCTGCACAGTGTGCTCCGGTCCCCGCCCTACCGGCACAATGGCGCAGAGCACCGCCGCCCCCCTCCCCACCTTCCAGGCCGGCCCGAGGGAGGCCCCCCCAGAGACGCTGAGCGGCATCCCGTCCCCGGCACATGAGGTGCGGGCGGCAGCGGAGGAACAGCTGGAAGTGAGAGGGTGAGTGCGGGAGCCGGCACAGGGGCGGGAAATGAATGGGCATGTCGCCTGGCCCCTTTTTCTCCTCAATTTCGGCACTGACTCGAGTATAAGCCGAGGCGGCTTTTTTCAGCCCAAAAAGTGGGCTGAAAAACTCGGCTTATACTCGAATATATACGATAAGTGTTTTTATTGTAAATTATACAATTAACATAATAATTTATATTAATAATAATAATAATACAATGTGCCTCACTCTATAAATATATTACATTAGGGGTAAAGGGCACCTGTAAGCTACAGTGGAAGTGTAAAACCAAAGCATACTCACCCTACTTCCCAGGCATCTGTTCCCTCCTGGTCTGCTGTTGCACATGGGCCATCCCTGCTCTATAGCCACGCCCCAACTGCCTCTCTGGTCAGGCTGAGCCCCGCCCCTGCCTGTCCCAGAGTGCATTAATAGGCTCACACACAATGAGGCAGATGAGGGTGGAGCTGGAGGTGTTAAAGCTACAGCTTTGCCCTTAGAGCAAGGTGACCTGGCCAGAGAGGAGGGTGTATCCATGGAACAGGTGCTAGAACTCAGCAACTACACACATGCGAAGGCAACCATGGAGGAATCAGCCGCCTGGGAGGTAAGGTAAGCACAGTATGCATTGCTTTTGTACTTATGCACAGATGCCCTTTAATGACCCCAACAGTCCACAAGATACATGATAGAGTAATCTATAGATATACTCTACCTGCAACAGGTCTTTCCATATAGGCAGCTAATGAGAGAGAGAGAGAAAGCGTTATATAAGCAATGGCTGCCTGTGGGGGAGGGGCTGTGCATTACAGATGGTGGGGGAGGAGCCTTACCATGCTATGAATGCTAATACATTAATCCCCAGACCAAAATACATTCATAACCCTAATAATCATCATCATAATGGCAATTGTATACATGTATTGTAGAGGCGTGCAAGCAAGTTTTGTTATATAGCCACAGCCGATTATATATCGGTCACTCCGCGGGACATACAACTTCAAAGTTCAACACCAAAAGTCTTATATTTCCATTGAGGTGTGTTTATCCCACCACCTTATAAGTATAAAACACGTACCAGATTTCTTTAGAAAAAACACCTTGTAATCAAATAGCAAATAATTTAGTTCCTCCTTAAGGACTGGGATTCGGCTACTTTCAAATTCATCCACTTTTTCACTTCTTAATGGCAATAAAAACGGGTCTTGTGATATTTTTACATCAAGCATTCGCTCCAAATTTAATGATGATTTGCGAAAGTCACATGGTCACTAGGCTCCGCCAGACGCGTTTCGTCCTATCGACTTCCTCCTTGGGCTGCCCGGAGCCCAAGGAGGAAGTCGATAGGATGAAACGCATTGGGCGGAGCCTAGTGACCACGTGACTTTCGAAGAAAGACAGAGATTACCGAGCCTGCGGCCGAGGCATCGGGTAAACATATATGCAGAGCGATAGGAGCCTGAGCTGATTGCGGTGGCGAGAACGCTGGTGGTAACACGCAGCTTTGCCTTCTCAAAATTACTATATGCTGGATTTTATTGATATATTTGGTGAGCATTGCATAGTGGGGGCAATTGAACCAGGAATCTGGGCAATTTTACACTATGTTGGCATTTTGTTTTTTATTGCAAATCAACATTAAATTTGGAGCGAATGCTTTATGTAAATATATCACGAGACCCGTTTTTATTGCCATTACGAAGTGAAAAAGTGGATGAATTTGAAAGTAGCTGAATCCCAATCCTTAAGGAGGAACTAAATTATTTGCTATTTGATTACAAGGCGTTTTTTTAAAGAAATCTGCTACGTGTTTTATACTTATAAGGTGGTGGGATAAACACACCTCAATGGAAATATAACACTTTTGGTGTTGTATGTCCCGCGGAGTGACCGATATATAACCGGCTGTGGCTATATAACAAAACTTGCTTGCATCTTCTTGGGATTGCTGTGGCTACAGTTCTGATATTACTCCTAGCGAGTGGACGTTTAATCTCTAGATTCTAAATTGTTATATTGTTAACTAATAGCGCAACCTTGAATATATTACTTTATATTGTAGAGGCGTGACTGACAGACAGGTAACTCACTGAAGCAGGCAGGGAGCGCAATAAAAGAAGGAGCTATGTGGCAACACAAGGTGAGCGACCCTGATGCCAGATGCAATGTTCAGGAGGAAAAGTCTCCCCCTGTGGTGATGAAGGGGTTACAGAGGTGTGTGGTGTAGAGACTATGAACTGCAGGTGCGATGCTGAAGGTAAAGCCAGCATCAGGTAACAGAATCAGCAACAGGTTTGCAAAGGACCAAGCCTTGGTGCATTTATGTTGGGTTTGCAATGGACCAAGCCTTGGTGCATTTATGTTGGGTTTGTAATGGACCAAGCCATGGGGCATTTATGTTGGGTTAGTAATGGGCCAAGCCTTGGTGCATTTATGTTGAGTTAGTAATGGACCAAGCCTTGGTTCATTTATGTTGGGTTAGTAATGGGCCAAGCCTTGGTGCATTTATGTTGGGTTAGTAATGGACCAAGCCTTGGTGCATTTATGTTGGGTTTGCAATGGGCCAAGCCTTGATGCATTTATGTTGGACTTGTAATGGACCAAGCCTTGCTGCATTTATGTTGGGTTAGTAATGGACCAAGCCTTGGTGCATTTATGTTGGCTTTGTAATGGACCAAGCCATGGTGCATTTATGTTGGCTTTGTAATGGACCAAGCCATGGTGCATTTATGTTGGGTTTGCAATGGACCAAGCCATGGTGCATTTATGTTGGCTTTGTAATGGACCAAGCCATGGTGCATTTATGTTGGCTTTGTAATGGACCAAGTCATGGTTCATTTATGTTGGGTTTGTAATGGACCAAGCTATGGTGCATTTATGTTGGCTTTGTAATGGACCAAGCCATGGTGCATTTATGTTGGCTTTGTAATGGACCAAGCCATGGTGCATTTATGTTGGCTTTGTAATGGACCAAGCCATGGTTCATTTATGTTGGGTTTGTAATGGACCAAGCTATGGTGCATTTATGTTGGCTTTGTAATGGACCAAGCCATGGTTCATTTATGTTGGCTTTGTAATGGACCAAGCCATGGTGCATTTATGTTGGCTTTGTAATGGACCAAGCCTTGATGCATTTATGTTGGGTTTGTAATGGACCAAGCCTTGATGCATTTATGTTGGCTTTGTAATGGACCAAGCCATGGTGCATTTATGTTGGCTTTGTAATGGACCAAGCCTTGATGCATTTATGTTGGGTTTGTAATGGGCCAAGCCTTGGTGCATTTATGTTGGGTTTGCAATGGGCCAAGCCTTGATGCATTTATGTTGGGTTTGTAATGGACCAAGCCTTGGTGCATTTATGTTGGGTTTGTAATGGACCAAGCCTTGGTGCATTTATGTTGGGTTTGTAATGGACCAAGCCTTGGTGCATTTATGTTGGGTTAGTAATGGACCAAGCCTTGATGCATTTATGTTGGGTTTGTAATGGACCAAGCCTTGGTGCATTTATGTTGGCTTTGTAATGGACCAAGCCTTGATGCATTTATGTTGGGTTTGTAATGGACCAAGCCTTGGTGCATTTATGTTGGGTTTGTAATGGGCCAAGCCTTGGTGCATTTATGTTGGGTTTGTAATGGACCAAGCCTTGGTGCATTTATGTTGGG